>JACFYU010000023.1:1200000-1938617 GCA_014058305.1 Pleurotus tuber-regium
ATACCAGTCATTGTCAAACGTTATCTTGCCCTATACCTTACGTAGGGTGAAATAGGCGATCTATGGCTTTGCATCCTGATACCTATCGAGACTTGCGATGATTCTGTGCGAATGATGATTGGCCATGGTAGACTTGAGCTTTATCTGCCTTCTGGAGTGACTTACTCCCTAGGAACCTTGTCATTCGAACATCCGACAACGCTATCTATATTTGACGTCTTGGAGCAGTTCCACGCGTCAACAACGAGGGATATCGATAAGGAATGTCCGAGTACACAGAGTTCACGCGGAGGTTATTCCATATTCCAGAGGACCAGATACTAGGACATGGAAGCTGGGACTGGAATGAGGACGTCATATCTTCATCATAGACGTCCTTTGTATGTGTATTTGGATCACACGAAGAACAAGTGCGAGAAGGAGGAGAAGGAGAAGAAGCAGTTGTGGAAATTTGTTTTTGGGACAACAAATTTCGCTTTAGGTTTGATCCCTTTTCCGCTTTCTGCTTTCTGCCTTGGCCCCCCTCCCCCTCTCCATCGTTATCCGCCTTTCTGTAGCCTTGGTGCATCCGTCCCGGACCACATTTCGCGCGTCAAGTCGGGTCGGGTCTGACCAAGAACTAGGTGAGTGATCATAAGGCGTATTGTGCGCGTCTTTTTCCAGTTTGGTTTTCAGTTTCTGGTTGGTTGTGGGCGCCGGTATATGCGATCATCTTCGGTTTAGGTCGCGTATCGATCTTAAAACAAGCTTCAGCATATCTAAAATCATGTTCTACTTGCTTGATGGGCTAACTCTGTATGCGCGACTTTTCGTCTATGCTGCACGGTTTTATCTTCAGAGCTTAAAAGGCCTGTCCTGTCCAAGATTCATTGCTCACCTCGTCGGACGTTGTTCCCCGCCTTCAACCAGCGCCCTGCTTGCTTCCTTTCACAGTCTCGCTACCTTCTTCGCGGCGTTGGTTTATTTCTGTCGCACTCTTCTCTAGCTGCTTTGCTCTTGGCTCGCGTTTTTGCTCGAGTGCTTCTCCTTCTCCTTCAGGGGTTCCGGGCTCACCCTCTCGTGATCCGCTCGGTCTTTGGCTTTCTGACTTCCATTCTTACTTCGCTAGTATGCTGGTATAGACTTTTGTGCACTCATCGCAGGGTGGCTGATAACGCTGATTCCTTCAATGGACGCGCCCGCGACATGGCATTCAGGTTCGACGCGTTATATGTTTAACCAGGGTGCTACAAAAGCACACTGACGTCTCCATTCTTCAAGCTTCATTGCTGGCTTCTTTGTATTCTACCACCGGTCATCTTTAGCCTTTATGTTGCTCTTGTTGCTCGTATCTTGCTATCTATCTATGGGTATACGATCCGAAAAGCTAACTCGACATTTTTCTTATCGCAATCACAAGCGCTCCGCAATTAGACCATCTCCGAGTCCCATCGTCGACTGCAGTCACCGTAGCTGACGGTGTGGTGACTGGTGTTCACGGCGTCCATATCAATCCTCTTGACAACGTTCAAGATCAGTGAGCTTAAAGTGAGTATCAATTAAGATAAGGGATTTATATATTTAACTGGTGATGGCAAGTAAGAAGTAGGTTCTCCCTCGGGCGCCACCGTCCTGTCCTGTCTTGTCGGTGGACCCTCTTCTTCAAAGTAACCATATTGGGCCCCCCCGTCACATTCAGTTCATTATCTTCTCACCCTCACCCGACACGCCTCGTTTACGCACACATAGCACCTGGCTTCCATTAATCTCTTCCACCAGGTCGCATCTTTTACCTTTTTTCCTCCCTCCTCCCTCCTCGCCTCTGCTGCTCTACCTTGCTAGTAGCATAAACTCTTCCCGCCACCGATGGATTACGATCGTTGGGATGCTGTCTTGCACTACCTCTTTCGTCAGACGCAGGGAGACGCGTGGTTTCGCCCAGACGAACAACACATCTCGTCAGGCGTCGCTATCCGTATATCGCCAGGAGGAGCCACACCAGATTCGCCCCCAGAGTTTCGTATTTTCCCATACGAACGCCAGGAGCTCGAGCCCTTTGAACAGGCTGTTGTTGGCTTGAACCCTGAAGTTGCGGTCAAAGTGCGTAGCGCGGCTGTTCATGCTGCATTGGCAGAAACGTGAGTACTCGGTTTTGGATTTTTTTTTCGTTGTTTGGGTTTTGTTGGTGAGGTTTTTTTTGCTGGTTCGTTCATTGTGTGTCCGGGTGCCACGTGCCGGTTGCCTTTCTCACTCTTGAGTGTGTGTGGCGATAAACTCTGCTCAGCGGGTAAAAAAAAAAGGAAGCGAGTAGAAGTATACATCGAAGCTGGGTCTTCTTTCATTTTTTTTCCTGGACTGCCTTTTTGTTCCGCTCACAATGTGGCGAGATTACGGCATCCACTCAAAGTTGGAACATCATGGTTCTGGCGTGTTGTTTTTGGGTGTGTGGTGTGTCTTGGACAGGATATGTTCTAGTCCAAGTTCCAAGGATGTTGATGGAAGTTCCGTGTCGGCGAGGTAGGGGCTCTCTAGTGTCGATGGAGAGTGTCGTTGCCAAGATGCATTGAATCGAAGATATCAGATATCTTTACGTGTGCTTCCACGCGTTTCTCTTTTCATTCATTCATTGTTTCCGCGGCTTCGTTTGTTTCTAGCTTTGCACGGATGTTTCCTCGTTTCCTCGAGCGCGAAGCCACCCCCTTGATGCTTGATCTTGTTTACGTTGGTTGTGTACCTGAGCTGACATCTTTTTCTCGCCATTTCCGACCCACTTGACGACGGTTGAACG
Organism: Pleurotus tuber-regium; assembly: GCA_014058305.1. Taxonomy (NCBI): domain Eukaryota; kingdom Fungi; phylum Basidiomycota; class Agaricomycetes; order Agaricales; family Pleurotaceae; genus Pleurotus; species Pleurotus tuber-regium. The sequence continues at coordinate 1,202,768 of JACFYU010000023.1, forward strand.
TTGGCCTGTTATTGCGACGTCTATCGACGATCTACATTATCGTCTTCTGGACACGCTGCCCGACCGATCCTCCTTATCAACAATTATTCGAAAATTCCCTGTATCCCTGATCTGCAAAACTACTCGGGCCATGCAGATCGCCGGACGATCGGAGCATCTATGTCGACGCCAACACAAGGATTCAGATTCTGGACACGATGCTGCATTTGCCTCATGCAGACAAGGAGCAGAGTGCTGCCTTCATCGTAAGATCAATTTTTTTTTGGAGACTTTGTTCACGTGTCCTCATTAAACTATCTTTGTTAGCGTGACGAGCGCGTTCTCGTCGTATGGTCGCATTCTCTAGATGCTATTATTCCGACTTGCCATGACTTTGAAGAACGCTTGATCAAGTTGTTATGGCGCTCACGCCCGCCAGTAGTTACGACGCCCTCCGTTCCAGCGTCTGCCGCTGGCAGTGTCTCTGGTCATTCGCTCACTCATATCAACTCGACCAATAGTGGGCAACGGCCTGGCTCACGGAGTGGGCGTCGGTTGATCAATGGTGCATCAGGCATGGAATCTGATGTCGAGGAGAAGGAGAAAGTTGGCTTGGGGATTGAAACGGTCTCAAGGAGTACTGATGCGTTGGGAGAGGATGGTGGGAAGGAAGCAAAGAAGCAATGGAGGAGGAATTGGTACGGGAAGAAGGTTGAGGTAGATGGTGATATAGAAAGCTTGAAGGCAGAGAAGAGGCCGACTATGCTATATGCACCGTTGTATGATGGGCTGTCTGCCGGGATGGCGTTTTGTGAGTGGTATTTGCCTGTGTCTTTGACGTTTCTGGTAGTTAATCGCATTGTGCTTAACAGTGTTCGTTGGTAATGGTCTCAGTGAGTGGTTTCCTAACCTATTCACTAGTTTATATCGGTTACTCATTGACCTACAGAGGTACTCTTGCAAGAATGGACATTGGATGGTGCATTCTTGCGATTCGCGCTTATTGTTGCTCTTCCCCTGCTTTACTGTGTTTCCTTGGTACGTATGATATGACTGAATCTTTCTCCAGCTTATCTTCTAACACGCGTTCTTCAGTTCTTTACGATACAACTAGTGCAGAATCTGAGCATGGCGTATGTGCTTCTTCACCCTGATTTCATTGCTTACTCAAGGTCGAATTTATAGCCTGGGGCCAGTCGCCCACTTCCATGAGAACTCCAAATATTATTCCGCTATCAAGCCCCGGCCAAATAAGGTCGTGGACAATGACCTGCCCCATATTACGATCCAAATGCCAGTTTATAAGGAAAGTCTAGAAACTGTGTTGTAAGCGTACAAACTTTTTGAGGATATCGAATGTTCGTTTAAAAAGTGTTGGCATGTAGAACACCTTCCATCTTGTCGCTCAAAAAGGCTATGCAAACCTATGCTCGTCAAGGTGGAACTTCGACCATCTTTATTAATGATGATGGTTTGCGGGTGAGGAGTAGTTTCTCAATATCGATAGCCATTGTCGCCTGCCTAACTCGTGACCTGATTTAGGCTATTTCTGAAGCAGATAGGGACGAACGTATCGCTTTCTACGCCAACCATGGCATTGGTTGGGTCGCGCGACCCAAGCACGACGATTCGCCCGATGGTTTTAAGCGTGCGGGGCGGTTCAAGAAAGCTTCCAATATGAATTATGGGCTCAATCTCTCTCTCAAGGCCGAGAAACATCTGGAGACACTAGTTGCAGCGCAAAAAGCGAATCCTGATAAAAGGAGCTCAACGTTCTCTGTGCACGGCTCGAATAGTACATCCCATAGCGAGCCACAGTATGGTATGCAGTACCAGCACCGGGAGGGCGACGATATGCAGGGTATGACTGCTGTTGGTGCGGAGGAGGACCTGGAAGAGAAGGCCTTGAACATGGCGATTGAAGAGGTATTTCAGGCGAGTGGAAAGAAGTTCAGACCTTGGGCAGCGAACGGAAAGGCTTGTCGCCTTGGCGAAATTGTACTGATAGTCGACTCTGATACGGTGGTACCAGAGGTTGGTTTGAGGCTTTTGCCCATACGGGCGTTTGCTAACATCCTTGATGTAGGATTGTCTGAGAGATGCTGCTAGAGAGATGAGGGAGTGTCCAACCGTCGCTATCATTCAGCATGAGTCGGGTAAATGCGATCGTCTCTTCTAATCCCTACGTAACTAAAGTCATTTGATGCAGACGTTATGCAAGTAGCGCATCACTACTTCGAGAATGGCATCGCATATTTCACTCGTCGTGTTAATCGTTGCATATCGATGGGTGTGTGACTTACTATAAATCGGTGTTCTTTCGTCTCGTCTAACCTCTTGATAGCCTGTGCCAATGGCGAAGTTGCTCCTTTCATGGGACACAATGCGTGAGCGTCCATCTCGTTGAGCTTTCCCAGATCCTTTCGACTTATCATCCGTGTTAGCTTCCTCCGTTGGAAAGCCATCCAAGACGCTGCTTTCCTCGATCCCGTTGATGGACAGGAGAAAATTTGGTCAGAATCTAACGTATCGGAGGACTTTGATATGGCACTGCGACTCCTACAAAAGGGGTATATCATTAGGTGTGTATACGGTGTACTTTCCAGATCCGGCGCGTCGCTTACCGCTATCTAGGTGGGCGACTTATTCTAAGGGCGGCTTCAAGGAAGGCGTATCCTTGAGTGTCGACGACGAAATTAATCGCTGGCAGAAGTACGCCTATGGTTCGTATCAATCTTTGGCTGGTATATGGAAATGATGATGATCTCGACGTTGATATCAGGTTGCAACGAGTATGTGGTTACTTCCTTGACATGCGAAGGCTTGACCTGATCAGCACTTTCAGGTTATTATTCAACCCACTCGTGCAGTGGTTGCGGAAAGGGCCCATTGCACGCCAGGTCCATCGATTTGTGTGGTCTAAAGCACCCCTGCACTACAAATTTTCTACATTGGCTTGTATGTCGTGAATATGAAACTGCATTCTTGTTCAGTTGCTAACGGAACCGCATGCAGACATGTTTTCGTATTGTAAGTTAACCTAACTGTTAAAATTACCCACTTCGAGACTCATGGTTCAAACAGATGGCATATCAGCTACAGTCACTATTGGAATTGTCAACTATGTGTTCCTCGGGTTCCAGTTCCCAACAGATGGTTTCTATATGCATTCTTTTGAGATTTTCCTCGCTACCACGGTCGTGTTCTATGGATCAGGTAACTTTTGTTATACCCTGCTGGAATATCGACTTGGCCATAAGCAATTGGTGGGTCCTGTGTGCTCCTCATGGACGCAGCTCATTCGTTTGGGTAGTTGAAAGGATTCTTGGAAAACATCATGTGGATCCCATATTTGTGAGTTCACGGAAGCACTCCAAGTATCTGACAATATCCACCCACACGCTGTCCTGTTATCTTGTACAGCTTCTTTTTCTTCGGCGGTCTGGCAATACCTGTCAGTCAAGCACTCCTCGCTCACCTATTTTCGTACAACATAACATGGTCGGCAACCATCAAGGAAGTCGAACGGTCGAACTTTTTCAAGGAAGTGCCAAAAATTGCCAAACGGTGGGTGAAGTAGAAGCCTCCCCCCATTCCCATGCTCATCCGTGCTATACTTTTTGTTTCTCAATCAGATTCTGGTTTCCTATGCTGGTCTCACTTGTCATCATTGCGGGAATGATAATCTGTAGTACTCCGCTGGTACCATATCAATGGCGCGTTGATGGCTCTTCCTGGGCAGTCATCTTCCCCCTTGCGTAAGTTATTATCCGTAGTGATCTGTTCTCGAGCTGAATCATTCTTGACCCATCAAGCATTTCCACGGGGTGCCACATCCTGTTACCTGTAAGCAGTCGGCTCTTTCTTTGTATTTCGACTTGCTGATATTCCGTGGTAGATTGTCTTAAACCCCTGGCTTATGATTTTTTCCTACTGAACACACGCACTTTGTTGTACTTATTTGAGGACTGCGGACTACGCCAATGCACTAATGACGTTTCAAGTAGATCACCTTAGTCGATTTGCAACCTTTAGCACATTTCTAAGATATATGTCGATTGCACTTTATATTATTTTCTTTCCATTGTTGAAAACGTTGACCCTACCATCAAAACGTGTTATGGACGTTACATTTGTTACTTCTCTTGCAATGAAATATACGAGTTAGACATGGCGTCATCATTTGGGTCCATTTGTCAAACGCGGAATACAGCTATACTAGTTTATTCAGGTAATACGGGCGTCCAGAAGTGTACATTCCACGTAATACAAGGAAGGAAAGGGTACATACATAGCAAATTCTGATCAGAAGATCATCCGTGGGGTATGAAAGGCTGAGAATGACTCGTCGACCAGAATATCCAACTATACTACAGATATCACCCTACACATAGCCGCGGGGACGTACTCACGAACGCCCACCAATGTCCCTCAGTACGAACGGCAGATCCGGCGCAATTGTTTGAGCCCTATACACACGCCTTGGTCTACTTGTAGTTAGTTGATCAATACCTTGACAAGGTACGCGCTGATTCGAGATCGTCGGATAGATCAGAGCCTGCATCATCTGCAACACTGGGGCCGTGTTCGTGTGAAGCGCTATGCGACGTCGGCCTGATATCACTACCGAATCGAAGTCCGCTTATAACGGTTGATGGAGAGTGCCTGCTTGAGGTGGACCCCAAGCTGACCCGAATGATAATCAACGAAAACGCTATACCCTGAGGAGAGATGAGCACCAAACGGAGACAAGCGTCATTGAACGTACGACTGCAGGCCCCATCTGGGAAGAAATCAGAAACAGCAGGAGAGCAAGACGAGACATGAGGCTTACGGAATCCATGGCCACAAGTTGGATGGAAGAATTCTCAGCTAGAAACGAGACCAGTACAATCGTCATGACAGACCTAGTGTTAGATGTTAGCTGGTCGCGAAGGAGTTGAGCTAGACAACAGACGTGAATATAACAGCGCTCTCCACGATGATGGTAAGGACGGGCTTTTAAGAGAAGGTATAAGGCTATTAAATACCCCGAATAGGACTTAAGACAAACTGTAACACCAGCACCACGCAGTCCAGCTGATCTAACCCTTCGCTCAACGGATAAAATTCGATATGCGATGAAAGCTAAGCTTTGATCAGGATAACTCATCGTTGATGTCGGGAGGCGAACCTGTTATTATGAAGTTTGTCCTAGGTAGAATGTAATAAGCCGACTAAAGGCACGAATCCTCCCACTTACGAGAGTTCGAGTGCACAGCAAGTCACAGCCCAAGGCAAACTTGCGACGAAAAAGGAATTCCCGAATCCAGCCATCTGGAGGAGATTAACCAGTACCATCCCCGCGGAAGCTAGACAGTTGTGAACATCGTGATTTGACTTCATCCACAAGCGCACTTACCTATTGTCATCAAGAAGGTGATCGCTGGGAGAATTACGACGCGACGACTCCCTCCCCAGACGTGGTACAGTCGGATCAACTGAACTTGGTCGTGAATAGTACGAAGAGCATGAAGCAAGGGGACAAACCATCATCATATCGGCAAGAAGCGATTCGCAGAACAAGATAATGGTTGATGCAATGTACAGGGGATTGGTGACATATATGTGGAACCTTATCTGAGGTATCATCCCCGTCTTGTTAGTAAAGTACGCGAACGCGTAGAGAAGTTGCAGGAGCCAATGCTACGAGGATGTCTAGCCTATAGGGCAGGAGTGTGGTGGAAAAACATACTGTGTTGATAAGAACGAAGAGCAAGATGCTGGCGGTAAGGAGAGTCCATCTCAAACGCTCTGGCTTCTGAATGCGCTTTCGCGCACGCTGCCGGGTAAACAATGCGTAGAGGGAGAGAATGAATAGGATAATATAGATTCCTTTGCGTAAACAATCAGCGTGTAATATTATGCGTTCAAGATGGTATAAAACTGACCATACAGCGTTGTATGTAGCGCCAGGCTTGTGAGCTTTGCCCTGGCAAGGTTGAGGTCCGCTACCATCCCGAGACGAAGTAATTCCTATCCAAGGAGAAGGACCGTATAGAGCAAAGAAAACAAAAGTGCCTTACCCCAGGTAAGGCAAGTGAAGTGACGAAGGAATGCGAAATCCGACTGCGACTTGATACATGCAGTGTTTATATACAATGGCAATATCCTGCATGATTGTGACCGGTAACGGGAAGGCGCCACTACATAGCAGATCAACGAATAGGTAAAAAGCGATTTACATCAACATGCCATGCTCGGCCTGAGGAAATCGTATCCTGGATAGGGAATATGAGCTTTTTTTAACAACTGCTAGGATGGGGACGCTGCGGGGTCAGACAAGCGCTGCAAAGTTGTGTTGGGTCAGTGGAATACAGATATCATAGCGCGTAAACGAGAGCCTAGCTCTGGAGCGCCGAGTGGTCCAAAATGTCTTTGGATGTGAGGTCAAAGAAGCTAGAACCAATGGACGGTATTGAGGCTGATCGGAGTTCGATTGGTTCACTGGTATCTGTGAGAAGTTCCACTAACATTGTGAAAAATCGTATATATATGTATGTCCGCAGAGCATCCGATCGTTGACATAAAGCGATCAAAACCATAGCTCTGCATAGACACCTGAGTGAAACTTCACATCATGACAGACGATCAATACATACATCTCCAATGATAGAGTAAACCGTTGTAAAGTCGTCCAAATGCCACGGCCTGTCAGGCATGGATCGTGATGGTAGGTATCATCGCTGGTAGGTAGAAGACAGAGGAGTCTTTCCTAGTCCGCCTCATTAGTTCCAGGTTTGGTTCATGACTTGGGATGTTTTCCTCTGGGCCATTAACTCGTACTGTGGAGGTTACATCATCTGTGATACGAGAATCTTTGGTGAGCGATGTTAGTTGCCTAGTTGAACCAGCACAGATACCCAAGGATGCGATGCTCCTGGGAGCCGGAGTGATGAAGATGATTGAGTCAGACCTGGGGTACAACCCGCGTAATCTCCGTATGAGTAGCACAGAGGTACGCGGAAGCTCGGCCAAACGAGCGATTCACGATATGCTCCAGGAACACAGCTGGGCGCATGAGGATAATGGGTCCATCCGTGTTTGTCGTGAAATTTATTCAACAGACTGAGCGATCACGGTTGACATACTAGACTGTACATTAATCGCTGTATGCCAAAATCGATCTTTAGACTGAACGACCTCCCCAATTCCGAGAAATCAGGACTGACCATGAGTGATATAACAGCGTGGCCGCACTGTGAATCTAAGTGCTAAGTACTAAGCAAGCCTAACGAGCTGATGTCATTTCTCACGCTCACAAATCGACTTGACTCTGAATTGAAGACGACAATCAAGCTCACAATCATTGAATTTCTCTCAACTTCGGCTCGTCGACGCGAGTTCACCTAGACCATGACTTCCCGACCAATGAACGACGATGAGGTACTCAGCGAGATGAACAAGATGGTCTGGATATCCACCCAGTTCTCCACAACGCGCCAATAAAACCCTATTTGTTACTAGGTTGCGTTCATCAAGCAAGAGGCCTTGGAGAAGGCTCGTGAGATACGAGTGAAAGCCGATGAAGAATTTGCTATTGAGAAGGTTGGATCATTATTGCTGATTGAAGTACGAGTACAAGCTCACCTGTCGATAGGCGAAACTTGTCAAGCAAGAGCAGCAAGCCATTGATGCTCAATATGAGAAGAAGCACAAGGGCGTAGAAGTTGCTCAGAAGATGTGGGTTTTTACCCTTCGCCCATAGCAATAGGCTAGCTCATACTTTCCCTCGGTAATCAGTGCGCAGTCGACATTGACGAACAAATCACGCCTAAAGCTACTTCACCGCCGCGAAGAACACCTTCAAGATCTCTTCAATACCGCCCGTTCACAAATTCTCACACTCGCACAAGACGAGGGCCGGTATACGCAATTCCTCGAAGGGGTCATCATTCAAGGTTTTCTGCAGCTAATGGAACCGACGGTGTCGATCCAGGCGAGGAAGCAGGATGTACAAGTTGTGCAGCAGGCTGCAGAGGCTGCTGCGAAGAATTACAAAGATATCAGTGGGAGGGATGTTGAATTCAGTGTTGAGGGCGTGTTAGGTGGTGATGGGTAATACACGCTCAGTGAATATTTCATGGTATCAGGCTGATATATTGTGCAATAGGGCGGGAGGGATTAAACTGATTAGCGGATCAGGTCGGATTATAATCGACAATACGCTAGATGAACGTTTGCGATTGCTGGAAGACAGAGTAAGCTTCATACTGGTTTGATTTGAGTTTTACTGAACCAGTTGGGCAGATGCTCCCCGAAATCAGACGAGACCTGTTCGGAGTGAACGAGAATCGTAAATTCTATACCTGAGATAATACTTTCCCCCCATTGTGTACTTTACGTTAATGGACTACTCATCAGCACTTGGCTCCCGGTAGTACCCAGCGTACAAGGCCGTTTGAGTTGTGAGATCGAGCAAGCTCGAAACCACCTCTTCTTTCGTCCCTTGTCTAGGTCAGTCATAGTCAGCACTGAGTGTGGTATATCGCATAAATGTAGTACATATATCAATTGCTAACTAATTAGACACGAATCATGAGATTTTGAAATGACAATAAGGCCAGGTAAATAAGGAACTCCTACGATTTTGGCTTCTTCACGATTTTTACTCCGAGTAACCCAGTAGATTTCCTGTCACTCGGACGTGGCGTTTGACTGGTGCCAATGTGAGTAGTTGGGGTAGACGGAGTAGGGGTAGATGATGGTGAAGGTCGGTGTTGACGGACGATAGGTAGTGAAGGCAACGACGTCGACGTCTTCGATCGGTGTGATATGCCATTTGCAGGCTTGGTGGGAAGAGACACGACAGGCTTCGGAGGTAAAGATGGGTGGGAGGGCAGTGTTGATGAACTAGGACCACTCTTAGACGCTTCCATTTCCCGAAGTTTTGCTTCCATCATAGCTATCTTGCTCTCCGTCCTGGAAAACAACACGTTCAGCTCAAACCACTCAAGTAGGACGACGCACTATCACTCACCCAGTATTTCGCGAACTCAAACCAGTCTTTAACAGACTAAGCGTAGTTGGCTTTCCGGTATCCATCATTCCTCTTCTAGTATGACTTCCTGATGCAAATGGTTGCCCAGCTTGATCTAGAGGGGCCTGGTGCGCAAAGGTCACGACAAGTTTACGACCTCGTAGAAGCTTGTCATGTGCCATAGCCTGCGCCTTCTGCGCTTCCTATAACCATGCAAACATCAGATTAGTTTGCGTAATCAAATTTTATGGTAGAAAGAGCGGCATGTCGTGGGCTCTTTTCCCGGGTGACTTTTGTTGTTGATTATAATGCAGCGGTGCATATTCATTATCGTCGAGTACAATGCAAAAGAAACCCGGGATGAGTGTCCAGACATTTTACGAATAAGCAGGAAACTAACGCACATCTTTGCTCCCATACTCAATAAAAGCGTATCCTCGAGGTTTGCCCTTCAAAGGACCCGATTTATGGAATAGAAAATCGAGCTTGGTGACTTTCCCAAACTTAGAAAACACTTGGAGCAGCGTATACCTAATATAAAGGAAACATGGTCAAGCAGATACGGTGAGAATGATCTATGTCGTAAGTCTACTCATCTACTCACTCATCGACAGACTGATGCAAATTTCCAACGTATAATCTATCCTGTAGAACCTGACGGGGTTGGGACGGAGTGTGATTCAGTTGGGGACCGGGTGCGGTGGGTTCGAAGACTGGGTAGGACAGATGTTCACTTGCAGGCGCTGGAAAGACATTGAGAGATTCCAGTTCGGCTTCTGGACGAGGAGAGGCTGAAGTCGACGCCATCAAAGAACGGTATGCGTAGCTAAGCGCCGTGATAAATGTAAAGAGAACCTGAGTCACTTTCTCACGCTCACTATTTCTGCAGAGCGGACGACCTGACTGAGGCTTGACAATAAGTTGTTTTGCTTTGACCTGACTCAGGTCTTTTCAACATAAGTAAGTGTACCAATCACCGATAATTGTGTTCACGATTGCAAAGTAATACCTGGTTCACTCAAAACTGATAGTATACATTCTGCAGGATATACAAATTTTAGACGACATTGAATCAAATTATATGACCGAAATCCCTTCTTATAACCGACTCGCGGGAGGGGGTCCTCCTTGCATTGCAGTCAGTCTATGTAATATTGTGCGTTTACTTGAAGTGGGCACCTATGTTGGCCCTGAAGCGAATAGCTTCACTCGCGGGCTTGACCTTCAACGGTTTGACAGGAGATGCACCAATAGCCTTTGCAATACGGTCCGAGAGGTCTTGGTCAACAGCAGCCCAGACAGACACTGGTTGACAAGTTAGTGCACGTAATGGTAGAGAAGCTGACGAACGTACGTTGCCTATCTCTCACAATCGCGCTCTTGACAGTACCGAAATGCTTGGATACATTGTACACGTAAGCCTCTCTCTGCTGGTCATTCCAGACCTTCTGCCACAAAGCTCTAGGTTGCTCAAAGTCCACTAGGGAATGATTAGCCTCTTTCACACATTGCGAGTTCTTAAACTTACATTCCGTGATTTCTGGCAGATCTCTGTAAGCACCACCGATAAAGTTTTCATGGCGACGCATCCTCTCTTCATCCCTAGCGGTGGCATCGATAGTGCCTTTGTTCTGAATATACGTCAAAGGCTGAATGCTGCTCTGGTAGTTCGGGCGATTGCCTTGGTTGCCATTGACCGTCATTGGACCATCGCGCTGGAAGTTGGCTACGGGAACGATGGGTGCGTTCACAGGTATCTGGTGGTAATTGGTGCCGAGACGGTGCCGATGAGTATCAGGGTACGAGAACAAGCGAGACTGGAGGACAGGGTCCGCCGAGGGTTCAATGTACGGAACCAAATGAGATGGTGCGAAGGCAGCCTACGCGATCAAGATAAGATAAACGAAACTGGCTCAAGGCACCAAGCTACAAACCTGTTCAATCTCCGCGAAGTAGTTCTTCGGGTTTTCATTGAGTACGAACTTGCCGATCGGGCGCAGAGGGTAGTCTTTGTGAGGCCAAACCTTGGTGAGATCGAGGATATTATAGCGGAAGTTCTCTGCTTGTTCGGGGGTCATCGTTTGCTGTCAGAAGGTAATGTCAGTACGGCTCATTGTCTTGAGAGGATTCACTATTCACAATGTATACAGTCCACGAGGGATAATTGCCGCTTTCGATAGCTTCGAACATCTTTTGAGTGCTGTAGTCCGGGTTGTCCGCCGTAAGTTTGTGTGCTGTGTCGTTATCGAGCGTCTGACGAGGGATGCTATCAGATGCTGATATTGGGTTATTGGGTTCACGGTTACCTTAAATCCACTGTCAGCACGAACGTGGACTTGAACGTATGTGAAAGTTCCGTCGTCCTTCAGCCACTTAAAGGTGTGTCCAGAATAGCCGTGCATCTGGTGAACACCATCGGGAGTACCGCGGTCGGAGAACAGGATCATCATCTGGTGGATCGACTCGGGGTTCTGTCCCAGGTAGTCCCAGAACATATCGGCATCCTTCAAGTGAGTCTGAGGATCTCTTTTTTGGGTGTGGATGAAGTGAGGGAATTTCGCAGGATCCCTGATGAAGAAGATGGGAGTGTTGTTGAACACCCAGTCCCAATTACCCTCTTCTGTACGAAGCTTGAGGGCAAATCCACGAGGATCGCGAGCGGTATCCGCAGACCCTGACTCCCCACCAACAGTAGAGAAACGAGCGGTGACGCGCACCCTCTTACCCACGGAAGTCAAGAGCTTGTTAGAGGTGATGTCGGCGCAGCTATGAGTGACCTCGAAATAGCCGTGAGCCCCAGCCGCCTTGGCATGTACCTAGCAGATGATCAATGAGCCATCCAGGGGCTAATAGGGGTAAACATACGACGCGCTCAGGAATACGCTCTCTGTCGAAGTGCGCAAGCAAATCGATGTGGTGGAAGTCTAAATCTCTGTGTTGAATAGAATGATTCAAGACGGGTTGCTACGATGGCTTACCTTGCAGCAACAATGGCCCGTGAAGCCCAGCTCGTTGGGCGGCGTATGGCTCAGCGACCGGCGCACCATTCGATGCGGTGTAGACTGCACCATCTTTCGTCTCGAAGACTTCTTTGGTGGGCATTTTCTATTCTGTGAGAGATTCAAGCAGAGGTATTGGAAACCAAGGCGAGGTGGTGTCCCGTTTGAATGTCTAGGCTTTATAAGTGGGTAAACTGACCATCATCCAGGTGATCCAAGGTGGTCGCTGACAATGAAACCTCTCTAAATCCCCTAGCCCTGATTGGCCGGAGATGTCTCTCACGTGCTGAGAGATGGATATGATCAAAGTCCGCGGCGTATCTATACTGCGTTTCCCCACAATTTGTCCCCCTCGATTATTGCCGATTGTCTGGTACGGACTTGGCCGTTGCATAGCCGGTTCCGTTGTTCACTATATAACCACACTCCAATCCATATTTTCATCTTTGGCTTGCACTCAGTACCCACAGGCTGACAAACCTGTGTGGACCATCGATGTGAAAGAAGCGTTCCATTACTTCCCAACCTCCAGAAGCCTGAAAGTCCAGATGCGACCACCGGTTTAGTTCTCAGCTGTGGAGATATCAGCTGATGGCCGTACTTTCCAATAGAGTTGGTCAGTAGGGGCAATGGCTCCTGAATGTTCCGGCCGTAAGTATCTCAAATACCGTAATTAGTCGTCACTACGTCGTCTTGATCACTGATCCCCCCATAGTTCTTGGCCTAGCAATTCGACTCAGTATAACCCCAGAACAATGCAATTAGGTGAGAGGTGATTACAATTAGCTCAGCTTTCTGCTTCACCTTCTGATGGGTATCAATTGCGGAGGATGTAGGAATTGACATGGATAATAATAACACCCAGGACGCATAGTCATTGCTTTCCACGATGTCGGCCCACCTAGTTCCGCCCTGATAACAACCATCCAGACCGCTAGACGCAAGGGTTGCGAGACCCATCTGTATCCTTTTACAGCTCGGTTCGTCGGTGTATTCGCGACATAATGACGAAGAATGGTATATATCAGGATCGCACTCATCCCTTCGACTTCTGTGTTGGAGAAGTTTTTGAGTCGAATCATAGAAGACTTCCCTCGGCTCGCTTATGGTGGCGATGTTGCAAATCAGGATTTTGAGAACATAGAACTCACCATGGTGAACATAACGAACTTGATTCTCTGTCTCAGTAGTCGAGATACAGAAGCCTAAGGGTATCTGTTACCAATCCCCAACTAAAACGCGTGTCGTGGCTAGTTTCATACCATGGTCTAAGGAAGAGTGTCAGCTACGAACAGAAAGCGGATCAGAGCTTGACCTCCGCGCCCCGTAAAAGACGCGCTTTGACTTGAGTGATGGTTATCAGGCGTACGCTGGGCCAATTTCAGAAAATCAACGTTCATAATTTTCCGAGTCAACGCCTCTCGACGTGATAGCTATATGGAAAACAGTCAACTTTGAATGTCTAGCGGGGAATATCGAGTTTCTATTCCTCTATAATTCCTAGATCAAAATCCGCAACGGGTGTAGGGGATACTCTCAATCATGGCGTCTATATGTTTGAAGGCATCGTGTAGGCCGTCGTAAGTGTGGATTCTTTCTGCGACATAGCAATGCATAACGATGAGAGGAACCGGATGGATGAGTTACAGGCTGTGATGTTTGTAGACTAGGATATTACGAGCCCAATTACCACAATAGAGAAATCCCCTTTGTCTGCATCAAGTCGACCATACAAACCTGCACGATATTAGGAGCGTAAATTTACAGAAATTTCATAGCGAATTAACGGCCTGAGCAACACAATTTACGTCATGGAGCCTTTCTTCAAGGAATCTGCAGTCGAAAGGGAGTCAACCAGTATTAGTAGAGAGTAAGTAGATATGTGGTACTTCGTCTTCGGCATCCTCGCTCTCTGGAGGATTTGGACTGGTTTTGAGCGAAATAGAGAGAAAGAGGGGCTAAACCAGAGAGGACGGTTCCGTCGAGGGACTCTCAACCAAGTCGGTAGTCAACTAGTCAACGTCAACATTGAACGGCACCGTTCCCGCCGAAAGCGTCCTTTTGGTTGCGTATGTGCATGCCGATCCGTTGCCGTGCCGTCTGCGTATTCCGCAGGGATACCGAACTTAAAAGACCCGACCTCCTAGGCTCCTACCAATGTCATCGTCTAACACAACCCACTTTGGAAATCCTAGCCAGCACAAAGTGCATGCGCAACCCGTCCGTAGCAGTAGCAAGCATGCCAGCTAAAATTCGTGTATTCGAGACCCCTGCTGCAGCACAAGCTCGCGAGCAGAGGCGCACCGGAAGTCAACGACCTGAGCATTGGGTCGACTCCTGCGGTACCAAATTCAAGAACCCATATCCTAGTTGGAGGGACCGTGGTTTTAGAGACGTGTTTTCAGCAAGTCTCCCGTATTGTCGTTTTCCTCGCCGCACTAATTCTACCCACAGATGATGTCCGAGTTTCGTCGTCAATCAAATGCCATGGTCATTCCCCCAAATGTCAATGAACTCATAGGAATTCACAAGCCCGTCTGGTCCACGAATACCGCGTCAAGCGAAGTCACAGCCACCTGGCTAGGTCATGCTTCTTTCTTGGTCGAGATGCCCAATCGCTCGCCACAGGCCTCGCGCGGAATTCGTATCCTCTTTGACCCTATTTTCAGTGAACGGTGTTCGCCCGTGCAGTGGGCGGGCCCGAAACGGTATACGCGTGAGGACCTTCATATCACACACCAAGTCTGATAGCAAGTTAACATCAGTCAATAGCTCCCCCATGTCAGGTTGAGGATCTCCCTGATATCGATGCAGTAGTTATATCGGTGAGTGTACCCAAATATCCTGCAGTTGACGACTCTGATCCCTTATTCCTCTCTTGTCTTCGAATATATAGCATGATCATTATGACCAGTACGTACACCCAGAGTCTTTATGAACCAACCCTTCCCTGACCATTGCTATAGCCTAGACGCCCTAACCCTCTGCGCACTCTACAAACGTACATACATTCCACATATATTCACTCCCATCGGCTACGGTTCCCTCCTCCGCTCCTTTAGCATCCCTTCCACCCACATCCATGAGCTAGACTGGTGGGACTCCCTCATGCTCGAAGCCGAAGTACCCACTATCGACGCCGCGAAAGCAGAGACCTCTTTAACCGTGAAATCAACGGTTGAGATCACCTGCACACCCAGCCAGCATAACACCAGTCGTACCATCTCTGATAGACTCTTCGCGTTCCATAGACTTTGGGCGAGCTGGGTTCTGCGAGAGGTTCCTCCAGACGACAGTACAGCGCTACCAAAGAAAGTCTTCTTTGCTGGTGACACTGGCTATCGCTCTGTACTGGATGGTCAAGATGAGGACACGGCACCGACGTTCCCGGGTTTCAAGCAGGTAGGCGATCGGTTTGGGGGGATAGATTTGGCGCTGATACCCATCGGGTGAGTTTCCATACAAGTCCGTTGACTGAATGACTTGGCTTATCTTCCCCTTTTATAGAGCATATCAACCTCGCTGGTTCATGTCGTCGGATCATTGCGCACCGCAAGACAGTGTCCTGATATTCAAAGATGTTCAGGCAAAAAAAGCACTCGCTATGCATTGGGGGTAAGCTGAATCCATCAAAGCGTACATTTATAACACCCTCACCATAATTCCCACCAGGACTTTCACCCTTACATATGAGCCTGTCATGGAGCCTCGAGAGCTACTGAAGGCAGCATGCAAGAAGGTTGGTATTGAAGATGGTGCATTTCTCACCATTGGGATCGGAGAAACGAGGTCTTCCTAGATATCGTTGCTTGGGATTGGATTAGATTAGATCCCGTTTGATCATGGGCTTATGAAGATTAATAACATACTTTATGACTGTGCTAATCCATATCATCGGCATACATCAGAGCGCGAGTTCAAGGCATCTTGAGACTGTCCCAAAGCACATTCCTGACCGTCACTTACATCAATCACTGGTCCGAGGGCATCAGACTGATCAACCCCCGCTATGGGTGAAAGCACAATACAAAGTCAGGAACGTTGATTTGGCTTGAGCTGGAAGTACAGCATCATAAGCGGTGAAGTAGACTCGAACACATTCTTGAACGATTTAGAGGGTATATACGTACAACAGTGACGAGAAAACAAAAACTCGAAGGATTTGTGCTGATACATAGAAACAACTGGAGAAAAAGCAAATATATGAGCCTCCCACCGCGGAAACAATCCTGTATGCCCAATAAAGCCGGATGAAGGATAAGGAGTCGAACGAAAATACAGTTTAAACAGGTATCACGTTTAGCCTTGGTGGCAATTTTGTCCAACTGCAAACAAGATGAAACAGCGTATCTTCATAATGGGTCCATGAGCGATGATCATTTGTTAACCCCTACAATACGATCCATATGGTCAATGTTTCCTGGATGGCTGAGGAAAGAAGCGACTTACATGACACTCGGGTAGCTAGCACTCTCACTCAGGTGCTCGTTAGCTGGGTTGTATGTGAATCCTCGGAACTGATCTTGAACGGTCTCAGACAATGCCGAGTCCGTGACGACCGAATCTCTCGCTTCCTCATTTGTAAAGTCAGGATCGAAGTTTGCGACATCAAGAACAGATTCCTAATTAAAACATACGACGTTAGATAAACGTGGAGATGGTCGAAGAGGGAGACAGGAAACTCACAACACTGGGCTTGAACGGGGGCTGTATTTTCTTTGCCATCAAACGATTCCAATCGATGTACTTGGCAAAGAACGGATGCCTCTTAATCTCTTCGCCGCCGTTTGCCCCGAGTCGCTTCGTAGGATCACGCTGCAGGAGGGCAGTCATCACGCTGCGGGCTTCCGATGATATATCGGGTGGGAAATTCAACGGATCGGTGAGAATACGTTGGTACATGGTATTGACGTTCTCGTCGTAGAAAGGAGGTAGTCCGGTCTGAAAGGACGGTAAGCAAGGGGAAAGCTTCAGCTTAGCCAGAATGCGGGATTGGTTCTTACCATCATTTCGTAGAGCAAAACGCCGAGCGTCCACCAGTCAACTGTCTTCGTGTATCCTTGACTTTCTAGTAGTTCAGGCGCGATGTACTCCGGCGTCCCGCAGAATGCTATAGAGAGAGAATCGATGGGAGGTACAGCGGTGACAGCCAAGTAACGTACTGTTTGTCTTTTCTGTTTCCGACATGTTGAGCTTGCAGAGTCCTGTATGAACAGGCGCTGTGAGAATCTAACAAAAGACGTGTAGCAGTCGTGCATACCGAAATCACAGAGAGCAATATGACCCGTGTAATCAAGGAGAATATTCTCGGGCTTCAGATCACTGAGCATAGTCATCAATGAACTAACTGATATGGGGGGTGGGTATAGACAAACCGATAGACAACATTGAAACCATGCAAATGCTCGAGGGCGCAGAGGAGCTCTGCAGCATAGAATCGACTCCGATCTTGATTAAACTTGCCTTCGCGCTGCAAATGGTAGAAAAGTTCTCCGCCGTTGACTATACGCGGACAAGCAATTCCTATCAGTACTTACGTAGGGTCGATGTTAGTTATCTGATATTGCTCACCAAATGACATAACGAGATACAGCTTGTCTGGATTTTGGAAGGAAAATTTGAGCGGCACGATAAACGGGTTGTTCACGAGAGCAAGGACTGTGCGTTCCGCGAGGATATGCGTAATCTCTCCCGGACGTTGAGCAATATGAGCTTTGCGGATTGTCTTGAGCGCGTATATCCGCTGGGTATCCTTCTTCCGTACTTGCATAACCTTTCCGAAGCTCCCTTTCCCTATGACCTTTAGCAGATCAAAGGCCTCAATGGTCAAAGGTTCGTTACGAATAGGCTTAAAGTCAATCTTGAGGTGAAAGGAACCGGAGCCAGAATTGGCAGTATACCATTGGTCCGAAGCGTGCTGGAAAATAATATAAGTTATCCGGGATGGGACGAGAGAGCGGAGAGGAGCATACATGTCCGTCTAACATGGGGGTTAAGTCGAGGCGAGCCATGAGTAAGTCGTTACCCATATCTTCTTGATTCTGCACAGCGGACGCAGTTCGCAGATAAGCTGATACAGCGAGATTGGAGGTACGAGAGACATCGCTATGCAGTAATAAGGGCTAGTGAGTGAACATCAGTGGACGTTGGGCGTACTCGACTCACAAGTTAGCCCGATAATTCCAAATTGGGTTTGCTAGATCTCCCCCTAGAGCATCGATGAGGACTTCGTTCTTATCGAACTCAAGCACGACATAGGGTAGCCACCAGCAGCGCCCGCGCTGCATACTCTCTCTGTTACTCGTCGAAGTACGTGGTGGAGCTGACTCGAGTGCCTTCTGAATCACCTCGGGGACATGCACTCCAGGTGCAAGTGCTAGACCTCGGCCTACAACATCATTTCAGTCGCTCGTTTACAACATCGCTGCAGGGTCAACGGGAGCTCTCCACATACCCGAGAAGATCCTAATTGTAAGCATACCAGACCGAGAGATATCTGGACCGCCATTTGGTGGTTTGGGGGTCGTAGGCCGTGAAGGAATGGGGGTAACAGATCTTGATATAACACCGTTTTCCTTGGTATCTTTGGTTTCTACGAGGCAGAGAAATTGAGTAAATATGAGATCTCTGAGAGCGCATTTACCAGCGCTAGTTGATTCCGTGATCAGGACTGGACTCACTTTTCGAGGGGGCCAACTTGGAAGAGAACATTGATACGATAGTACAGCCTGTGCAGACAATCCAAGGGGAACTTTGTAGTGATACAGATGGTTACAGGTCAAGGATGTGTGGGTTGTGGCGCCGAACCAGCGACTGGTATGAGAGGGTTACGAATGCTATCGAGATGGGGCTGATGAATGATGACTTTTCTTACGAATCTACCGGCATCACGACAAAACAAAAGGGCGCATCTATAATCCCTACTTCCTGATCACTTTTTACCCACACACCCCTAACTCATCCCTATCCATCATCTGAGGATCCCACCTTTTGATTTCAAGCTGGATGTCATAAAAATATAAAATCAGGCGCATTCGATTGAGAAAACGGTCAAAGTTTATTGAAACACTGATGCATCGTTTTCTACCATCATGCCTGTCCAAGCGATTACGATACCATCATTTCCGTACTAACCGTGAAGCCTGCACCCTGGCCAGACGAACCTTCCTTGCCCGTAGATCACGTTCAAACCCCCAGACCAGCCAACTAGCCTATCACTACATTCATCATGTGTTCTACCTGTCCAATGCCATCAAAAGAGTTGATGTAGTATAGCAGTACTATGTTAGCATCGTGTTAATGGGCCCGCATACTTGCTCCGGATCGAAAGAAGTGCCCAAAGGAGCGAATAGCATGGCTGAGCATACCCTTGCCGTTTAGGGCACAAGATGTGCCCTAGTATTGTTGCTCGGCGTTTTGGATCCTCTCGTTTCATCAGCTGGCACTGCCTTCTCCTTCTCTTTTCCCTCCTTCTTCCCCTTCTTCCTCCTGTCACGTACCTTGAAATCAACAGGCTCTATTTCCTTGATCATCTTCTCAACACTTTTCCCGCCTCTAATCAATGATACAGCCCGTCGACATTCCTCTCTAAATCTTCTCAGCGATTTGAGTGAAACAGCTTGCACGCAGTTCTATACCCACACCCGCCGGATGAGATAAATTAATCAGCATCGCTCATCACCATCAGTTATAACTATCTTACCTTTCTCCTGATGAATGGGTCTGCTACCACAAAGAAATACTTCTTCCACTCGTCTGGACGAACTGAATTTTCATCAACTTCTGGTTCAGCCGCAGGTTCTTGTAGTTGTGTTGTAGTTGCCTCCCCTACTTCAACTTCAACTGTCGCGTCCTCTGCAATGGGGATAGCTTCGAGCTCGTCATTCTCAGGTTCCGGATCAACCTCTTCACACTCTTCTCCGATAGCTTCCTTCTCCTTCTCCTTCCCCTTGCCTTTCTTATTTGACATCGACGGCCCAGGTGTTGGCCGCTGGACGACACCACCCTCGCGGATACTAATCATGGTTTCCTCATACTTGAAACCATCCGCCCAATATCTACGGGCGATAAGACCATATCAAAGAAATGTCGTACGCTGAATATAAATATACCCACCCAAACCAATCTTTCATCAACGTTTCCACGTCGCCCTCTGCCGGGAACTGTCCTCTGTACAGGTTGTATCTCGTATCACACTTCACACGACCATTCTTGTGGCGTATCCAAAAGGTACCACCCGCATCGTTTTGGGAGTTCAAAGGAGGAAGGTTCGCCTGCAGGTTAGGGAGCAACCCGCGCATCTACAGGTCAAAGCAATGGGTGATACCATTAATGCTACTGCTGATAGCCCGCAAACCCGCCAGGGAATACTTGCCTGCAAAAATCCAATAGTCATCAACGCCAAAGCATAGCTACTGAAGGTAGCCGGTCCACCACCACTCGGATGGTTCAGCCCCAATGGCTTGGCCCAGGCTTTGATCAGCAATAGCATAGGCCGTAAGATTGTCGAAATATCGCAGTAATTCTTCAGCATCGTGGAGTTGATGAGACCAAGCTGGTCGTTCACATTGATATCGCAGTCAATACCCGTTTGAGGATCCTTGAATTTTACTACAGTAGCTGCGTCACTGTTAAGTTGGGAATACGTTCGCAGCGCTACTCGCCTATGGGTACATTAGCAGCAGCTATTGTTTTAACTTCCTTATAGCCAGAAAGCCATATCTTCTTCCCAAGTTGCCTGGATGGATTACGTTTAATCATCGTAACTCCCAATGATCAGTCAACCTCACCTGACATTGTATATAACTATCTCTTGGATCAGTGGTGGACATACAATCGATTTAAGGTACTCACGAGGAAGCCGGTCTATTCTGACACTTGGAGGAAACCCATCCATCCGATCCAAATCCTACATTGCAGGACCGAACATATAGAAATAAATATAGCAGCTAGATCAGGGAAACCCGAACCGCAACTTACAACAATAACTAAATCTAAATCACTCTTCGCGGACGATACACCATACAGGGTACTTCCAAACAACTCCACTCGATAGCGAATTCCGTAATTTCGCTTGATTACGCTGTCTATTCGCGATATTGTCCTACCACGCAGTCTCTGAATACCGATATCATCTTCCACGCTTCGTGCGATGTTAATAGGTTGACCTAGCACATCTGCGCTAGATTCAATACGCTGAATAGTTTCGCCAATTCGACGGTGTATAGAATCATTGGGTCGATAGGTTCCCTGTGCCATCCGAGTTTGACTATTCGCCCGAGGGAAGAACTTGGTAAACTTATTGTTCAACCGGTTATTCATGCTATCCTGCTGGGACTCCTCGGAAGGTCTATATGTAGGTGCTCTCCATGGCTGACTGCGAGTTGCATTGCTAGAGTCTCTGTAATGACTTGGATTGGGGGCTACAGAAGGACGTTCTTTCTGCTGGCGTGGTTGCTTCATGAACTGTTGAGTATTCTCAAGTGGGTGTGATTGGGACGATGTCTTCAGTTGCGTAGACTGCACAAATGTTGGTTGATTATGTAAAAGATGCTAAAGGGACCCACAAATTCATCGCCCATGTTATTTTGACTCCCGGCGCTGGTATTGCATGGAGCTTTGCTATTTGTAGGGCCCGTTGCACGCCCACCGCTGACGGATGGCTGATGTGCAACTCTAGGCGGGTGTCTGCTAGGCTGAGGCTTATTGATAGGGGGAAACGGCGATTGGTCCAAAGGTGTAGTGGCGCTACCAGTGACATTTTGCCGACGCTGTTCAGCAGCTTCCTTGACCGTACGTAGGAAGGTGTTTCTATTAGTGTGCTTGAGGTCTTTAGGCGTAGATTGGGACGGCCGTTCGGCCTTTGCACTGTAGACTTGAGGGGACTGTTCAGTTGACGCAGTATCGTTCGAATACGTAGCTACGTTGGAAGGTGGTGTTGTTGGATGGGTAGATGACGGGGGACTGGGCGATTGGTTGGAGGTGGTGTGCATCCTGCGATGCCCACCAATTGGTTGAGTTATTGGTCTAGGTAGCATAGATCTTTGGCTACGAAGAGCGAAACCACGAGGTATGGGGCGAGGTGAATTCAAATTTTGCCTGACAGCAAAGACACCGCCTAAAACCCCCGAGTGCGAAGCGGAGGTAGGCTGCTCTACGAGTAGACTACCATGAGGACGCGATGTTGGTCCATAACGTAAACGTTGTTGCCGCCGAGCAGAACATTGAATAGAAATTGGCCACCAGGGATCTCTCCACGCTCTCTTGAGGTGAGTCTTGATACTTTCCAGCGTTCCGAGGGCCTCGTCTGGGAGAAATATCTTCTCCTCTGGAAAACCATCAGCCACTCTGCAGATAAATGTATGTACTGCCTTGGACGCACGCGCACAATGATGGGTGCGGTAGAAGGCTCTGAGGAACCCTGTGCTGGTAAATTTGGTGCAGTGATTCTTTTTGCATGGGTCGTGGATGAACTGCGATGGTTTGCATTTTCGTGCGACCATCGAGTACGTACGGATGAATGACATCTTCAAGATTGGGTCTTGAATTAAACTAATGGCCTACTGTTAAGTGATAGATCCCGAAGGGACACGCAGAGCGAGTAAGATGTCGATACAAAGAACTGAGGTAGCAGTAGACCACAAATTGGATGTGTCTTTAGTCAATCCATAGACTCTATTCGAGTGGAACTGGCGAAATACATAATGGCCAAATTCGGAGAAGTGAAACTAGTGAAACGCGCTCTTAACATTTCGCACGATCAGTATTCTGTTCTTCCCACACTTAGAACGCGCCTACGCAAAATTATTCCTCAATTAAGCTCACAACCGACTCCCAATTCACAATGTCCCAACAACGGATGGCCCTATGGGCCGCAGAGGCAGAAATCGAAGAGGACATACACGACGTAGATCTCTCACTCGCAATTGGTAACTACGGTCAGAGTGGTTATGATGAAGGTATTCTCATTCGACATTATCGCAATTTACCTACTTGCTGAACAATGAGCTAGCGCAAATCCGACCCCCTCAGTTGGCTGAGGCTACCCTTATGGCAATGCAGCAGCATATTGCGCAGCAGACAGCCTTTGCGCAGATACCTGATGCCGTGAAAAATGTACCGTCATTCGGGTCACTCATTTGAACACCATCTAACTTCTGCCCTCAGTTCATAGTGCATTTTCACCAGGCCGTGCTAGATAACAATCTCCCAGAGATAACTGCTGCCTATGAAAGTGGTTGGAACAAGTATACTGAAAAATTTTATGCTAAAACGGAATGGCCAGAGGCGGAAATCATTGCGCCTTTGGTGAATGATGGTATGATTCATATCCTTTCGTAAGCTGGAGTAAGGTTGACTTAGCCTTAAAGATCCGATATTCCTCATTCTATACCGCGAGCTTTATTACCGACATGTCTACTCCCGTCTACAACCAAATATCGACGATCGTTTCCACTCCTATGAAAATAGCTGCGAGTTATTCAATTATCTCCTAAGTAAGTAACACCCATTGATGCACATGGCTCAGGCTGATTAATGATCCCTCCTAGATTCCGAAGGTCCAGTCAAGCTTGAGCTTCCCGAGCAATGGCTATGGGACATCATCGATGAATTCATCTACCAATACCAGTCCTTCTGCACGTGGAGGTCCAAAGTCAAGACAAAAACCGACGATGAGCTCAGTTTGCTAGCCGAGGGAGGTGGCATATGGAGCTCTTATAGTGTCCTCAACGTTTTGTATTCCCTCATACAAAAATCCAAAATCAACGAGTACATTGTTGCACAGCAAGAAGGCAAGTCTCAAGAAGAAATTGCGTACGTCCACATCCCTTCGTCCCAGTTACTATCCCAGATCGCGCGTAACTAAATAATAAACTATTTTCTCATCTAACTAGCGAGATCGTGGGCGAGTACGGTGTCTTTCCCCTATACCGCATGCTCGGCTACTTCAGCATCATCGGCCTTCTACGAGTGCACGTCCTCCTTGGCGACTTCACCCTTGCCCTCAAAGTCATGGAGAACGTCGAGCTAAACCAAAAATCACCGTTTACCCGCGTCACCGCTTGTCACGTCTCTACCTACTACTACGTATCCTTCTGCTATATGATGCTACGCCGCTACCCCGATGCCATCCGCACCATTGTCACCATCCTCAACTTCATCATGCGCATGAGGCAGTACCATACCCGTTCCTACCAATACGATCAAATTAACAAAACTGGCGACCGGATGTATGCATTGTTCGCTATGTGCAACGCACTCTCGCCTAGCAGGTTAGACGACAATATCGCCAATATCGCGAAAGAGAGGTATTCTGAGCAGTATGCTAAGATGGCTCGTGGAGGGTAAGACCAACACCCTCAACTAGATCTTGATTACATAACCCCGCATGTAGTGACGATGCTCCCCCGGCTTTCGAAGAACTCTTTCTCTACGCCTGCCCGAAATTCATAACCGCGAACCCACCGCCATACGACGATCCACAGGCACTGAGCCTCCTCCTCTCCCCCTCCTCTCCATCGCCAAACACACCCGCGCCAACCACACAGCAAGATCCCACCCATAGGCACCTAACGCTTTTCCTCGCTGACGTCGCAGCACAGTCTCAGGTGCCTACCCTTCGAAGCTTCCTCAAGCTTTACACCAGTTTAGGCACTTCTAAACTCGCTAACTTCCTTGATACGGATGAGGAAGAGATGGTGCAGGAGATGATGGTGATGAAACAAGCGAGCAGGAGCGTGAGCCGCGTGGTTGTTGGAGAGGGCGTTAACAATACCGCTTCCACATCTAAAGGGCTTTTGGATGGTCAAACTATCTCCACGAGTGATTTGAACTTTGTTATTGATGGCGTAAGTCTCTTTTTGTGTCCCCAAGTCAGAATAAATGGGACTGACATGACGCAGAACATGGTTCATATTGCCGAATCCACCGTAGGTCGTCGGTATGCCGGGTGGTTCATCAAGAACACCGAACGCACTCAACGCATCTTCGATGACCTGCGGAACATGCCTCTCCCGCCACCCAAAGCGCCTACTTCAAGTACAACAGCTGCTTCTGGAGCACAAGGACCGGTACAAGGGAGCGACGGACGGAGAGATGGGGAAGGTCGAACGGGTGGACGAGGTGGAGGACAGAAGGTTGCTTGGGGTGGTGTAAAGGTCGGGGCATAAATGTAGTGTTGTAGATTCCATGTATCATCGCTGCCTTTATCTGTTCCCATCTCATCACAAGACGATACACTGAAAAGCAATACATATGTCGACGCAGTACCTAATACATGCTACATAGAACAAAACTCCTGACATCAAGCCATGACGGTACAGCGCTGGTATCTTGGATAAAGAGAATAAATAAGAACCCTCACTAGGTCGACTAGTGTAGAGGATAGATGAGGAAAGATGAAATGAAAATATAACGAGTGCAATCTGTAACGAACGTATTGTGGTTTGGATTTGCGTTGCTCTGGACCTGCCAGAAATAGTTGCTCTCCCCATGTCGAAATCGTAAGACTTCCAGTTCTACTCATCATCCGCATCGCTACCCGCCGCTCCCTCGGTATAGTCACCCTTCCACCTTCACCCAATCACCCCATCCCGCACCTCTCTAATATTGCAAGAACTCGCTGCTCCTCCCGAAATTGTAATTCACACTTTTCCCGTACATCCCCGCGTTAGGGTGATACCTCGAGAGGGGTCCCTTGAAAATGTGTTTATGACCGCGTGAGTTTTGGGTGATGGTGTAACGGAGGGTGATGAGGGTGATGATGAGGCCTGTTAAAATGAAATTAATAAGGTCGGGGAAAGATCGGAGAGGGGAGGCACAGGCGGAGGAAAGGAGACTCACACATAACCCATTCAACCCATACGAATGCCTTCAGAGCTTGGAGGCTTTTGCACCAACCCCGCTCATCCGAAAATTCTGTATTTACGCCGTCCATATCAATCATACCTACAATTAGTAGCCCCCAGATGACGCACCAGTAGGGATTGAATCACACTGAAGGGGAACGAAGCGCCATCGAGAGGTGGAAAATGCATTGAAGGCTGTGAGTAAGCAAAGGTCGTAATTGTTGAGTGTCAAAGGCAATTCAAAAATAAGATGCACAAGGGGCACTTACCCAGCCAAAACACGCTCAATACCGCGAAGAAAGGGATAGTAAACTGGGGCCTGCCAGTGTACGAGTTGACTAGGGCGAAGTCAAGGACGAATCTGGAATATACACCAAAATAGCACGGCGCGAATAGGCATAATTAATATTCCGTTCAGTCCTGCGTTATAGGATGAGACATGGAGTACTCACAGGAGAGTCAGGAGAATGAGCGTCGTGATAGAGAGTCCGAGGGGGAAGAGGTCTGCGACAACTGCATTGAAAAGCATAACATGAGGAAAGCGAATTGAGAGGGATGTGTTGAGAGTAATGCGGAGGACACACAAAAGAACTCCTGGAAGTCATTAACCCGGGCGGCGAGTGCAAGTACGATGAGGTTGACGACGAATAAAGCGACTGTTATATCGGGACAAGGAGGTAACGCGTGCCAAAGCATGGCGGCCATATTCATTTACATATTCCCATAGCAGCGAGTGTAATGGTAGCGCAGGAATGAATGAAGACAGCAGTGATGGAGTGATAACATTGCGATTCCGAGTAAGATACCAGTATCATCGCAAAATGTAAGCATTAGCAAGTAAAAAGGCAAACTGAACGTACGATGAGCAGCAAACTGATTGCGACCGACGGGAGAGAAAGCCATTAATACCGGTTATTGGATATTCAACGAGGATGTTAGCAATACAGAGGGTAACAACGGCAAAGCGACGACGGAATCAGACGAAAAATGAGAACCGAAAAATAGTATGCATCAAGCGAGAATCGAACTCGCGGCGGGTCGAAATGAAGCGCACTTGCACACCATGGCAACGACCCAGGTTACCACTACCCCATTGATGCTACATAAAATGTGGTCTACGAAAGTTGTTATCATGATCATATAATTGAAAGAAGCCTTGATATCATCCTTGCCTCCGTCTTCGAACACATGGTTCTGCTTGCTTCCAAGTCCTCCTAGGTCGCCTCTGCCGTAACGCCTTCCGCAGCTGTTGGGTTCTCAGTACAGCGCGGGTCTCCTTCTGCTCTGCTTGGCCTTGGAGGTAGCTCGGACTCCCGTATACCACGTATTGACCAGGTGTTGAGTTAGTATTTTGCAATGACCACACAGATGGCCGAGTCCTCCTTGGTTGCATGCCCATTCCAGCAGCTTTTTAGATCGGTTGTCTCGGACGACCAGTCTTCAAAGCTTGATGCATGATGGCTGACGGAACGTGCTTTGCTTACTGTACCGTTTTTAACCCGACAATATACCATGCATACGCTGAAGCCTTCACATCGGTTAAACACTATCATCTGATATACTTGCCAAACAAGAATGACCGAAACCTTGCAGCTGTGCTAGCTGCTGCTCACGTCTCTCATGGTATTCTTAGTTCTCTAAATTTAGTGGCTAAATATACCTCAATATCGGAGTTTCAAAAACGGCCAGGAACCATGGCATGGTACTCGAAAGTGGAAGGGACCAAGTATTAGAGTCAGTGTGTGAATACCCCTCAAGCTCACTTGAGATTATCATCACGCTTTTATTTATCTCTCTTTTTTATCTCTCTCCTTGTTCTCTCGTCGCCATGCCGGACAGCGAGCAAGGCAGCGCTAGCGCTGCCTTCCCCGGCCCCTCCACCACAACCACCCTTGCCGCACTCACAACAATTCTGTTGGCCACTGGATCGGCCTTGTTCTGGCGGTCGAAATACGCACCATCAGTTAATGCGGTTCATTTCATCCCCGCTGGAGGCTCCGGGGGAGACCCAAATAGCCTTGGAGGGAAAGCTCGACGTGCGTAGTATTGCTACTAATGCTATATGAACCCCCTTCTCGTAATGAAGTTAGAACTGCTTTTAACCATTCAACCTTTTTTTGGTCGTATTCTGTCCATTTACAACTGCTTTAACACTGACTTGGCCCTGTGGCATCTACAGAATTTATGAACGACACGAAGGACGCAAAAACACCTCGTACGAAAGAGCGCCGACGGCGGGGTAAAGACCCCGTGAAGGAAATCATGAAGGGCGGGAAGAAAGGCAACAAGCTCCTTCTAAAGCTCACCAAAGCCGCCGAGGACATGCACTTCGTAGGCGAGCACCCAAATCTCCCCTCTGCGTCTACTGCCTCAGAATCATCGGAATTTCCCCCCCTCCCAAAGGAAGGGGGGACCCCGACCAGGCCTGAACGCTCTCGCGGTGCCTCGATCACGAAGTCATCATCATCGAGGTCTGCCTCGGCCTCGTCTTCGCACAAGGGCGTTGTCACGCGTAGTAGTGGCAGGCCATTGTCTTTTGGTCCCTCGACGGACGAACTAACCAAAGAACATACGTCCGTGCCTCTCTTGTCTTCTGAGCAGGAGTCTGAATCTTCTCGGTCCCGCGCGACGTCAGAAGCCCCATCTTCCTCGCGCTCAGCTTCGTCGGCCAGTAGAGAATCGTATCCTGCCCTAGACGGAGAAATCATTAGCCAATGTAGGATCCCCACATCCTTGACCTCGGACCATGCAGACCGCACGCCTTCCACAGACACCGAAATAGCACAAGTGTCTCTTTCCTCCCCCACAATCTCCCCACATGTTCCACAGCCCAAATCTGAACCAGGCACTTCATCACCTTCCCACCCAAATGCCGCTACTTCCGATACCGAGTCATCATCGCCAGGCTCCGTGGCGACCCCTACCCCTCCTACTAGGCACACGGAAACGAACCTCCGCGAGATAGAGCTCATGAAAGCGACCAGTCATGATGGACGTGGAGCAGCCCAAGTGTCGCCCAGACCACCGCCAAGTGTTGAAGCAAATGTCTACAGGAAGCCTCCGAGATTTTCCAAGCATCCGAACTCCTCGCCCTTAGTTCCCTCGAGCCCAGGTTCTTCGTCACCCTTGGTCATGAGCCCTGCATTATCTTCGACATACAACCCGACGTCTCTTAATGTGCTGCCTTCCACCTCATATGATCCATCCCCATCTTGCTCTCCTCCGTCATCAATATCATCCGTATCTCTAGCATCGACATCTTCAGTTTCCAACAATGAGAATGATACCCCACCCATTACTTTCCCGACGCTTAGTCCTCGTCCACCACCAAATGCATCCCCTATTAATCCACCACTTGAACAGCTTTCAGTTCCATCCCCGAAGCCGAGCCCCAGATCACCTTTCTCTTCTACTGAGAATGCACATGGGAATGGAAGTTCCAGCCAGGGAAACACCAATGAAATAGGCGGCTCCATAGGGAGCCCACGCAATACTCGGCACAACCATACGCCACGTCGGACACCCACACCCTCTTCGCAACCCGGTGGGACGAGTACTCCCCCGCCTTCTTTATCGGCGCAGACCCAGATTGCTTCATTGCGCGGTGCGCTGGAGGCAGCCCGTTTACGAGAGGACAAGATGAGACTGGAGATGGAGAAACGATCGAAAGACCTCGAGGCACTTCGATGGGAGGGCGTGGCTTGGAGGCAACGAGAAGCCGAGGTGTGTCTTATGCCTTCCTTCTTACACATATTTTTTGTGCTCGAAATCCTTTTTATCGGCTAATTGCTCACCTGGTTTCATAACAGTTACAAAATCAGATCCTGCACTTGACGCACCATTTACAAGCATACACGGCATTATATGCGTCGATGTCGCCTCACGCCCAACATCCGAGCTTAGCGGCTGGCCATCACTTGCAGATCCCCAATATGAACGGCAAGTCACCGCATTACCGTGTCTCCAGCACTCCTTCCCCGACACCCTCCCCCACGCGGCCTCATCTAGCCTCTCACGTCCAAGTTAACGGTATGCTATCACCCATGCCCTCGCCTCTTGCCCAATCAACTCCCCACCCTCATATGTTCGCATATCCATCTATTCCCTCTCCTGCCACCTCAGTTCACAGCAGCTCTGCCAATTACAATGTTAATCAGTCTCCACCTCCACCTCCACCTCCACCACCATCTTCTAGTCTGTTCTCAGTCTTGTTTCCGTATGCTGGTGGTCAGCCTAATGCTGCCGCTGGTCCTTCATCCACGGTATCGGGGAGCTCTTCTGTTGGGTCTTTGTCACCTGACCTTGCAGGATCTGGTTCTCCACCTCCTCTTGCGGCGTACAACCGTGGGCGTCAGCGTTCACGCTTTTGGCAAGGTGGTGAGATAGACGACTGGATAGAGACCGGGTCGCAATCTCAGCCTATCGGCGAGAGCATAGCCGAAGAAGAGGTGAACACCATCCTGGCGGACGCCATACTCAAGCGGCCTGAGAGCATACGGCGGACAGCTAGTGATAGAAATCAAGGTCAGAAAGAGGAAGAAGAGAGAAGTACGGAGTTCACGTTTCCCTCTCTATCTGAGTTTGGCCTGGGTGTGTATAGTGGCAACAAGGCAGGGACGCGGAACCCTGACGATGTCAGAGAGGACGCATTAAGTCATGTGGATGACGAAAGCCGGGGAGAGATACGTTTGGCCAGCGCTGGAGCAGGGCCGATGAGTGCAGCGGCGGATGCAACAGCAGTAGGTGAAGAGAGTGCGACACAAGAAGAACCGACTTATGTTGGAGAGGTCATTCAAACTGCTACACACGAAGATCACCCTGCAGGATGAAGGTTTCAAATTGTGACGAGGTGCGGTGTCACGGGCCCTATTAGGCCATTCGCGGCTTTATGAGGCTCCCAGTTGGTTCCGTGAAGCGCAACATATCAGCAGTAGTTTGTCATCTTGTCATCATCTGACGACCTTGTCCACAGCTGGAATGCCGACCCAGGGCCCTCTATCTACTCTTCCTTCAGCATTACTTCCAGACGTAGAAACAATTTAAGCATTATCATAACTTATCCCCCCCAACCCCATCCCATCCGTTTTAGTTTCACGCCCTCATTTCTTCACCGCCTTCCAGGCTTTGCTTTATATTATAATTCAGGTTTTCATTATGCCACTAGGCTGATATATGTTTTTAAAGGTATAATTATATCCTGTAGCCGAAGAGTTGAAATATAGAAATAGTCATTGAGTTGGGGTGATGCTGTTCCTCATAGTGAGATTATAACGTCTAGGTACATACATGATAAATGTGCGTAGCGAACACTAAACTAACGGTCCTTGCCCGAGATGTGCTACGACGATATGCCAGATGTAGAGGCGACAGTTTCTTGCTTTTGTTTTTGCTTGGCCAACATTCGCCTATATCAACTATCAAACTTGCCCGAAATACTTGCAAAAGTGGAAAGCTTACTGTCTAGCAGCCAAAATCATTTGAGCCTTCCGTTCTCTGAGACTAGCCTCCCGCTTCTCCGGAGAATCCTCCCATACTGCCTTGCCAGCAATTTCCTGCTCCGGCACAGGTGGATCATCAGGCGTCTGGCTGGTGACTCGGTCTTGGAGGTTGAAACGGGTTATAAGGGATGCGTGTGGTTGCTTGGAAGAGGATGCGGTCGCATTGTTGTTGTTATCCCTGGTTGCTGGTCGAGCTGGTGTAGTGTTCTGAGCGCGGGGGTAAAGTGTGTAGTAAGCAGCTGGTGGCTAACAAGAGATTGTGAATACATTGAAGGAACAGGTGTGCAAAGAAGAAAGAAGGAACGTACAGCCTCTAGAAATCCTTTCTCGAGTATTTTATTTGTAGTAAGTTCGACATTGCCCGTTCGTAATAAATCATAACGGATATTTTCTCTACGATAAATAAGATCAGGGCGGGAGATTCGCATTTGATAATTCGATGAAAGCATACGCGGGTATGTCAGGGAACATGTTGGATACAGTGTCAACCTTCCAAAAGAGCAGAGCATTGAGTTCATCACCTCTGACACCATGTATGAACGCACCATGTCTTGAGTGATATTTTTCGGCCTGAACCCCAAAGTATCTGCAGCAGTTCTATCTTGTGGACTACTACCTGCGATATAGTCAACAATAGCTCTGACGTCGATAGGTAAGAGATTGAAGTGAACACACTTGATGATCCAACCCATTTGAATATAAAGACAATGACAGCAACCGCAACAATGATATTAACCACTTCGCTCATATTAGAAGTGCTTCAGTGGTCGTTTGAATGGAGGAGATTGAGAGTAGAGCACTGAAGTATATGAGCTTGAGCTTTGGTGGAGGTACAATCAAGGGTACAAAGGCGCCTTCTGGGCGTCTTTGAACACTTCTCCGTCCGGCGTCATCCACCTAACCTCCGTGGTGGTTAGCTATGAAAGGTAGGCATACTACTGCGATATCGGGCATGGATTGACTTAGTAATTGGATATTGATGGTAAGTGACATGTAGCTGAGTGCACGATCCCGACATGAAAGTTATGGTCGATAGACGAAGATATTACACAGTACAGGTTGGCGCCGCCTCTTTGTTTCGGCCAAATTCAGATTTGATTCAAATAGCTATAAAAACAAGCGGTAGGGTATTATTACATGTACGATATACAGGTATCCGAACACAAATTTTCGAGACAATCTGGAAGGAATCGTTTTACGCCGCGTACTGGAAGTAAAGTGTCAAAGTTTCGTCCTCATCTCCCGTTATTTTGACGAACCTGGACAATCAGAGTATCCGGCCATGGAACAATCTCTCCTTTGACGTTGACATAGCGTTGAGCTTTCGTTCCATGCCAGTCTTCTGAGAATCTATTGAATTGGCCAGACAGGCCGGGTCCACGTTGTAGGTCCTTCAAAGAGAAGATAGCACCAAGGACAGCAGGTGCAGTCTGGGGAGAGAATCAGCAAGGCGAACTCTGTTACACCAAGAGGAAACTTACAGTCTCAAAGAATTCGGATGAGAGGAGACTGATAGCATATTTGAATCAGCATCCGTGGAAGAGTACTGAAGATGAATTGCAAGACTAACCCATATTCTCCTAGGTTGAATATGCCCGCCTGGTTTTCTGGACGAGTGAAGTTTGGGGCTGTGGTGTCCGGTCCAAAGACGGCAGGCTACGGCATGAAGCTTTAAAACTGACAGGCATTGAGTGCTTGTGCTAGACTCACGTCCAGGTTTGCTTTTACCAGGCTAGCGAAGACGGTCTCGCCAGCTTTGACGTTGACGCCGTATACATCGGTGTCCTTCGTCGATGTACGGTATACGCCGCTGACCTATTTGATGGAATAAGCAAATGACAGAAATCGATGCATATGAAGGATAGGCGTACAATCGGATCAAGCCCTAAGGAAAGAAAAGGGTCAGTTTCAGCCCCATGTTGGATGTGCCCAACTCACTAAGTGCCTCCCGGACGTATGCCATGATTTTAGCAGTGTTTTCAGGGGTTGATTTCTGTGACAAAGTGGCGATTTCCCGGCGTTCCTTGGTCAGGTTGTCGTCCAGATAGAAGTTGACAACGTGTGCGAGGGCCTGAGAGAAGTGAGCGGCAGTTGGGACGACCTCTGAAACTAGGGCGGTTGCGACTTCCTTGGGCTTAGCGTCGCCGCTCGCTTTCTGCAACTTCTTCAAAAAGTCATGGGAGTCGAATTTCATGCTCCTCATAACATGTCTGGCTTTATCTATGAACGAGAACTGGACAAAGAGCTCATGTTGGTGCAGAACGAGACAAAAAAGAGGCGACTTACGCCTGCGAGGCCTGCGAGATGCATAGCTGCTAGTCGAGTAATTTTATCGTGGGTATCCTGAGCACTCTCGCGAAGCTTCCAATCGTTATCCGGCAGGAAATTTAGGTAAACGTATCTAAATGGGAAGGTAAATATTCTATTCTGGGAACAGGTCAAAGGATGTACTCACTCGCACACATCGGCGAAACGCTTGTACAAATTATGAATTTCGAAGACATCATCATCGTCCTCCACGTCGACATCAGTCGTCAATGGTATTCCAATCTAAGATGGTGGATTCAGTATTTGCAGAGTAATTGCATGGTTTGGGAGATACTCACGATTTCACGCGCAATCCAATACACTGGTACAAGGTTGATGACATCTCTCACAATGTCGACATACTGGGCAGAAGAACCAATATGCTCGGAGGACTTTTGCTTGATCAACTCCGTGGTAAGGGCGCTGAAGTATTGTGACAATTTGGTGGGCTCAGCACTGAGGACACTTTGAACCTAACAGATATACAAAGTTAAGCCAACGTTGAGCAAACGGTATGGCCAGTACTTACGGGAATCTTTGCAACAGCTTCCCTCGCGAGCTTCGACAGCCTCTCATCGTACCGTGAGCCAAACGTCTTCGATTCATTAACCACCTTCGACACCCCAGCGAACTTCTCCACAACAGCGATACCCTTAGGCACAGGGGGTAGCACCCACGAATACTTCTTCCATTCGTCATTCCCAGCCTTCTGCATTGTCTCCTTCATGAATTTAGGGATTAAGAATGGGAAGTGAGCGTAAACAGAACCGGCAGGGTAATGATTAGGGAGTGTACGGAAAAGGAGTTTTGTGAGCAGGCCACCGTACGATCCATCTTGTGGATCGAATTGACAATCTTGGTAACCCCATGAAGTGAAGTTATATGCTGTAGACGCGCGATCAAAGACTTGAACCCTCGTTGTAGCTCAATGCGAGGGGACGTACGCGTGAATTCAGTTGTCAAGAACCTGTCTCCACGCGTGAGGCATACGGCATCAGCAAGTATAGCTCTTGAGATGGTGTAGCCAGGGCATAAGCCAGCTCCGGGAATAGGTGGTTTCGCTTCCTCGGCTTGCATTCCGACATGGAGTTCCAAATTGTTGATGTCCTTGTACAAAGCTTCTGCGGCGGTCTGTGTGCGATCACAATTAGCACGCTTCCGAAAATGAGCAGTGTTATCACCGCGTACATAAACCCTCTTGTCTGGATTCCATTCCTTGAAACTAGAATATGCTAGATCATACGTCAACGAGACAGACCGGGTACGAACGAACGATAGCTTACGTTTGAGTCCTATAAACTTGCGGAATTCATTCAACTAAGACTTGATGAGCACAAAGGAGGTAGAAGGAGGTAATTGAGCATACTGAGCACGTTCCCCAGCTTCGCGCTTGTTCAATACCCATGATCTCAATTACGCGAAGAACCTCGGGACTACCCCTGGCCTTGAAAGCACCGGCCGACCATTCTGTCGCATTATGAAGAATTTTTGCGAGATCATCGTCGTTGAAGGAACCGTCATCTCCTCGTTTCAGGCTGCATAAGAGATTCAGTAAAATAGAATTGGAGCAAAATCATCTACGACGCACTCGGCAAATGTCCAATCCCTGACATCAGCAGGGAGTTTCTTGACCATATTTTCATAAGCTGCCCTTTTGAAGTCGTCAATACTGATCTGAGGTTGTTGAGAAATCATATACGATCAGATAATTATTGGGGGGTGGAGTCAGATGGGCAAACCTTGCTGAAGTCTTTGCCTTCGAAGAACTTTTTGAATAGGTCTTCAGTCCACTTGGTATCCTGTTCGGAGAGTGTGGCGTGCCATCTGTATAATAAATTGAACTCAATGGCGACGACATTTCCTTCTCCTCGTGGCGAAACCTCGTGGCTGGCCTCCCTAGTAGCCTAATGGAACGATATGAATTAGCGGGGAGCGACGGGACGGGGGGCCAACGTACCTTCAAGGGGTTAAGCCTCCAGGAGTAACCATCCCGAACAAGACCAAGAATGGCGCCCACATAGTCACCTAGAATAATTTGCATGAAGTAACCGCAGTTGACAAGGCGGGACCGATGGAAGAGTTCGTCATCTTGTTTCTGTTTATCTTTTGGGTCCGTTGGGGGAGGATTTTTGAATGTTCCACGTTCATTAATGTCAAGGAGCTTCTTGGCAATGAACTATAGACAAAATCAGTCCACTGAAAGTAAAGCCTAGTATGGTGCAGTACTTACGTTGTGGTTTCGGCTCAACA
This sequence comes from Pleurotus tuber-regium, assembly GCA_014058305.1. Lineage (NCBI taxonomy): Eukaryota > Fungi > Basidiomycota > Agaricomycetes > Agaricales > Pleurotaceae > Pleurotus > Pleurotus tuber-regium. The sequence goes on from JACFYU010000023.1 coordinate 1,238,667, forward strand.
AAACCAAAAGTGCACACGATGAAGGAGGCATGAAAAGCAGCCGTGAATCAGCGAAGACATCATTATGCAGCTGACCGGTTCCATCATTCTTCCGCACAGAGTTCACTTCCACCTCGCTGCTGCCATACAAGATGCTCAAGTCCAAATAACTGCTGTTGTTATTGATTGACCAATCGCGGTGGTCTGTGTTGAAGATGCTGTGGATGACGAGATCTGCGAAAGCAAAAAATAGACTAGAGATCCCTCCAGGATGAGGTACGAATGCTTCCCGCTTGAGAAGCGTATCGAATACGAGGCCAGGATCTGGGAGGGCAGACGGAGGAATGAAATTCGAAGAAGGGACGGAACGCGCATATGGTGTTCTTGCACGGCCCATGGAAGGTAACAGTATGTTGTAGTTACTTCCATCTGCGCTACGGTATGCATATTGCACACCATCTAAAGCGGTGCTGGTGGTTGCGGTCGTGGATGAGGGAAGAGCAAGGTAGCTACTGGGCGGGTGTGGCAAATCCTTGTAAACTAAAGTAATGGCATCAGGTCAGGGACTCGATCAATAACTGAGTAGGCACGATCGACTACGCACGGAGATCGATCACTAGTTCCTGAAGACGAGTGGCGAATTCGCTCTGGTCGCCAAGCCGCGACATCAACACCAGTGCTTTCTCAAGCTAGGATACTTGTTGAGCAGGCGCGTATAAGTCTAGTATGACGGAATATTTACGAGCATTAGGCGGTCATCGATGCCTATGTTTTTGATAGTACCCTTGAGTGCATCAATATATGCGAACTGAAAGGGCGTGAATGGTTGATGAGGGATCAGGAAAGCAGAACGCGCACAACATCTCCAGGTTTGAAAGCAGGATCTTTCACGAGCTTTGACCATCTCTTCAGGTCTTTGTCTACTGTCTGTGACCTTGTGAACTCAGGAAGTTGTTAGTATACGGTGAAGACGACCGACCTTGAATACGTCCATGTCGTTGTAATTGGAGATGCTGGCTGGTGAGGTTGTATATGAGTATTGGTGGTGGTAAGAAGAGAAGAAGGGAGGAAGGATGTGGTAGTGGGTGAGGACATTGTATTATATAGCGTCAGATCTATTTGTATGTACCTGGGCTCGGTATCTATCACGGCTATAGGTGTACGAAAGGACCAAGGGCGTCCAGGTCGGAAGTAAGTAAATTCCTGTCAGGCTGATCCGGACTAGCCCAGCTTAGAGAGCTGTTTCAATTGATGAGTACCACAAGGAGAACAAAGTTAGCTTGACTGTCGATCAATGCTCCAACGTTTCATGATTAGTATGCTGTAGAAGATGGCATCTGGAGATGATTCAAGATTGCAACAACATCAGGAGCCGAGCCAAGACCCAGAATAGGGTGTTGCTCGCTTCTCATCTGTCCAGGAACCACGGCGCTCACCCAATCGCCTTTATACGATCACTAACGAGCGTTCCAATCCGGGCGGCGGTGCATCACAGCTTCCGATTTCAAGGGGAACTCTTATTATACTGACGATGCTGGTATCGTAATCCGCAGACCATGTCCATCAAAAGAGGTACAGATATATGTAGATAATGCGAGTAGGTGTATATCTTGCTCATCTAGTGAGTGAAGCACAAGAGGACGTGGCTGGTTCACATGATGATGCAGCAAGAGTTTTGCTAGAGCGATCGTATGATAGATAAGCGACGACGGAAATGGGTAGACAAAGAGTGCGCACCTTCTTGGCGGTCTTGTAGAACATCTTACTTTGAGCCGAAAGTGCGGTCGAGCGTTCAACAAGGTTATCAAGCTTCTCGCCTCGCTGGAGAACAGACTCGATGGTCTTGTGCTGGAAAGGTATCCACATGTTGAGCTTCGCCAGATCACTAATGAATCAGACTCAATGATGCGCTCACCAGAACAATTTTGGTCTCATCTAGCTCTTGCTGTACCTTCATGATGGTATCAGCCTGCCGTGGATCTTGATACCTCTGGATGTAGTTGTTGATGTCAGGGAAGGAGATGGATGATGGGTTGGAGAAGGATGATTGTGGAACTTTGGCCGTGAAGTCGTCCAGAAGCTTGGTCAATAGAGAGAAAGCAGGTCGGACGGGGTACTCCTGGTCAGTGATGATCACAGCTGCAAGCACATACATAACTTTGTAAATGGTGGAATCGGCTATTACGGTACTCACCAGCAAGCTGCTCCGCCCCACCCCGGTTGTAAACATGAGCGACATAATTGTTCTCCTGGATGCTCTGGCGCTGACCTTGAGGTGTTCGTTCTGCGACCGTCCTGGAGAGGAAGGACATGAACTCCCCTACGGAACCCCTCTGGTAAAAGGAGAACGAAGAGAGATCAGACGCGGTGCTGAGGACGGTGCAGGAGCCTGACGGCGGGGAAAGGATAACGGAGAGGGAGAAAATCTTGACCATGGTGGGTCGGAATAGCTTAGACTCTAAAGTGATTGACTCGCAGTCAGTCGCAGTCGTCAACTCAGTGTGTGAGCATTTGGCGTCCAGGGCTTTGGCTCTCCATTTCAACAGCTGCAATTCAATTGGTGTTCCAAAAATTGTAATTGTAAAAGTGATCTCAAAATATAGCCTTCATTTCGGCGCTGCAATGAGAGAGTGAGATGCACATACGTATTCGCCGCAGTGTACATGTGCGCATAATCTATCTTTGGTTTTTTGTCTTGAAACGATTCCAGATATCAAAGGTTGACCTTTTCATCAAACGGTGAAAATAGATACGGTTGCCAAGAACACAGCCGGGACTCGGAGACCTTGAAAGCGGGGATACATCACGACTTGTGCGATACGGACAGCTCTTACTCTTTCATTCAATGGTGTCTGAGAAGCTTGTCTATTATGAATGACTGGGGTGAAGAGCAGAATGCCGAATAATGCATGTCAGCGAATACAGTCATATAACTAGTGCACGATCACTCCGCAAATCGCGGGTAACATATACGGTAGCGCTGGTGCTTTCACCAAATTACATACAAACCAATATTTACACATAGTTATTCGGTGTATAAGTCGCTGGTGTACTATAGTTCGGCGTACGGGTGGTTGGTGTATGCGTTATCGGCGTACGAGTTGTTGGTGTGCGGGGGATGGGTGTACGCTGCACCCCAAAGGATTGTCTGGGCTCCGCAAACGCGTAGTCAGCACCGCCCTTTGATGTTGGGGTGTAGGAGTTGTATGTGGTGTTGAGCTGTGGGATTGGCTGACTTATAGCTAGCTTAGATTCTGAAGGAAGGCTACTTGAATGGTCTTCTATTGCTAGCTGTTGGGCGTAGTTTGGTACGAGGACGCAGGCATCTAATAGAGGCGAAAAGCGATAGTATTTATAATTTAGAAGAGTTACAGGCTATGTAAAAGACTCACATGATAATAAGCCCCAGATCAGGAGAAAGACAGCCACCATGACGCCTGTGATAATATCTGAGCCCATACAGTCGTCCGTTGTGATGTCCTTTGGCTTCGTCACGCAGTGGATCCTTGAGTCAGTGTAGAAGACAATGACTATGCTGAAGATCCCAGATGCGACGCTGAAGAATAGCATGCCAAAGAGAATTTTGCCGAAGAGGTAGACGAGATTCTTTCTTTTGATGATTGCCACAACAAACCTGTAAATGGCCATGTACGTCAGTCAAGGAGGTTTGGGGGCAATAAAAACCAAGGCATACCCGAACAGCGACGAGAATGCCAAGAAGCTGTAAACCACTCCTTGGAAGTAGAATGCTGCCTGGATTGCTTTATCGGGCGAGCTGCCTACCCCCGGAAGATGTAAGTATATGTGATATTTTTTGCTGTATGCGCTAAAGTGAATAGTGAATATAACTTACTAAGGGTTTGAATTACAGCAATCAGAAATCCGAAACCTGCTATCGCAACCCCTCCAAGGACATTAAGAATAGTGAGTATCTGGAAAGAACCAGGATAGTCGTTTATTTGCGTTTCAACATATAAGGCAGTGGTAACACTCACAAGTACACCATATCTGACCGGCAGACAGCAAAAGGAATTTCGCGTGCGTATGAGAGCCATGTTGGTCCAGCCAAGGTCGTGAAATGTAAATGGAGGGGAATGGGGGAGGGATAGAAGGAGACGGGTGAACCTGACCCGGAAAGGCGCTGCCTATGGGGTAGTCATTGGGCTGCTTGCGAGGGATTTATACCTCAGAGGATGCTTGATACGCGAACCACATATCTAATCTTGTGAAAGTAACAGTCGTCAGGGCATGTAGCACACATTGGAGACCTGCAGTGGGTGTATCAAACTGGTTGTTTCGTTTGAACAGCCTCTGTGAATAGGGGAGGCCGTCACGAGACCTATGGATCACGTGATCCAATCTCATACAAGCAGGACAGTGTACACGTCGTCGAGGCCGGCCAATTTTCTGTATTGCTAACCTTGTCAGCTTCTTTAGAAGCCATTCTTATACCTCCCTTACGGAGGCTCTTATCCATCCAATACCGCTCCGTTCTGACTACTGAACCAGGACGAAGACCGTCGGAGCCATGTATGCTTAACCTCTTTTTTATCAGTATGCTAGCCATTCCTCACATTTCCTTTGCCTAGGGCTTCTGTCAAAGTGGAATCCAGCGAGATCCAGGGCGCCAGCTTACATGTGGCCATACCTTGGTATACCCACCTTTATGGCGCGCCATTCTTATCACTATACCCGCTGCTTGCGTATGCGTACTTCGTAAAATATGAAGACTGGATTGTTAGTGAGGAATGGACTTTCGTGGCTTGCGTGACGCTTGGAGTGGGCCATGCCCTTAGTTTTCTGGTGACCAAGTGGAATTCGGGTGCACGTGCATGGATAACGACCAGAAGGGTGTGTACAATGCGTATCCTACGAAAGCTTGAGGCACTCATGAGCTCTCAATCAATTCCAAGGCACGGTCAATAGAGGAAGCTGACTGTATCCGTATCATTCCCGTCGCCCACCGTGGGCAGGGAGACATTGTCAGGCTCGACAAGAAGGATCCACACGACCCAACTTCCTACACTTTCAACTACCAGCGGGACACTTATTCTGTCGCTTCGACGTCTCCTCTCGTCTTCCATAAACTACCCTATCCATCTTCCAGCAAGCCGCCGCTAATGACGTTCACCAACCCCAAAGGTCTCAAACCAACCGAAATAATGGGATCACTCAGTCTTTATGGCAGCAATGAATTTAATATTCCTATTCCATCCTTTTCAGAGCTCTTTGGAGAGCATGCGACTGCGCCCTTTTTCGTTTTCCAGGTATTCTGCGTGGCACTTTGGTGTATGGATGAATATTGGTATTATAGTTTGTTCACATTGTTCATGTTAATTGTGTTTGAGTGTACGGTCGTTTGGCAGGTAAGATATTTTCCCAGTACAAGTAAAGATAAACGGGGTGCTAATTATGTACTTTGAAGCGTGTGCGGACGTTGACTGAGTTCCGTACCATGGCCGTCGCGCCTTATCCTATTCAATGCTACCGTGATTCAAAATGGACTACCATCGAAACGGACAAACTCGTCCCTGGAGATGTAGTTTCACTTAGTAGGCTTTATATCATTCCACATTGTTATTCTAAGCTAATGACTTCTATAGCTCGTCAACAGAACGAAACTGTCATACCAGCGGATATCCTACTCGTTGACGGCACGTGCATTGTCAATGAAGCTATGCTTTCAGGCGAATCTACCCCTCTCCTCAAAGAATCTATTCAGCTACTTGACGGGTCTGACCGCCTTGACGTTGATGGTGTACATAAGAATTATGTTCTCTTCAGTGGTACAAAGGTTTTGCAAGCAGGATCATCAGGTAGTTGCAATACCTATCCTTTCAGTCATCAGTTCTAAGTTGTTGCCTCAGGTCTTGCAAATCTAAAAACACCTGATGGAGGATGCCTCGGCGTTGTTCTGCGAACTGGATTTGGCACCGCCCAAGGTCAACTTGTCAGGACAATGATCTTCTCCACCGAACGAGTCTCCGCCAACAACTTCGAGTCCTTCATGTTCATCGGTTTCCTACTCATTTTCGCTATCGCTGCTAGTTGGTATGTCTGGGTGAAAGGTATTGAACGCGGGTTGAAGAAATCAAAGCTGTTGTTGGATTGTATATTGATCATAACGAGTGTGGTCCCGCCCGAGTTGCCGATGGAGCTGTCGTTGGCTGTTAACGCAAGTTTGGTGGCGTTGTCAAAGTTTGGTTAGTATTAGGTTGTTGAAGCATCGGATAAAGAAAAGCTAATGCTGTGATTTGTTATTAGCGATATTTTGCACAGAACCTTTCCGTATTCCGTTTGCGGGGCGGGTTGACGTATGTTGCTTTGACAAAACAGGAACTATCACTGCGGAGAACCTTGTATTGGAAGGAGTGGCCGGAGTAGAGTAAGTTGGCCGCGCCTAGGGTACTTGAAGCGGCACTGAACGTGACACTCTTTTTAGCCCCGCTGACCCTCACAAGTTGGTAAACGTGCAAGAAACTTCCCGCGAAACTACTCATTGTCTCGCTGCGGCGCACGCACTGGTGAGACTGGATGATGGTATGATAGTTGGCGACCCCATGGAGAAAACTACACTTGAGGCGCTCGACTGGAAGCTTGAGAAAGGTGAATATACAACTTTACTCAGAGTTCTTCTCACTCATCAATCTGTTGAATTAGGCGATAATCTGACACCAATAAATGCACACGCTTCTCACCGGACACAGATCACCATACGCCGGCGGTTTCAATTCTCTTCCGCGCTCAAGCGCATGTCATCCGTGTCGACCCTCCAAGGAGGCAAGACGCTCGTGGCGGTGAAAGGCGCACCAGAGACGATTAAAGGCATGTTGGTGAAGGTGCCAGAGCATTATGATGATACATACAAGTCATTTACCAGGAAAGGAAGTCGAGTGCTGGCTTTGGGATTTAAGGAGATGGAGCCAATGTCTGTGGACAGAGTGAGTTTTTATTCCGCACATCATGATGGTAGAGGATGACAAATTGCGATTTTTTGTGGTATAGATCAATAAGCTTCCTCGTGATGCTGTTGAGAGTTCGCTCCGGTTCACGGGGTTCTTGGTTTTTCACTGCCCGCTCAAAGCGGATGCTGTCGATGCTCTAAAAATGCTCGCGAATTCCTCACATAGGGTGAAGATATTCGTTCTAACCGCTATATGTGGTTGCTGATATCAATAATAATAGTGCATCATGATTACTGGCGACAATCCTTTGACTGCTGTGCATGTCGCTCGGGATGTAGAGATTGTTGATAGGGAAACATTGATTATGGACTTGAAGGAAAATCCTGCACATAGCAATGGTAAGCTTTCAACCATCATCCATTCCGCATCCCTTGCAATGTTGTTTGCAGACTTGATATGGAAAACTGTCGACGAGAGAAAAATCATACCGGTCAACCCAGCCGAGCCGTTGGATACCTCCCTTTTCGAGGAATATGATATTTGCATCACGGGTGCCGCCATGAGTGCCTTCGTCTCTCGGCCAGGCTGGAACGATCTTGTCCAGAACACTTGGGTCTATGCGCGGGTATCTCCCTCTCAGAAGGAAACGATATTGACCAGCCTAAAAACTCTCGGCTACATCACTCTTATGGCTGGTGACGGTACAAATGACGTTGGTGCGCTGAAACAGGCCCACATTGGAGTAGCGCTGTTAGATGGGACTCCAGAGGATTTGCAGAAAATTGCAGAACATCAGAAGAACGAGAGGATCAAGAAGGTTTACGAGAGCCAGCTCAAGATCTCGGCGAGGTTCGGACAGCCACCCCCTCCCGTGCCCCCTGCTATTGCGCATTTGTACCCCAATGTTGTGGAAGCGCAGAAGAGGGCTGCGGCCGATCTTCAGGTTGCAAAGCAGAAGAATCCCATGGAAAAGGTGCGTTAACGTGTATATGCTAGTTGAAGGGAGAGTGAATCTGATGAGTTACGGCTTATTGGTATAGTTCGACCTAGCATCCATTACCGACAAGTTGGCAGACATGGAGGGTGAAGACGACGTTCCCAAGATCAAGCTAGGAGATGCATCGTGTGCAGCTCCTTTCACATCCAAATTGTCCCATGTCTCAGCCAGTTAGTATTGTTCGCGTTCACCTTTTTTTTTCCTGCCTTACGTAGTTAACGCTGTTTTCAGTCACCCATATCATACGGCAGGGGCGCTGTACCCTCGTTGCAACCATCCAGATGTACAAGATCCTTGCACTGAATTGCCTCATTACGGCCTACAGTTTGAGTGTGCAGTATCTCGACGGTATCAAGTTTGGCGATTATCAGGTTACGATCACGGGCATGTTGATGTCGGTGTGTTTCCTATGCATTTCTCGAGCTAAGGTGATATACGATTAGTTCGTTTGGTTTCGTACTTCGCTGACGGAATGCATACCAGCCGGTGGACAAGTTATCCCGAGAAAGGCCACTCGGGAATATCTTCAATCTTTATGTTTTGCTTTCAGTATTGCTGCAATTCGCCCTCCATATCGCGTCGTTGGTGTATATTACTAACCTCTCGCACTCAATTGAGCCGTACGTGACCTACTATAGCTGGGCGTAATGATTGATCAAGTATTGTCTTAGGCCTGGCGAAATTGACCTTGACGCAAAATTCGAGCCTAGTTTGTTGAATACCGCTATATATCTCCTTGGGCTTTCGCAACAAGTTTCGACGTTCACTATCAACTTCCAGGTAATTCTGTCAGTGTTATGACTGACTTTTCTCACTCAAAGCTTGTCTAGGGCCGACCATTCCGCGAAGGCATTCGAGAAAACCCTGCTTTGTACTGGGGCTTAGTCGGGGCCAGCGCCGTCGCCTTCTCGGGCGCAACCGACTTCATGCCTGAATTGAACCGTTGGTTGCAGATAGTTGAAATGGATTCCTCGGTATATTACTTTATATCACTTAAGTGGATCGTGATAGCTAACGTTCAAGCGCTTGTAGTTCAAGTTCAAATTGACTGTGACCATGATCATTGACTTTGTAGGTTGCTGGCTTTTGGAGAATGTCTGCAAGCGATTATTCGCCGACCTTGAACCCAAGGCGATGGTTACTCGCGGCCGCGAACGGAGAGAACGGAGGCGTTTAGAGGAAGAGGCCCTGAAGAGTCAAAATGGTACAGCGGTTTCAGAGCCTGAAAAGAAAACACAATAGAAACAGTACACTTTTCATAGATTTACATAATATTTCAATACCTTGCAGCACTGAAGCGATGCGGATGAAGCGCTGTGCCATGCATGATCAATATCAAAATTGCTTAAGAGCGCCACTTTGAGGAACAGCATAAGAGCGCTATATAACACGACCCTTCGCAGCTGGCCCGCATTGTTTCCTACCTCACACTACAACCGCCATCCTCATGGATAACTTGAGTTCTGAACAACGTCAAGCCTTGGAACAGATACGAGACCTTACTAATGGTGGAGACGACGATGTTGCGTTGAACGTATTGGAAAGTGTTGGTTGGGATGTTCAAGTACGTGGCAAACCCGCCTATGCACTCGTGCGAAGGCTCATCTCTGCCTTGGTAGAAAGCTGCCGACTTGCTATTCAGCGGAAATCCGACTGCTGGTAGTATCTCGAGCAGCGCAAATGCCTCTTCTTCCACTGCGGATGATATTCATACTCAACGGATGCAGACATTCGACATCGACGACTCTGAGCAAGGCTACTCATATGACAACAGCGGGCATTTAGGACATACCCAGTCTAATGTATTATTCATCTGTTATAGATTCAGATTGACCGTCTAACAATCTATACATTTCCGCAGAATTGGACCCTTATTCCCCGCCCACTTTACTCGATTTTGGCGTTCCCTTTCCACGTCCTATCAAGTTTATTGCGTTTCGTTTTTGGCGTCCTTCGGATACCAATTCCACAATTCTCCCTACTGAATTTTTACACTCGGCGTCCGCGCAGACCAACTCAGCGCTGGGGTCCAGATGTATGGATACGAGAGTTAGAAGAGGAGACCGGTGCGGTTTGCGTAGGCCGCCACAAGAACCCTCGTGGAGTAATAGCATCTGGTGCGGAAGCTGGACCGTCGACGGTAGTTTCAAGGGGTATCAATGGGAGTGGTGTGTTTGAAGAAGGCAGAAAGCTGTTGCCAGACTTCTATCAGGGAACTTATGAAGAGGCATTGCGACTGTGTCAAAAGGAAATGAGAATTGCGTGCATCATATTGGTGAGCGAGGAGCATGACGATGTAATGGAGTTCAAAAGGTATGAATGCTTAATACTGTGTCTATTTAGAGGTTTTGACGCGTTTTTGTTGACAGGAGTACCTTGACAGACCCGGGTTTCGTGAAGATATTGCATGAGAATGACATTCTTGTGTGGGGAGGCGATGTTCGTGATCAGGAAGCGTGGAGTGGTGAGTACCCTAGCCATTCATTCAAGTTACTGTTGCTGATCACGGTTGTTGGACAAGCGGCGGAGAAGCTCCAAGCAACCACTTATCCATTCGTCTCTTTTGCGGCCCTTCAACCCAGGCGAAATGTCGCATCAACCATTACTTCTAGGCCGCCCCCATCTGCACCCTCAATGACTGTTCTTTCAAGACATCAAGGCCCATGTACTCCAGCTTCAGCTCCAACGTCTGCAGCCACCCTCGTAGAACACCTTCAACGACAAGTTCTTCCGCGTGTTGGACCTTACCTGGAGCGTCTAAAGTCTGCGCAACGTGAGCGAGATCGCGATCGTATGCTACGCGAGGAGCAAGACAAGGCATTCGCTGCCGCTGCTAGGAGGGATCGGGAGAGGATAGAGGCTCGCATCCGGGAGGAGGCCCTTGAGGAGGAGAGACGCCGGCAACAAGAGGAGGAAGAAGCGATTGAGGCGGCGAAGAGGATATCAGAAGCAGAAGAGAGACAACGAAAAGAAGAGAAGAAACTTTCCTGGCGAAGATGGGCGAGAAGAAATTTGTTGACTGATGAAGGTAAAGGACCTGGTACTTTGAAATTGGCGATCAGGCTGCCGGACAACAGACGTGTGATACACGCATTTTCACCAGCGGCTAGCCTCACGTCTCTATACGTATATATCGACTCCCAGATGCTTCCTCAGCATTTATTAACTGAAGATGACCCGACAACTCCTCCAGAAGGCGCCGCTGTTTCATTGGAGCAGGAGATTCTAGGGTCAGAAGAGTCGGCGGAAGAATGGTGGGGTTTCAAAGTGGTGAACGCATACCCGCGACAAGAGATACTTTGGCATAATGGTAGAAAGTTGTCCGAAGTGGATTGCCTGCGTGGTGGCGGCCAGATCGTCGTTGAGCTATTAACAAGCCGGCGGGCTTCACTAGAACAAAATGGCCGTGACGAATCGGATGATGGCTATAGCACGGAGTCGGATGATTAGGTTTGTGCTATCACACTTGTAGGATCTCGTTTGTTGAAGGCTAGGGACACTGCTTATATCATGGTATATGGTAATTATACAATGAGGGCATTGATGTTTATACTATAGAACAGATTATTGGCTGAGGATAGTGCGCACAAATGATTCGTAATTGATGTTGCCGTCGCTGCAGGGAAGTGGTGAGACGACGAAGATGGGTGGGATGTATATGAAACTTACGCGCCGACTTGTACCCCTTTCAACAGCTCGTCCACTTCTTCATCTGTCATCTTCTCTCCTAGTTGTGTAAGTACGTAACGTAGCTCGCCAACACCAATGAAGCCATTCCCCTCTTTGTCAAATACCTGGAAGCCTCGAATGAATTCCTCTACGGGTGTGGCTTCGTTAGCAGGTATAGCCAGCAATCAGTCATCGAACATGCTTACCTGGCGTTCCAGCAGGCTTGAACCCGTCAGGGCGGTTCAAGATGGTCAAGAATGTTTTGTAATCAACTACATAGCGAACGGAATGTCAATGGACGGGGAGTGGTTTACATAGGCCAGGACGTACTCTCTCGAGGAGCCGAATTGACAAGATCGTTCACTTCTGCTTGGGTAGGATTCTGTCCTACAGCCCGCAGTAGGTCGCCTAGTGTTTCTCGAGGGACTGCACCAGTACCACGTTTGTCAAATAGGGCGAAAGCTTCCTTGTATTCTGGAACGATATCGAGGGTTAAGTGATCCCGACGATGATGATGTTACGATAAACGGACCTGCGTTGTCACTCTAGGCATGGTGAGGTAAAATGCTATACGGGCTGATGGAGAGGGAAACATACCATGATGTTGGCCAGTATATAGCTGTTTGAGAGCAACTGATAAGTTTAGACGCGATCCAACTCTGTTTGCGTATATTTGCCCTTACCCAACAACGGTCTTAACCTTGCACGACGATGGTGAGCTTCACGACAGCATATCACCACTCTCTACAGCTACTTTAATCATAGGATGTTGATCCACTGAGTGACACCGTACCTCCTCGATATGCCGTTGAATCAGACGAGGAGGATGAGTACAATCCGCTCACTTCGATCCCGGAGCGCGTTCAAGGCATCGGAAATATTGAAATTGTTGGTGATATTGTAAAGGGTAAACCATTGATAGTTGTATCAGGCCAAATTGTGGTCTTCTGGGCAACAGGAGCGAAACTGGGAGAGCAGATTGGCGCTGTGCTTCTCGATAAAATACAAGTGCATAATATACGCTCTTTTTTGTTAATATCAAAGGCTGACTCGAGCCGAATAGGTTGGCATGCTCTTTAGACCGTCGTGGACCTCGGCTTTCGTCCTAGTGTCGGAGGCGACTACGAGATTACCCTACCACATGATGCATCCATACGCAAGCGCGGTGCTGGTGTCCATGAAACCTTCTGTGTATGTATTCTCAATATCCATGGGGTCCACGACACGGAAGCTCACTTGGGCCATCTCACCCGGTCCATCAAGTGTTTCACTGTTAGATGTATATCCTCACCATGCATATATCACGGCAGATCCCTTGCCATTCCATCAAGCACCCGTCAGATACCTTTCGACACGGCAAAACTTCCTACCAACCGACGTGAGACCATTCATTTCATACAGTACTCTCCTTAAAAAACCGCTCTTAGGTCAAGCTCAAGCGGTTCGATACGCCCAATTTGATTACGACTACATCCGCTGCGTTCATGTCTATCCTTAATTCTCCCAGTTTCACAACCATGGCGACATTGTTTCTCCTCCCTTTCCCTCGGATACCTGCGCCACCACCGAAAAATCTTGAACACAGCGATGTTAGCCTGCTTGATAATGGCCCAACGTGGCCACAAGAGATGATGGATCATTCAATGAATTTGCCTTTAGCTGCAATTCAAGAACCACCAAACGTACGGTGGGAGGCCGTAAACGAGGGTATACCAACTTTAAAATCGCCAAAGAAGTCGACAATCATTGGGGAGGGAAGCATGTACATATAGTGGCACTTGGTAACACCGTCAAGCATAAGTGTATTACGTAGTGAAGTCAAGCGAAAATTCATCAGATTACCCGCAGGGTTGTGGTATAGAAATGATAATTATCAAATATTCATCTTATGTATATCGAAAGGGACGGGATCAGGATTACAATCAGCGCTGCGACGTTGGGAATGCACCCGGAATTGGTTGTCGTCTTCGCTCAGGATGATGGAAATAGGTCCCATAACGAGAAGAACGGTTCGTAGAGGTCGACGACGCCTCCCTTTCATCGATGGGACTAGCGGTGAGACCTGGTGCATTAGAGTCCGTTGTTGTTACCAAGGGTCCATCACGACTATTACTCTGCTCCAAGATTGCGCTGGCAGTCCCATACTCCTCATCGCTGTCCTCCTCATCTTCCAACCAATCGCCGTCTTCAGGCAGCATTATGACGCCGGAAGCATGGTCGAAGCTGAGTCTTCGATGAAGGGCCCCAGGAGTGGACTGGGAATGCCGCGTGAGGGGAGGCCGGGTGTCTTCCCAAGGGTTTGTCGGCACATTTGGAATAGTCGAGGAAATTATTGGATTATCAAGCTGCGTCCCTCGCAATGGTGATTCGCCAGAAAGATGGTCATGGCTTGCGACTGTGAACTGTCGGCTTACCCTTCTCGTGCTTGGTCGTTTCCGTAGGGTGAGGACAACGGCTTGACCTGGGTCCTTAGTTGCTCTGGGACTTCCACGATGGTCGTTGTTGACAAGGGTTTGGCCCTTCTTTAAAGGGAGCCATGGCTCAGGTAGGACACCATTAAGTGCAGGATGCCCATATCGTCGTTTGCCAGTGCTGGTCGAATGAATGAGCAGTCCATACCAAGTTCAGCATGATGTGAAAGGCAAACATACTTGAGGACTCCGGTGTACCAATTGGCCATTGGCGGTTGGGACTGTATCGCGCGAATTAGTACTCCAAGCACTTGCGAAAAAAGGAGCCGTACATAATCCGTCCTTTCATCCTCTGGTGCAACATATAATGTTTCGTCGTTTTGGGCGTATCTCCGACGGTTCAGGTTACTAAGGGGATGGTAATCTAATTTCCTACGTCATTCAAGCTAGTTACACATACCTCTGCGACCAAGTTACTGGATGACCAGCTCTAATCCTCAGGACGTCTGCCGCCTCTTCGCCTCTTTCCACCTCGTGGACAGAGCTCAAGCTCACATACTTGCTGAGGGGTCTCAGATTCCTGTGGACATACCAAGACCATATCACGGTTGCGACCAGCAAGGGGGAGAGTAGTGTGGATAGGATGTAGGACTTCCTGAGGATGAATATACCCGTCATAAAAACTAGGAAGATAACTATGCCCCAGACAAGGCGTATAAATGTCAATGGCCAAGCCTGGCCCTGAGACTCGTAAGGCTTGTAGAAGACTGGCAGACATGAGAATCGGTTAGATATTGATTAAAACCCAGCGTACCGAATAGGAGCTTGTATTTATATACGACATACGCTATGCCGAAGTATATGGCTCCAAATACCACAATAAGAGGTTGAATGACACTATATAGCATAGTGATAACAAACATGAGGATGGCCTGGGGGTATACAACACCATAGTTGATCATGGGCGGCGCGTTTAGCTCCGCATAGTCTGGAAAGTAGTGAGTGACAAGTGTCATGGTGGTTATGAAAGACGAAATGCGAACCTCGAGGAGTTCTTGTGTAAAAAATGCGATAAAAAATGCGAGGAAGGACGACTCCGAGGTTGAGTAGCTGAAGTGGCATGATACCCAAACCTAAATATCGATTATTAGGATATAATAGTGGAAAGGATTCTATCTAAACCTTGAAGAATAACGTATGAAAGGAAGAAGTGCCTTCATAGCGTCAGTCAGCAAGTACCAAATCATAGGAGAGAGAATACCTAGCTCGACCGGCTGATAGTGCTTGAGCAAGTTTTTCAGGTATTTTCGCAGGCGAGTTGGCCAAGTCTCGGACTAGTTGCCAGTATGTACTGGCCAGCAAGAAGATGAAAACGACGTTGACAAGCAGGAAGAGAAAATATCTAAGCATTTATCAGGAACAGGAGTAGTTTGAACGTCAGAGGAGATGTCACTTTTTCATTAGGGAGTACTCGATCCAACTTCGCGCGCGGAAACCCTGGAAGTAGGTTAAAGCTATAACACGATTGTTTGAATACGAAGCAACGGTTTGCTGAAAAATCTTACCCTCTAGCAGAAGGGGTAGCATTGCGTTTAGGGTTATCATTGCTACGGAAGGCAAAGAGTTTTGTACGATGGCTTGGATCTTGTCGTTCGAGTCTATCAATCTACCAAGCCAAGGCATAGCTTTTTTGATTTCATTGTAACTCAGGAGACTGGCTAAGGCCGTGATAGGAAATATCCAGAAAGAGAAGAGGAGGGCCATAGCACTCAAAACGATGATATCGCGAGTTCGGATATTTGTAGAGGATGGCGTCATGTTGGACCAGACGATATCACGAGGTTCTGGTGCAGGATAAGTCGTACATTGCACAGGGTTGGGGGCGTGAGCGACTTGCATAGCAACTTGCTAGGAGAATAGTTACTTGACTTGGACAGAGGATTTGCGCAATTGGAATAAAGGACGTACGGCACTCGACATTTTTTCAAACGTGACAAATGCAACCTGAGTTGGCTTGAATCTGCCCGTTTTCCTTCGCTTCTTCACAAGTTCGTCGGCTTCTTGAAAGCGCTTCTCTAGATATTCCAAAGCATCGACTTTGGGGCCGAACCAATTCGGTCGGAGGGTGGGTCGGGGCTTATGGGGAACGACGAATCGAGAAGCGTGACCGTCCATCCCGGATGATTCCATGTCAGCAAGAGGGGGGACGGCACTGTCTGATGGGTCATATTCCTCAACGGTACTGGGGTTGCCAACGTAGTCAGTCCAAGCTCGTTCTAAGCTAAGCAAAGCTTCCGTCCGCTTATCCAATAATACTTTAAGTGAGTGAACCTCTCGGCAAATGCTGACGCTTTCGACACTGAGACCCATGTTCTCAAAGTATTCAGCTAGGGATCGCTCTCCTTGCAGGTGATTTGGGAGATTTGTAACCATGACTGTGCGTGCTGGGATAGAGTGCACGAGTTCTAGAGAGAAGAGCTGCCGGGACCTGATGAAGCGCCGGTAATTCTTGTAGATAAAACGGAGGGCCAATATTGTGAACAGATACGTGAAGACAAGGTGGACAGAAAGATACGAGTTTGCGTCACTAATCAGGTCGAGCCAATCTCGCGATGGGTTCTGGGGATTATCAGGCGAATTTGCGAAGCGTAACGAGGGCCAATCGTCGTCATCGTCTCCACCATCATCTTCTCCCAGCCCGACGTTATTCTACTTAGAGGGATAAGCTAGTTAGTCTAGCAATGTGCATATTTCATACCTTCCAGTTTATGGGCATAAGAATGCTGATTGCAAAGAAAGAGCAGACGGAGAATAGCTGAAAAGACATCTTGAAGAAATTAAGAAGCTGGTTGACGTTGAGCACTGAAACTCGGAAGCTTCCCCAGGTCCACGCACCACGGCTGCGTCTAAGCCAACTATCTGTAGCACGGTAAACTCGGAAGTTCGTATAGTTGGTAGAATCCACCCAAAGAATGCCTGGTGAAGGTGAGCTTCATGAGGCGAGAATCCTGTAGAATGATTAGTTTTGAGGTCGGTAATAAGACATCGAGCAACTTGCGGACCCTTGAGCTTGGTTCGAGGTGCAAACAGCAATGGCCATCTTGTACGGCAATACGAAAAAAGTAGGAATGATGTGAGACCAATAGTGGATGATAGAAATAATTGGGTAGTAAACCACGGTCCCTCGAATTTGTCTGCGTAATAGTTAGTTTGGCTGTCAATATGAAATGGATATACGAACATGTAGGGGGTGACCCAGGTGGTAATTGGCCAGGATCATTGTCCTCAAATCGAAAAAGTGCCGTCACTGGCGGCCAAATCATAGCGTCTGCAAGACTTGCAGTGAGACGCGGCGCGTGTTATTATTCGTGAACTGTGGTTACGTAATACGTAATGTTGTGCGCTTCTCGAACGTCGCTAGCGCTACGGTGTAATGCATTTCTCGAAAACATATTCCCAGATTCTTCTCGGCCTTCCAACAGAGTTGCGCGATAATGCGATACAGTATCGGCAGGTTAGAATCTTTCGTCCCCGTACAGGCAGCCCAGCTCATAGTCATACAGCTCAAGAAATTGATCAACCAAGTTGTCCTTGAGTTGTCATCCCATGGATTGAGTCCGGACGTTTTACAGGAGCTGCTTTTCAGTCCAGATACCGGCACACGACGCAACGGAAAGATGCGGGAAGTTACAGGAGCTGAATTCGCAGAACAGATACTCGGAGCGCTTTCGAAGGTGGCGTATGAGGTTACCGGTGATTCTGACCATATTGAACCACGGTTGAGGCTTTGGCTTGATCTTCCAGACTCGGGTACCTCGTCGTTTGCGTTGAGGGAAGCCTGCGACACGCATGGACTATCAGATTCCGCCAAAGTCTTGCACCAGCCGTTGAGAGATCTGCCAGAGGGATCTCAGCAAGGTTGGACAGAGGTTCCGACAAGGGATAATGTTGATGATATTGCCTCATCTACGACGTGAGTCTTATTAATTTTCGCTCCATACTCTATCTTATTTTCCAATAGAAAAGAGGGTGGGTCGTATAGCAATAATTATGCCCATACCCAGCAAGAACTTGTCATTCCTCTCGTCGCGGACGGTGCCTTCTTTGAACTCCTATCAACAGCTTTGCGGACACTTGCGAATCGTTTGGACGTTGTTCGCATCGATTTTCTAACAACACTACAAGACCTTACGGCGACCATCTCGTCGTCTGCTCGTCCGATGTCCTCCGTGTCTTCCTTCCACCCTCACTCCGCTGTGTCGTCTGATCCCTCTGCCTCACTAAACCAAACTATCTTATTAGGTCATAACAGTAAGGTATGTGTTTCATCGACCCTCTCGTGTATTCGCTGATGTAATGTATTCATATTTCCAGAGTGATTTGTATTCGTGGCGAAGCATTTTCCAGCTTTATATGGAGGCAGAAGTATTTGAAAGCACGAAGGAAGCATCTAGAGGTGAAAATAGCCTTGAGGAATCCGAGAGACGCCTCCAATTGTTCACAGAACAGCTGGCCCAGCGTGGGCTTGCTGACCGAAGGAAGCTGAAGTTGAAGGAGAGTCGTGAGGCGCTAGAAGCCTTTTTGAGAATGAACCATTTTATTCTGGATATTAAAAAGGTAACATACTCAGCTTGACATATATTTGCGCCTGATAGCATATTTGCTCAGTTCCAAATGGTCAGTGCCGAGGCGACGCGAAAGATTTTGAAGAAGCATACAAAGCGGACAGCCTTACCCACGCCCCCACTATCCCATTCCCTTCATGGTTCCGATGGCCCATTGGGACTAGTGTCATCCGTCTCCATTCTTCCCACAATCTCTTTGACCTTATCCCATGTTCTTGTCCAAGCAATGAGCGAAACTCTTCTACCCATCATTCCACATATTGATGATTATGCATGCCTGATATGTACCAGCATTGCATTTAAGCCTATCAGGTTGTCTTGCGGACACCTTTTCTGTGTTCGGTGCTTAGTCAAGATGCAGAAGCGAGGGAATGGAGATTGTCCAATTTGTCGGGCACCTAGTGTGCTAGTGGCAAATAGATGTATGTGCAAATTTCACTAGCTTCTTCACAGCAACTGAATACTTTACTGGTTCCTCAGCAAATGTAGACTGGGCATTGTTGAATTTTATGCTGGACTGGTTTCCAAAGGAAACAAAAGCAAAAGCAAAACAGAATGAGTGTGAAGCTGCAGAGGAACATCTGGTGGAGCTTGGCTTGAATCCACAACAAAGTTGTGTTGTCATGTAACTTGTTTACCTTCTTTTTATTAATCAATAAATCATGGAAGTAATCTGATATATTTATATTTGACAATAGAGTTTAGAGCAAACTAGATATTCTTTAAATGCTGGTAGATAGAAATGCCAGCGCCTGTAACGATTCATTACCTTTTTTGGCACACACTAATCCTGACTATTTCCTTTTTTGGTTAAGAAGCATCACAAGACACTATCCACAAGTTAGTGCCATGATACAAGATGTCAGACCAACCAGATACAATGTCTGAAACACCAGCTCAATACAAGCTATGATAGATACCTTGCTGGGATCCTGACCCTGGTCATCTCAGTGTATATAAACCAGTACTTTACTCTTGTAATACTCAGACTTTGTATTAGGTTCAATCAGTGTTGGGCAGTCACTGAAAGTCACAGTCAAATCGGCAGACAGATGACTAGTCAGTGACTAGTCAGCAGAGTGACCTGACTGGGTGCCAGGAGATACAGTATAGAAGGGTAGTCATATTGTTATGGTTTGTTATTTTTACAAACCTTCACGTGCTATTTATCACATGACTATTATTTAATTACATAGTATATATTACGATGTCATTAGTAAAGTACGCACTGTAAAGGCATGGGCACAGTAACATTAGTAAGTAATCAGTAAGCATGGTCAGTACATGCTGCATACATGCTACTTTCTATTAAATACTCATGTATACGGGCTGGTAGTACAACTCATGGTTATCGCATGTATTATAGTATAAATATTGTAATGTAATACTAGAGAATGCTAAGCTCGTTCTCTTAGGTTTCACCACTAAATTACAGTGTGTGCACTAAGTCAAAGGGTTTATCTCTCATCACTCTATATTTCCACTCACTAGTTTAACTTGTAGGGTTTACGCTGTACATTTGTATTAGTGTCACCCTAACAGAAGAACGAGCTTCTCCTTTTTCACATCCACCCTATGTTTTTATCGCCCACCATTCTGTTCAACATCAACACCCCTCTCATCCTTGACTGTATCCTCTACCCACGCACACCAAGAGAACAAGTCGAACACATCTTTCCACTGCACACGACATTCATCGCTATCCCGATCCCTTTTACCGATACATTTTTGTTAATTGTGTTGGAAGTGATTGTTAAAATTAAGTGTTTCTGTGATCTATCAGGAGCTTATATAAGCGTCCTAATGCACTCTAACACACTCTAACCAACAAGACTGATGATGTGTAATCAGTAGTTTGATAATAGACTAATGATTTGTGCAGCAAAATCCAGCAATTTCAATCTAGTGTCAATAGTACTCTAGACATAGATGGAAATGGGCTATCTAAGCTTCCCACGGGTACCAGAATCGACGAGGCGTGAAAGTAGGTGTCCACAATATCGCGTCCCAATTTGTAGACCCTCGGAGTGCCCGGAAACAATCAAAATGAGGTCTGGAATACCCAAACCATGCTTCATTTTGCGATATTTTGCTTCCTGAGTGAGCTATTGCGATCCCGGTGCGCCCAAATTGGTTAGGGTTAAGGTTAACCATGTCTACAACCACTAGACAAACCGTGGGAACGATCCCATAAACCGTGGGAGCGCACAGCTATGATTATGGTTAAAGTTGCTAAACAGCTGTTTTGCAACTTTTGCTTTACCAAATCAATAGACTGCAGCTATGTACACCCAAGTCGGTTCCTAGGGTAATCATGGGTGCTGGATCGCGTGGTTACAACGTGGGAACGATCCAGTAAGCGTGGGAACCGTGGTTGACAAATCTTCGCCCAAAGTATACAATATGGCACAATTGAGTGCAATTGTTGCATCACTTCCAACAGTGATGCAATAATTGCACTGAATTGTGCTATATTGTATACCTTGGGCGAAGATTTGTCAACCACAGTTCCCACGCTTACTGGATCGTTCCCACGTTGTAACCACGCGATACAGCACCTATGATTACCCTAGGAACCAACTTGGGTGTACATAGCTACAGTCTATTGATTTGCTATGCGCTTCCACAGTTTATAGGATCGTTCCCACAGTTTGTCTAGTGGTTGTACACATGGTTAACTTTAACCCTAAGAAATTTGGGCGCACCGGGATCGCAATAGCTCACTTAGGAGGCCAAATATCGCAAAATGAAGCATGTTTTGGGTATTCCTGACCTCATTTTAGTTGTTTCCGGGCACTCCGAGGGCCTACAAATTGGGATGTGATTTAGTGGACACCTACTTTCACGCCTCGTCAATTCTGGTACCCGTGGGAAGCTTAGATAGCCCATCTCCATCTATGTCCAGAGTACTACTGACACTAGATTGAAATTGTTGGATTTGCTGCACAAATCATTAGTCTATTTTCAAACTATTGATTACACATCATCAGTCTTGTTGGTTAGAGTGTGTTAGAGTGCATTAGGACGCTTATATAAGCTCCTGATAGATCACACAAACACTTGATTTTAACACCTAGTGCTACATCCTCGACAGAATGCCTTCCAGGATCACCTCCATCTCTGACCCCACCACAGGACCACCGTCCAATTCCTACTGTTCCTGAAATCATTGTACAGCCTCCCCCAATTTACAACTGCATGATGTGTGAACCGTTGGGAGCTAGACAACCTGGACTTCAGAGGAAAGATGTTGATCATAGGATGTCTTCGCCTTCCTTGTGGCCTTTACCTTCCCCTCCTGAAAATTCCTGGGAGATGGAGACAGTTCTGCCACCATCTGAGGAAGAACAGCAGCTACCAACACCAGCTCTCTCTTATATTTCCTCTCCAGAACCGGAGGAGAACCTTACCGTTCCTACTCGTCTTGAGGGAGAACTTCGTACACCTACTGTCATGACTGAGTCTACTCGTACCCAGTCACCAGCCATCTTGCAGGTCTCAGGCCAACAAGGCGAATCATCTGCCTTTCCCCGCTGTGGCGCACACATTCCTCGTTTCTCACCACCTCCAGCGATACCAGAGTTAGAAGACAGGTGCACTTTCCGTACAAGACCTCCGGCAGACCCAGAATCAGACCAAGAAAACGAGATTGAGGAAACGGAGAAAGAGAATGTCCTACCAGCATCACTGAGAGATAGAGCCAGCACTTTCGCCGATTCTCCAACCTCCCCAGTAGATTCCTTAGACCAAGAACTTATACCAACCAGAGAGACTCCCCCATTTCCTTCGACAGAGGATACACCTTCATCGTACGCTTCTTGGGATTTTTCTTCCATTGACAGCTGGGGATGGTCAGATGCAGGACCAAGTAACTGGGACATTTCTTATCCGACTCCTGAAGAACAGCTCGCAGAGGCCATTAACCGATCCATGGAGACAGCGGAAGAAGAAGATGCAGGCAGAGATAAAGGAAAGGAGAGATTGGTGAAGGAGAGACTGGTGATCCAAACAGAATGTCTTTCTGTCTCATCACTGCCAGCCCTCTCGCCAGTTGAACGCCATAGATCACTTCCTCCTGTCTTGTGTTGGAAGTGATGCAACAATTGCACTGAATTGTGTCATATTGTATACCTTGGGCGAAGATTTGTCAACCACGGTTCCCACGCTTACTGGATCATTCCCACGTTGTAACCACGCGATCCAGGACCTATGATTACCCTAGGAACTGACTTGGGTGTACATAGCTGCAGTCTATTGATCTGGTAAAGCAAAAGTTGCAAAACAGCTGTTTAGCAACTTTAACCATAATCATAGCTGTGCGCTCCCACAGTTTATGGGATCGTTCCCACGGTTTGTCTAGTGGTTGTAGACATGGTTAACCTTAACCCTAACCAATTTGGGCGCACCGGGATTGCAATAGCTCACTCAGGAAGCAAAATATCGCAAAATGATGCATGGTTTGGGTATTCCTGACCTCATTTTGATTGTTTCCGGGCACTCCGAGGGTCTACAAATTGGGACGCGATATTGTGGACACCTACTTTCACGCCTCGTCGATTCTGGTACCCGTGGGAAGCTTAGATAGCCCATTTCCATCTATGTCTAGAGTACTATTGACACTAGATTGAAATTGCTGGATTTTGCTGCACAAATCATTAGTCTATTATCAAACTACTGATTACACATCATCAGTCTTGTTGGTTAGAGTGTGTTAGAGTGCATTAGGACGCTTATATAAGCTCCTGATAGATCACAGAAACATTTAATTTTAACAATGATTTGTGCAGCAAAATACAGTTATTTCAATCCAGTGTCAATAGTACTCTAGACATAGATGGAAATGGGCTATCTAAGCTTCCCACGGGTACCAGAATCGACGAGGCGTGAAAGTAGGTGTCCACAATATCGCGTCCCAATTTGTAGACCCTCGGAGTGCCCGGAAACAACCAAAATGAGGTCTGGAATTGTTGGAAGTGATGCAACAATTGCACTGAATTGTGACATATTGTATACCTTGGGCGAAGATTTGTCAACAACGGTTCCCACGCTTACTGGATCGTTCCCACGTTGTAACCATGCGATCCAGCACCTATGATTACCCTAGGAACCAACTTGGGTGTACACAGCTGCAGTCTATTGATTTGGTAAAGCAAAAGTTGCAAAACAGCTGTTTAGCAACTTTAACCATAATCATAGCTGTGCGCTCCCACGGTTTATGGGATCGTTCCCACGATTTGTCTAGTGGTTGTACACATGGTTAACCTTAACCCTAACCAATTTGGACGCACCGGGATCGCAATAGCTCACTCAGGAAGCAAAATATCGCAAAATGAAGCATGGTTTGGGTATTCCAGACCTCATTTTAGTTGTTTCCAGGCACTCCAAGGGCCTAAAAATTGGGACGCGATATTGTGGACACCTACTTTCACGCCTCGTCGATTCTGGTACCTGTGGGAAGCTTAGATAGCCCATTTCCATCTATGTCTAGAGTACTATTGACACTAGATTGAAATAACTGGATTTTGCTGCACAAATCATTAGTCTATTATCAAACTACTGATTACACATCATCAGTCTTGTTGGTTAGAGTGTGTTAGAGTGCATTAGGACGCTTATATAAGCTCCTGATAGAACACAGAAACACTTAATTTTAACACTATCCTGGCTTTCTCCGCCAGGGCCGACATCTCCTCTGTTAAAATCAAGTGTTTCTGTGATCTATCAGGAGCTTATATAAGCGTCCTAATGCACTCTAACACACTCTAACCAACAAGACTGATGATGTGTAATCAGTAGTTTGATAATAGACTAATGATTTGTGCAGCAAAATCCAGCAATTTCAATCTAGTGTCAATAGTACTCTAGACATAGATGGAAATGGGCTATCTAAGCTTCCCACGGGTACCAGAATCGACGAGGCGTGAAAGTAGGTGTCCACTATATCGCGTCCCAATTTGTAGGCCCTCGGAATGCCCGGAAACATCCAAAATGAGGTCAGGAATACCCAAACCATGCATCATTTTGCGATATTTTGCTTCCTGAGTGAGCTATTGCGATCCCGGTGCGTCCAAATTGGTTAGGGTTAAGGTTAACCATGTGTACAACCACTAGACAAACCGTGGGAACGATCCCATAAACCGTGGGAGCGCACAGCTACGATTATGGTTAAAGTTGCTAAACAGCTGTTTTGCAACTTTTGCTTTACCAAATCAATAGACTGTAGCTATGTACACCCAAGTCGGTTCCTAGGGTAATCATGTGTGCTGGATTGCGTGGTTACAATGTGGGAACGATCCAGTAAGCGTGGGAACCGTGGTTGACAAATCTTCGCCCAAGGTATACAATATAGAACAATTCAGTGCAATTATTGCATCACTTCTAACAAAATGCCCATCAGCCGATAAGAACTTTGTTTCTATGTGACTATGCATCATAGTTAGTACAAATCTTTGTATTGACAGAATAGATATACAAACAGAATTTCAGCATCTGCTTTCGGGTTCAACTCCTCGCTCATACATATTAAACCCAGGCTCTGGACAAGCAGCACATTGGACAACTACACTACCAGCTGGCCGAGTCGGGAGGTATCTATCAATTCCGTGTGCTTGCCCACTTCTCTTCAATAGCTGTATTGTCCGATAGACTCGCATAACTCGCATCAATGGCTTATAGGTCAGCTAATGACAAAATAGCTTATCATCCCAACTGCAGTCTATCAAAGTTTCGAATACTTACTGGTATATCATCAGTATGAATGAACTGATGCACCATTAGTCCGTAAACGCAACGCTCAAACGAAGTCATGTCCAGACTTCTTGGATGTGAGTGATTCAGTATGGAATAGCCTGAGCAGACTGAATGTGAAGCCTGTTGTCGGTTGAGCTGTCGTCGCTGGAAATATTCCAGAGCGCATTAGAAGTTCAAGGCGGTTTGGGTGTTTGCATTGACAGAATGTGAATCTGGTTTTGTGTACTCCATTAATGTCGGCAAGATGAAATTGTACAGAATGATGTTCGTGATCAGCGTACGGACACTCAGCACCATTATGTCCAATGGTGATTGAGTGTTTGGGATTGCCGAGCTCGCTTATATCCTTCTGCTCAAAGAAGCCGTCTGATTCGTTCCACTTTTTGGCCCAATGAAACGGATTATTACGGTGGGTTTTGATGAAAGAGTTCTCACACATGGGTGAGGTATTGGTGCAATCTGCGCATATAACGGTGGCAACTGTCCCTTCTTCGCAGCAGATATTTCCGATCCCTAAGGCCACTTCCCGATCCAGGAAATACCCAATCAGGGTTGGCAACACATTGAGAAATGCCTGCATATGCTTTGAAGCACCATACTGGATGAACAGTTAATTATCCAAATAATGACTCACAGAACAATACATAATGTTAAAATTAAATGTTTCTGTGTTCTATCAGGAGCTTATATAAGCGTCCTAATGCACTCTAACACACTCTAACCAACAAGACTGATGATGTGTAATCAGTAGTTTGATAATAGACTAATGATTTGTGCAGCAAAATCCAATTATTTCAATCTAGTGTCAATAGTACTCTAGACATAGATGGAAATGGGCTATCTAAGCTTCCCACGGGTACCAGAATCGACGAGGCGTGAAAGTAGGTGTCCACTATATCGCGTCCCAATTTGTAGGGCCTCGGAGTGCCCGGAAACAACCAAAATGAGGTCAGGAATACCCAAACCATGCATCATTTTGCGATATTTTGCTTCCTGAGTGAGCTATTGCGATCCCGGTGCGTCCAAATTGGTTAGGGTTAAGGTTAACCATGTGTACAACCACTAGACAAACCGTGGGAACGATCCCATAAACCGTGGGAGCGCACAGCTATGATTATGGTTAAAGTTGCTAAACAGCTGGTTTGCAACTTTTGCTTTACCAAATCAATAGACTGCAGCTATGTACACCCAAGTTGGTTCCTAGGGTAATCATAGGTGCTAGATCGCGTGGTTACAACGTGGGAACGATCCAGTAAGCGTGGGAACCGTGGTTGACAAATCTTCGCCCAAGGTATACAATATGACACAATTCAGTGCAATTGTTGCATCACTTCCAACACAACCCCCTGATGCAACAATTGCTCAAATCCACATCTCCCAAGTGTTGGGTCATCCATTAACAACCCCCTGACCCAATACTTCCCTTTACCCTCCATATCCTACATATCTACAATTCCCATCATCTTTCGTAACTTCTCTACTTGAGGTTTTGCTAGTGCTTTTGTGAGCAAGTCTGCCGGCATGTCTTCTGTCTGCAGGTAGACGGGATGTATCCTTTTGCGTTCCACTTGATCACGGAGCCAGAAAAATCCAAGGTCCAGCTGCTTCATTCGTCCATGGTGTTCAGGGTTCTTTGCAACTCGGATTGCTGACTGGTTGTCCATGTATAGCGTTGATGGACCAGTTGGTGGATAACCAATTTCTGTGAGCAAATTCCTAACCCAGCAGATCTCTTTTCCTGCAGCAACCCCTGCAACATACTCTGCTTCTGTGGTGGACAGAGCAATCACTTGCTGTGCTTTACTGCTCCAGCACACTGCACCTAACCCAATCTTCACCAAATATCCACTCGTCGACTTCCCATTTCTCTTATCCCCTCCATAGTCAGCATCCACATATGTCACAAACAACTCATCAGATTCCTCATTGGGATCTGGTCCATACACCAACTTCTTTTCCATAGACCCTTTCAAGTACCGGAACAGGTGCTTTACAGCCTTCCAATGTTCCATGCCTGGGTTTGAATTAAACCTAGCCAATGCACTAGCAGCAAAGGCAATATCAGGCCGGGTCAATGTAGCAAGGTACAATAGGGAACCAACAGCATTCATGTAGGGGATATTCACCATTTCACTTGCTTCCTCCCAAGTCTTGGGACTATCTTCAGGACTCAACTTGTTACCAGGTACTAGAGGGGTGCCCACTGGCTTGCAGTCAGACATGCCAAATTCTGCTAGCTTGTTGACAATGTACTGACGCTGACACAGATAGATTTTGTGGTTCTCCCAATCTCTAGTAATCTCCATACCCAACAAGTATGTAGTTGGCCCCAAGTCCCTCAACTTGAAATGCTTTGCCAACTCCTCCACAAATCTATCCAGAGTCTCCTCAGACTTGGAAGCAAGTGTAATGTCATCCACCCACACTGGGACTATGACTCTGATATTACCATCATCATAGATGTAGAGGGAAGGATCAGAATAGATCTTTTTGAAGCCCATTGCCTCTAATGCTTCAAACAACTTCTCACTCCACAACCGAGGTGACTGCTTCAATCCATAGATTGACTTGTTCAGCTTACACACAACTTCTTCTCCACCTTGCATTGGCCCTTTTTGCTTGAACCCATCTGGCTGCTTCATATAAATCTCACAATCAATCTCACTGTTGATGAATGCATGAGATATATCTACTGATCGCAGATGCAAATCATATTTGGCAGCAATAGCAATCACAGTTCTGATGGTAGCATGACGTGAAGGTGATGCAAAGGTTTCAAAGAAGTCAAAGCCAGGTCTTTGACTAAATCCCTTAGCCACAACCCGTGCCTTGAATCTCTCAATGCTACCATCTGCAAGGTACTTTACTCGGAACACCCATCTAACTCCAATTGCCTTCTTTCCTGGTGGTAGCACAACCAACTCCCAAGTACCATTACTCAAATGAGCAGTGATTTCCTCCAAACACGCTGCATGCCATTGTCCTGCATATGGGGTTTTCATTGCCTGGGCATATGTCTCTGGTTCAATAACCTTTGACACAGACAGTGTTTCCACCTCCAATCCATTCTGTTCATCATTCTCTACTTCATCATCATTATCATCTGAATCCTCCCCAATGACAGGTGTAGGCTCTCGCATTTCCCAAGCAGCAGGTGAAGGTTGTCTTGGTTCTGGGTCAGCTGATTTAACTTTCCACCATTCACCAGGTTTCCGAATAGCACGCCTTGTTTTCCGTATAGCAACTGGTCTATCATCAATTTCCTCTTCTTCATCCAATGATGGTGTGGTTTGTTGACGACGACGACGATGAGGTTGCTGTGGTGGGTCTTGCTGGGGTGCAATCTGTTCTGGTGGCTCCTGTTGCGCTTCCCCTTCAATTGGTTGTTGCTCTTCATCTTCAGACTCCTCAACCACTTCTGTCTCTGTACCATCTTCATCATCATCCAACTCAACAATTCCACTCACAGGCTCAGATTCCTTTTGCTGAGCATTTTCAACAGATGGTGCTATCCTGGCTTCAGGACTGTGCGCTTTCCCACTGGGTTCATGGTGTCCTTTCAACAGTTGGCCATTATAGGTGTACCGTTCATCAAAGTCTGCTCTTTCACAAACAATGACCTTCTTGGTCTGTGGATTGTAGAACTTCCACCCTTTGTAGCCTTCTGGATATCCAATAAACACACACTTTTCCATATGGGAACCCAAGTGGTCTCTTTTGTCCTTTTGCACATGTACATATGCAACACATCCCCAAACTCGTAAATGCCCAACATCAGGTTTCTTCCTGTACCACACTTCATATGGAGTAGCATGAGGTACCACAGATGTATAGCTCCGATTCAAGACATGAACAAGTGCAGACAATGTTGGAAGTGATGCAATAATTGCACTGAATTGTGCTATATTGTATACCTTGGGCGAAGATTTGTCAACCACAGTTCCCACGCTTACTGGATCGTTCCCACGTTGTAACCACGCGATCCAGCACCTATGATTACCCTAGGAACCGACTTGGGTGTACATAGCTACAGTCTATTGATTTGGTAAAGCAAAAGTTGCAAAACAGCTGTTTAGCAACTTTAACCATAATCATAGCTGTGCGCTCCCACGGTTTATGGGATCGTTCCCACGGTTTGTCTAGTGGTTGTACACATGGTTAACCTTAACCCTAACCAATTTGGACGCACCGGGATCGCAATAGCTCACTCAGGAAGCAAAATATCGCAAAATGAAGCATGGTTTGGGTATTCCTGACCTCATTTTGATTGTTTCCGGGCACTCCGAGGGCCTACAAATTGGGACGCGATATTGTGGACACCTACTTTCACGCCTCGTCGATTCTGGTACCCGTGGGAAGCTTAGATAGCCCATTTCCATCTATGTCTAGAGTACTATTGACACTAGATTGAAATAATTGGATTTTGCTGCACAAATCATTAGTCTATTATCAAACTACTGATTACACATCATCAGTCTTGTTGGTTAGAGTGTGTTAGAGTGCATTAGGACGCTTATATAAGCTCCTGATAGATCACAGAAACATTTAATTTTAACAGGTTATGGGCCCTGGCCTTTAACTACTCAATTCTGATTGATACTGTTGCTTGTGCTGCTATTGCTTTGTGAACTAGTGACTCTTGCAGAGTACTAGCTTCGCATTTTTGGATTACTGGGGGCTTATTGGATTACTTGAAACCACTACATTTGAATTGGAATTATTGGGACATCACAAATGTCTACTATAGAGCTTTCTGCTAAAGTCAAACCATTAAACAACTCCAACTATGGAGATTGGAATGGGGAGATGAAAGCCTGGCTGATGAGGAATGGCTCTTGGAGACTGGTGTCTGGCAGGGAGTCAAAACCAGGATCTGACAAGCCTGAGGAATTAGCCAGGTGGGAGGCAAAAGCTGAAAAGGCTGCTGGAGAGATATATCTGTTGGTTGAAAGTGATCAGAGGGTGCACTTCAAAGGTTATGAAGAGGACCCAGTAATGATGTGGAAACTGTTGGAGGATGCACATTTGTGCAAGAAGCCTGGAGCAAGGTTCAATGCCTATGATGACCTGTTCTCTATCCAAAAAGCTGAAGGGGAATCACTCATGGATTTGGGAGTCAGAATTGACAAGGCTATGGGGAACATTCAGAATCTGCGTCCAAAGGGTTTCACCATAGAACAACTGGATGAAGAGTTGCAGTGCATGGCATTGATTCGGGCTCTGCCTGAAGAATACAAGCATCTGTCATCATCTTTGTTGTTGGTGGACAAACTGGACAAGACCACGATTCTCAATGCCTTTAGGAGTGAAGAGCTGAATAGGCAGAGACAGGTGGAGATGGCAAACCGTGCAAAGGTTGGAGGAGGACAAGCTGGTGGATACAAAGGAAAACCTGCTGGATTGGCCAGGAACCAGTGCGCATTCTGCAAAGAGAAAGGTCACTGGAAATGGGCTTGTCCAAAGAAGGAGAAGAACCAGCAGCAGAATAGTGGGTCGGGGAACAATGCCAATCAGGCAGCAGAGGAAAAGGCAGAGGCAGTGACAGAATTTGCTGGACAGGCAAGTGCTGTTTCTGATTCAGAGGCTTGTGCTACATCCTCTAATGATTATCAATGGAATACAGACACAGGCGCCACTTCTCATATGACACCTCACAGACAATGGATCCGTAATTATACCCCATATAGAGTGCCAGTTAGGCTAGCGGATCATAGGGTTATTTACAGTGAAGGTGTGGGCAGTGTTGTCTTTAGACCATTGATAGACGGTAGACAAAGTAGAGATGTAGAAATCACTAGAGTCTTACATGTACCTGCTCTGCGTAATAATCTTCTTGCTGTATTATACTTGACTAGACACAAAGGCTTTATTGTGAATATCAATAGTGATAGAATGGAGTTTAATCGTAATGGAAATCTGTTATTTGTTGCATCTATCACTACAAATGGTATTGGTTACTTAGATGGTTCAACATTAGATAGTAATGAGTATGTCAATGTTGCCTCTACTCTGCCTTTGGATCTGTCGCTTTGGCATAGACGGCTAGGCCACCAACACCATGATGGGATTAAACTGATGTTGAAAGAAAACATGGTTGTTGGTATGACACTCAGTTCTTCTGCAAAGCCTGATCCTGTTTGTGAGCCTTGTAAAGCTGGAAAGATGCATGCAGACCCTTTCCCTCCTTCTGATAGTAGAGCCACAGAACTATTGGAACTGGTTCACTCTGATGTTCACTATGTTGGTGTAGAGTCACACACTGGTCAGAAGTACTGGGTGACATTCATTGATGACTATTCACGTTTCAAAGTTGTTGTACCCTTGAAACTGAAATCAGAGGTGTTTGTTGCATTCAAACGATTCAAAGCATGGGCTGAGAATCAAACTGGAAAGACCATCAAGACATTCAGATGTGACCAGGGTGGTGAATTCATGGGAAAGGAGTTTGACAAGTATTTGGAGGATAACGGAATCAACAGGCAGTTCTCTGTGAGGAACAGGCCTCAGCAGAATGGTGTAGCTGAGAGAGCAAACAGGCTATTGAGTGAACGGATCACTGCAATGCTAGAAGAATGTGGGTTGTCAAAGGCCTTCTGGGCTGAGTGTTTGTCTGCACTTGTTCATGTCTTGAATCGGAGCTATACATCTGTGGTACCTCATGCTACTCCATATGAAGTGTGGTACAGGAAGAAACCTGATGTTGGGCATTTACGAGTTTGGGGATGTGTTGCATATGTACATGTGCAGAAGGACAAAAGAGACCACTTGGGTTCCCATATGGAAAAGTGTGTGTTTATTGGATATCCAGAAGGCTACAAAGGGTGGAAGTTCTACAATCCACAGACCAAGAAGGTCATTGTTTGTGAAAGAGCAGACTTTGATGAACGGTACACCTATAATGGCCAACTGTTGAAAGGACACCATGAACCCAGTGGGAAAGCGCACAGTCCTGAAGCCAGGATAGCACCATCTGTTGAAAATGCTCAGCAAAAGGAATCTGAGCCTGTAAGTGGAATTGTTGAGTTGGATGATGATGAAGATGGTACAGAGACAGAAGTGGTTGAGGAGTCTGAAGACGAAGAAGAGCAACAACCAATTGAAGGGGAAGCGCAACAGGAGCCACCAGAACAGATTGCACCCCAGCAAGACCCACCACAGCAGCCTCATCGTCGTCGTCGTCAACAAACCACACCATCATTGGATGAAGAAGAGGAAATTGATGATAGACCAGTTGCTATACGGAA
This sequence comes from Pleurotus tuber-regium, assembly GCA_014058305.1. NCBI lineage: Eukaryota > Fungi > Basidiomycota > Agaricomycetes > Agaricales > Pleurotaceae > Pleurotus > Pleurotus tuber-regium. The sequence goes on from JACFYU010000023.1 coordinate 1,271,247, forward strand.
AACAAGGCGTGCTATTCGGAAACGTGGTGAATGGTGGAAAGTTAAACCAGCTGACCCAGAACCAAGACAACCTTCACCTGCTGCTTGGGAAATGCGAGAGCCTACACCTGTCATTGGGGAGGATTCAGATGATGATGATGATGAAGTAGAGAATGATGAACAGAATGGATTGGAGGTGGAAACACTGTCTGTGTCAAAGGTTATTGAACCAGAGACATATGCCCAGGCAATGAAAACCCCATATGCAGGACAATGGCATGCAGCGTGTTTGGAGGAAATCACTGCTCATTTGAGTAATGGTACTTGGGAGTTGGTTGTGCTACCACCAGGGAAGAAGGCAATTGGAGTTAGATGGGTGTTCCGAGTAAAGTACCTTGCAGATGGTAGCATTGAGAGATTCAAGGCACGGGTTGTGGCTAAGGGATTTAGTCAAAGACCTGGCTTTGACTTCTTTGAAACCTTTGCATCACCTTCACGTCATGCTACCATCAGAACTGTGATTGCTATTGCTGCCAAATATGATTTGCATTTGCGATCAGTGGATATATCTCATGCATTCATCAACAGTGAGATTGATTGCGAGATTTATATGAAGCAGCCAGATGGGTTCAAGCAAAAAGGGTCAATGCAAGGTGGAGAAGAAGTTGTGTGTAAGCTGAACAAGTCAATCTATGGATTGAAGCAGTCACCTCGGTTGTGGAGTGAGAAGTTGTTTGAAGCACTAGAGGCAATGGGCTTCAAAAAGATCTATTCTGATCCTTCCCTCTACATCTATGATGATGGTAATATCAGAGTCATAGTCCCAGTGTGGGTGGATGACATTACACTTGCTTCCAAGTCTGAGGAGACTCTGGATAGATTTGTGGAGGAGTTGGCAAAGCATTTCAAGTTGAGGGATTTGGGGCCAACTACATACTTGTTGGGTATGGAGATTACTAGAGATTGGGAGAACCACAAAATCTATCTGTGTCAGCGTCAGTACATTGTCAACAAGCTAGCAGAATTTGGCATGTCTGACTGCAAGCCGGTGGGCACCCCTCTAGTTCCTGGTAACAAGTTGAGTCCTGAAGATAGTCCCAAGACTTGGGAGGAAGCAAGTGAAATGGTGAATATTCCCTACATGAATGCTGTTGGTTCCCTATTGTACCTTGCTACATTGACCCGGCCTGATATTGCCTTTGCTGCTAGTGCATTGGCTAGGTTTAATTCAAACCCAGGCATGGAACACTGGAAAGCTGTAAAGCACCTGTTCCGGTACTTGAAAGGGTCTATGGAAAAGAAGTTGGTGTATGGACCAGATCCCAATGAGGAATCTGATGAGTTGTTTGTGACATATGTGGATGCTGACTATGGAGGGGATAAGAGAAATGGGAAGTCGACGAGTGGATATTTGGTGAAGATTGGGTTGGGTGCAGTGTGCTGGAGCAGTAAAGCACAGCAAGTGATTGCTCTGTCGACCACAGAAGCAGAGTATGTTGCAGGTGTTGCTGCAGGAAAAGAGATCTGCTGGGTTAGGAATTTGCTCACAGAAATTGGTTATCCACCAACTGGACCTTCGACACTATACATGGACAACCAGTCAGCAATCCGAGTTGCAAAGAACCCTGAACACCATGGACGTATGAAGCAGCTGGACCTTGGATTCTTCTGGCTCCGTGATCAAGTGGAACGCAGAAGGATACATCCCGTCTACCTGCAGACAGAAGACATGCCGGCAGACTTGCTCACGAAAGCACTAGCAAAGCCTCAAGTAGAGAAGTTACGAAAGATGATGGGAATTGTAGATATGTAGGATATGGAGGGTAAAGGGAAGTATTGGGTCAGGGGGTTGTTAATGGATGACCCAACACTTGGGAGATGTGGATTTGAGCAATTATTGCATCAGGGGGTTGTGTTGGAAGTGATGCAATAATTGCACTGAATTGTGCTATATTGTATACCTTGGGCGAAGATTTGTCAACCACAGTTCCCACGCTTACTGGATCGTTCCCACGTTGTAACCACGCGATCCAGCACCTATGATTACCCTAGGAACCGACTTGGGTGTACATAGCTACAGTCTATTGATTTGGTAAAGCAAAAGTTGCAAAACAGCTGTTTAGCAACTTTAACCATAATCATAGCTGTGCGCTCCCACGGTTTATGGGATCGTTCCCACGGTTTGTCTAGTGGTTGTACACATGGTTAACCTTAACCCTAACCAATTTGGACGCACCGGGATCGCAATAGCTCACTCAGGAAGCAAAATATCGCAAAATGAAGCATGGTTTGGGTATTCCTGACCTCATTTTGATTGTTTCCGGGCACTCCGAGGGCCTACAAATTGGGACGCGATATTGTGGACACCTACTTTCACGCCTCGTCGATTCTGGTACCCGTGGGAAGCTTAGATAGCCCATTTCCATCTATGTCTAGAGTACTATTGACACTAGATTGAAATAATTGGATTTTGCTGCACAAATCATTAGTCTATTATCAAACTACTGATTACACATCATCAGTCTTGTTGGTTAGAGTGTGTTAGAGTGCATTAGGACGCTTATATAAGCTCCTGATAGATCACAGAAACATTTAATTTTAACAGACAAACACTCAGCCCAGAAGGCCTTTGACAACCCACATTCTTCTAGCATTGCAGTCATCCGTTCACTCAATAGTCTGTTTGCTCTTTCAGCTACACCATTCTGCTGAGGCCTGTTCCTCACAGAGAACTGCCTATTGATTCCATTATCCTCCAGATACCTATCAAACTCCTTTCCCATGAATTCACCACCCTGGTCACATCTGAATGTTTTAATGGTTTTTTCAGTTTGATTCTCAGCCCATGCTTTGAATCGTTTGAATGCAACGAACACCTCTGATTTCAGTTTCAAGGGTACAACAACTTTGAAACGTGAATAGTCATCAATGAATGTCACCCAGTACTTCTGACCAGTGTGTGACTCTACACCAACATAGTGAACATCAGAGTGAACCAGTTCCAATAGTTCTGTGGCTCTACTATCAGAAGGAGGGAAAGGGTCTGCATGCATCTTTCCAGCTTTACAAGGCTCACAAACAGGATCAGGCTTTGCAGAAGAACTGAGTGTCATACCAACAACCATGTTTTCTTTCAACATCAGTTTAATCCCATCATGGTGTTGGTGGCCTAGCCGTCTATGCCAAAGCGACAGATCCAAAGGCAGAGTAGAGGCAACATTGACATACTCATTACTATCTAATGTTGAACCATCTAAGTAACCAATACCATTTGTAGTGATAGATGCAACAAACAACAGATTTCCATTACGATTAAACTCCATTCTATCACTATTGATATTCACAATAAAGCCTTTGTGTCTAGTCAAGTATAATACAGCAAGAAGATTATTACGCAGAGCAGGTACATGTAAGACTCTAGTGATTTCTACATCTCTACTTTGTCTACCGTCTATCAATGGTCTAAAGACAACACTACCCACACCTTCACTGTAAATAACCCTATGATCCGCTAGCCTTACTGGCACTCTATATGGGGTATAATTACGGATCCATTGTCTGTGAGGTGTCATATGAGAAGTGGCGCCTGTGTCTGTATTCCATTGATAATCATTAGAAGATGTAGCACAAGCCTCTGAATCAGAAACAGCACTTGCCTGTCCAGCAAATTCTGTCACTGCCTCTGCCTTTTCCTCTGCTGCCTGATTGGCATTGTTCCCTGACCCACTATTCTGCTGCTGGTTCTCCTTCCTCTTTGGACAAGCCCATTTCCAGTGACCTTTCTCTTTGCAGAATGCACACTGATTCCTGGCCAATCCAGCAGGCTTTCCCTTGTTTCCACCAGCTTGTCCTCCTCCAACCTTTGCACGGTTTGCCATCTCCACCTGTCTCTGCCTATTCAGCTCTTCACTCCTAAAGGCATTGAGAATCGTGGTCTTGTCCAGTTTATCCACCAACAACAAAGATGATGACAGATGCTTGTATTCTTCAGGCAGAGCCCGAATCAATGCCATGCACTGCAACTCTTCATCCAGTTGTTCTATGGTGAAACCCTTTGGACGCAGATTCTGAATGTTCCCCATAGCCTTGTCAATTCTGACTCCCAAATCCATGAGTGATTCCCCTTCAGCTTTTTGGATAGAGAACAGGTCATCATAAGCATTGAACCTTGCTCCAGGCTTCTTGCACAAATGTGCATCCTCCAACAATTTCCACATCATTACTGGGTCTTCTTCATAACCTTTGAAGTGCACCCTCTGATCACTTTCAACCAACAGATATATCTCCCCAGCAGCCTTTTCAGCTTTTGCCTCCCACCTGGCCAATTCATCAGGCTTGTCAGATCCTGGTTTTGACTCCCTGCCAGACACCAGTCTCCAAGAGCCATTTCTCATCAGCCAGGCTTTCATCTCCCCATTCCAGTCTCCATAGTTGGAGTTGTTTAATGGTTTGACTTTAGCAGAAAGCTCTATAGTAGACATTTGTGATGTCCCAACAATTCCAATTCAAGTGTAGTGGTTTCAAGTAATCCAATAAGCCCCCAGTAGTCCAAAAATGCGAAGCTAGTACTCTGCAAGAGTCACTAGTTCACCAAGCAATAGCAGCACAAGCAACAGTATCAATCAGAATTGAGTAGTTAAAGGCCAGGGCCCATAACCTGTTAAAATTAAATGTTTCTGTGTTCTATCAGGAGCTTATATAAGCGTCCTAATGCACTCTAACACACTCTAACCAACAAGACTGATGATGTGTAATCAGTAGTTTGATAATAGACTAATGATTTGTGCAGCAAAATCCAATTATTTCAATCTAGTGTCAATAGTACTCTAGACATAGATGGAAATGGGCTATCTAAGCTTCCCACGGGTACCAGAATCAACGAGGCGTGAAAGTAGGTGTCCACTATATCGCGTCCCAATTTGTAGGCCCTCGGAGTGCCCGGAAACAACCAAAATGAGGTCTGGAATACCCAAACTATGCTTCATTTTGCGATATTTTGCTTCCTGAGTGAGCTATTGCGATCCCGGTGCGTCCAAATTGGTTAGGGTTAAGGTTAACCATGTGTACAACCACTAGACAAACCGTGGGAACGATCCCATAAACCGTGGGAGCGCACAGCTATGATTATGGTTAAAGTTGCTAAACAGCTGGTTTGCAACTTTTGCTTTACCAAATCAATAGACTGCAGCTATGTACACCCAAGTTGGTTCCTAGGGTAATCATAGGTGCTAGATCGCGTGGTTACAACGTGGGAACGATCCAGTAAGCGTGGGAACCGTGGTTGACAAATCTTCGCCCAAGGTATACAATATGACACAATTCAGTGCAATTGTTGCATCACTTCCAACACATAACACACCTTTTGTGAGCGGTGCTGGGATCTGCCTGAGGTCGGCTCTGGCGTTGTGCTTTGATCGATAGGCTAGCATGGAGAACAAAAAGTACACATGAGCCATGTTTTTTTTCAAGTTAAGAATAACAGACAGTTGCTTGATCCGATATGACTGATTCTTGCTCAATTGGCTCGACAACAAGTTTTGGCCGTTTAGGGGTTGGTGTACTTGAATGTGAAAACTGCGAGATACGTTTGCGTAATCTTTCTTTTTCTCTCTTGGAGCTCTTCATTTCGTAAGAGTAGGTAGTTTGTGTAGATAATGTTGAAGAAAGGGTGTTGCTTGTGTAGCGAGTTGAATATCTGACAATCAAAGACACTTGATAATAGTGACCAACAATAGACAGTTTAGGGTCTGAGCAAATGGTAGATGGTATATATTCTCGTCAAACGGTGGTGAAATTTGTACAACAACAGCACTGCTACTAAAGCTTGAACACTACACTTACATTACCTCACCTCACTCATCTATACCATGGTTACCTGGATTAATTATAATGGCTACAGTGTCCGGTTGAGATCCCACTGGAACATGCAGATGTTTCGGCGTATCTACCCAAATGGTATTCCCCTGGAAAAGCGTCAACTGTGTTCCGAAGGAAAGCGACATGTATATGAGATGCGAATGGGCGAGAGAAGCAAGCCATGGGAAATGGGGGTGATTGCGTTACATGTGAGGATTTCAGATTCTATTTCTCTGATAAGACTGACGACAACTTACAGTGCACTTGCACACCATATGGCGCATCCAAATTAGAGATCCTCCCACCTGAAGATTGGCAAAAGTTCCGAGATATTTATATAGGGCTGCGGGGTGAAAGCCTGAGACGTAATCGCAGTGTTGTGAAGAGTAGGCCGGAGGGCCAGTTCGGAGCTCAAGATACTGTGGAGTATGATAATGCAAAGCCGAAAGCTGGAGTTATTGTTACTCATCCATCCCGGATTTCAAGAGAACGCACAGAATTACAGCATAGCAAGGATCATCCCAACACTAACTCTGAACCAGAAATCGTCATTACTGGTCCTTATCGGAGGGCAGAAGTGTTAAAATTAAGTGTTTGTGTGTTCTATCAGGAGCTTATATAAGTGTCCTAATGCACTCTAACACACTCTAACCAACAAGACTGATGATGTGTAATCAGTAGTTTGATAATAGACTAATGATTTGTGCAGCAAAATCCAGTTATTTCAATCTAGTGTCAATAGTACTCTAGACATAGATGGAAATAGGCTATCTAAGCTTCCCACGGGTACCAGAATCGACGAGGCGTGAAAGTAGGTGTCCACTATATCGCGTCCCAATTTGTAGGCCCTCGGAGTGCCCGGAAACAACCAAAATGAGGTCAGGAATACCCAAACCATGCTTCATTTTGCGATATTTTGCTTCCTGAGTGAGCTATTGCGATCCCGGTGCGCCCAAATTGGTTAGGGTTAAGGTTAACCATGTGTACAACCACTAGACAAACCGTGGGAACGATCCCATAAACCGTGGGAGCCCACAGCTATGATTATGGTTAAAGTTGCTAAACAGCTGTTTTGCAACTTTTGGTTTACCAAATCAATAGACTGCAGCTATGTACACCCAAGGGTAATCATGGGTGCTGGATCGCGTGGTTACAACGTGGGAACGATCCAGTAAGCGTGGGAACCGTTGTTGACAAATCTTCGCCCAAGGTATACAATATGACACAATTCAGTGCAATTGTTGCATCACTTCCAACAGAGACCTCAGTGAAGGATATTACTGACAGGGTGAACGATGCCCTGATAAATGCAGGGGGAAATAAAGACTGGAAAGCTATACGTTGTGACAAGCTGACAAAGGGTGGAATTCTTGTCGAGTTCAAGCAGAAGGAGGCAAGAGATTGGCTGGAGGCGAGCGACAACTCAAGGCGATTCCTGACTATCTTCGATCCGGACGCGATAATTAGGCCCAAGAGGTTTGTCGTCAAAACACTATTCATCCCGCTTGAATTTGGGGTGGGTTCAGAAGCAGACATCCATGAGGTCGAAGAGAACAATGGTCTAACCTCTGGCTCCATCACAGCAGCTAAGTGGATGAAACCCCCAGAAAGACGTGACAGCACATAAGCAAAAGGGCACGCAGCTATCTCCTTCAACAACCCCTACGATGCGAACCTGGCCATCTGAAAAGGCCTTACCATTTTGGGCGGGTACTGCCCCACTCATAAAGCGAAGATCGAATCTATACGCTGCATGAGATGTCAGCAGTATGGACACCTGGCGAACGCCTGCAAAGCCACACAGGACGTATGCAGCACATGTGCAGAAGACCATAGGTCATCGCAATGTCCCAACATCAGGCAGCCTGACAAATGTTTCTGTGCAGCCTGTAATGCAAGAGTACAAGGAGACGGAATCATGATCAAGACATTGCTAGGAGAAGAAGAAGGGATAAAGGCAACGCTTGAGTACATAGGCGAAACGGGTCGTTTGAAGAACACGTTCAGAGACACCAGGGGCACTCTACGATCAGTGAAAGCAGAGGGGAAGCTGAAGGAGAAGGCCGAGAGGAAGAAGGGCAGCCGGAAAGGGAAGTAGGGCAGCGTTTGAAGAAGCCACACCGGAACTCAATGACTCATCGACTACCCACCATCGTGGAATGATTCTCACAGTCATGACTCAGTCTGACTATACATGACTCGACAACGACCTCATCAATCATTACCCCTAGTTGTTGATTGATGCAGACACACACCGCACGGTTCACCCCCTGCCGAGATGAAGGCTGACTGAGCAACTCTCTTGTGCTTAGCAATCACATCAGTCATCCTGCGGGAAGCCATCAACAAGAGACTTTTGCTATTGGACCAGCAGATTCGATCCCGTGATCCATTGCCATTGCCTGACTGAGGCGAGAGAATGTTATTGTTTGTTGCCATATGGACTGTCTGTGACACTCCTATTTTTTGCATTTTACCCCTTTCTTTGATTCTACTTACTGTTACAATGACATCGTTCGTTTATACGTAGCCTTTTTGTTTGCACACTTTCAGTAGAGTATATAAACCCATGTACTCACTGTAGAATATAGAACCATCTCAGAATCAATTCCCAGTATCGTTCTCAGCAAGTTCTTAGCCTCCATCTTGTTGGAATTATGTAATCCAGTGCATGACATCCTGGAGCTGAGTGCTATGCCAATAGTGCCTGTAAATCCTGTTGGTATGGTGAGGGTAGCACAGACAGCATTGGTTGGATGATTCATGGGAGATGCATATATTCCTTGGTGTAAAGCTTGTACCCAAGGCTAGATAGCTCAGTTGGTTAGAGCATCTGGAATGCAACCAGAAGGCCCTGGGTTCAAGCCCCAGTCTGGTCATCTTTTCTTTGCCCTGTTACTTTAACACATCTTCGTCTAGCAAGCTATACTCTTGATAGTATTTCGTCACAACTGAGTAGTAGGCAAGCCCTGAGAGTGGTGAGCCCTCAGAAGCGGTACTATTGGGAATATAGTAAGTCACACGTCTTTCTATTCTCTAACCAGCATCCTCGCCCTCAGGATCGATATCTTCGACCCTACCCACTCCAACTACCTTCGTCCCACCCAATAGAAACAAGAGAAAGGGTCTCCCTCACCCTAAACGAACGACTGGAGGAATCCAACGGCGCATACTGTCCGAGTACCTTCAGGAGAGATTCTGGAAGTATTTCTTTGTCTTTAACTAACCTTCACCATTACAATTTCGCTACTTTCAATACTGTCAAATTTTATTGTTGGTTTTGTTATTTGTTTTCTAAATTTTGTATTTCTTTACTTCCTACTCTTTCACATCACAATGATTCCATGATAGGATTCAGAAGAAAGTATTTGAACCAGGGGATTTGGTTTTGGTCAGACATAGCCAAATTGAAGAGACTATCTCTCAAATGAAGACAGCACCACGGTATACAGGGCCCTTTGAGGTAGTCAAGAGGACAAGTAAGGGAAATTACATTCTCCAAGAAATGGATGGGACACTGTTCAGAGAAACAATCGCAGCCTTCAGAGTGATAGGCTATTATATTTCCAGAGACGAAATGGACAAAGATTTACAACTAGGAATAGAGTTCCCAGAAGAAGAAGACTCTGTTGGAACCCCTGGAAACTCAGACTCCGACCAGCTGGATATCGACCCTGAAGGGGAATAAATAAAGAAGTACTTAAAAGGGGTCAAACTGTTGGAATTATGTAATCCAGCGCATGACATCCTGGAGCTGAGTGCTATGCCAATAGTGCCTGTAAATCCTGTTGGTATGGTGAGGGTAGCACAGACAGCATTGGTTGGATGATTCATGGGGGATGCATATATTCCTTGGTGTAAAGCTTGTACCCAAGGCTAGATAGCTCAGTTGGTTAGAGCATCTGGAATTGTAAACCAGAAGGCCCTGGGTTCAAGCCCCAGTCTGGTCATCTTTTCTTTGCCCTGTTACTTTAACACAAACTGGCTAACGTCATGCAAAAAAATTGACTATCTACTCTACACACCAGCCGGAACCACACCATCATAATGACTACAAGCAACTCATCCACCCTTTCTCTGGAGATAGGCACCTTAGTAGCCAACTCCCCAGCTCTATCGTCCTCTGAGACTTTGATTCTCAATACAGCCATGGACTCTGAGATAGAGTTTGTGCAAGTTGATGAAGCAGGGCCCACACATCCCCGATATTTTGTCCCAGTAATACCCGAAGAGAGCTCAATTATATTGGTTAACAACCAATGGTCTTATGTCTCTGAGTTTCCAGTGGGGCAACACATTTTCTTAGCCCCTACATTGGAAAAGTTGAAGGCTGGGGATTGGATATATTGGAGACCGGGAGGCTTACTAGAAGTCAAAAGGGTGGAGAGGTTCATGGGAAAATATGTGCGCTGGACGGCTAGAATATTTGACTTGACCAGGCCAGACAAGGAAGAATTGATGATGTATGTCTGGACGGAGGCAAGAAGAGCAGAATTGAACTGGGAGGACCGTGTGAAGAGCGCCTTGGCCCAGGTCCGGAGACCGTGATACCAAATACCACTACTATGGCTGAGTGCTCAGATTCAGGTAGAATATGTCACGTATTGACTAGCACCATGAGAGAATCAGAAATCAGAGCCAGGAAGTTTCCTATTGAGGATAAGAATCAATGACAAACAAGCGATAAGAAGCCCACAAAGAACTCAAATCAAATTCAGTTAGACACCTTATCAAAGTTGGTTCACCCTTATGATCCGATCAGAAGACTTCTAATTGCATAACAGATATTTATGGGAGCAAGGAATACTCAAGTCCAAAAGGAGTTAAAGCAAGGCTTGAGAAGCCATGAGAATGGCCGACCATGAGAGTAAACCCCAAACAACAACGACCCCATCCTGCCCTCACTCACTCAGTCGACAACAATGAGCCTCCTATTATTGCTTACCACCCTCCCTGCTGAAGGACAATTATTCCATGGAAAAACCCAGATTATACACCCACCACTGATGGAGACAGTGGAAAAGAGCATAGAGGAAGAAACATTAGAGGATTGTCTGCCGGCAATGGTACCGCTATATCTATAGATACCACTGTGGCGACGGCACGTTAAGTTGAGTTCAACTCGAGTTTTTAGCAATAGATGAGTGAATTTACAAGGCAACTTAAGAGGAACTGAAGTTGAAGTCCAAGCAAAAATGTGATGGTTTGTGACGGGCTGGATGCAACTTGGAGCTCTTAAGTTAGCTCAAGATCAGTTCCAGTCATCTTGAGGAAGCTCGAGTTACCAACTTGAAGACAATAAGCTCATCTTAAGACTTGTCGAGTCATCTTAAGAGAGTTTTAGTTAATGGAGAAAAATATTGATGTAGTAGAAATAGTATTGAAAGTCATGAAATGTGGCGTTGAGGGGGACAAACAAACTATTATATAATCACAGATCAATAGGGTGGCCATCCGCATCTACTCGGTTACCATGCTCATCTTCATAGAACCATCTGTTAAAATTCAGTGTTTCTGTGTTCTATCAGGAGCTTATATAAGCGTCCTAATGCACTCTAACACACTCTAACCAACAAGACTGATGATGTGTAATCAGTAGTTTGATAATAGACTAATGATTTGTGCAGCAAAAATCCAACAATTTCAATCTAGTGTCAATAGTACTCTAGACATAGATGGAAATGGGCTATCTAAGCTTCCCACGGGTACCAGAATCGACGAGGCGTGAAAGTAGGTGTCCACTATATCGCGTCCCAATTTGTAGGCCCTCGGAATGCCCGGAAACATCCAAAATGAGGTCAGGAATACCCAAACCATGCTTCATTTTGCGATATTTTGCTTCCTGAGTGAGCTATTGCGATCCCGGTGCGCCCAAATTGGTTAGGGTTAAGGTTAACCATGTCTACAACCACTAGACAAACCGTGGGAACGATCCCATAAACCGTGGGAGCGCACAGCTATGATTATGGTTAAAGTTGCTAAACAGCTGTTTTGCAACTTTTGCTTTACCAAATCAATAGACTGCAGCTATGTACACCCAAGTCGGTTCCTAGGGTAATCATGGGTGCTGGATCGCGTGGTTACAACGTGGGAACGATCCAGTAAGCGTGGGAACCGTGGTTGACAAATCTTCGCCCAAGGTATACAATATGTCACAATTCAGTGCAATTGTTGCATCACTTCCAACACAACCCCCTGATGCAACAATTGCTCAAATCCACATCTCCCAAGTGTTGGGTCATCCATTAACAACCCCCTGACCCAATACTTCCCTTTACCCTCCATATCCTACATATCTACAATTCCCATCATCTTTCGTAACTTCTCTACTTGAGGTTTTGCTAGTGCTTTCGTGAGCAAGTCTGCCGGCATGTCTTCTGTCTGCAGGTAGACGGGATGTATCCTTTTGCGTTCCACTTGATCACGGAGCCAGAAGAATCCAAGGTCCAGCTGCTTCATTCGTCCATGGTGTTCAGGGTTCTTTGCAACTCGGATTGCTGACTGGTTGTCCATGTATAGTGTTGATGGACCAGTTGGTGGATAACCAATTTCTGTGAGCAAATTCCTAACCCAGCAGATTTCTTTTCCTGCAGCAACCCCTGCAACATACTCTGCTTCTGTGGTCGACAGAGCAATCACTTGCTGTGCTTTACTGCTCCAGCACACTGCACCTAACCCAATCTTCACCAAATATCCACTCGTCGACTTTCCATTCCTCTTATCCCCTCCATAATCAGCATCCACATATGTCACAAACATCTCATCAGATTCCTCATTGGGATCTGGTCCATACACCAACTTCTTTTCCATAGACCCTTTCAAGTACCGGAACAGGTGCTTTACAGCTTTCCAGTGTTCCATGCCTGGGTTTGAATTAAACCTAGCCAATGCACTAGCAGCAAAGGCAATATCAGGCCGGGTCAATGTAGCAAGGTACAATAGGGAACCAACAGCATTCATGTAGGGGATATTCACCATTTCACTTGCTTCCTCCCAAGTCTTGGGACTATCTTCAGGACTCAACTTGTTACCAGGTACTAGAGGGGTGCCCACTGGCTTGCAGTCAGACATGCCAAATTCTGCTAGCTTGTTGACAATGTACTGACGCTGACACAGATAGATTTTGTGGTTCTCCCAATCTCTAGTAATCTCCATACCCAACAAGTATGTAGTTGGCCCCAAATCCCTCAACTTGAAGTGCTTTGCCAATTCCTCCACAAATCTATCCAGAGTCTCCTCAGACTTGGAAGCAAGTGTAATGTCATCCACCCACACTGGGACTATGACTCTGATATTACCATCATCATAGATGTAGAGGGAAGGATCAGAATAGATCTTTTTGAAGCCCATTGCCTCTAGTGCTTCAAACAACTTCTCACTCCACAACCGAGGTGACTGCTTCAATCCATAGATTGACTTGTTCAGCTTACACACAACTTCTTCTCCACCTTGCATTGACCCTTTTTGCTTGAACCCATCTGGCTGCTTCATATAAATCTCGCAATCAATGTCACTGTTGATGAATGCATGAGATATATCTACTGATCGCAGATGCAAATCATATTTGGCAGCAATAGCAATCACAGTTCTGATGGTAGCATGACGTGAAGGTGATGCAAAGGTTTCAAAGAAGTCAAAGCCAGGTCTTTGACTAAATCCCTTTAGCCACAACCCGTGCCTTGAATCTCTCAATGCTACCATCTGCAAGGTACTTTACTCGGAACACCCATCTAACTCCAATTGCCTTCTTCCCTGGTGGTAGCACAACCAACTCCCAAGTACCATTACTCAAATGAGCAGTGATTTCCTCCAAACACGCTGCATGCCATTGTCCTGCATATGGGGTTTTCATTGCCTGGGCATATGTCTCTGGTTCAATAACCTTTGACACAGACAGTGTTTCCACCTCCAATCCATTTTCTACTTCATCTTCTTCATCTGAATCCTCCCCAATGACAGGTGTAGGCTCTCGCATTTCCCAAGCAGCAGGTGAAGGTTGTCTTGGTTCTGGGTCAGCTGATTTAACTTTCCACCATTCACCAGGTTTCCGAATAGCACGCCTTGTTTTCCGTATAGCAACTGGTCTATCATCAATTTCCTCTTCTTCATCCAATGATGGTGTGGTTTGTTGACGACGACGACGATGAGGTTGCTGTGGTGGGTCTTGCTGGGGTGCAATCTGTTCTGGTGGCTCCTGTTGCGCTTCCCCTTCAATTGGTTGCTCTTCATCTTCAGACTCCTCAACCACTTCTGTCTCTGTACCATCTTCATCATCATCCAACTCAACAATTCCACTCACAGGCTCAGAGTCCTTTTGCTGAGCATTTTCAACAGATGGTGCTATCCTGGCTTCAGGACTGTGCGCTTTCCCACTGGGTTCATGGTGTCCTTTCAACAGTTGGCCATTATAGGTGTACCGTTCATCAAAGTCTGCTCTTTCACAAACAATGACTTTCTTTGTTTGTGGATTGTAGAACTTCCACCCTTTGTAGCCTTCTGGATATCCAATAAACACACACTTTTCCATATGGGAACCCAAGTGGTCTCTTTTGTCCTTCTGCACATGTACATATGCAACACATCCCCAAACTCGTAAATGCCCAACATCAGGTTTCTTCCTGTACCACACTTCATATGGAGTAGCATGAGGTACCACAGATGTATAGCTCTGATTCAAGACATGAACAAGTGCAGACAAACACTCAGCCCAGAAGGCCTTTGACAACCCACATTCTTCTAGCATTGCAATGATCCGTTCACTCAATAGCCTGTTTGCTCTCTCAGCTACACCATTCTGCTGAGGCCTGTTCCTCACAGAGAACTGCCTATTGATTCCATTATCCTCCAGATACTTGTCAAACTCCTTTCCCATGAATTCACCACCCTGGTCACATCTGAATGTTTTAATGGTTTTTCCAGTTTGATTCTCAGCCCATGCTTTGAATCGTTTGAAAGCAACAAACACCTCTGATTTCAGTTTCAAGGGTACAACAACTTTGAAACGTGAATAGTCATCAATGAATGTCACCCAATACTTTTGACCAGTGTGCGACTCTACACCAACATAGTGAACATCAGAGTGAACCAGTTCCAATAGTTCTGTAGATCTACTATCAGAAGGAGGGAAAGGGTCTGCATGCATTTTTCCAGCTTTACAAGGCTCACAAACAGGATCAGGCTTTGCAGAAGAACTGAGTGTCATACCAACAACCATGTTTTCTTTCAACATCAGTTTCATTCCATCATGGTGTTGGTGGCCTAGCCGTCTATGCCAAAGCGACAGATCCAAAGGCAGAGTAGAGGCAACATTGACATACTCATTACTATCTAATGTTGAACCATCTAAGTAACCAATACCATTTGTAGTGATAGATGCAACAAACAACAGATTTCCATTACGATTAAACTCCATTCTATCACTATTGATATTTACAATAAAGCCTTTGTGTCTAGTCAAGTATAGTACAGCAAGAAGATTATTACGCAGAGCAGGTACATGTAAGACTCTAGTGATTTCTACATCTCTACTTTGTCTACCGTCTATCAATGGTCTAAAGACAACACTACCCACACCTTCACTGTAAATAACCCTATGATCCGCTAGCCTAACTGGCACTCTATATGGGGTATAATTACGGATCCATTGTCTGTGAGGTGTCATATGAGAAGTGGCGCCTGTGTCTGTATTCCATTGATAATCATTAGAAGATGTAGCACAAGCCTCTGAATCAGAAACAGCACTTGCCTGTCCAGCAAATTCTGTCACTGCCTCTGCCTTTTCCTCTGCTGCCTGATTGGCATTGTTCCCCGACCCACTATTCTGCTGCTGGTTCTTCTCCTTCTTTGGACAAGCCCATTTCCAGTGACCTTTCTCTTTGCAGAATGCGCATTGGTTCCTGGCCAATCCAGCAGGTTTTCCTTTGTATCCACCAGCTTGTCCTCCTCCAACCTTTGCACGGTTTGCCATCTCCACCTGTCTCTGCCTATTCAGCTCTTCACTTCTAAAGGCATTGAGAATCGTGGTCTTGTCCAGTTTATCCACCAACAACAAAGATGATGACAGATGCTTGTATTCTTCAGGCAGAGCCCGAATCAATGCCATGCACTGCAACTCTTCATCCAGTTGTTCTATGGTGAAACCCTTTGGACGCAGATTCTGAATGTTCCCCATAGCCTTGTCAATTCTGACTCCCAAATCCATGAGTGATTCCCCTTCAGCTTTTTGGATAGAGAACAGGTCATCATAGGCGTTGAACCTTGCTCCAGGCTTCTTGCACAAATGTGCATCCTCCAACAGTTTCCACATCATTACTGGGTCCTCTTCATAACCTTTGAAGTGCACCCTCTGATCACTTTCAACCAACAGATATATCTCTCCAGCAGCCTTTTCAGCTTTTGCCTCCCACCTGGCTAATTCCTCAGGCTTGTCAGATCCTGGTTTTGACTCCCTGCCAGACACCAGTCTCCAAGAGCCATTCCTCATCAGCCAGGCTTTCATCTCCCCATTCCAGTCTCCATAGTTGGAGTTGTTTAATGGTTTGACTTTGGCAGAAAGCTCTATAGTAGACATTTGTGATGTCCCAACAATTCCAATTCAAATGTAGTGGTTTCAAGTAATCCAATAAGCCCCCAGTAATCCAAAAATGCGAAGCTAGTACTCTGCAAGAGTCACTAGTTCACAAAGCAATAGCAGCACAAGCAACAGTATCAATCAGAATTGAGTAGTTAAAGGTCAGGGCCCATAACCTGTTAAAATTCAGTGTTTCTGTGTTCTATCAGGAGCTTATATAAGCGTCCTAATGCACTCTAACACACTCTAACCAACAAGACTGATGATGTGTAATCAGTAGTTTGATAATAGACTAATGATTTGTGCAGCAAAAATCCAACAATTTCAATCTAGTGTCAATAGTACTCTAGACATAGATGGAAATGGGCTATCTAAGCTTCCCACGGGTACCAGAATCGACGAGGCGTGAAAGTAGGTGTCCACTATATCGCGTCCCAATTTGTAGGCCCTCGGAATGCCCGGAAACATCCAAAATGAGGTCAGGAATACCCAAACCATGCTTCATTTTGCGATATTTTGCTTCCTGAGTGAGCTATTGCGATCCCGGTGCGCCCAAATTGGTTAGGGTTAAGGTTAACCATGTCTACAACCACTAGACAAACCGTGGGAACGATCCCATAAACCGTGGGAGCGCACAGCTATGATTATGGTTAAAGTTGCTAAACAGCTGTTTTGCAACTTTTGCTTTACCAAATCAATAGACTGCAGCTATGTACACCCAAGTCGGTTCCTAGGGTAATCATGGGTGCTGGATCGCGTGGTTACAACGTGGGAACGATCCAGTAAGCGTGGGAACCGTGGTTGACAAATCTTCGCCCAAGGTATACAATATGTCACAATTCAGTGCAATTGTTGCATCACTTCCAACACCATCCCGGCTTACAGCCCTACAGCAAAGAATTTCAGGGCGTGAACAGGATAGATGGACAGTCAGGAAACCATACCTTCGTTGGTGCTGTGTTAGGTTGATGTTGAATTTCTCTTGTAACTGGCTTGCGCTGCCGACCGGACCACCGAGCAATACTAGAGCTGGATTCAAGGCATTCAGCAACGAGTGCGTGATTGGACCTTTTGGTTCGCTGTCATTTGGAAGGTAGCCCGGATGAATTTGTTGGAATTATGTAATCCAGCGCATGACATCCTGGAGCTGAGTGCTATGCCAATAGTGCCTGTAAATCCTGTTGGTATGGTGAGGGTAGCACAGACAGCATTGGTTGGATGATTCATGGGGGATGCATATATTCCTTGGTGTAAAGCTTGTACCCAAGGCTAGATAGCTCAGTTGGTTAGAGCATCTGGAATGTTACCAGAAGGCCCTGGGTTCAAGCCCCAGTCTGGTCATCTTTTCTTTGCCCTGTTACTTTAACAGAATTGGGTAGATCTATTGCTGGTGGTGCGTTTTCGGACTCTGGTTGAGATGCTGGGATAACTTGATTGTGCGAAGAGGCTTTCCGTTTAAGGCCTGAATGTTCAGACAGGTTCGGAGGTGAGGGTGGGTTTTCCTGAGGCTGAGGACTGGCGTGTGCAGAAGATATTGGGGTTAGTGGCGAAGCAGGTGGTTCCGCCGTATCAGATGGTAGACCAGGGTTAATGGTCAGTGCGGACAAAGCGGTATGCACTATGGGAGTGGTGAGAGGTGATGGGATCGGACGAGCAGGTATTGGCGGGGTAGGCAAAGGAGACGGATGAGGTGACGGAGGCAGAGGAGAAGTGGGATGAGGTGGTGGAGTAGTGTGAGCTGAGGGTGGAGAAGTACCGGAGTTGGAAGTATTCGCCTTAGATGGAGTGCACGGATGGGCGGAAGAAACTCCGGAGCGGCTGATTGTTGGAAGTGATGCAACAATTGCACTGAATTGTGTCATATTGTATACCTTGGGCGAAGATTTGTCAACCACGGTTCCCACGCTTACTGGATCGTTCCCACGTTGTAACCACGCGATCTAGCACCTATGATTACCCTAGGAACCAACTTGGGTGTACATAGCTGCAGTCTATTGATTTGGTAAAGCAAAAGTTGCAAACCAGCTGTTTAGCAACTTTAACCATAATCATAGCTGTGCGCTCCCACGGTTTATGGGATCGTTCCCACGGTTTGTCTAGTGGTTGTACACATGGTTAACCTTAACCCTAACCAATTTGGACGCACCGGGATCGCAATAGCTCACTCAGGAAGCAAAATATCGCAAAATGAAGCATAGTTTGGGTATTCCAGACCTCATTTTGGTTGTTTCCGGGCACTCCGAGGGCCTACAAATTGGGACGCGATATAGTGGACACCTACTTTCACGGCTCGTTGATTCTGGTACCCGTGGGAAGCTTAGATAGCCCATTTCCATCTATGTCTAGAGTACTATTGACACTAGATTGAAATAATTGGATTTTGCTGCACAAATCATTAGTCTATTATCAAACTACTGATTACACATCATCAGTCTTGTTGGTTAGAGTGTGTTAGAGTGCATTAGGACGCTTATATAAGCTCCTGATAGAACACAGAAACATTTAATTTTAACAGGTTATGGGCCCTGGCCTTTAACTACTCAATTCTGATTGATACTGTTGCTTGTGCTGCTATTGCTTGGTGAACTAGTGACTCTTGCAGAGTACTAGCTTCGCATTTTTGGACTACTGGGGGCTTATTGGATTACTTGAAACCACTACACTTGAATTGGAATTGTTGGGACATCACAAATGTCTACTATAGAGCTTTCTGCTAAAGTCAAACCATTAAACAACTCCAACTATGGAGACTGGAATGGGGAGATGAAAGCCTGGCTGATGAGAAATGGCTCTTGGAGACTGGTGTCTGGCAGGGAGTCAAAACCAGGATCTGACAAGCCTGATGAATTGGCCAGGTGGGAGGCAAAAGCTGAAAAGGCTGCTGGGGAGATATATCTGTTGGTTGAAAGTGATCAGAGGGTGCACTTCAAAGGTTATGAAGAAGACCCAGTAATGATGTGGAAATTGTTGGAGGATGCACATTTGTGCAAGAAGCCTGGAGCAAGGTTCAATGCTTATGATGACCTGTTCTCTATCCAAAAAGCTGAAGGGGAATCACTCATGGATTTGGGAGTCAGAATTGACAAGGCTATGGGGAACATTCAGAATCTGCGTCCAAAGGGTTTCACCATAGAACAACTGGATGAAGAGTTGCAGTGCATGGCATTGATTCGGGCTCTGCCTGAAGAATACAAGCATCTGTCATCATCTTTGTTGTTGGTGGATAAACTGGACAAGACCACGATTCTCAATGCCTTTAGGAGTGAAGAGCTGAATAGGCAGAGACAGGTGGAGATGGCAAACCGTGCAAAGGTTGGAGGAGGACAAGCTGGTGGAAACAAGGGAAAGCCTGCTGGATTGGCCAGGAATCAGTGTGCATTCTGCAAAGAGAAAGGTCACTGGAAATGGGCTTGTCCAAAGAGGAAGGAGAACCAGCAGCAGAATAGTGGGTCAGGGAACAATGCCAATCAGGCAGCAGAGGAAAAGGCAGAGGCAGTGACAGAATTTGCTGGACAGGCAAGTGCTGTTTCTGATTCAGAGGCTTGTGCTACATCTTCTAATGATTATCAATGGAATACAGACACAGGCGCCACTTCTCATATGACACCTCACAGACAATGGATCCGTAATTATACCCCATATAGAGTGCCAGTAAGGCTAGCGGATCATAGGGTTATTTACAGTGAAGGTGTGGGTAGTGTTGTCTTTAGACCATTGATAGACGGTAGACAAAGTAGAGATGTAGAAATCACTAGAGTCTTACATGTACCTGCTCTGCGTAATAATCTTCTTGCTGTATTATACTTGACTAGACACAAAGGCTTTATTGTGAATATCAATAGTGATAGAATGGAGTTTAATCGTAATGGAAATCTGTTGTTTGTTGCATCTATCACTACAAATGGTATTGGTTACTTAGATGGTTCAACATTAGATAGTAATGAGTATGTCAATGTTGCCTCTACTCTGCCTTTGGATCTGTCGCTTTGGCATAGACGGCTAGGCCACCAACACCATGATGGGATTAAACTGATGTTGAAAGAAAACATGGTTGTTGGTATGACACTCAGTTCTTCTGCAAAGCCTGATCCTGTTTGTGAGCCTTGTAAAGCTGGAAAGATGCATGTAGACCCTTTCCCTCCTTCTGATAGTAGAGCCACAGAACTATTGGAACTGGTTCACTCTGATGTTCACTATGTTGGTGTAGAGTCACACACTGGTCAGAAGTACTGGGTGACATTCATTGATGACTATTCACGTTTCAAAGTTGTTGTACCCTTGAAACTGAAATCAGAGGTGTTCGTTGCATTCAAACGATTCAAAGCATGGGCTGAGAATCAAACTGAAAAAACCATTAAAACATTCAGATGTGACCAGGGTGGTGAATTCATGGGAAAGGAGTTTGATAGGTATCTGGAGGATAATGGAATCAATAGGCAGTTCTCTGTGAGGAACAGGCCTCAGCAGAATGGTGTAGCTGAAAGAGCAAACAGACTATTGAGTGAACGGATGACTGCAATGCTAGAAGAATGTGGGTTGTCAAAGGCCTTCTGGGCTGAGTGTTTGTCTGCACTTGTTCATGTCTTGAATCGGAGCTATACATCTGTGGTACCTCATGCTACTCCATATGAAGTGTGGTACAGGAAGAAACCTGATGTTGGGCATTTACGAGTTTGGGGATGTGTTGCATATGTACATGTGCAAAAGGACAAAAGAGACCACTTGGGTTCCCATATGGAAAAGTGTGTGTTTATTGGATATCCAGAAGGCTACAAAGGGTGGAAGTTCTACAATCCACAGACCAAGAAGGTCATTGTTTGTGAAAGAGCAGACTTTGATGAACGGTACACCTATAATGGCCAACTGTTGAAAGGACACCATGAACCCAGTGGGAAAGCGCACAGTCCTGAAGCCAGGATAGCACCATCTGTTGAAAATGCTCAGCAAAAGGAATCTGAGCCTGTGAGTGGAATTGTTGAGTTGGATGATGATGAAGATGGTACAGAGACAGAAGTGGTTGAGGAGTCTGAAGATGAAGAGCAACAACCAATTGAAGGGGAAGCGCAACAGGAGCCACCAGAACAGATTGCACCCCAGCAAGACCCACCACAGCAACCTCATCGTCGTCGTCGTCAACAAACCACACCATCATTGGATGAAGAAGAGGAAATTGATGATAGACCAGTTGCTATACGGAAAACAAGGCGTGCTATTCGGAAACCTGGTGAATGGTGGAAAGTTAAATCAGCTGACCCAGAACCAAGACAACCTTCACCTGCTGCTTGGGAAATGCGAGAGCCTACACCTGTCATTGGGGAGGATTCAGATGATAATGATGATGAAGTAGAGAATGATGAACAGAATGGATTGGAGGTGGAAACACTGTCTGTGTCAAAGGTTATTGAACCAGAGACATATGCCCAGGCAATGAAAACCCCATATGCAGGACAATGGCATGCAGCGTGTTTGGAGGAAATCACTGCTCATTTGAGTAATGGTACTTGGGAGTTGGTTGTGCTACCACCAGGAAAGAAGGCAATTGGAGTTAGATGGGTGTTCCGAGTAAAGTACCTTGCAGATGGTAGCATTGAGAGATTCAAGGCACGGGTTGTGGCTAAGGGATTTAGTCAAAGACCTGGCTTTGACTTCTTTGAAACCTTTGCATCACCTTCACGTCATGCTACCATCAGAACTGTGATTGCTATTGCTGCCAAATATGATTTGCATCTGCGATCAGTAGATATATCTCATGCATTCATCAACAGTGAGATTGATTGTGAGATTTATATGAAGCAGCCAGATGGGTTCAAGCAAAAAGGGTCAATGCAAGGTGGAGAAGAAGTTGTGTGTAAGCTGAACAAGTCAATCTATGGATTGAAGCAGTCACCTCGGTTGTGGAGTGAGAAGTTGTTTGAAGCATTAGAGGCAATGGGCTTCAAAAAGATCTATTCTGATCCTTCCCTCTACATCTATGATGATGGTAATATCAGAGTCATAGTCCCAGTGTGGGTGGATGACATTACACTTGCTTCCAAGTCTGAGGAGACTCTGGATAGATTTGTGGAGGAGTTGGCAAAGCATTTCAAGTTGAGGGACTTGGGGCCAACTACATACTTGTTGGGTATGGAGATTACTAGAGATTGGGAGAACCACAAAATCTATCTGTGTCAGCGTCAGTACATTGTCAACAAGCTAGCAGAATTTGGCATGTCTGACTGCAAGCCAGTGGGCACCCCTCTAGTACCTGGTAACAAGTTGAGTCCTGAAGATAGTCCCAAGACTTGGGAGGAAGCAAGTGAAATGGTGAATATCCCCTACATGAATGCTGTTGGTTCCCTATTGTACCTTGCTACATTGACCCGGCCTGATATTGCCTTTGCTGCTAGTGCATTGGCTAGGTTTAATTCAAACCCAGGCATGGAACATTGGAAGGCTGTAAAGCACCTGTTCCGGTATTTGAAAGGGTCTATGGAAAAGAAGTTGGTGTATGGACCAGATCCCAATGAGGAATCTGATGAGATGTTTGTGTTAGAATGAGAGAATGAAAAGAAGTAGAAAAGACCCTAAATTAGGCAGAGACTGAGACTCAGACACCAGTTGCAGGACAACAGCAAAAACATGATATTCAAAGTGGTTGGACTCTACCAACTATTTGTTTGTACATATTTGTACATGTCCGGTAACATCCGAAAAAGCGCTCACGCGAACAGTTTGTGACATATGTGGATGCTGATTATGGAGGGGATAAGAGGAATGGAAAGTCGACAAGTGGATATTTGGTGAAGATTGGGTTAGGTGCAGTGAGTGTGCTGGAGCAGTAAAGCACAGCAAGTGATTGCTCTGTCGACCACAGAAGCAGAGTATGTTGCAGGGGTTGCTGCAGGAAAAGAGATCTGCTGGGTTAGGAACTTGCTCACAGAAATTGGTTATCCACCAACTGGTCCATCGACACTATACTGTTGGAAGTGATGCAATAATTGCACTGAATTGTGCTATATTGTATACCTTGGGCGAAGATTTGTCAACCACGGTTCCCACGCTTACTGGATCGTTCCCACGTTGTAACCACGCGATACAGCACCTATGATTACCCTAGGAACCAACTTGGGTGTACATAGCTACAGTCTATTGATTTGCTATGCGCTCCCACGGTTTATAGGATCGTTCTCACAGTTTGTCTAGTGGTTGTACACATGGTTAACCTTAACCCTAACCAATTTGGGCGCACCGGGATCGCAATAGCTCACTCAGGAAGCAAAATATCGCAAAATGAAGCATGGTTTGGGTATTCCTGTTAAAATCAAGTGTTTCTGTGTTCTATCAGGAGCTTATATAAGCGTCCTAATGCACTCTAACACACTCTAACCAACAAGACTGATGATGTGTAATCAGTAGTTTGATAATAGACTAATGATTTGTGCAGCAAAATCCAACAATTTCAATCTAGTGTCAATAGTACTCTAGACATAGATGGAAATAGGCTATCTAAGCTTCCCACGGGTACCAGAATCGACGAGGCGTGAAAGTAGGTGTCCACTATATCGCGTCCCAATTTGTAGGGCCTCAGAGTGCCCGGAAACAACTAAAATGAGGTCTGGAATACCCAAACCTGTTGGAAGTGATGCAACAATTGCACTGAATTGTGACATATTGTATACCTTGGGCGAAGATTTGTCAACAACGGTTCCCACGCTTACTGGATCGTTCCCACGTTGTAACCACGCGATCCAGCACCTATGATTACCCTAGGAACCAACTTGGGTGTACATAGCTGCAGTCTATTGATTTGGTAAACCAAAAGTTGCAAAACAGCTGTTTAGCAACTTTAACCATAATCATAGCTGTGCGCTCCCACGGTTTATGGGATCGTTCCCACGGTTTGTCTAGTCGTTGTACACATGGTTAACCTTAACCCTAACCAATTTGGGCGCACCGGGATCGCAATAGCTCACTCAGGAAGCAAAATATCGCAAAATGATGCATGGTTTGGGTATTCCAGACCTCATTTTGGTTGTTTCCGGGCACTCCGAGGGTCTACAAATTGGGACGCGATATTGTGGACACCTACTTTCACGCCTCGTCGATTCTGGTACCCGTGGGAAGCTTAGGTAGCCTATTTCCATCTATGTCTAGAGTACTATTGACACTAGATTGAAATTGCTGGATTTTGCTGCACAAATCATTAGTCTATTATCAAACTACTGATTACACATCATCAGTCTTGTTGGTTAGAGTGTGTTAGAGTGCATTAGGACGCTTATATAAGCTCCTGATAGAACACAGAAACACTTAATTTTAACAAAACCATGCTTCATTTTGCGATATTTTGCTTCCTGAGCGAGCTATTGCGATCCCGGTGCGTCCAAATTGGTTAGGGTTAAGGTTAACCATGTGTACAACCACTAGACAAACCGTGGGAACGATCCCATAAACCGTGGGAGCGCACAGCTATGATTATGGTTAAAGTTGCTAAACAGCTGTTTTGCAACTTTTGCTTTACCAAATCAATAGACTGCAGCTATGTATACCCAAGTCGGTTCCTAGGGTAATCATGGGTGCTGGATCGCGTGGCTACAACGTGGGAACGATCCAGTAAGCGTGGGAACCGTGGTTGACAAATCTTCGCCCAAGGTATACAATATGGCACAATTGAGTGCAATTATTGCATCACTTCCAACACAACCCCCTGATGCAACAATTGCTCAAATCCACATCTCCCAAGTGTTGGGTCATCCATTAACAACCCCCTGACCCAATACTTCCCTTTACCCTCCATATCTTACATATCTACAATTCCCATCATCTTTCGTAACTTCTCCACTTGAGGTTTTGCTAGTGCTTTCGTGAGCAAGTCTGCCGGCATGTCTTCTGTCTGCAGGTAGACGGGATGTATCCTTTGGCGTTCCACTTGATCACGGAGCCAGAAGAATCCAAGGTCCAGCTGCTTCATACGTCCATGGTGTTCAGGGTTCTTTGCAACTCGGATCGCTGACTGGTTGTCCATGTATAGTGTTGATGGACCAGTTGGTGGATAACCAATTTCTGTGAGCAAATTCCTAACCCAGCAGATCTCTTTTCCTGCAGCAACACCTGCAACATACTCTGCTTCTGTGGTTGACAGAGCAATCACTTGCTGTGCTTTACTGCTCCAGCACACTGCACCCAACCCAATCTTCACCAAATAACCACTTGTCGACTTCCCGTTCCTCTTATCCCCTCCATAGTCAGCATCCACATATGTCACAAACATCTCATCAGATTCCTCATTGGGATCTGGTCCATACACCAACTTCTTTTCCATAGACCCTTTCAAGTACCGGAACAGGTGCTTTACAGCCTTCCAATGTTCCATGCCTGGGTTTGAATTAAACCTAGCCAATGCACTAGCAGCAAAGGCAATATCAGGCCGGGTCAATGTAGCAAGGTACAATAGGGAACCAACAGCATTCATGTAGGGGATATTCACCATTTCACTTGCTTCCTCCCAAGTCTTGGGACTATCTTCAGGACTCAACTTGTTACCAGGTACTAGAGGGGTGCCCACTGGCTTGCAGTCAGACATGCCAAATTCTGCTAGCTTGTTGACAATGTACTGATGCTGACACAAATAGATTTTGTGGTTCTCCCAATCTCTAGTAATCTCCATACCCAACAAGTACGTAGTTGGCCCCAAATCCCTCAACTTGAAGTGCTTTGCCAACTCCTCCACAAATCTATCCAGAGTCTCCTCAGACTTGGAAGCAAGTGTAATGTCATCCACCCACACTGGGACTATGACTCTGATATTACCATCATCATAGATGTAGAGGGAAGGATCAGAATAGATCTTTTTGAAGCCCATTGCCTCTAGTGCTTCAAACAACTTCTCACTCCACAACCGAGGTGACTGCTTCAATCCATAGATTGACTTGTTCAGCTTACACACAACTTCTTCTCCACCTTGCATTGACCCTTTTTGCTTGAACCCATCTGGCTGCTTCATATAAATCTCGCAATCAATCTCACTGTTGATGAATGCATGAGATATATCCACTGATCGCAAATGCAAATCATATTTGGCAGCAATAGCAATCACAGTTCTGATGGTAGCATGACGTGAAGGTGATGCAAAGGTTTCAAAGAAGTCAAAGCCAGGTCTTTGACTAAATCCCTTAGCCACAACCCGTGCCTTGAATCTCTCAATGCTACCATCTGCAAGGTACTTTACTCGGAACACCCATCTAACTCCAATTGCCTTCTTTCCTGGTGGTAGCACTGCCAACTCCCAAGTACCATTACTCAAATGAGCAGTGATTTCCTCCAAACACGCTGCATGCCATTGTCCTGCATATGGGGTTTTCATTGCCTGGGCATATGTCTCTGGTTCAATAACCTTTGACACAGACAGTGTTTCCACCTCCAATCCATTCTGTTCATCATTTTCTACTTCATCATCATCATCTGAATCCTCCCCAATGACAGGTGTAGGCTCTCGCATTTCCCAAGCAGCAGGTGAAGGTTGTCTTGGTTCTGGGTCAGCTGATTTAACTTTCCACCATTCACCAGGTTTCCGAATAGCACGCCTTGTTTTCCATATAGCAACAGGTCTATCATCAATTTCCTCTTCTTCATCCAATGATGGTGTGGTCTGTTGACGACGACGACGATGAGGCTGCTGTGGAGGGTCTTGCTGGGGTGCAATCTGTTCTGGTGGCTCCTGTTGCGCTTCCCCTTCAATTGGTTGTTGCTCTTCATCTTCAGACTCCTCAACCACTTCTGTCTCTGTACCATCTTCATCATCATCCAACTCAACAATTCCACTCACAGGCTCAGATTCCTTTTGCTGAGCATTTTCAACAGATGGTGCTATCCTGGCTTCAGGACTGTGCGCTTTCCCACTGGGTTCATGGTGTCCTTTCAACAGTTGGCCATTATAGGTGTACCGTTCATCAAAGTCTGCTCTTTCACAAACAATGACCTTCTTGGTCTGTGGATTGTAGAACTTCCACCCTTTGTAGCCTTCTGGATATCCAATAAACACACACTTTTCCATATGGGAACCCAAGTGGTCTCTTTTGTCCTTTTGCACATGTACATATGCAACACATCCCCAAACTCGTAAATGCCCAACATCAGGTTTCTTCCTGTACCACACTTCATATGGAGTAGCATGAGGTACCACAGATGTATAGCTCCGATTCAAGACATGAACAAGTGCAGACAAACACTCAGCCCAGAAGGCCTTTGACAACCCACATTCTTCTAGCATTGCAGTCATCCGTTCACTCAATAGTCTGTTTGCTCTTTCAGCTACACCATTCTGCTGAGGCCTGTTCCTCACAGAGAACTGCCTATTGATTCCATTATCCTCCAGATACCTATCAAACTCCTTTCCCATGAATTCACCACCCTGGTCACATCTGAATGTTTTAATGGTTTTTTCAGTTTGATTCTCAGCCCATGCTTTGAATCGTTTGAATGCAACGAACACCTCTGATTTCAGTTTCAAGGGTACAACAACTTTGAAACGTGAATAGTCATCAATGAATGTCACCCAGTACTTCTGACCAGTGTGTGACTCTACACCAACATAGTGAACATCAGAGTGAACCAGTTCCAATAGTTCTGTGGCTCTACTATCAGAAGGAGGGAAAGGGTCTGCATGCATCTTTCCAGCTTTACAAGGCTCACAAACAGGATCAGGCTTTGCAGAAGAACTGAGTGTCATACCAACAACCATGTTGTCTTTCAACATCAGTTTAATTCCATCATGGTGTTGGTGGCCTAGCCGTCTATGCCAAAGCGACAGATCCAAAGGCAGAGTAGAGGCAACATTGACATACTCATTACTATCTAATGTTGAACCATCTAAGTAACCAATACCATTTGTAGTGATAGATGCAACAAACAACAGATTTCCATTACGATTAAACTCCATTCTATCACTATTGATATTTACAATAAAGCCTTTGTGTCTAGTCAAGTATAGTACAGCAAGAAGATTATTACGCAGAGCAGGTACATGTAAGACTCTAGTGATTTCTACATCTCTACTTTGTCTACCGTCTATCAATGGTCTAAAGACAACACTACCCACACCTTCACTGTAAATAACCCTATGATCCGCTAGCCTAACTGGCACTCTATATGGGGTATAATTACGGATCCATTGTCTGTGAGGTGTCATATGAGAAGTGGCGCCTGTGTCTGTATTCCATTGATAATCATTAGAAGATGTAGCACAAGCCTCTGAATCAGAAACAGCACTTGCCTGTCCAGCAAATTCTGTCACTGCCTCTGCCTTTTCCTCTGCTGCCTGATTGGCATTGTTCCCCGACCCACTATTCTGCTGCTGGTTCTCCTTCCTCTTTGGACAAGCCCATTTCCAGTGACCTTTCTCTTTGCAGAATGCGCATTGATTCCTGGCCAATCCAACAGGCTTTCCCTTGTTTCCACCAGCTTGTCCTCCTCCAACCTTTGCACGGTTTGCCATCTCCACCTGTCTCTGCCTATTCAGCTCTTCACTCCTAAAGGCATTGAGAATTGTGGTCTTGTCCAGTTTATCCACCAACAACAAAGATGATGACAGATGCTTGTATTCTTCAGGCAGAGCCCGAATCAATGCCATGCACTGCAACTCTTCATCCAGTTGTTCTATGGTGAAACCCTTTGGACGCAGATTCTGAATGTTCCCCATAGCCTTGTCAATTCTGACTCCCAAATCCATGAGTGACTCCCCTTCAGCTTTTTGGATAGAGAACAGGTCATCATAGGCATTGAACCTTGCTCCAGGCTTCTTGCACAAATGTGCATCCTCCAACAATTTCCACATCATTACTGGGTCCTCTTCATAACCTTTGAAGTGCACCCTCTGATCACTTTCAACCAACAGATATATCTCTCCAGCAGCCTTTTCAGCTTTTGCCTCCCACCTGGCCAATTCATCAGGCTTGTCAGATCCTGGTTTTGACTCCCTGCCAGACACCAGTCTCCAAGAGCCATTTCTCATCAGCCAGGCTTTCATCTCCCCATTCCAGTCTCCATAGTTGGAGTTGTTTAATGGTTTGACTTTAGCAGAAAGCTCTATAGTAGACATTTGTGATGTCCCAACAATTCCAATTCAAAAGTAGTGGTTTCAAGTAATCCAATAAGCCCCCAGTAGTCCAAAAATGCGAAGCTAGTACTCTGCAAGAGTCACTAGTTCACAAAGCAATAGCAGCACAAGCAACAGTATCAATCAGAATTGAGTAGTTAAAGGCCAGGGCCCATAACCTGTTAAAATCAAGTGTTTCTGTGATCTATCAGGAGCTTATATAAGCGTCCTAATGCACTCTAACACACTCTAACCAACAAGACTGATGATGTGTAATCAGTAGTTTGATAATAGACTAATGATTTATGCAGGAAAATCCAGTTATTTCAATCTAGTGTCAATAGTACTCTAGACATAGATGGAAATAGGCTACCTAAGCTTCCCACGGGTACCAGAATCGATGAGGCGTGAAAGTAGGTGTCCACAATATCGCGTCCCAATTTGTAGACCCTCGGAGTGCCCGGAAACAACCAAAATGAGGTCTGGAATACCCAAACCATGCATCATTTTGCGATATTTTGCTTCCTGAGTGAGCTATTGCGATCCCGGTGCGTCCAAATTGGTTAGGGTTAAGGTTAACCATGTGTACAACCACTAGACAAACCGTGGGAACGATCCCATAAACCGTGGGAGCGCACAGCTACGATTATGGTTAAAGTTGCTAAACAGCTGTTTTGCAACTTTTGCTTTACCAAATCAATAGACTGTAGCTATGTACACCCAAGTCGGTTCCTAGGGTAATCATAGGTGCTGGATCGCGTGGTTACAACGTGGGAACGATCCAGTAAGCGTGGGAGCTGTGGTTGACAAATCTTCGCCCAAGGTATACAATATAGCACAATTCAGTGCAATTATTGCATCACTTCCAACACTGACAGACCCCGTCCCATTCTCACAACTCCATTTGATCCTCCTAAACCATCCCAGCCATTTGGTTCGATCGCAGCTCGTACTGCAGCACAAGAGGCTGTGGAGAACAAGAAAGCTTTGAAGGAAGATGAAATCGAAAGCCTCACGAATCAGTTATCGAGGATGTCAATCCATGATAGCCAGTTCGGAGCCCTATACTACCGTCTTCATAAGATGGAACCCCGTGCAGCAGAAGCAGCACTCACGATCATGTGTCTCAGAGGAGAACAAGCATCAACCCCTGCAGACCAAGCCACATCGCTCTGGAATGCGGCCAGTAATACACAAGTACCAGAACGCCCGCCCCCAGTTCCCAGAGGCAAAATTGTATGCTATGGATGCGGAGTAAAGGGTCATAGCATCAACAATTGTGCACAGATGACGGCATTGCAGACAGAAGGCATTGTCAAGAGGAGCGATGATGGAAGATGGATCATGAGCAATGGAGACCGAATCTACCGCATTGGGGATGAACCATTCACTGCCGCTATAGCTCGACAGCGTAATGCAGTCCGACCAGGACCCTCGTCCTCATCATCAGCACCAGCTGTTAATTTCGTCCAAGGACAAGGAGTGAACAGCCCAAATTTCTGTTAAAATTAAGTGATTCAGTGTTCTATCAGGAGCTTATATAAGCGTCCTAATGCACTCTAACACACTCTAACCAACAAGACTGATGATGTGTAATCAGTAGTTTGATAATAGACTAATGATTTGTGCAGCAAAATCCAACAATTTCAATCTAGTGTCAATAGTACTCTAGACATAGATGGAAATAGGCTACCTAAGCTTCCCACGGGTACCAGAATCGACGAGGCGTGAAAGTAGGTGTCCACTATATCGCGTCCCAATTTGTAGGGCCTCAGAGTGCCCGGAAACAACTAAAATGAGGTCTGGAATACCCAAACCATGCTTCATTTTGCGATATTTTGCTTCCTGAGTGAGCTATTGCGATCCCGGTGCGTCCAAATTGGTTAGGGTTAAGGTTAACCATGTGTACAACCACTAGACAAACCGTGGGAACGATCCCATAAACCGTGGGAGCGCACAGCTATGATTATGGTTAAAGTTGCTAAACATCTGTTTTGCAACTTTTGCTTTACCAAATCAATAGACTGCAGCTATGTATACCCAAGTCGGTTCCTAGGGTAATCATGGGTGCTGGATCGCGTGGCTACAACGTGGGAACGATCCAGTAAGCGTGGGAACCGTGGTTGACAAATCTTCGCCCAAGGTATACAATATGGCACAATTGAGTGCAATTATTGCATCACTTCCAACAATTTCGTCACAATTGTCAAGGGAGGAGCATGCATTGAGGAAGTCGATGATGACAATGAAGAGCAGATGTATTTTGGAAATGAGGTGTTAGCAGCAGAAAGGCCTGAGAGAGGTATCAACGCAAATGCTCGTCAAGTTCGTTTTGCAGGAGTTTACCCACCACCTGTCAAGAAGCCAGCAGCTGACAAAGGCAAGACCCCAGAATGTCCTTCTACATCGGCAAAGGCTCCAGCTCCAGCAGCATCCACGTCACGCCCAGGCATTATTGAAATCAGACCACCCATGTTTGATGCAAGTAACAATGATACCATCATGGAAGACGCCACATCACGCCCCAATCAAACTTCTATCCCACCGAAGCCTCAGACCCAGCAGAAAGGCGCACAGATTCCCTCAGTTCCCAAGCAGCCAGCTGCTAAGGCTCGATCCGCTATCTCCCAGAAGGTTAACGTCCCTGAAGTGATAGGTCGAGTCCTTGGGACTACTGTCAACGTGACTGTAGGAGAATTGATAGGAGTTGCACCCGAGATCAGCCATCAACTCATCACGGACCTCAGAGTGAAGCGTCCAGTTGTGAAGCGTCCAGTTGAAAACTCATCCAATACCGTTGAAGAAGAAGAAGAGCCACATACAGAGGAGATGAAGTCAGTAGTCGTGCAGAAGGACACCATGTTCTTTGTGCATACGCATTGCCCATTGATCAAAGCCGTCATGGGTATCAATGACAGACAAATGGAGACTATTGTGGATAGCGGTTCCACTATGTCCATGATCAAAAGGTCGCTTGCCGATGAATGTCGATTAATGATAGACTGGGAGGCACAGACAACAATGATGGATGCAAATGGAAACCAAGTGGTAGTACGAGGTCTAGCACCACATGTTCCGATTCGTACAGGTCCAGTTCTCATGTATGTGAATATCTGGGTAAGAGACGATCTGCCATTTGAAATCCTCCTCGGCTGAAGCTGGACACGGGACAACCTCATTTCTATTGTGGAAAGGCATGAAGGGACTTATCTACGATTCAGTGGACCCAATGGAGATATGCGATTCCAAATGCTAGCTATGCCCGCCGGAGAACAGCACAAAAATGGCACCATTCAGTATTTCAACATGGTAGAAAATGTGCCAACTCGTCCGAACACACCTCCAAATCCACCCAAAATTCTTATTGACACAGAATTGACAGTTCCATTTGTGCAATTGCCGGGTAGAATTGTCATTAATCCCGTTTTAGCAAGACAGATATCCGCAGCAAGGCTTTCCCTACCGATCGCCACTAATGAATTGACGCCAAGGTATGGAGATGATCGGATCATAGGCTCTCCACCACCGACGCCACCCCCTCATAATTCGGAAGAACCAGCATCACCATCAATGCCTAATTTGGTTGAACCAGATGATTGGAATCAACCAGTATCCAATACTATTGCGCCTCGGAGAAGTCCGCCATCATTTCCTAGGAGAACTAGAGAGGAATATGTTTGAAATGCCTTTGCTCGGATCAATCCAATTGAGGCTAGACCAGTTCCACTCACAACACGTGCTTCAGAAGCATCAGACCCTGACACACGTTCAACTCGATCAAACAATAGTGATTCACGTTCCCCATCCCCTATTGTTTTCAGTGACAATAGTCAAGTCGAGTCAGACAATAATCCACGTGTCGAGCACTTTACACTGAGCCACAGATCTTGTTAGAGTCTGACCAGACTTGACTCGGACTGTTCAGACTCTAGCCAGAGTCCAACCGGACTTCAACCGGATTTTAGTACAATTATATAGTTTGGACTATGGTTAGAGTCCGGTTGAAGTCTGGGACCAGTCCAAGTCCAGTGGATTCTAACCAGACTCTCCGGACTTGAAGTTCCGGACTGTAGCTGGAGTCCAACCAGGCTTGAACTGGACTGTAGCTGGAGTTCAACTGGACTGGAATCGGAGTCCGGTTGTGGTCCGGACAAACTTTGAAATAAATTCATTTAAACACCATTTTTTCCGATTTAGTCCAGTGGACTCCGGTTCAAGTCTGGGATGACACTAGTGGACACCACTTGTTATTTATTTATTAAAAATCAAATTGCACAGTGGCAGAATTGAACCCAGGGCCTCCTGGGTGAAACAAGCCACAAATAACCACATGATGAAACAACTAAGCCAAACTGCCATATTAAATACTGTATTGCCAAGACCCATGTATTACATTATCACATAGATGTGACTAGGTCACATGAAATCATAGCATGTGAGTTAGTCATACCAAGCCACTGTGATATTTTACATCACTATCTCACTCTGTATCACTAGATCACAATGCCAATTAATGTAAAATGTTTTTATTTGCTAAGATTCTTATGAATTTTGGTTCAAGTCCAGCTAGAGTCCGGTTGAACTCTGGTTGGACTCCAGTTAGAGTCTGGGTGGAGTTCAATTGGAATCCAGTTAGATTCTGGTTAGAGTCCAGTTAGAGTCTGATTAAAGTCCAACTAGAATCTGGGTAGACTCTTTCTGGAGTCCAATTTGAGTCCGGTTTCAGTCTGCAGTTATGATGAAAAAATCCAGACTGAAACCGGATTCAAACTGGAGTCCAGCCGGAGTCCAGCTGAATTCTGGACTCAAGTCGTACTCAAACCAGATCTGTGGGGGAGTGTAAAGTACTGCACGTGTCATTCCAGTCCCACCATCAGTTCCTGAAGAGATTTCCCTTACAGATGAAGCCCCATCCTCTCCTACCATTCCCACTATCCATCGTTACTTCTGTAGGACACTAGTTGGCGGAGGACTGGATGGAGAAGATCGTTATTATGAAACTTATTTCATTTACGAAACCACACCCCTAAATTCGGCAGAAGTCACAACGTCTATGTCAGACTATCAAGGGCGCTTCATTCATATATATCCCCCTGATGATTCCCCTACCTGCGATCCTTCCCTCTTTTTGCCTGCATTACACAATATTATAGGTCTTCCCCCTGTTCCTACCAATGCCACGCAATCTTCTCCCCCAGCTTATCCTCGCAGCAATCCCCCTGCTTCTGTTCCCAGTTCAAGGGAAACCACAGAGAACGCGACCCACGATTCAACGTCTGTTTCACACTCTGACTTGTTCCAGTATCATGACCATGATCCCCCAGCTACAGAACCCATACGTGGAATACAGGTTCGAGTCGATGTCGAGACCATTAGAACTGAATCACGCCCCCTGCAAAGTATACTCGAGCAATCTAATA
Organism: Pleurotus tuber-regium; assembly: GCA_014058305.1. Classification (NCBI taxonomy): domain Eukaryota; kingdom Fungi; phylum Basidiomycota; class Agaricomycetes; order Agaricales; family Pleurotaceae; genus Pleurotus; species Pleurotus tuber-regium. Next base: position 1,306,144 of record JACFYU010000023.1, read on the forward strand.
TGTCATCGGTTGTGGATGCCCCACTTACTGATTCAAACATACCGCATCCAGAGCAACACAGATCGCTAGAGGACGATGCAGATGAAGACATTCCGTTAGAGTACATCACGCCCCCGTCAAGCCCCCATCATGCCCATTCTGAGATGCTTGATCAGCCGCCAGGGATTCAAGTGCCACAGCTACCGGCAAGAAGGGATGACTTTATCACATCAATCCCCATGACCATCTCCCCCATCGTTGAGCGCGCCGTTACCATCCATATTGAAGAAACGGAAGATACCATCCGTATCGACAATACAAGTGTTACCACCCTTGCCCCCGACCCTGCTAGCATCGCAGATGAGGCTGATACCACCCATACCATCTATCTAAGTACCGCTTTCATCCTTACCCAAGGACAAGATAGACAAGTGGACGACGACGATCCAGGCACCTCTGATTCGCATTCGTCATCAAGAAAGTCTAGGCCATTTCGATCGCTATCCCCAGCTACCAAGGCCAACGTAACTCAAGCAGGACGATGTGCTGGCTTAAGTGGAGAAGAGTTCTGGAGTTATTTTCTTGCATCGAATGAGGTGGATGTTGATGAAGATGACTCTGATGACGACCAAGGGGAAGCATTAGAGCTTCGTTATCCCGATGAAGAATCAGCAGCTACCACCCATATTTCACCTGCTACATTATCCAGATCAGACAATCAGACGAACCCCATCTCTTCAGAACACCAGGAATATGGAGAAGAGTTATCCAAGACTCCATCTGGGACACAACTTTATACCTATGCGCAACCAATCCGACTATCACCACGTGAAGAACCAATGGAAGAAGAAGAAGTTTGGTACGAGGCAGATGAAGAAATGGATGAGAACCAGAGGCAAAAGACGAAGATGAGCATGTTAAAGTAACAGGGCAAAGAAAAGATGACCAGACTGGGGCTTGAACCCAGGCCCTCTGGTTATAATTCCAGATGCTCTAACCAACTGAGCTATCTAGCCTTGGGTACAAGCTTTACACCAAGGAATATATGCATCCCCCATGAATCATCCAACCAATGCTGTCTGTGCTACCCTCACCATACCAACAGGATTTACAGGCACTATTGGCATAGCACTCAGCTCCAGGATGTCATGCGCTGGATTACATAATTCCAACAGAGCAGAAGGATGACTCTGGTAGTGATGTAACTTGTACTTATAACGACCGGAATGTCGTTAAACTACCACAAGGACTAATCCCTTTCTTATCTTCTATTCCCATCATCCCCCCTCCGTCTCCTTATTCTCTTATTTTCCCTATGCCTTCCCTTTCATCTTATTTATTTATTCATGGACATGATGACGGTTCTTTTGTAGTTACAGTTGCAGCCAGGCCCAGCGTCCACAATGACGTTAAACTAGGCTGGACCGTTATACCCTCATTGCATCATGGACTTTACATATCGGATTTCACTAATCATGTACATCAATATCAAGGGGACTTTCGGCTGGAACATTCATCTGATGATTACGCTTATGTCATCCAAGCACAAGAAGACGACTCCTATGCATTTTTCCCAATCCTTGTGGACTACGATTCAGACTCCGATTCCGAATACCAATCCTTCGATCCCACGGAACCATCTCAGAATCAATTCCCAGTATCGTTCTCAGCAGTTCTTAGCCTTCATCTTCGTCTAGCAAGCTATACTCTTGATAGTATTTCGTCGCAACTGAGTAGTAGGCAAGCCCAGAGAGTGGTGAGCCCTCAGAAGCAGTACTATTGGGATTATAGTAAGTTATACGTCTTTCTACTCTCTTACAAGCAACCTCACCCTCAGGATCGATATCTTTGACCCTACCCACTCCAACTACCTTTGTCCCATTCAATAGAAACAAGAGAAAGGGTCTCCCTCACCCTAAACGAACGACTGGAGGAATCCGACGGCGCATACTGTCCGAGTACCTTCAGGAGAGAATCTGGAAGTATATGTTTGCTTTAAACCTTCATTTATTGTCACCATTCCACTACTTTCACTGCTCTTAAATTTTGTTGTTGGTTTTGTTCTTTGTCTACTAAATTTCATATTTCTATACTTCCTACTCTTTCGCATCACAGCGGACATCGAGGACCGTCTCCAGAATGTGGAGTTTCGCTTGGACGCCTGGGTCAAGTCGGACCAATACATGAGGGAGGCACGGGAGAGAAGGGAAGCGGAGGAAAACGGAGAAATGGAGGAGAAAATGGAGAAGTCAGAGAAGGGGAAGGAAAGGGAGAAGGAGGACTATGAGATGGAGGCAGAGGAGTATACGGACTCCTTGGAATAAAAGGACTTTTGTAGTATAGTAATTTGTAGCTACTTTTTTTTTTTTTGGTTTTTCTTTTTCTTGACATATATACTTGACTTTGGATCTTTGAACTTGAGCAAGTAAGTAACAAGAGAAGGAAAAGGGACTAAAAGTAAGAAACTAAGACTACATATAACTACTAGAGAGAGAGAGAAAGGGAGAAAAGGAATGAAACATGTAGCTATGCTACTTTGGTTTGATTTTGCTAAGTGGACCAGGTTTGTCCGGGTATTGACGATGGAACTCTTCAACAAGTTCCTGAGCGTGTTCGAGTTCATCCGCTCTGAGCTCGGAGAACTCTTCCGCAGTGTCTTCATAGCCTAGCCATCGGACTTTATATCGCAAGGGCATCTTTCGATAACGCTTGTCGATTTTAGAGTCAAAAACTTCGGCTATTTCGTATTCTTCTTCGCCATCAACTTCAATCAAGGAGGTGGAGATTGTACGCAGAGAGGAATCTCATTCGGAGTTTTGGGTTCAAGCATCGATACGTGGAACACTGGGTGCACTGAGCGTAGGGATTGGGGAAGATTAACCGTGAAGGACGAAGGACCTGCTTGGGCAATGATTTCAAATGGTCTGATGAACTTCTCGGATAACTTCTTGGAGGGTCTTGTGGTGCGAAAGAACTGAGCCTTGATGAAGACCTTTTGTCCGACCTTGAAGTCCGGAGCCGCGGAGTGTCTGCGGTCTGCAGGAGCTTGATAGCGGAGTTGTGCATCGGACATCGCGGTTCGGAGTTCTTGGTGAAGGTCGTCGAGGTTGACTACAAATTCTCTTGCACGGGTGGAAGCGAGATCGTACTCTGGATGTACGGAGATACGGGGATGGTAACCTTTGTTTGCGAAGAACAGAGATACTCCGGTGGTAGCACTTGGAACATTGTTGTACATGAACTCGGCTATAGGAAGAAGTTCTGACCAGTTGTCTTGTTGGTAATTGCAGTAAACGCGGAGGTACTGTTCCAGAGTTTGGTTAGTACGTTCAGTCTGTCCATCACCTTCAGGGTGGTAGCCAGAGGTGTAGTGTAGTTTCATCTCTAAGGCTTTACCGAGAGACCTAAAGAAATGGGAGACGAACTCCGAACCTCGATCGGAGGTGACATGGTTCGGAACTCCGTGCTTGGAGAACACATGCATTATGAATAACTTGGCTAGATCTTTGGAGGTGGTTGTGTCATGGCAGGGGGTGAATATGGCTTGTTTGGAGAGTCGGTCTACGATGACTAGAATAGAATCGAAACCGGAGGATTTGGGGAGTTTCTCGATGAAGTCCATAGATATGGAATCCCAGGGTCGAGAAGGTACGGGTAGTTGTCGGAGTTTGCCATAGGGTTTGTGTCTCTGGGGTTTAGCTCGCATGCAAGTGACACAGGACTTACAGTAGCTTTTGACGAAGTCGTGGATATTGGGCCAGGTGTATTCCCGGCAAACAAGTTCTAATGTTTTGTTTTGGCCGTAGTGGCCGGAAAGAATGTGATTGTGTTTGTAGCGGAGAACACGGACTCGGAGATCGGAGAAGTCGGGGATAAAGATCCGGTTGTCTAGTCGCAGGAGACCGGAGTCGTCCTTTGACCAGCACGGACCTAGTTCGGAGATAGGGACGGAGAGTGACGGATCGGACTCTTGCGTGGACTTGATGTTGGAATGGAGTTGTTCAACATCCATGACTACGGATCTGCAGAGAGTGGGTACGAAGAGGTAGGAAGCGCGGATTGATGCTACGAGTTGTTCTTGAGTAAAGATGGGTCGGAAGTTCTGTGGGTTGACATGCTGGTAGCGCTCACTCCCCTCTTTAGGGTAGACGTCCCATCGTCTAGTTAAGGAGTCAGGTTTGGCTCCTAACTTGCCTGGACAGAAACGAATACAAAGGTTGAACTGGGAGAGATACTCTGACCAGCAGACCTGTCTTCAGGTTAAGACTTTAGTTGTACAGAAGTATTCTAAATTCTTATGATCAGTAACAACATCGATAACGGAAGCTGAACCTTCAAGGTATTGACGCCAGATTCGGAAGGCTTCGAAGATTGCGAGGAGTTCCTTATTGTGGACATCATAGTTCAATTCCATAGAGGTGAATGTGCGTGAGTGGAAAGCGACGGGGTGGATTTCTCCATCGGAGGTGTAGATCAATAGAATAGCTTCTAAAGCATAGTCTGAGGCATCAGTTTCTACAACCATTGGAGCATCGTCGATCCAATGAGTGAGTACCGGAGCTTGAGTAAAGGCAGCTTTCAATTCATTGAATGCTGTCCGGCACTTGTCACTAAAAACCCAAGGGGTGCCTTTGCGGGTCAGGCGGGTGAGCGGAACGACAATATCGGAGTAGTTGCGGATGAACCGTCAATAGAAGTTTGCAAAGCCGAGGAAAGACTGAACATTGCGGACTTTGTGGGGTTCAGGCCATTCTTGTATAACCTTGACTTTGGCTTGGTCCATGGTAAATCCGGTTGGAGAAAGGATGTAACCTAGGTATTCTACGGTGTCAACATGAAATTCACATTTCTCACCTTTAGCATAGAGCTTGTGTTTCCGGAGACGTTGGAGAACTTCCTTAACGTGCTCCTTGTGTTCCTCTACACTATTGGAGTAGATCAAGATATCATCTAGATAAACAATGACGCAGACGTCTAAAAGATCAGCGAACACATCATTGATAAACCTTTGAAAAGCCGCGGGAGCGTTAGTTAGCCCAAAAGGCATAACCAACCACTCAAAGGAGCCGTAGCGAGTTCGAAAGGCTGTTTTCCATTCATCTCCTTCAGAGATCCGGACTAAGTGGTATGCGTGCCAGAGATCAATCTTGGTATAGATTTTGGCATCGCGGGGTACGTCTAGGAGGTCGGCTAGATGCGGAAGCGGATAACGATCTTTGTGAGTAATGCGGTTAAGTCTGCGGTAATCGACACAGAGGCGGAGCGAACCGTCTTTCTTCTTAGCGAATAGGACGGGAGCACCGTGCGGAGAACTGGTCGGACGGATGAAACCATGTTGCAAATGCTCGTCGATGAACTCTTTCAAAGCTTGCTGTTCGGTTTGGGACAGGGAATACATCGGACCCACAGGGGGTGATGCATTCTCCTCTAACTCGATCTTGAGGTCGTAGGGCCTGTGATCAGCTAGAGTTTCAGCTTTACCTTTGCTAAACACGTCTGTGAATTCGTGGTATTCAGCAGGAACGAGGTCCGGAGAAGGGTCGGACACGACAGAAGATCTGGCAGAAGTTGTTCCTTCGGGTCGGATATTGATCATGAATACTTGGACTCCCCTCATACGCGACGCATAGCTACGTACTTCATTCCCTTTCTCTCTCTCTCTCTCTCTCTCTCTAGTAGTTTATAGTCTTAGTTACTTACCTTTAATCCTTTTTCTTTTCCTTCTCTTGTTATCTACTTACTCACTCAAGTCCAGATATCAATCAAGTATATATCAAGAAAACAAAAAGAAAGTCCAAGTAGCTACTATATACTACAATTTAGTCCAAGGAGTCCGTATGCTCCTCTTCCCCCATTTCGTAATCTTCGTTCCCCTTTCCTTCTCCCTTCTCTCATTCCGCCTTCTCCGCTTTCTCCACGAGTTCACACCCCTCCCGCTGTGATGCGAAAGAGTAGGAAGTATAGAAATATAAAATTTAGTAGACAAAGAACAAAACCAACAACAAAATTTAAGAGCAGTGAAAGTAGTGGAATGGTGACAATAAATGAAGGTTTAAAGCAAACATATACTTCCAGATTCTCTCCTGAAGGTACTCGGACAGTATGTTTGAAGTGATGCAATAATTGCACTGAATTGTGTCATATTGTATACCTTGGGCGAAGATTTGTCAACCACAGTTCCCACGCTTACTGGATCACTCCCACGTTGTAACCACGCAATCCAGCACCCATGATTACCCTAGAACTGCCTTGGGTGTACATAGCTGCAGTCTATTGATTTGGTAAAGCAAAAGTTGCAAAACAGCTGTTTAGCAACTTTAACCATAATCATAGCTGTGCGCTCCCACGGTTTATGGGATCGTTCCCACGGTTTGTCCAGTGGTTGTACACATGGTTAACCTTAACCCTAACCAATTTGGGCGCACCGGGATCGCAATAGCTCACTCAGGAAGCCAAATATCGCAAAATGAAGCATGGTTTGGGTATTCCTGACCTCATTTTGGATGTTTCCGGGCATTCCGAGGGCCTACAAATTGGGACGCGATTTAGTGGACACCTACTTTTACGCCTCGTCGATTCTGGTACCCGTGGGAAGCTTAGGTAGCCTATTTCCATCTATGTCTAGAGTACTATTGACACTAGATTGAAATAATTGGATTTTGCTGCACAAATCATTAGTCTATTATCAAACTACTGATTACACATCATCAGTCTTGTTGGTTAGAGTGTGTTAGAGTACATCAGGACGTTTATATAAGCTCCTGATAGAACACAGAAACACTTAATTTTAACAGATTCTGAGATGGTTCTATATTCTACAGTGAGTACATGGGTTTATATACTCTACTGAAAGTGTGCAAACAAAAAGGCTGCGTATAAATGCACGATGTCGTTGTAACAGTAAGTAGAATCAAAGAAAGGGGTAAAATGCGAAAAATAGGAGTGTCACAGACAGTCCATATGGCAACAAACAATAACACTCTCTCGCCTCAGTCAGGCAATGGCAATGGATCACGGGATCGAATCTGCTGGTCCAATAGCAAAAGTCTCTTGTTGATGGCTTCCCACGGGATGACTGATGTGATTGCTAAGCACAATAGAGTTGCTCAGTCAGCCTTCATCTCGGCAGGGGGTGAACCGTGTGGTGTGTGTCTGCATCAATCAATAGCTAGGGGTAATGATCGATGGGATCGTTGTCGAGTCACGTATAGCCAGACTGAGTCATGACTGTGAGATCATTCCACGATGGTGGGTAGTCGATGAGTCATTGAGTTCTGGGCTGGTCTAGATCGTGGCGGTGCTAAAATAGGCTCGATGATGCGTATAGGAGAGGGGAGTCGATCAGGAACAAGAACTGGTATATCGTTGGGTAGATGCCAAGTAAGCATCCATCGCCAGAACCGTATAGATGCTGGAATACTTGTCTGAGTGCGATGGACAGCTAGATAATAGCTTGATGGAATTGTCGGCATATAGGGGGATATGATGTATATGATATAGTGTCGTTCGTGCCATGCAATACGATTGACTTGGAATTCTCCTATGAATGAGTCTGTTTCAACTTGATAAACATGTAGCCACGATCCAATCTGTACTAGCCAACTAGGCTGGTTGGTAATGATCCAAGGCCTTCTGGAATGGCCTAGATGGGTACTATGCGTGATGACTGAGATGTCGATACGGGAGGTCATGATGTAGAACGATAAACGAGAGCAGAGGAACTGGGAGTTGCTATTTGATTCCGTCCACATGAGCTGTTATTGCCATGTTGATCGTAACGGGAGAATGGTAGAAGCGAAGCGAAGTAGTGAATGTATGATCGAATAAAACTATAAAAGCATAAATTAAAGTAGAGTTAGCACAGTAATTTGAATGTGACAAAAGTGAATGCGATGATCATTAAGAAAAGGATGAAAAAGGAAATGAAATAGCTTAATGGGAGTTTTGTCGATCATGATCGAAAAGCTTGTACAATCAATGAATTAGACGCTGGCTGCGTCATGCTGTTGTGTCATGTCCTGAAGCTGTTGAAGTTTCTCTTGCACATGCCACGTGTTGTCACATGCCTGCTTGACTAGGAGTTAGGGGGTGCTCGCATCTTGATATTGCTCTGTCTATGTACCGAACAATTTCGGTGCATGACACCGCATACTCTTCATCAGTCTCGTAATCATCGCGTCCCTCGAGGTGCTCCACCGTTCAGAGAATGTTTTCGAGTTGCCTTGTTCCCGACCGCTCCTTCGCCATGGCCAACCGAAGTTTCGTGATCTCCACTGAATGCTCCATTTGACGCTGCTCAAAGCGTCTGGTGAAGTCGATAAAAACGTGCATCAGGTTCTGGTTTGAGGGACCCTCATCTGCGACGGCTGCCACCTTCTCTGCCTTCTCCGCCGTATGTCGCGTTGTCCGAGAAGGACCCGCCTCCGGCATTTCCTCTGCCTTCTTTGCAGCAACCTTTCTCCGCGGAACCCTCTCTGCCACCTTTCCCCACCTGGCTTTTGTTTCCTGCCCCTTGGGAAACTCGCAGCGGTGCTTGGCCTTGTGACATCCTTCACAAGTACTAGTGTTCGCCCTAAAAGCACTAAGCCAAAGTCTTACAGCAAATTGGGAACAGGGCATCACTTGTTCTGAGGCAGGCACTCCTGTTTGCGGGCCCTGCAGTTGTAGCAGGCCCGGAGAACACCATCTGCCCACAATGTCACGAACTCGTCCCCGACCGCTCGATCGCGAATCTCCGGACATTTCCGTGAAGTTGGTTCTTTCGGCTCCTTCTCCGGGCCACCAAGGATCAGAGGTAACTCCTTTTCTTCAGCCTCCTCACCCTCGTCATCCTGCACTGTCAAACCCTTCAGGGCCCTCGAGATTCCGATCTTGGTCCCGTGAATACGACGGTCCTCGATCTCCTTCTGATGCTGCGCGCGGACAAGGGCCGTTTGTTTGTGTTCTGTGGCGGCCTCCACGGCCATCCACGCCTTCTCCAATATCTCCGCGAGCTCTTGTGTCATCTCCTCTGTGATCAGCATCAGCTCTGGCGATTCTGATTTTACCGAGACCCACAAACCTCCAGGCGTCTCCTCTACCATTCTCCGCTTGCCCTTGGCCTTCTTCGTTGGCGGAGATTCGCCAGTTGGCGTTTCGTCCCGCGGATGGACAATTTTTGGAGTGACCACCGTTGGTATAACAGGCGCAGTGGCGGAATCACACTCATTTGCGAGCATCCTAGACGTGATCTCTTGGGCAAGGAGAGTTTGGAGCTCTGGGTTACTGAGCTAAGTCCCTGAGAGAGAGGCCAGACATGATGTTGTTGAAAAATGGATGTGTTGGGGTATGGGTGTGTAAGACGGAAAGTTGTCGAAAACGAAGAACATCAGAGTTCCCCTTTCCGCTTTTAAGGCATTGTTTGAACTCTGCAACTTCGATCTTGGTTCTCCGCAGCAAGTGACGTCATCGTCTCGACCCTTGGACAGACCCTGAAGCTTTGACCTTAGCTCTCAGAGAAATTTCCGAACTCCAGACAGAACTCCGAAGAACGCTCTGGAATGGCCTCTTGGGAATCAGCCTTAAGGGGGGAGTACTGTTACGCACGTGCAAACCCTTAACCCCTAGCCCTGGTCAGATGACCATTCCCGTGATCTCAGGCATCGGCTTCGGATTATTGGACCATCGGATACGCTCGGATCAAGGGATGCACACACGGACTTAGCACATGTAGATATGGACTTTGATATTACTGTAGGATTACTTAATTATCAAGGGACACTTAGGCTTAGTTACCATGAGGATTAACTCATGTATTCCGCATGTTAGGTTACCTTCGCAGTATTTAAGCCGTAGTTACTTGTAGATAGTTTCCTCAGTTCAAATATCAACTTAATATGTTCCCTTCTCTACTAAGGAACTCGAGTTCCATGCTATCTCCGTTCTCTGGTATCCCACATCTCCGTTCCTACACTCTACCTTCTTATCCGTTCTCCGGCGTTACTCCGTAACCCCGATCTCCGTTCCAAAATTAAGGTATAACTGTTAGGTAGTGGGCGGCGCAACTCTGCACCTCAGTAGTTGAAGCCAAATACCTTGTTTTAGTCTGTTTAGTAGTAGAAACTGGATTTAGTATTTAACAAGTGTAATGACCTCAATATCATGCCCAAAATGTGGCCAGTTATGGGCATTGAAGTTTATGGGCCATTCTTCGAATATACTGTTAAATACGGAATCTAGTTCTACTACTAATTACAGACAACAAAGGTATTGGCTTCAACTACTGAGGTGCAGAGTTGCACCACACACTAACTAGCTAATTACCTTAACTTCGGAGTTCGGAGATTGGAGTTATGGAGTAACACCAGAGAGCGAGATAAGAAGGTAGAGAGTGCAGGGGACGGAGGTGCGGATTACCAGCGAATGGAGATAGTGCGGAACTTGAGTTCCTTAGTAGAGAAGAAGAACATATTAAGTTGATATTCGAACTGAAGAACTATCTACAAGTAACTACAGCTTAAATACTACGAAGGTAACTTAACATGCGGAATACATGAGTTAGTCCTCATGGTAGCTAAGCATAAGTGTCCCTTGATAAGTAAGTAATTCTCCAGTAATATCTAAGTCCTTATCTACATGTGCTAAGTCCGCATGTACATCCCTTGATCTGAGTGTGTCTGATAGTCCAATAACCCGAAGCCAATGTCTGAGGTCACGGGAATGGTCATCTGACCAGGGCTAGGGGTTAGGGGTTTGCACGTGCGTAACAGCAACCATCATAGCTTGACAGCTATTTCCCTGACATGGTACTGTTCCTCACAGCTTAGAACATAGCTGTGGTGTAGATGGAATAACACTGCTCGAGAATGTCCTTGAAAGGATATGGATATGTATTTCAAGTGCCCTCTAGCCAATTATGAGTAAAATCAATGAGAATATACCAAATTAATAACAAACTTTCAATCCCAGTGCCTCATCTGGAACCCATCCCCTCTTTATGTGATATACACCCACTTTCTTCCTTTTCGGCTTTGTTGATCCTATAGGAATTTCGGCATCTTGGTGCCTTCACTTCAGAGAGGGGCTTCGATTAGGGGCATTTTCAGGTGGTGTCGCTTCATGCTGGCGTTTAGAGGGACCAGCCTTCTGGGGTTGTTGCAAAGACATTGTTGTATAGGTTTCCCCAAGAGAACAGACACAGTGAGCTCACAATAGGCTTGCAAGTGCCTCATGCCTTATTTCCAATCTCTCTGTTCTTTGTTATGAATTCAAGGTATCAGCATCCATTATTCACAATTCTGACATGAGGCTAACATAAGGCACAGTCCTACAGAGGTACTAACTACAGAACCACTGAGTTAAAGGCGGTTGCTCATCAACCAAGCTAACCTTTGCCAGCGGTGATAGCATCACTGATCTTGCATGGGAAATGGACCCTGAACTGATGGACACACAGCTATTTGTATCCGACCTTTTGTCCAAATCCGGCAACCAGCTGGTGGACGCGTATCAGACCTTGAGATGGATAATCGGGCCTCCTTTACCACCACAGTGTGATAGAAATATTGTTTGCCAAAGCCAAGCCAATCAAACCTTGTCTATCATTAAAGTATATATAACTAGCATATCAAGCAAAAGACTCTAGGTCACAATAATGGAATATGCTCTTCACATGCATCAAACCACAGGCCTGCAATGCAGCCGTCAGTACAGACAGAATGTAGAAGGGATTATGAAACATACACCGGTGGGTTCTTCGGCGTGACACGTATCGAAGAGTGGCTCGGAACTCCCTCAATGCGATGGTAAGCATTCAAGTTTTTGTGCATAGTGATTTGGAAGACGGACGATCCTCCTTGGCTGTTATCCAAACAAGAGTCATCAGTGTCTGCATACTATTAATAGTCTATCGAGGACATGTCTACTCACCGACTGATAATTGTGCTGTATGCTAGGAAGAACACCCAGATCCTATACCACCGTTCGCCGTATTTTTCAATGACCTTGTCCTTGTTTGAGACCCAGTTCTTGTACCAGCGCCATATAGTTGCAGAGTAGTGAACACCGAGAACATCGATGTTTTTGATTTCGAAGCCGGCACCCTCAAGCTGCAACCAAGTTACTACTTGAGACCTTGGATGTCATGACGAGACATACCTGGGTCACGACCCAACCCAAGGAACAAGATGCATCAGCGCCAGGGAAGACGTACTTATTCATGAACAGACCCCTACGCGTTGTAAAATCTTAAGCACCACATATGCACAGTTAGTTAAGAGGCTCACCAGATCAAATCCTCAAACTGCCAATGAGGCCTCAAACCTGCTACTTGGAATACACAAATCCCATCATCGTCCAACAATTCGTAAAGCTGTCGTAAGAATGAACCATAGCGGCGGATGCCAACATGCTAAATATTGAATGGTAATGAAATAAATGGAACAGACTATTAGTGTATGCACTCACCTCTGCCATCTCGAGGGCGACAATCTTGGTGTACTTCCCCTTCTCGTGCGGAATATCACGATAGTCGCAGCACAAGACGCGAGCCTTGCCATCCGGAATCTACAGCAGGCAAGTCAGTCTATCATTCCTCATGCCCAAGCAAATGGACTCACGCCGTTGTCCTTGAACCTCTGTTCGATGAATTTAGCCTGCTCACGAGCCAACGTGACACCGGTCGCGTCACAACCGTAGTTTTTCGCAGCGTACGTGACGAGCGTCCCCCAACCACAGCCGATATCAAGCAAGCTAGATAGCCATCATTGGTCGGATTCACTACATAATATCCATCATGAACCTCACCGGTCATTTTCGTTAAGGTTCAGCTTCTCGCATACAACCATAAGCTTATTATCCTGTAGTTGCTCGAGGGATTCTTCAACAGTATGATCGAGCACAATGCCAGACGTGTACACCATGCGAGGGCCCAAGAACCTGAGAGACGAGTATTGTAAGTAGCGATTATGAGTGAGCTGAAAGAGCTGCATACCATCCGTAAAAGTCGTTACCTCCTACAAGTCGATCCCCGTTTCAAAGATATATCACAAACGTATCATGAGTGATTGACGTACGGTCATAGTGATCACGGACTTGTTCTTCGTCCTGGGATTGCGAATGCACAATAACCTCAGGGACGAGAACCGTCAACACGTATTTGAAGAGTTCCCACGTAAAGGTCATCTTAGCCCAGTCGTGTCGTTGCTCCATGATATCGAGGACGTCGCCTAGATTACAAGAACTCATCAAGTTATAGTCATACAACGAGGCAATAGACTCGCCCTTAAAGTCAATCTTGCCCTCAAAGTACGCGTCATGGAAGATTTGCATAGGGATCTTCTCCTTCCCATTATACCTCTTCCTGAGCTCCACGTCCTTGATGTCAATGTACTCCTCAATGTCCTTCCCTGGGAGCACCACCTTCTCGTTCTTTCTGGGACCGTACATGCTCACCAATGTCCAATATCCAATTGTAACTGGCACACCAGTCAAGACGAGTAGGAACAAGTACGTCTTGAATCCACCACGAGAGACGATAGGTAAGACGGACTTGAGCAAATACGGGGTAACAATAACGCAGAAAGCCAACTGATAGTTGGAGAAAGCGCCATTGCCCTCGGCGAGGCCCAGGAGAGGCGCATTTTTTATGGAGGGGTATGAGGTGGTTCTGACCAAGGACGACATGCTTGAAGACGCGTTCAAAAAAGTTTGAACCAAAGTCGCGTAAAAGCTGAACGCGCGATATTTGAGTAGGGAGAGTTTATTTGTTTGTGTTTGTTATGTGTGCGCCTTTTGGACACGTACCTAAGCGCCCGTCTACGTTGGTCAAGCCATGTCGCAGTTCACGTCGAGCTCACCCCCTCCACTCCGCCACCCAATCCCTACCCATCCTGCCTATATTCCGGATCCACCATCTACGCCTTCCTCTCCTCAAGGTTATCAACGCTTTTCTTCCTCACCTGCTCCTCCTCAGCAATACCCTTCCCATGTACCGGCCTACACCTCTCCGTTTCAACACAATTACAACCCCGGGCAGCCTTCGCAAATGCCCGCAGGTTCAGTCCATGGAAGTGTGCACGGTATTCAGCAACAGCAGAATCCAGCTCAACCACAGAGCAGCATCATGCCTCCACCGGACTTTGCAGCATGGGGTATGAACGACGCGACGGCCCAATTCGGGATGCAGCTTGGGCACAGCGCAGTAGCAGCAGGCCAGGAATATGTGCAGCGTAACGTAAGTTAGCGTTAGCACTCGTATTTTTCTATATGCTCATTACCATCCTCATAGTTTGGCGGCATTTTTCCAACCTCATACATCAAGCACCACTTCAACGTTTCCAACTCATACGTTATGAACAAACTTCGTCTTATACTCTTTCCGTGGCGGCATAAACCCTGGGCTCGACGCGTCCGACGGTCAGAACAGGGTACTAGCGAATGGCAGCCTCCACGTGATGACATTAACTCGCCCGACCTCTATATTCCTGGTTCGCCTCGTATTTCATAAACCTTTAATTCATACACCTTACTGTCATACTATGCAGTCATGGCCTTGGTCACTTACGTTCTCATCTCTGCCATCCATTCCGGACTTCAGGAACGCTTCCATCCGCAGATCCTTGGTGAATCTGCTTCTCGAGCTATAGCCGTCGTCCTCCTAGACTTTGTTTTTGTCAAAACGGGGTGCTACATTTTGAATGTTCAAGGGAGTAGTCAGGTCGTAGATTTGATAGCATATGGAGGATATAAATTCGTAGGGTGAGTAATTTTATCTTCAGAGCTGACATTTGCAATGATGCCACTTGACCAATACCCTCTGAACAGTGTTATCGTCACAGTCGCAGCTAGTCTCCTCAAGCTTGGGAATACGTTGTGGGGGCTCGTCTTTGTTTACTGTTTCCTTGCGAACGCTTTCTTTCTTGTACGTCCTACTGCTCAGTCTCACGTTGATGTTTGTCTCACAGTCTCCTAGCTACGTTCTCTTCGTTCAGTCGTCCTCCCGGATTCCGCCTCCACAACTGCCCCCACAACTGTCAACCCCGCACAGCGTAGAAGAAGGATCACTTTCTTATTCTTAGAAGCCGTAAGCCAAATCGTATATATGGGCTTCCTAGTTCGTGTCTAGCACACAGTCTTGTATATCGTTACATTTGCCATATAATACATAGCGATGTCGCAAGCCATGATGTGAGCGCCTGAGTTGTACACACGGTCGCATGAACCGTCATGCCTGCAACTTCAACGCGTTCCTCCAACCCAATCTCCAGCCCGACTAACCTCCCGCAGCGTTCCCCGCGCAGTACCCATATCCATCGCGACCCTTCCTTTACTCTCTCGCCTGCAGTGCCCATCCCCACCTCTCCCCCAGTAACCAGTCTACTTTCCGCTCGACGCCCCTCGTTTACCTCTACCCTCCCTACACCCCTAACCTCTGCATCTTCCAAAAGACGCTTCTCAGAATCCCAAAATGCTTTTCCACCGGACGTTATCGATCACCGCAATATGTTTAATAGTAACATGGCGCCTGGGCCAAGCGGAATAGCAGCTTCCATGCCTAGTCTACCATCTTCTCCAGAGGACGGAGGCAACTTTCGACGGAGCTTGCAGATTGACATGAAAGGCCTTGTTGGCGATGCCGTAGGGAATGTGAGTTTATCTCCTGACTATGCATCTACAGCGATGGCGACTGACTGCATACTTAGATGAGCATTAGCCCAGCAAGCCGCGACGTCGTTCTTGCAGCGTACATCCTTGCTTGCCTCTCACCACCCCTTTACTGACTCCCCTTAACATTGTAGACGTCGTGGACTCTTCATAATCGACCTCGAAGCCCCACTAGAAGTCCCCCGTTTCCTCCCTCAAGGTGGAACGTGGGATGTCGCCGACGTGCAATGGAATCCACACCCTTCGCGCGCAGAATACATCGTCTCAACCTCCAGCGAAAAACTGTATGTGTCTCCTCCATTCTTCCAACACTCCCACCTGCTTACTCTCCCCGATAGTCTTATTTGGAACCTCCTCATCGTCGGCAAAACATCCATCGAGCACATCCTGCATTCCCACTACCGCGCGATCACAGATATAAATTGGCATACCACCGAATGCGACACTGTTGCCTCTACCGGCATCGATTCGTGGTTGTGGGCCTGGGATCTACGTGAACCTAGGAAACCTATATTCGGTACGTCGTACAGCCTCTCATAGTCGTAACCGTGCCAATTATATGCCTCAGGATTATCTGCTTTCAACGGTACTGTTCAATGTCCCCTCTTCTGAATTGGAGACTAATGATTTCTTCTAGAAAGCGGGACGCAAGTCAAATGGAACCGTCAAGACCCCAACATCCTTGCATCCTCTCACGCAAGCGAAGTCCTCATCTGGGATCGTCGAGTACGTTCTCCCCTTCACTCGCCAAACTCCTTCCACAATATCACCCAATTCACCCTCTCATTCAGAAAGGTTCCCTCCCCATCCTCGCCATCCGTGCACACGCATCCAAGATCTACGGCATAGACTGGTCGCATTCCCTTCGCAATGAAATCGTCACCTGCTCTCTTGACCATACTATTAAAGTCTGGGACATCAATTCCTCCCCTGCCACCACGTCCTCATTCCGCGATCTACGCACGCCTAGTCTCGCTGCTTCTCTTCAATCCTTCACGCTTTACCCATCTGGCGGTGATCTTAGTGCACTTTCCTCGACACCTACGCTCCATAGCACAAATGGTATGACCACCTATGCATTTCTTCTCTACCTTGATGCTTACTGCGAAGTATTCAGGAACCAATTTACACGATTCTAGATACACTCCCATAGAACCCAAGACCACCATCCGTACACTTTATCCCGTCTGGCGTGCCCGTAATCTCCCTTTCGCCCAAGGTGTCCTCAGTCTCGCTCAACGTGGAGAGACAGCGCTAGAAATGTATAGGACCGACGTTTCCACTCCTACTCTCAGCGATAGCCAAACTCCGACCTCCCTCGACACTACATTACACACACCTGTAGAGGTATTCGAAGGCCACACCGATGTCGTGAAAGAGTTCGTCTGGAGAAAAGGTGGCCAAGGTTGGCATGAATCGTTCTCCAACGTGGTTTATTGTACTCACCCTAGATGCAGATGGCACTGAGTACCAGCTCATAACATGGTCCAAAGACCGTACACTGCGCTTTTGGCCGATGGACCTAGAAACGATGCAGGTGAGCATTCCGTCCGCACATCAAATGAAACACGCATGTCCACACTTAACAGAAAGTGGGCCACGTATACTCACCACCCCGAGGACGAGCACGGTACCCATCTGTTAACGACCAAAATATTTCCTTCCGCAATCCTCCTGAAGGCACAGAATATCACCCAGCTCTCTCCGCACCCATTGGACACCGCTCTATCCTCGCGGAAGTGCGCGCTGCACCCCCTCGAACCCGGCGCGGCGACCATCTATACCACAACCTCTACGTACCCCCTCAGGACGTTAACCCAGTCCTACGGCCTCACATCGGGTCGGCACTACGCGCTTCATTACACGAGAATTATACCACAGCAACAACATCTACCTCAACTTCACCTGCACTCGACCTGCATCCGAGCACCCCTCATTTCATTGAGAACAACAACTCAAATACAGGTCCTATCCTCATGCCAACCGGGAGTCTTCGCCGTTCGGGTACGATGAGCCGTGGAGGACTTGGGGGGCGCTCCGTTGCGCGAATGGATGCACTCGCATGGTTATCCAACGTCAAGGTCGGAGCCGGTGGTCAACAACGACGCAGCAGTTCCTCTGGTCCCGGCAGCACGAGTACACGAGAGAGTAGCGGCAGACATGATTCTAATCCACCTTCAAGATTAGGCTCACGGTCAAGGCCGGCCAGCGGATCGGGCAGACGTGGATCAGAGGCGTATGACAGCAGCGAAAAAGGGCAACTTGCAGAAGAGAAGAGTAATGACATAGATAGAGAATGGGAGAAAGAGAAAGGGCGAAGGAGCGAGAGTCTCAGTCGGACTGGAACAGAAGAGAGAAAGAACGAGGAAGCCGGTCAATGGTTGCAAGATGAGTGAGTATCCTTCACCGTCCTTTTAATACCGTTTTGTATCTGACGGCGGTCTCAAATAACGTCATAGGATTACATCCGTCTTAAACAGGCTCTCCTCATCAAAGATTAAACTAGAGAAGGTGATTGTGGTTATATCTTTGCTATACCACTCTAAGGACAGTTTACTTGGCATCAGCATGATCTCACCAAGAAAAGGACCTGCACTTTGGGTCTTCATGGCCCATGGGGAGAATCTTCCTCTGTGTTTATCCGTGTGACCTTCACGTTCCCCAAAGACTATCCCTCAGCCCCACACCCAGATGGCACGCCTACCATTGAACTAGAACGAAGCCCCTTGATTTCCAATCAAAGCCGGGCATTGATGCTTCGCCGTCTGAAGGTAATACGCGAACGTCGACGCCCTTGCCTTGAAGCATGTTTGAGGTTTTTGTTGTTTGGAAATGAAGATCAGCATGCCGACCCTCCGCCACTCATGGACTCAGAGTCCTCCGATGATGATGAGCACATGACGCGCAAATCTAGAGAATTTGTATCTTTGTTGTTGAGAAATAACAAGAATCTAGCTGAGCCAAGAACTTCCCAAGGGACATTTGGACCAAATGGTGTGTCCCTATCGTTGTTGGCTAACTTTATTCAAACCTGCTTTGTAGGTGAGCTTGTGTGCTTCTTCCGCGCTCCGCCTCGTATTGTCAGGAACGTCATCCCCGATCGCTCCATTTCTCCTTCCAAACCGAACAACCAGGAAATCCAAGAGGAGGAATCCAGGCCACGCCTCATCCAGTCCCCTTCCCTGCTTTCGGACGCCATCCGGCGGCTAGGACTTGCTGCTAACGACTCAAACATCAGAGCAACTGGGCTCAAGCGTAGTGAAGATGCTGGAGGGGGGAATATCCTGCGCATCATGACAAACCTTCTGACTGTCTCTCAGAAAAAACAGTTCAAGGACTCTGAGACAAAAATGGCCGGAGAAATTCCGAAGAGCTACTCCTTATTACCACCGATAAGACGGAGTTCCGTCTATATAGCTCACACGAATGACATTGCGGGTCCAGATCGGAAGGTAGCAGCAGGATACATATTTTCAGCAGACGGTCTGGCAAGCGTATGCGAGCAGAATGCACGAGTAGCGAGAGAGATTGGTAGGTTTGATCATGAAAGGATATTCAAGATCCTGCGGTCTGTACTCCCTACTCTAGTCCCTCAGTCGCGGGCCTCCGACACGCCGTATTCTATGAACCACCAAGTATTAATGAGGATGTAAGGCAATTTGCCCGTGCCTTGCAAAAACTAAACCTTTTCCCAGCTATGAAGAACTCGCAAAGCAGAAAGATGTTCAAATGCTCGCAATGGTGGCTGTTTTGCTCTTGCAAGCGCGGGATTATCACGTCGCTAGTAGGCTTGCCATTTGTCCTAATACCCAAACGTCGAATCGTTGACATTGTATCTAGATTGCAAAGATAGACGATTTCAAGACAAGCCCCGTGCTCGTAGCCCGTTGTCACCACTGGTTACCTCCCTCACTGGATTCGATTACTTCAGCCTTGCACGTTCGATCAGCAGTGGGAGTAGTCCAACGCTACTTCCCTGGCCCCGTGTTTCTTCCCCATCTATACCAGCTGGTACAACACAAACCCGTGGCTCCTGGTCAAGTATATTCAATGCTGGTAACATGCGTCAGCTAATGACAGCCTCACATGAATCGTTCAAAGAGAGCCCGCTCACGAAACCGGAGACTTCCGCACCAACCTTACCTGAGAAAGGCATTCCTGTTCCCCAGCTGAATAGACAGGCACGAACTCCTGACATACCTCGCCGCACCACTCGAAAAGATAGCGCCGTGCGGTCACCTTCTGCAATCTCTAAATCATGGAACGAGTCTATAGTTTCATCCACGAAAACCAGTGCCATTGTATTGTCCTCTCCGAGCACAACTTCTAAAGTAAAACGTGCCCCGGGGGAAAAGAAAGTGGTTTTCGTTCCAGCACCCTCTATCAGTCTGAGCACGTAAGTTGCTCACGTCGAAAATCATAATCCAACTAACATGTCACGTAATCTCAGTCCTCTCCACGAAAGGAGCTTCCTTGAGCAACTTGTTCTGCATGTCCAATTCTATGCCGAGTTGCTCTTCGCGTGGCAGCTGTATCATCAACGTCTGGAGCTGCTGAAGTGTATTCGCAATGGTGTCCACAGGAAGACAGTCCCTGATAACAACTTCGGTTCGTTCGTCAGTTATACCTTTTTCCTTCTTGTTCATGTTAGTTATCTCCAGGAATTATTCGGACTTGCATCCAATGCAAAGGTGATCTTCGACAAAATGAAAACGCATGTACTTCTTGCGGACATCCTTCCACTATGCCTCTCTGTTCGATCTGCAGAATGCCCATAAAAGGTATGTCTTTTCTAGTTGAGGGCCATTTTCGAATTAATTCACTTTGAATAGGATTATCAAAGAGTTGTCTCAACTGTTTCCACGTCAGTCACATCAGATGTTGGAAGACCTATTCCCAGCAGTATTGTGCTACTGGGTGTGGCTGTAACTGCAGCGACATTGGTCTACAGCATTCAACGCAAGTGTTACCCCCAGATAAAATCTAATTGCCTTGATCACTTAATGAGAGTCGCAGCTGCACAGATAGCTCAATGGTTCTTATACTGGATGCATATTGTACTTAATGGCATATGTACTAAATTATATAAGTAGTAAACATTATTTTTGAAGGCTGCACTATTATTATTAAGACATAAGAACCGTCTGTTCTATCAACCCTCGCGCAGCATCACTTCTTGGTTCAATGCGATATTTGAAAGGCATCGGATGGCTGTGCAATTGTAAAGGTAATTAGGCAAGATTGTCATCTATGCGGACTCAAAGCGGACCTGATCATTCCCGTGTCAAAAGCGGCTTCAACTTTAATGGGTTTGCCGTTGTCATCGACTGCTGGCTGGATATTGAAAACGGTCAGGACAGATGCAATGTGTATCCACAGATGCCCCTCTGCCATAAACCTTCCTGGGCAAACGCGTCTGCCGTATCCAAAGGCTGTTGTTACTGGGTCGATCGCTAGATTGAGCGTGATTCCATTCTGGTCCTTTGGGGCGTTGCTGAGGAATCGTTCGGGAGAGAATTTCTCCGGGTGCGGGAAAGTTTTAGGATCATGAAGTATGGTCCTAGAGAAGAACGAAGCGGCACGTTAACAGCAGTTGCGACTCGAATTGGGGGGCGGAGATACCAAGTATTGCCGATGATGGTGGTGCCGGCTGGAATGAAATAGCCGTTATATTCATCATCATGTGTAGCCATGTGAGGCAAGCCTTAGACGCGAAGTTAGCACCCAGGCAGATAGCCCGAGTAATTTATAACATACCAAGCGGCGCAACTGGATTCCATCTACATATGCACCACAGCTTTGGAGTTGAGCAAATTTCCTAAGAAAACGCTAAGTAAGACGAACCTTAGGACTTCTTTTACTATAGCATCGATATAAGGAAGGGAGCCACGGTCGCTAAAATCAGGAAGTCGCTTTCCACCGAGTACTCGATCGAGCTCTTCGTGCGCTCTGCGTTGTACATCGGGATGGAGGAGGATGGCCAG
The DNA here is from genome assembly GCA_014058305.1 of Pleurotus tuber-regium. Lineage (NCBI taxonomy): Eukaryota > Fungi > Basidiomycota > Agaricomycetes > Agaricales > Pleurotaceae > Pleurotus > Pleurotus tuber-regium. Next base: position 1,327,749 of record JACFYU010000023.1, read on the forward strand.
TACAAAGCAAGACAAAGAGGATACCTCCTGAAACAATTGTTATGATCGTTCCGTATGCAAAGCTTCACAAATACCAACACTCTCGGCGCCGGCTGGATGAATGTTGATCAAGTTACCTGCAATCGATGCAATTAACTCATGATACATACCAGCATATGCTAACCCAGCACAGCCCTTGATGATTTCAGCGTCCGCTTGACTAGACTCTAAATCAGTCAATAAATTAGACACGAAGCACGGTGAAGCTGTGCCCTGCGCCTATGAATAAACCGATAAAATCCATGGCTTTATGATATCATGAATCAGCTATTACCATGGCTTCTATCACGGAGTGAAATGGGGCATCTCGCATTTCTTGTGTGACACTCTTCCATTCTTGGGCCTTTTTCTGGAAACCTGCGCCAGGAAACCATGCAGGCACGTACTTGACTAGAAGCATGGTAGTTAGACGGTATCAGTACTTGAACCCTCTGAGCCAAGCCGATGAACTCACGGATCGGAAGAATATCTACCAAGAAAGCACCAGGGCTGGCTGCTCTAGCCATACCATCGAGAGCCCGCTCTGCGATGGTAATATAGTAGTCGTCCTTGGGAGCTACATCGATCCCATAAATAACCTTCATAATGCTGCTGGCCGCATTCCTGCAGGAAAAGTGAGCCTCAAAAGTAGCTAGAAGCAGAAGTCCGTTGAGATTTCTCACAGACGAAGGTGATTAATGAGATCTTGTGGCTCGTTCAAGAGACGTCGAAGAATAGTGTGTGCTTCTTTTATTTGTATTGGCCAAAACTGTGATACGGAGGACGGTTGAAATTGTTGATAAAACATCTTTCGATGCACCCTCCATCGTTCGCCTAAGTAATTTCTGGTCGTCAATATTCAGAGACGCGACGAATACCCGATAGCAGACCATAAGGCATGTGTCCGAATGACCAATCCCAGCCCATTAAATCATTAATCATAGGCAAAGCATTTCGATCCGAGTAGTTCGCAGACCTTTTCTCAAAAAGATCGTTGGCGGTTTGTACGGAGTTCACGAATATTATATGTCGCCCAAGAATATTGATATGTACAATATCGCCTTCCGGCAAATATCAATGCTAATTGAACGACCTTCAAACGGCAATGGTGAACTAACCGTATCGTTTGGCCCATTCTGCGTACACTGCAACCTCATTTTTGCGAGGCAAATTTCTGAGGTTCCCTATAATAGGTAATGGAGTGGGGCCAGGGGGGTATGGCAAGCCTCGTGGATTTCGCGCCGCACGAGTGCTTCGCCAGCGGATAACGAGACCTATTAAGCAAAGTATGAAGAAGATACGAAGGTACAGAGAGGCGTCCATGGAAAAAGGAGAGCATGTAGATGTCTAGCAGGCGAATTCATATTGGCTGCATTTATGGTGGAATGCATTCCGTAGCCGGCAACAAGCTAGATCTCCGAAAGCAGTTCCAACGCTGATGCAAAGTATATATGAAGAGATGTGACGATTGGGGTAATTCGTGAAACCGGATATTATTCGCTTCGTATACCAGCACATATTGTTGCACACTGCAAGCTTATTGTCTTCGCCATGTTTTCATACCTGGTTTGGGGTGCCAACTCCACACGACCCGTCGACCTAACAGACTGCGCCCGTAAAATTTCTCGATGGGTTGGCACGTACATGATCACCAGCGCTGATGGTTACTATACGCCACACGTTTTCCCACTTGATTCTTACTTGCACCGTAGGCTTGTCGACGACCAAGATTTTACTACCGCTGCGGTAGAAGTTGTGTGTAGTAGTTCCAGAACGACGGGGTTTCCCTTTCAAGTCATATTCCCACGGCACTAAAGTTCCAAATATGCTTGAATTCCTATAAGCTTGCAGTGGGAAGCAGGTCATAGCGGGTTTCGTAGATCGGCCGGCAACAGATGCTCCAAGAAGTGTATATCAAATGGTCTACGGCGACTCGCGTATTTGAGCCAGAACAACGATTGGGATGATTGCACAATATCAGAGTCCATGGAGAGAGTGCCAGCATTGGGAAACATGGCGGCGGTGGCGTATGTATTTGGACAGAGGGTGTGAACGGCGACATGCAGGGGCTTGGCAAAGGATGTGCAATTAGAGCTTGCTGTCAGCGCATGGCATACATATTTTTGGTATGACCTGGAGGCAGAAACCATATATCGCTTGTAGCCTAAAGGTAAAGTTGAAAGCAAAGAGGACATTATTTGGTGGTGTTACTTTGTGGGTGTCATATGGACTCTACTTCCGAGGTACGCGGTCGATAACTGTAGGCTCGCATTCAATAGAGGAAGTGAAACGCATCGTGAATCATCAAAATCCGTCATAGCTCATATTGTATTGTTTCAACCACCACAACTCACCAAAGATCTACGTCGGAGACAATTATCCGCCAGCGTATAGTTGCCATCTTAGCCCTTGGAGATGCAGATGTGGATCTCTAATTGCGACTGACGAATATTTAAATGCAGCGAGAATATCGGAAACATGTATTCCAGCAGTATACATCTCATTAAGGTATTCTACAACCAGCCTCAGAGGCACTGACTGTACTGTATAAACAGACACCAATGGTTAATGATGAAACATCGGCACATGAAATAGAAACTCACCCAGGCGTTGAGCACGGTGCAGGTGAAGGGAGATTCACAAACTGTGGTAAGCACGAGATCAGTCGTAAATATAGAGCACGAAGGTGAGCTAGAAGCGTACCCGTTGGTCCAGCCCATCCCTGTCCACCACATTGACCCCAGTGAGCAGCAGTTCCGCCGGGTGGGGGAGTTGGTTGGGTCGGAACTGTTGTAGTGGAAGGAGGTGGGGTGGTCGGAGGCTGGCTCGATGATGGAGGAGGGTTACCCGGCGTGAGGCCAGTCAAACCGAACCATGTCATGACATCGTTCTCTTGTTCGGGTACTGTATGCCCAACACCTTGCGCGAGGATACCTAGTCAAATAGATATTGTGAATAATAGCCAATTGAATATTTGGGAGTAGTATACCTTGAACATCCGCGCCGTACGAGGTTCGGGTATAGCCGTTAAGAGGAGAGTTGCTTTGCGTCGAGGTGGGTGTCTGGCTGACTCCGAAAACGTTGGTCCACTGCTTAATCTCCTCTTGGAAGTTTTGTGGGTATAGCGTCGTGTCGCTGGAAGTACCGGGTTTAGATATTGAATGTACTCAATGGAAGGGTATGACTAACGCTGTTCCGTGCCAGAATTGAACTTTCGGGCGTGTGCCAGTGAAGCCGGGGTAGCCGGACCTGACTTGATCACCCTAACGTAACGTCATGACCATGATTAGACAAGATAGTACAGAGACTAACCCATTGTTGCGCAGTCTTGATGAGTTGACCTTGTGCACACTGGCTGTTCCACATATTGGGTCCCGCAAAGCATCCGTACGGAACACCGGAGAAGAGTGATCCGGCCTTGAATAGATCGGGATACGCACCCATGAGAACGTTGGTCATCATGGCTCCGGAGGATGTACCAGTTGCGAAGACATTCGAAGCATCTACACCATAATTGGCTATGGCATATCGGACCACTGACGCAATAGCGAGAGAGTCGCCTCCAGCATCATGCGTCAGAGTAGCGTCTGAGTGTACATCCCAGCATCCTCCTGGGTCAGGTGCATCGGGGTAAATAACAATGAAGCCATCTACCAACGGTGTGAAACAAAGTGCTTAAACAAAAGAAAATACTCCTACGTGTATCTGCAAGCTGCGCCAAGGTTGTCCCCTGGAAATAGGCTTGCGCGGTGCCGGTGCAATAGTGCATAGCGATGATGAGAGGTGGCGGGGTTGCAAGCCTGGTAGGCTTGTACAGGAACATCTGAACACCTGTGGGATTAGAGCCAAAATTGTTGATCTGCTGTAGCGTGCTCGAGAGCGCGGTAACCAGCATTCCATTGAATGCGATCAGCAGTGCAATAATGGACTTCAGCTGTAGGAGAGACATTGTGCCGAATGCTGAGGAGACAACGAAACCAAGCTAGTTAAATACTGCATACGATATGATATCACTGCCACAGAATGATCCGTGTATTTTCCACACGCCAAAGACATGTCGAAGGCAATGGTTTATGCGGCGGGGGCGCTGCTTCTTGTGTATTGAGCGGTTTATGTTCGGGATCAGCAAGACGATCATGTGAAGAACATTGAACTGTCTTGCGCATAGAAAATAGACTCAGAACACTAATTATCGGCCGCCATGGAGGTAAAGTGTCCTAGCCTAAAGACGTCGAAGCTGGTGACCTCCGCATGAGCCATCGGGACGCGAAGAGTAAGAAGAGGACTGGGCGGAGAGACGGATGAAAAGTTCATTCCGTAGTCACGTGTCCTGGAACATACTGGATGGCGGAGATGCTTCGGCTCACCATCCTCATCATCCAACTTGAACTCAGCCTTAGGTCGTGTCCTATAATAACTTGAGCTTATGTCGTGGACCCTACGTCTTCTCGTGCGGCCAGCTGACTTTGCCTTCTATGCGACTATCACCCTTTCTATTCTCGATAATCGTTCACAGCCGCGTTGTCCGCGTAGAGGATAAGCGATGATCGATGACTACTTAGGACGTCACAATGTACCTACGCTAAGTTCTACATGCTTTCTGTAGAAAATTGCTAGTCTCATTGCCACTTGGCCTCCATGGAGCAAGACCGCAGGATAGCCTTGTCGTAAGGAACACGATCATAACGGGCTGAACGAGATATCTGGATCTTACTGGCTCAAGCTCATAATTGACTGTATCCCCGACGGTACTCTTGTAAGTATCATCGGGACGCTGGTGGTATCAGGAATATCATTACCATCGGGTAGCTTGATCTTTAGCGGTCGGTCGCCCATCTCAGGTTCGCGGCCTAGCGCGGCCGTTCCGTCCATGTAAATTCGCGCCATTCCGATCGCTGCTGTACATAACCTTTCTCAAACATCGCACGTTAATCTCCACGTTTCGCGTCTCAGATCTACACGTTCCTCAGCCCTCTCCAAGCGAGCCTAACACGAGTCTGAATAGTATGTAAAACCATTCAGAAGTTCAGAGACGCCAGCGGCGGCCTTGTATTGTTTTTTGAACCTCGACTCACTGATGTACCATGTGCATATAGCAATTTACTTCGGTTTCACTGTAATCTCACGGATCTGGTTCTGTATATATAGCTCATTTTCGTTCTCTCTGCCAACCTACTGCTACCGCTCCTCTGCGAAGGTTCCTTCTCACCCCTTATTCTTCTATTTCTCTTAATTCCAGAGGTTATAGCGCGCATCCTCTTTCATTCTTAGTCCATCATCCCTTACATCGCCGATGCTGAACTTAGCGATCACCTTCGCAGCCGCGGTACTCGTTCTACATCTTATCAAGTGGTACGCCCGTAGTCACACCGGCCAGCGTAAACAACTTTATCATCCTGGGCCAAGGCCACTCCCCATCATAGGCAACGCCTTGGACATTCCAAAGGTTTCCCCCTGGCGTGAGTATGCAAGTTGGCAACAACAATATGGTGAGATCCAGTCACGCTGCGTTTTAAGGAGCGTACTAATTAACTGCGCAGGCGATGTAATACATCTAAGTGCTTTGGGAAAGCATATTGTCGTGGTCAACTCTGTCGACAAAGCCATCGATCTCCTTGACAAGCGCTCTGCCAACTACTCGGACAGACCAGACATCCCCATGGCCAACATGACGGGTTGGACGGCTATTAACATCGGTCTGATCCACTATGGGGAACTCTGGCGAAAGCATCGACGACTCTTTCATCAAAAGTTCCGGCAAGGTATGGTGTCAGAATTGCATCCCTTGCAGATGGTCAAAATCCACGAACTCTTGCGCAATCTCCTGCAGAACCCGGAGGAGTTTCGATTACATGTTAGAAAGTGGGCCTCAGAATAGTTGCCACTGGCCATATGGCTAACTTATCGACGACAGCTTTCCGTCTTCGGTTATCATGTCCGCTACGTATGGCTACGAGATTGCTCCTCGTAATGACCCCATTGTCACCCTAGTCGACGAAGCCTCGACAATGATAACAGAAACTATTTTCCTGGGTTCGCAGCTGGTCAACGTATTCCCTGCTCGTGAGTTTCGTCCTTCTTCGCCAATAATCGCCGTCCAACTTTGGTCTTTCAGTTCAACATATACCGGACTGGATGCCGGGTACGGGCTTCAAGCAGGTTGCCCGACAGTGCCGCGATAAGGTCAATGCGATGATGGATATTCCATTTATCTCGGTCAAAGAACAAATGGTAAGTTCTTCGACGCTCATTGTAACGTTTCTAATCTTCCCCTAGGCTAAAGGCGAAGCAATGCCATCTTGGACCGCGGAATTATTAGAGAGACATGCAGCACTCAAGGGAGACGAGGAAGACGAATACCTCATCAAAAGCGTGGCTGCAACTGCATTCGCAGGTTTGCCCTTTTGGCTATTTTCGTTGACTTTCTTCTGACGTTGTGTGGATGACAGTTGCGGCGGATACGGTATGTCATTTCTTCCTTTGTGGCGTGTCGTACTCACTTTACTTCTTCGTCTCCCACAGAGCGCATCTTCCCTGACTTCTTTCATTCTGGCAATGGTCCTGTATCCTGATGTGCTTGCGAAAGCACAAGCTGAATTGGACTCCGTGGTGGGGAATTCAAGGCTTCCAAATTTTGGTGATCGTGAATCGATGCCGTATATCGATGCACTTTGTCATGAAATAATGAGATGGAGTCCAGCTGTCCCTTTAGGTTCGTGCCGATTCTCACCTATTCATGATCTGAACAGGTTACTCCATTTGGATGTAATAACATTCCCATCACGACTTTGATACTAACTTTGTAGGTGTGTTCTAGGTGTGCCTCATGCTGCTCTGGAAGACGACATATACGACGGCTATCTAATCCCCGCAGGTTCGTTTTTTTTCCTGCCCTAGATCCAGCCAATCCTTACGGTAGTTTAAACTTATTTAACCCCTTTCGGGATATTCCCATGAACGTGTCTGCATGCTGAACTGACTACTTTTGGCTCAGGCACTATGGTCATGTCGAACATCTGGTGGGTAGAATTCACAATGCGCACACTGCCATGCCATAATTCGACCAATTTGTGGGATAATCGACTCAACGTGTTGTATTTTTTAGGGCAATGAGCAGAGATGAGCGGGTTTATGTTGAGCCATCAAGGTTTATGCCGGAACGTTTCTTAAACGGAGATGGTACCGAAGTGATTCATGATCCTTTGCCGACTTTTGGTTTCGGACGTCGGTACGTAGATCCTGAACACGCTGTGCGGTGAATTAGATCCCTGAAGATTTACATCCAGGATCTGTGTTGGCCGTTTCTTGGCCGAGGACACACTCTGGATTGCAGCGGCCACCATGCTTGCTTGCTTCAATTTCACAAGAGCGAAAGACGAGTTTGGCAAAGAAATCGAGGTGACCGGTGAATATGACGATAAGCTGATCAGGTGAGTAGATTGCGCCCGCTGATGTGTCTTCGATAGTTAAACCATTTGTGTAGTCATCCACTACCATTCCAATGCTCCATTACTCCGCGGTCCGATGCAGCCGTAAAACTGATTAGGTCATTGGCTTGATTGACCTGATGATCCCACTTCTTATTTTATCATGAGACTGCTTGTTTCGTGTGACGATCTTGCACAATAGAGGCACTCTGTTAGCAAAGTAACATAAACTCGCGGAAATTTATCCTAGAACTGAAGTGACGCCGATACCCTTACCACATAGTACTGCTATCCTAGAGCTCGCACAATGGAGTCCGTCTGTTCAACGATCCGTGTATGCTACATCAAGCCCGACATAAATTAGTGAGCGGCGTGATTCACAGTAGGTAAAACGTATGTGTTACGGGAAAGCATTTCACACTTGGGTACAGAATTGCCACAACTCTTCAAGTCATTGATTTACATAGGATATTCGTGTTATCAGAAATTTGATGAAGCGTGCCTAACAATCATTACATCGCTTGGAGGACAGTAAAGTGTATTACAAGAGGGGTTCATGCTATCTTGAACCCCCTGTTGCTAACATGTGCAAATAAATACATGTGCGACGACCTTGACTGCCTTTTGCGGAACCAGGCTCTTGCCTAAAACGCGAGGTTTGGTGAGCATGGTAAGCCCCTCCCCTGGCCCACAGTGGGCAACCCTCAAAGGTACGCTCAATGTTTCTCTTATATTTCACCTTACCCAAGATTTGCAGAACCTTCTTCCTCTCCCTCAGGCGATGAGGGTCCTTCAAATCACTCTACATCTCGAGCTACTGGAAGTAAACGCAAGGTTCATCATAGTACGGCACCATCTAGCCCTCCCGGAAAACCTGCGAAAGCTCCACGGTTGTTTCAGCATGATCAAGCAACCAACAGTGGGACCGATCTTCTTGGTGAGCTCTCCCTGGTTTCTTCTCATCGAGTTAACTGAGTGTTGCACCCTAGGCGCGTCCACCTCCCAGCCTATTCGTAAAGCCACGTATCGATTAGGTCGCCACGAACTACCTCCCTCATCTTCCTCCCGGCCAGTTACATTCAACTCTTCTCTTCTTTTCCCGCGCAAGACCGCCTCTGCAGCGACTAGGATTGTACGGCGTACAAACAAGGAGAAGTTACGACAGCTTAGTATTACCCCTCCTCCTCCGGATTACCGGCCTGCATCAAAGCTCATCCAGCGTAAGCCTGAAATCAGTCCTACTACCAAGAAGAACGCTTCGAGCTTAGCAAATTCGCAATCGGCGCCAGTTTTGCACGCGAAAGCGCGTCAATCAGGTAGGCTTATACTCACTGAAACTACAGATTAACTACTTGGCTCTAACTTATGATGAATTGAGATCCAATAAATATTATTGTGATATCTGACGATGACGAAATACCTCCGTCGACCACTCTCCTGCGTTCGATTTCAGCGAGCCAAGTTTCTACTTTCAAGGGTAAAGGCAAAGCTCAAAGCATGTCAGAAGGCAGCATTGAGCTGACCGATAGCTCTTCTGACCTCCCTCCTCCGTCAGCCGAGTTATTCTCACCAAGATCCAAACGCTTAGTACCCGGAAGTGTTAATGTAAATGCAAAAAACAAGCAGAAGCACGCCGTGCGCCCTGTGAAGAAACTTGCGCCCATCTTTCGGACTTCGCCAAAGAAGTCGGTCAAAGCTGATCCAGTGCGTACGAGAGAGGTAGACGGCGTGATCGAGATCGACTTCAGTGACGAGGAGGAGAATTCACCACCAAAGTCAGCATCACTACCCCGGGCACCCTCTCGCTTACCCACCGTCTCTTCGCCACTCGGGGCTTCTTCCCCTCTTCTTCCTCCCTCCTATGACATCGCTAATGACGTTGATCATCCCCCAGACGCTATCCTCCCCGAAAATGAAGATCCCTCTTTTGCCTCCCACATATTGGAACCAACTGATCTTCCACCTCCTCATGAGATATCTGCTTCATCTTCCCTCATCCCTGTAGCCTCCAACAGCGCAGACATTAACATCGCCCTTACCCTCCTAGTCACCGACCCCGTCCCAGAAACTATCAACCGCACCCCTTTGTCAGCACCCTCTTCCCTTGTAGATACAGACCGCTTCTCTCCTGGTGTTCCACCCATCATCTCCGTCCCTCAAGTACCGGATGCCTTGCAATCGCCCTCCACATTATCGCCCTCCATCCTCACTGAAATCCCACAAGCGCTATCTACGGAACTAACCACCCTCCACATCGGAGATCCTCTGCATCAAGTTGAAGATAGTCCAGTTACTAAGGAACTGGTGACAGGCACTACTTGTCCGAGTGTCACTCGGCCTCTAGAGCCTCCTAGCGCTACCACTGACATTATTGTAAAGCCAGAGAATTATTCCTCTATCTTCACGCAGCGCATTTCATCACCCTCGCACTCACGAACTACTGGTAGTCCAGCGCCGCTCGTTCTTCAATCTTCTTCATCTGAGACTTTCCCCACCAGTGAGCAAGGTTTGTCTCAAGAAATTCAAAAAAGGCTTGCTTTGACCTGAGTCTATCCACAATAGATTTAGAAGCTACAGCGAACATGGTCATTGATGAACCTGGCTCTTCACGGAGGCCGCAGCGTTTGCACAAAAGCCCCGTAGTACTTCGTAGCCTAACACCTGCAAGTTCTCTTTGTAGATCTACAAAGTCTCCTCGCCTTTTATTCCAACCATCAGCATCAAGTTCCCAGCTCATATCCGCAGGCCGTAGTTCCACACCATCCACGACTTCAGCGACATTCGATACGAAAAGTCCTCAAACAGTGTCCATACGCGGGCTCAGCGAGATCCGCGCCTTCCGTCGACAACTACGCGCCCAGAAGCTCAACTCGAGTGTTGGTGCATCCAGCCCCGAGGCCGCGTCCTCTTCGCCCGAGCCTGTGGATTCCAGTCCCATTCTTCGAACATCGTCTCCAGGTGCACTTATTCCGATTAAACCTGACCCCTATAATACGGTTTCCCCGCCACTCGACGAAGCAACGGAGAAGGATTCCATAACCCAATCAACCTCAGTTACAAATCCGTCTCCGTCTTCGCTCCCTGTGCCTTCCGATGCTGAATCTTCCGTAGGTGTAAGTACCACTTCGATTCCTAGCTCTAGGCTCCGCCTGAAGTAGAATATAGCAGGACTCTGTGAAGCACGATCCGGCTGCCGGTGCTACAAGTGAAAGCGAGATTGGGCTGGAATATTGGGATCCGCCTGAGGAACTCGATTCATCTGCTACTCAGCCTGCTGTGTTGCAGGTCAAAGGGATTAGCGCAAATGTATGGTGATTAATCAGATTGGATAACTTCGAGTCGTTATTGACCTCACTTCCCGCAGAATAAAGATCAATCTGATGCATTAATGGAAGACCTTGAACTTACTCTTACCGGCACTGCCAACGCTTCCAATGTCGAGTCCACTTCCACTGTAAGTTTAAGAGTTAAGTAACTTGAATATTGGCTTATCGTATTCTTAGAATTACGTCCCCGTTGAACATGGCCCTGATGACCCTCAGTCGTTGCCTCCAAGCTCTCACGCCTCACCAACATCTTCTAGATCTACTACAGCTTCGGACGATGGCCTCAAACACAAGGCACAGCCATCATCAATGCAGCCTGGGTCTTCTTCATCCCGATCGACTAGTCCATATCGTACACCCGATGAATATTTGATGAATCTATCAGCCTCCAAGACATACGGGGGCAATCCCGTCTTTACATGGAAAGACATCCTAAAAGACCCTTCAAATTTCGAGCAGCCGTACAAGAAGGCGAAAGACATCCCGCACTCCCTCCAGGATTACATCAACCGTATGGATGCTTGGCATCGCTCACTCCCCGGCATGCGCACTGTCCTCGAATCCGCCATCGCTGAAAACACTGCCGAAGACGAACCGGACGCACCACCTATCACTATCGTTAATTATTTTGACGACGAGCCTTGCCCTCCTTGGGAGTTCTACTACACCAACTTCATGTGGCATGATGAAGGAGTTCCTCCACCAACCATATCGGGTCTCAAAGGCTGCGGCTGCTACCCTCGGTGCGATCCCAAGAATAAGAATTGCTCTTGTTTGCGTAGGCAGCAAGAATTGACAGGTGATTTCGTTCCTGATTTTGCATATGATGCAAGAGGGAGGTTGCGGACTCAGGGTATACCCATCTTCGAGTGTAACGATATGTGCGGGTGTGATGACGAATGCCGGAATAGAGTAAGAATCAGGTCTTATTTCATTCTACAGATACTCATTGCTTTGTTAGGTTGTCCAGCACGGCCGGAAATGTGTCGTCAAGATTGGAAAAACAAAAAACAAGGGGTGGGGTAAGTCTATTGTTATTACCTTTTGAATGCAGCTCACTTTTTGTAGGGGTCTTCTCGGGGCCCAAGAAAATATATGCTGGGTCATTTCTCGGGATTTACTCAGGTGAGCTAATTACCAACGCAGTAGCTGAAGAGCGCGGCAAGTAGGCAGTCTTCCTTTAGTCCACTTGAATGTGCTCTCTGACGAATACATGTAGGAAGTATAACAAGTTCGGTCGCACGTACTTGTTCGATCTCGACTTCTACCATTTGCGGGGAGGTGACGAAGACTGGTCGCCCAAATATGTTGTTGATGCTTATCATGCCGGCAATGTAAGTCGTCCAAGATCCATATTCTCGTTTGCTGACGTATACCGATACAATCCACAACAGTTTACCCGTTTCTTGGTGCGTTACTTCTCAGTCCTTTTCAGCGAACAAAGCTGATTTTTTGTTGCATAGAACCACTCATGCTCCCCCACTGCTAGACTTAACGCAGTCTATATCAACGATTCCAACATCGAGAAACCCCTCCTCGCCATTTTCGCATGTAAGGATATCGAACCCAACACCGAAATTTGCTTTTCCTATAACGGTAATTACGACGTAAGTATATCCATTGCTTGAGAATCTTTATGCTGACCGAAATTATTGGTTGCAGGAGGAGGAACAGGAACAAAAGGCTGCGCTGATCAAGAACCAGAAGAGCGATGCCATCTACGAGCCATGTATGTGTGGCGCGAAGAATTGCACGGGTACGGAAGCCCAATTCTTTTCATCAATCGTAATCAGACTAACCTGCCTGATTGAAGGCATGATATTCGATTGATGTGCACGAAATCCAATGAGGTTATACACATGCCGTAGTTATCTATGTACATAAAGTACAATTAATGTAGCATGGATAATAATGATGATATCCTATCTCGGGTATGATGGGGAAAAGAGTATGCTAATCATCAATTACAATGACTTCTCCTAGTTGAGTTGGATTGGAGCTAGCAGATGGTCGACTCCGACCAGCCCTATCAGCTCCTCCGTTCGTGTCCGAAATATCGCTCGCGACTGTCCGTTTACGCCTCTTCGAGGGCGGTTCATCCGCACCATCCGTAGCCGATAGCTGACTTTCATCATCGGAATCTTCGATAACAATAGGCTCGCTGCTGACTGCCGTAGACGGCGAACGTGTAGCAGAACCGATATCGCTGGGCGTCAAAGGTCCTATCGCGGTGGCTTTCCGCTTGCCCTTCGCCTTTGCGGACACCGTCTCGGGTATAGCTGACGGTGGTGGCTTCGGACGCGCATACAACTCCACCCATTGCCTGGCAATGGTGTCATGCTGTTTCCGATTCCGTATGTATTGCGTTGCAATGGAGGGGACTAGCGTAAATGGACAAGTAATGGTCAGCGCTGTTTTTATCTGCAGATTGCTAGCATACCGAGGGGGTCCTCTAGATCCAAGCGAGATGAAGTAATCCTCAGTCAGGCTAAGACACATAGACAAGATATGAAGATGGCCGTACGCGGATTGGGATCGGTCAGGAGAGACGAAAGCGACAGCATCACTTTGAATATTGAGAGAGCAGGCGACCATTGCTGTTTGAGAATGTCTATACAAATGCTTCCCCTGTCCGATATCTAATTGCTTTCTTAGATTTGAGTTGACACCGAGACAACATTCCACATACATTCATATGATATATCCTGCACAAGTTAACGTTCAGCACTAATCCAGTAAATGGCACACGAGATCCCAATACTCACCTTGTGGTAAACATAACTTTCGGAGCTGAGAACCTAGAGCATAGAATATCCATAAGTAGTCAATATCTTACTCCTTCCGTTACCAGTAAAAGCACTTACGGGTAATCCGGTGCCAGGTGTATTTCCACGTTAAACACGCCCCCCTCATACGGGCTCCCTTGGGGCCCAGGCAGACTTCCCTTCCACAAATACAAGTTATCCTCCGAGGGGGTGAGCGTTATGGGCCCCAAGTCCTCCTTCTTCAGGTCGGCGATTTCGCGATTAATACGCTTCACAGACATCTATTCCAGCACATTGAGCAAAATCATGCAGAAGGCATTCACCTGGGAGTAGACATACAGGATTAGTGAGTCCAGGCGGCATGGCGAGTGGGCGAACTGCTGAGAGGTAAAGGTAGAAGGTTAGACGTTGAAGTGAGACGAAGTAAGAAGGGCAACAGCTGAGCGTGGATAATAACACCGAAAAGTAGGCCCGATACATCACGTGCGACCAACGTAGAAGTCATACAATTCAAAGATCACATGATCTGAATCACCTAATTCCAAATTGACCCAGTCGTTTGCGTTTACTCTTTTAAATCTTTGAAACCCATAGCGTACTACGACCATTGAGAATTATGTGTAGTATGTAGATGAAGATAAGCAATACTTGCAATATTTAAACGGAAAGTTGGTATATGAATGAGTATGTCACACTGGGTGGACTGATGTCGTGAATGAAGCAGGGGGAAACAAGATGTGATGAATGGAGAACGTTTGAGAAGTGAGCAAGGACCAGCAACGCTCTTCCGCCTATGGACACGTAGACTATTCTAATCTAAAAACGGATCAGAGCTCGTCACAGAAAGGGAGGTCCTCGTCATCATCATCATCATCATCAGAATCGTGACTGCCGGTCTGAGGGGCAGGAGCAGGAGTGTTAGTGGAAGAAGGGGCGGGCGTGGGGCTTGGATGCGCCGGGACAGCGTTGGGGGGAATAGTTGCGGCCGGGAGACCTGACTTCCCAACGCCAGCAGGAGCAGGGGGGCATTGCACCGTATTCGATGTGCAAAGGACCTACACACAGAGTGAGATTGGTTCCATCAAGGCTTACTAAGGGGGAAACAAACCTCTCCGATGTAGATATTAGTGCAGTCGTCGTTGATTTGAGGGTTGTTCAGATAAAGGATAGTGTTGTTAACACCAGCTTTGGCTGAGATCTGATCGCAGGTGTCGTTGGGCTGGACAACGTAAGTTGTAGAACAGTCCTCCTTCTCGTAACCAAGACAGATGGTATCGCCAATTTGCAAGTTTGAGCATGCAGCATCGATGTGACCGTAGTTCACGGTGGCGAGTTGATAGCTGCCAGAGATACTGTTCAGCAAAAGTGACTGTAATGGAATGAATATACTGTTACTCACGTAGAAACATTCTTTGCGGCGGAAATAGAGTCGCAAAAATCACCTTCCTTGATGGTATATTTCCTGGTGCAGGCGCCTGCAGAGACGGCTGCAAAAGCTGGGAGTTATGACGCGCACTCAAGCCCAGCCTTGTTCTTCACTCACAGTAAGCGACGAATGGGATCGCAAAAAGAGCCGCGGTCAACGATTTAGTGAACATCCTGCAATTAATTGGATGTGCGAGGGATAAAGAGCGTGTGCGTAGTTCAAATGAAGGTCGGGGGCACTGCGTCGAGGGAGAAGGGGGTGATGATGGGGGAAAAGCAAAGCAAACGTCGAAGGGTTGAATTTTATCGCCACTCCGCACCTGATATCAGTTTTTCGCCTGACTTGGCAATAGCTCGGCAGTTCGCCGGGTTGCCTTGCCGACACCGCTCAGGCACCGACGTCAAACGCCCTTCTTCCTGAGGGGCCCTAATGTTAGGCCTCTGCTCTGACACTGAAGGTCGTTACACCACTGGAAGTTGCATAAGTATGGTTCACTACACTTACAGCCTATCATTTCATCCGAATGCTCAACCTCTTTTCTTTTCCCTGACCAAGATGGCCCCTGCTCGTCCAAGCAATCCACGTCATGACTTATGATGCTTCTCATACATGGAAAGGCTACGTTCAAGCCAGCTACTTCTGTTCAAGTATAGTTGCTTAATAATACTGTAGGTGGGATCACATTCCCACTGCTTGTACTAAAAAGTATCATGACACGCTACTGAAACGACCTTACTGTTTGTGACTGATCAATCCATGTTGATCTTTAATGTTTCGCTGATCCCCCTCCCGCTGACAAGTATGCGGCACGCGTTCCAGCTCAGAGCACTTCGTTTCAAAACCCATTGCCCTCTCTTCTTCTTCCATTGCACCTTATGACCTGGATTCATATGCTTCCCCCTGACATTCGCTGGTCTTCCAACCGGTGAGCAAAGTGGCGGCGATAGGTAAATTACTTTCGTTCGTCTCTTTCGCATCACTCTTTGGGCAATAACAGCGTCCCGAAATCGTAGGATGGGCAAACTAAGCGTTTCGTAGATCGTCATAGGCTTCATTAACTAGGCCCCCTTTCCAAATAGCCACGCCCTGAAAGGAGCTGGCTTGATTATCCAATCGTTCTTCTCTACTCCTCATTCCATTCGGAATTAATCACCTCTATTAGGTACACAAAGAAGGGCTTGGTGCACAGCCAATCTAGCCAGTCGGTGAGAGGGTGGTCCCCAAAAGGGCTTCTTACCATCCTCACTAGAGTCAGGCAGTGCCTTTGCTTCGCACATCAGTATCTCATCTTTGGAGCAAGTGGGCTACCATGTGAAACACTGTACAACCCACCGTCCAACCATATATGACTCCAACAACAGGCGATACGGTCGATAAAAATGTGAAATCGCGATGCGCACTCGACGGAACCTGGAGGTCCTGACCCTCTTGCCCAGCGAGGCTGATTTCGGGGTGATATATCATGGTGAAAACGAGGCGGCGATGTCTCACTTGTTGGAATAATTGCAAACCCAGCTCGTGGCTGAAGATGTATCCATGTAAGTCATTATCTCTCCAAATCTTTGATCAGAGTCTTTTTCCAGTCATTCGATTACAGCAATCTTCCATCGCGCCGTCTACGAGATATAACATTGACCCAGAAGATCAGTCTACCAGTTCCAAGCCCTCTGACCAACTTTCATACTGCTTAATCTCATCCTCCACCCGCTTATGTTTCTCCCTGATCCCCGTTATGGCTGGTTTTCCAATCAACAAACGAAGAGGCGGTGACGCTATCTTGCTAAATTGATAAATCTTATCTGCAGCCTTGTTCACATCGCCATAATCTAGTGCTTGAGCAGTAATCATTCGGCGGAACTGCTGAGCAGGCAACTGTGGATCTACGTAGGCCGCAGGAGGTGTAAGCAGGTCCATCCCACCCTCTTCAAACGACCTCGTCTTGAATATGCTCGGCTCGATCATTGATATCTACCCCAACCATCATTGATCATCTCTATTGTTTCCGAGGTAAGGAAACCTTATTACCTTGATATTCCATTTGGGATCAATTTCTAAAGCCAGGGACTCGGTTAAACCTTCAATAGCTTAATGTCCAATGCTTCATTTTGAGACATGGCAAGTGGTACCTGGGAGAACTGCTTACCATGCTTACTAGATTTGACAAGCAAAGTGAGATCAAGAAACTTATCACGGCGTATATGCTCACCTTGCAGTATAGTAACCTATTCCTGGCGCGCCGATCTGTCCGTTCATCGAAGTGGTAGTAAGCAGCAACCCTCCTTCACCTGGAGGGTTGAGGTCTCTAAATGCATGTACTGCTTCCCTGCTAACATGGGCGGCACCCCAAAAATTCGCCTCGAACATACGTCTTGCTTCTTTGTTTTGCTCCCTTTCTACTTCAGCCACGTATCCATACCCCGCATTATTGAACACGACGTCGCAACGCCGGAACCGTTCGTACATGCTTTTGAAGGCGGCCACGACGTCTTCTTCAACCCCAACGTCGCATTTCAGCACCAAAAGTCGATCAGCGGGTATTTGCTGCACTAGATCGTCGAGCGAACTAGGGGAGCGCGCTGTTGCCACAACGATCTCCCCATTAGCCAACGCAACCTCGGTTACTGCTCTTCCGAATCCCGAAGAAGCACCTGTAACTGAGAGAGGGTCGGTCACATTGGTTGGATAGCATTAAACACTGATTCGCACTTAGCCAAACTCGAGGACTTGTCATCTCCCTTGGTAGAGCAGAAGAATGTAGCAGAGAAAGGATGAGTACATGCACCCACGGCGGAGGGGGGCTATTTATGCAAGTACCATGTTACACCTACTCACGTACGCAACGGATCACTCACGATGGGCCCCGAAGCGCTAGAAACATATTTGCGCAAGTGCCATGCCGCAGGGAGATGCTTCCGCGTAGAGTGAGTCGCACAAAACGGGGCCCGTAGCTAATAGAGCTTAAACGCCATATGCTGCTCATCTTTCTCCCTGATGACACAGCGTTAGTCACCCTTACCACATAATTTCCGAAGCATTTTGTAAATGGTCAAGGTGCTACCGTGTAGATCTTTGAACACATAGTACTCATCATGTTCAACCATGACAATAGCGACTGTCCATGACTAGCATCGAAAAAACGACCCAAACTCATAGACTGAAGCAGATACCCTCTCTATTCGCATTGTCGCCTTCATTCAAATAAGTCCGACTCGGACTAATTCGCCAGTTCCTCATCATGTGACTAGCTCTTGATCCCATCGTGTCGTTGGGCTTCCTCTGTATGTCTGTCAACTAGTCACTAGTCAGCACTCATGTGCTTACCCGCCAACATCGTGCTAAGGTATTATTATTAGTGTTCTCAGCTGTCAATTTGCCGACGGCGGACTTGTTTGTCCACTTTTGCAAGTAGCAACGCCGACCTCTCTACACACTAATGACATCAGTCAGGCTCCTAAGCGTTAAATCCATATCTCAAGAAATTTATCGCGCCTGGGCTGCTCGGTTCCGATGCTATCGTACACATTTGACGAAAGATACTACTGACTTCTCCATCCTGAATGGGGATTGCCCAAACTGACAAGAAAATATTGACCGGATGATATGATAATCTTCAGAGTAAATACCCAGGAAAGGGATTCTTCTGCAAGTATGATTGATCCCAACTCTAGCCCATCTGATTAACCCTCAAACTCCCTCCACGCATCTGCAAGCGAAACGGCGGTGTTCAACAGCTTTCCCCTCAGATCACATTATCGACATTGTCAAAGAGATTCTACGAAATTTTGGATCATCGTTCGACGTGCTGCTAGCGCTGCATCTAAAGATCGATACAGCGCCGCCGGTAACACATCAATGTATGTATCACTTATTGCATTTGCATGTATCCCGAGATAGGAGCTCACCCTTTCTCAATAACAGGGGCATGTAGCGATGCGAGGGTTGATACTTGATGACGCCGGATTATTGGGTACACCCCCACAGCTATAATACATGAAACGTGGAAGGACATCAAGTCCACTAGGAGGGCCGGTTGCTGTATTCATACGTATATGATACAAGCCATCCCATCGTTCATGGTAGTCCAATCGCTGATTCGAGCGGATGTGGGTGTGTGTTGCGGCGACCTGTAGCGGATTGATTTAACCATGAGCCTGATTATCTGATCACACCCTGATTCATTTCCATCCTTCATTTCCTTGCCGAGAACCCGATGGCTCCAAACGTTTGAACTCTGCCACCAGAAAGAAAGTGAGCTATGGCATATATGATACAAGGTATCCCATCATTCACATGGATTTAGTACGATAATCCAATTGCTAATTCAATACAATGCAGTTGTCCGTGAGTGTGCTGCAGCAGGTCAATCTATCCGTAGACTTGATGGAAAGTACATTACATTATCTGATCACGCTATGATTCGTTTACCGACTGCAATAATTATTCAATTCCCGAGAACCAGTGAACGTTCGGGCTAGCTATCCCGCGCTGAAGAAAATTCAAAAAGTGACACAGCACCGTCTGTAGCACATCAATGTATGAGCTCAAATAGGAGCCCGCCCTATCTCAATAACAGGGGCATACAGTGATGCGTGCTCGGAGGGTCGATCCCAGAGGCTTGACGCCGGCGTGTTTGAGTACACCTCCCACAGCTATAATACGTGAAACGTACAAGGACATCAAGTCCGCTAGGAGGGCTTTAGACTACGGTAATCCAATCACTGATTCGACCGAATGCGGGTGTGTGTATGGAAGGGGTTACTACTGAAGTACTGACCGGTGCACCTGTAGCAGATTGATCTAACCGTAGGTCTGATTATCTGATCACACATCCTTCATATCCTTTTCATTTCCTTTCCGAGACCCGTTTGAGCTCTACCACCAAAAGAAACTCTTACCCAAAACCCGATTATCACCGTATCACCATATCACCATATCATCGTACCATCGTACCATCATATCGACACCACTGCGTACTATCAAAATCCCAAACGGATCGTACACGCCTATACATAACGGGTACTATACCGCACATCCGACGCCTATGTGCATCAGTATGTAGCGGAGTGATCCAACTGTAGACCTGATCACGCTATGATTCATTCACCTTGGCCTACTTCATTCCCTTCCCGAGAACCGGTGAACGTTCGAGCTAGCTATCCCGCGCTAAAGAAATTTCAAAAAGTGACACAGCACGGTCTGTAGCACATCAATGTATGAGCTCAAATAGGAGCCCGCCCTATCTCAATAACAGGGGTTCACAGTGCTCGAGCCTTGGAGTGTTGATCGATCACTGAGTACACCCCCACAGCTATAATACATGAAACGCAAAGTGACGGTTGAGTCAAGTACAGTAGGAGGGCCAAGACAACGACAAAGGTGACAAAGCCATCGCATTGTATTAGTATTCATACCATACACATATAGACATCCCTCGGTCCTGTGCAAGTAGCAACATACACGATCGATGACAAATTGACAGCCCCTATAACATAGCATCATGCATCCGACACTCTCAAAAAAAGGACTTGACAAAAAGGAAACAAAAAACCAGAGAAACGCGTACCCATAGCCATAACCATAGCTGCAATAGCTAGTTACACCGGAATGCGCAGTACTACCGAACACAAATCTCCATTGTTCATACCCACATAAAGATACGGAATTAAAAAGTCACAAGTCGGGGAGAAACGGCGGGGTTCGGGCACGATACATGATACAACGTACGTGTCAGATCATCGCATCAGTATGTCTATTGTAAATCACTGATTGAAGCGAGTGAGCCGACGACGGTCTCTTTATCCCGCCCTTGACTTTCTACGACAGGGGGGATGTCCGTGGGAGTGCCAGGAGTGATGTATCGCCTCGTGGATTGTGGTACGTACGACTCAGCGCTAGCCGCAAGACGAGGCATATTGTCAAGTTGTTAACATAATAAAAATACATGAGCACCGTTGCGAACGCATTATAATTGGACACCATCTGATATATTGTGGCGTTAGACTCGACGTTGGTGGATATCGGGAAAAAAAGAGTTTGATTAATGCTATATTCATGAAATTGGAAGTTTAATGAAGCAGGGAAAAGGAAAGGACTATATAGAATGAATGCATGCGATCCGAGATGGAAACCTCTACAGGTTCTGGAATTGTGTTTGAGCACCAAAAGTCGGGCGACAGGCCGTACACACACGTCAGAGAGATGGTAATTGATCGGCAAACTCGATGCTGGATACCTGAAAGCCCAGAGGATGCGTACCGTAGTGAAGTATGGTCAGCGTCCTTTTGTGGCAATTGCTGGTGGGGAATGTGATTTGTACCAGGACTTTGAAAGAAGACATCGGCGGCGGAAAAGTAACCAGGGTTTTTTGATCGAAAACGGATATAACGTAATCTGGATACCGACTTTTTGGATCGAGATTGCTTTACTGAGATGAGAGATGGCAGTTAAATACAACTCTAGCACCAACGACCCAACCATGTCCACCACTACTCTCGACATGTTCCCTGAAGAACTCCTCGAGCGCATCTTGTCTCTATGCGTATCCTCCCCGCCTTTCCCTCCCGCTCGTCCTCACTGGCACTGCCCTCAACTCCCAACCCGCTCACAAACTCTCCCTTCCATCCTCTCCTCCTCACTCAACTCGGGTCCACGCACACGCCTCGCCCCACTCCTCGTCTCCCGCCGCTTCAACAGAATCGCCACACCTCTCTTTTACCACACCATCCTCATAAGGTCACCAGCCCACGCAGACGCCCTTGCTTGCACCTTACACGCTTCCCAACAAGGCAGAACACACAACTCCAACCTAGCCAAATCAGTCAGACATCTAGTTTTAATGGGCGCTTGGGAACGTGCCGCTCCTATCCTCCTCCTCTGCAAAGCCTTGAGGACTCTCGACTTGACAATGACCGCAGATGGCGACGGTGGTGAGTTTCTTCCCTTTCTCGCTTCCGCTCATTCGGCTCCACAAGCGATCATTTCGAAAAAACGCTCCTGGGAACTTTACTGATTGATTCCACCGTATAGACGTCCTACTCCGTACCATCCCCGATCTCCATTACGTCCAACACCTCATCCTCCGTAAAGCCCAAAACGTCTACCTCACCCAGCCACACCCCCGTGCTGTTATCGCCGCTGTCGCCAAAGGCATCTCTCGATGGACTTCTTTGGTCAGTCTTACTTGCATTCAATTAACATCAATTCTAATATGCCCTCATAGGAAACGGTGTACATTGCATTCCGCCTCTCGGATGACTCGTTGACATCCAGTCTCGCCTCTTTGACGTCTGCCGCTGACGCTCTACACGCCTCTGTCGCACAGCTCAGCGCCGCAACAGACGCATTCACAAACGTAATGGCTTCCCGCTACGGAATCAATCCTTCACACCACCTTCACCACCACTGGTCCTCATCCTCATCAACAACCCCGTTCCCCTCCCTCCAATCCCCAATCATCTCCCCTCTCCCTCCAAACGCCGGCCCATCCACCCTCCTCGCACACGCCCTCGCAACCGCCCCTTCCCCCAAACTCCACACACTCGTAACCCAACTCCCGGCCGTATGGAACACCGTCCTCCTCACTATCGTCCAAGGCAACCGTAGCCTCAGACGAGTCGTCCTCGTAGACGGAAACACATCCAGAAACGATTACGGGTACAATAAATTCGGATTCAGCCATAACAACAACCTCTTTGGTGACGAAGAAGATCAATCCTGCGACTCCCCCTCATCATCATTATCCCCGCCATCACACACAGGCCGAACCCGAGGCGACTCTACCTCCGTCTACGGCTGTCGTCAGCCAGTACTAGCCTTTGGAGCGACCTCCTCTTTGTTTTTGATGGAAGCTCGCAAACATGCGAGGTTGGCAGAGTTGATCAGGGCTGGTGCGACGAGTATGGGTGGGATGGGAGCGGGAGGTCCGAGGATGCGTGCCTACACTATGGCGCGCTAAATCTCTCTCTCTCACACATGCTCTTGTGTCGCTCTTCACCTTTACGCACTGTTCACAACGTAACGTGCTTGTATACATACACCACTCGCTCTCGCTCTCGAGCCAGGTACATGTCGCGCGCACGTGGGCGTAGGTGTTGCGAGCGAGCGAGTGGGTCTAACGGGCTATTATAACGATATTTATGAGGTAAAAAAAAATTTCCTGGATATCTCTCTCTGTCTCTCTTTTTCTTGGCTTGATACCCCAATACCCCTCTCTTCATATCCATTATCCGCTTTCTTGAACTCCCACAAAAAAAAACTCCGTGGATAGATGTACATTACATTACAACTCCCTCTCGAATTAAGAGCTTGTTTTTATGAGTTATTGATGATAACACCTGGACTTGTTCATTCTTTTTCCCTCTTCTCTCTAAACCTCTATTTTTCCTTGATACCCCCTCCTCCCCGAAAATATAAACCAACGAACGAAACGACGATGGACAGTCCTTTTTCCTACCTCATCTCTCATCTTTTTTGGCATTTTTTTTTTGGTTTTTGAGTTTGCATTACATCCCGATAATGATAACGATACATATCATAGCACGGACAATTAGCTTTCTGTCTTTAACCTTTTTTTTCCTCGTTTTGTCCTTTGAGAGAGAGAGAGAGGGAATCATTACAATCAATCAATTGATCAATATTTCAATGTTCATCACACAAAACCACTCTTCTCTTCTCTCTTTTCTCTCTTTTTCAAGTGTGTGAACGTGGTGATGGGTGCACAAAGACCTACAGATCTTGTTATCAATTCTGTTTTTGTCATTCGAACATATGAGAAAGTATAGTATAATACGCGAGCGTTTATCGTCATGGTACGCTATTGTAATATATATAAAGCAAGTAACTGCCCTGTACACCGCACCAAGAGACCTCTCTCGGACCCGTCAAGAGGGGGGGGGGTTTGTAAACATACGAACTAAAAATTTTAAAAGATGATTGTTGATGTAGATCACAGAGAGAAAAAAAAATGGAAGCGGGGAGGCCCCAGGATATGTCACAATGCAATGGAATCAGGAGGACTGTTGTTGATACGGACGCGTTGATTTTTGTGATTTGACTACTTGAAGTTCCGTCTAGAATGTTTGAACGTGTCGAACGATGCCGCCACTGGTGAGAAAGTGAAAAAAGCGTGCGTGCATATGATAGAGAGAGATTCTCAAGTCTAGAGGGAAAAAGCTCTCGGAGGTCCGAGGAATACTAATCGATCCTACATAAACGTCTCAAGTATAACTGAAAAAAATCATCTAACGTTATTACGCCTTGACTCCCAGCGATGCAACGTAAAACGTTTCCACCCTAAAAATCGTCGTTAACACCCCAGACTATATAACCTCGCAAGCTCAACGTTAACGTTTATGTATCGGATACGAGCAAAGGCCGACTCGGACTCGGACTCAGTATACTGAGGCCGAAGGTTAGGGGAAGTGGAGGTTAATCTTGTTCGTCTGCATGATGCGTGTTCGAGGTAAACACAAAAGTATAGAGAACTTGATGGTATTCGAAATCCTTGAGGAAATAGGATATTATAACAAAACTGGGCCTTGGACTTATGATCGCTAGAGAAGCTGGTTTTTCATTGTTCAAGATGCGAGGCCAGGAGTTGTAATAATTCGCCAAATCGCATTGCGTGTTGTCTAGTTAGATACCAAGGTGGCATAACCAAGTCTGACAGTAACAGCGATCGTCGCTGGCTTGGACCCAACCAATTCGAAAAGTCACCTCCGTCCAGACGGGGAGACCCAGTCGGTCCAAGCGCTGATTCGGAGCGGCGTCAGTCAAAGTGGCGTAATGTAAATGACATATCCTTGCTTGCCCCACATGTCTCTTCATAATAGTAATACAATCGTCCTTGGAAATCCACGAGACCCTTGAATCCAATACGGAGGTTGCCATGAAGCGAGAGGATCGTATGCACATCTCATACCCAGGCACACCGCGCATATATTATAATTATGTGTAGCGAGATGG
Organism: Pleurotus tuber-regium; assembly: GCA_014058305.1. Classification (NCBI taxonomy): domain Eukaryota; kingdom Fungi; phylum Basidiomycota; class Agaricomycetes; order Agaricales; family Pleurotaceae; genus Pleurotus; species Pleurotus tuber-regium. The sequence continues at coordinate 1,352,674 of JACFYU010000023.1, forward strand.
CAACTGACTTTTGCAAATACCGTAGCCGAAAATTGTTGTTGTTCGGAATTGTCGCTGTGGCGGTGGAGGATATCGTAAGGAACTCGGATGGACGGGGATGTATGGGCTTGATGTACTACATAGCACATATGTAGTACATAGCTTGAAAGCCTCTAGATCCTTGTTTTGGATACATAGTGATGACACGTTGATATGTTACTGACCTACACTCGAATGGGTTTATGGCGAAAGGGACATGTGTACTGGCATCGGCAAAAAGCGTTCGGTATCCAAGCCTGAATAAGCCGAATGAGGTCGACTGCGTATATTAATTGTCGCGGATTCCTCGCATTGTTTTATGAGTTCACGGTACCTGGCAGAATGGAGAAGTAATGTAGAAAGAAGCCTATAGCGCCAGTCATATCAAAGATTCAAAGTAGGAAACAAGAGCGGGCGGTACCGTCGCCACTGGGCAGTTTGAATTTGAAAGACGATAAACCACCTCGACTAACCAATACCACGAACCGAGAGCGTGTCATTCCGGTAGAAGCTCAGCAAGGGAACAATATCCCGGTGCTTAAAAGTGTAGCCTACCTTAACGTCCTACGCGCCACCCATGGCTCGTGTGTCGAATCGTCAAATGACAACCGGGTTCCTAGAAAGACTCTCAGCTCTGGGTGTGCGACTGGGAAAAGTCTGAAAGCTGACTAAACCAGCTACACAAGGCTTGAAAGGATGTCGATGAGAAATACTAATGTATTCGGAAGCCCACAGCGCGTACTTGTGACCAGAGGCAAAAAAGGGACAAATCTTCACTTCTACCACTCTTCGTGTGAGATGGGTGTATAAATCATGCGTCGGTGTCAATGACAATCGTCAACCATAAAAAACATAAATAGCCAGCCGCGGCCACTAAGCCGATTGAGAGAACAGTCCAAAGACAATGTCACCTCCTCCACCACCACGGGTTTGGCTAGGTACGGCTGTATGCAACGCATAGTTCAAGCAGCAACGTCTGACCAGCTTCCAGTTACGGGTGCTTCTTCAGGATTCGGAAGAGCGGTCACAGAGGTCATCCTAGCTAACGGCGATATCGCCGTAGCCACCGCCCGTTCCCCCAGTTCACTCAACGACCTCATAGCCCGCACCCCACCAAACCAACTCCTAGTCATAAAATGCGACGTCACAATCCCCCAAGACATCACCTCCGCATTCAAAAGCATGTACGCCCATTTCGGGCGCTGCGATGTTGTGTTCAACAACGCGGGCGACAGCTACGTCGCAGAGGTGGAGAATTGGAAACAGGATGAGATGGCTAGACGGATGATGGAGGTAAACTTTTGGGGCGCGGCGAATGTGAGCAGGGAGGCTGTACGTGCGTTTAGGGAGCTCAATCCGCCTGGGAAGGGTGGGTTGTTGCTAACTCATAGTTCGATGGGTGGAATAGTCAGTTGGCCAGGTATTGGATACTACTGTGCAAGGTCAGGATTCTGCCTGTAAAGATACTGCAGCCGCTCACCTTCTGTCTAGTAAACACGGTGGGTAGCCCCAGGGATGCCTTCTGTCCATTATCCATAGCTTATGCACACAAAGCGCTAGAAGGGTTAACAGAGACCTTGGCGAAGGAAGTCAGTCCCAAATGGAATATCAAGGTAGATCACTTAAAGATAGACGAACCACCCTTGACTTACACAATTACACGAGATATCCATAATCGAGTCAGCCGGATACGACACAAGACCTTTCAAGACGGGAAGCATGCCTATGTTAGACGCACCTCCAGCTTACACGGACACAGACATGCCTGCACAACAAATCCGACCATGGTTCGCAGGAGGGCCGGGACCATGGGGTGATACAAGAAAAGGCGCAGAGCGAATATTCAAGTTTAGCAAGCTAGAGTCCCCACCTCTCCGCTGGCCAATGGGAAAACCGGCTATAGAAGCAATCAGGGAGAAAATACAGACGATGGAGAAGGAGATTAGTGAATTCGAGAGTTGGTCCGAAGGGCTGGAATTAGCAGGTGGAACATTATTGTGAGAAGTTCCGTGATGAAATTTTCAAGGATGGTTGCTAAAGGATATTTTGCTGACAGACACGCAAAGTTGTAAGCTCGATGAGACTACACGGATTGGATTGCGGCTTGCCAATGTTCAGTCGTGAAATATGTATTTATAATGGATGCGAGCGGCCGAGAAGATATATAGGCGATGTGAATAACGAAACGGACGAGTCCGGTGCGCTCAATCCTCTGCAAGCAAAAAGGAATACTTGTGTCCGAAGTCAAAAGTGATTGAAAAGATAGCGCTTACTATGGCGGTCTCCGAATCGGGACGAGCGTTCTCCCATTAGCGTTGGCTATTCTCTAGGCCAGAGAATGATTTTCCCAATCTGTTAGGCACCCTCAAATACTCGGAAGTAAGCACCTCCTGGACTTGCAGAGTGGAGAGGAGAACAAGTTGTGCGAGAGATCGTCTTGAGGATGGTAGGAGCAAGAGGAGCACTGTGACTCTGCTCTCTGGGAGAAAATGCCAGACAAACCTTGCTGCTGGACGCTAGGGTGGGTTCACAGCGTGCATGAACGCTGTAGGCGCTGGTCACATCTACATCACAGAGGTGGAAAACAATCAACAGGACAAAACGGCCAAACACCTGATTGAGATGAAGTTCTGGGATGCCGCGAATGTGAGCAGGGAGGTCGTGCAGTAATTCCCCAGTTAACGGGATAACTAAGAACTTACTGGACAATTACGAGAGGGAAGATCCCACATACTCCAACATGTATTTCTGACAGACTCCACTGAGCTGCGTATCCGAACTTAGCCCGTCTTGCACCAGAACGATGACGAGACAACGAGTCTGGCTGAGTACAAATCCCTTTACGATGTCGTTCATGCAGTAAGCTTGACGCCGCTGTTTAGTTACAGGCGCTTCTTCGGGTTTTGGAAGAGCAGTCACGGAGGTAGTGTTAGCCAAGGGAGACATCGCCGTAGCCACCGCGCGTTCACCTAGTTCGCTTGACGACCTCGTGAAGGAAACACCTGCGGACCAATTATTGGTTCTAAAATGTGATGTCACAATCCGAGAGGACATCTCATCCGCTTTCAAAAGCACGTATGAGCGGTTTGGCCGCTGTGACGTCGTATTCAACAACGCAGGCAGTGGCTACTTGGCGAAAGTGGAAGCTGAACAAGACGAAGAAGCTCGATGGTTGTTAGAAGTGAACTTTTGGGCCAGTGCAAATGTAACCACGGAGGCCATACGCGCATTTAGGGACTTGAACCCTCCAGGAGAAGGAGGATTTTTGTTGACTAATAGTTCAATGGCTGGGATGATCCGTATGCCAGCGAGTGGATACTACTGCACAAGGTGAGAGTCCTTCGACGCGTCCGCACTGGCAAGCGTTTTTACACCGACATGCTGCAGCAAGCATAGTAAGTACTACCGCCGGCATCTAGCTGTCGATAGCTTATGTGCATTGCGCGCGAAGCTTTGGAGGGTTTGACAAAGACTTTAGCGAAGGCAATTAGTCCGGAATGGAATATAAAGGTTAGGATATAAACTTGGTGCTTTGAACGCATTGTCAAATTGACGGTTTCGTAAGATATCGATAATTGAACCAAGCGCGTACAAAACACGAGCCCACGATGGAAATATGCTTATATTGGACGCGCCCTTGGCCTATATGGATCCAAGCATGCCTTCTCAGCAGGTTCGGCAGTGGTACGCGGCTGAATCGGGACCGTACGGTGACCCCAAGAAGGCTGCGGAGAGAATCTTCAAGTTCAGCAAGAATCGCCGCCACTTCGCTGGCCTATGGGGAAACCGACAGTATCAGCTTTCAAGGAGGAACTCCAGATGAGGTTAATCGCTTTGAGGGCTGGTCTGAGGGGCTGGAGCTGGCAGGTTTGACTTTGTGATATTGATGGAAGTGGGCAAAAGAGATAGGCAGGAACTCGTAGCCTGCATGGACGTATGTTGTACTCGATTGAACCATATACCGACTCGGAGCGCCATCCTCAGAGTTGCATTACGCCGTTTACCAGGAGAAGGGTATATACTTGGTTCTCACTTTCCGGCTCTACGAATCCTTCACTGCTATAATCCTGGTGTGTTTATAACTTTCGAAAAAAGTACAAGTACATGATAATTCCCGTCAATCAGGACCATGAAAAACTACATACAACGTTGCGAAAGGACTTATGCTCGTTGTCCGTTCTTTAGCCTGACATCTTTTCGTTTATCGTCCCCAACGCTTCTTGGATCCTTTCTCTCATCGCCACCAATGTGTGGGTAATCGGGGTATATCCCCGTCCTTGTCCCAGAGGTCGATCCTATATGCAATCTCAATCCTGCAATCGTGTCGTCCAGCTTGTCGCTGCTAAACAAGCTCTTCCCGTGAAAAACTGGTTCTTTTGCCGAAGCCAGCCCCACCGTGGCGTCGAATCCGGTTGTACTGCCCAAGCTTCCGAATGCGTCGGGTTGCCCGTCAGGAATAACGACAGGAGTCCGTGCGCCATTTGTCGACTTTCCTGTTGTCGCGCTCGCCTTTGCTACAGGAAGTGATGCATCGTCTTCAATAGGTGGGCCTATAATGAAAGGCCCCGCCCGTTCCTTCCCCCCTACTGCGTTGCTCTTCGCATCATGTCCAGACGCCTGCACCAGACGCCGAAGGACCTCTCCCCCTTCCACAGTCCTTTTCAATCCAACGCTCACGCCCGCAGCCAAACCTCCGTGCGGACCTCCATCCGACCCCCAACTCGCACCCGCATAGACTCCCCGCCTTGGTGCCAAGTGCTCGTTATCAGTCTCCTTCGCCTCAATTGGTGCCGCGGCGACCAACATCGACGCCGCAACGATTGTCCCAAAGAGGAGGAGCATCAGTCTGGTCTCAGGCATTTTGTAGCAGTTCCACGTCCTGACGTGTGTTGGGTTCGTCTAGGACTGTAGCGGACGAGGTTCCTGTTGTGGCCATGCGTAATATCAGCACATCCGTTCAAATCAGACGCTCCAAGCAATTGCAGGCTGCGTAGGACAGCCCACCCAATATCGAATACTCACCGCTATCCGATTCGCAAAACCTAAATACACGATTCGGGTCGAAGAGCTATCAAAGCCTCTCCACCATACCCCATTCAAGGCTATATAAACGCCTTTCTTGACTTCCCTCCATTCATAATGTCTCTAGGCATGGAACAGCCTCACCTTTCCCCTCAAGTACAAGTCGATCTTGGGATAATATAGTCTAGTTCCAAGATGACGAGAGTCTATGACCACAGAAGGCTAGTAGTGCAAGTTAACTCTTCGTATCTTAGCGTCGAATTCGCTTCAGTTCCAAGCGTACCGTCTGTCTATTATGCACTAATAACACATCCCAGGCACTTCTTGTGGTAACCTACATGCGAGCTATGCTCAACCCCACCCTATGCACACGGCTCGGCCTCCCCGGGTGAGTCTCAAGTCTATCCTAACACCCTTCTTGGCCTGCTACGAATATCATTCCCGCAAGTTACTTACTTTAGCATCTTCCATGCAAATCTCTATGATGGCATGCGATATACAATCTTATAACTTTTTTGCAAACAGGTATATCCTGCTTTCTTTTTCAATACCCAAAGATATCCAGTATAAGCCATTAATTCGTCAACCAACACCTACAAATTCAAAGTATAATACTAAGATACAGTATCCAAAAATCAACGCGTGGATCCAAAATTCAACATCTAGTCAAGGAAAGAGAAACTATGTGCTGAGACGAAGTCAAAGCTATGAAATTTCTTCTCATCCTTGACTTTTTGAGGCTTCGTCTTAAATCTTTACACCACAAGATGTCCGTTAACCAACATCTCTTTAACAGGAAAAATGATTTCACGTACCGTGGACGCAACCTCAATTCGTCGACGGGGTCGACGAAACTCCCGCAGAGCTCACGGTAGGTGTTGACGCTGTGCTCGATACCGCGTCGGTCGATGCCTCACTGGCCGCGGAGGTGGTTGCTACAGCAGGTGCCGAAGTCACTCCAGCTGACTGGGCTGTAGTTGTTGAATCTAAACCATAGACTGTGGTAAGTGTCAAATCCAATTCGAAGAACGAAGAACCGTCTCTCTCTCAAAATCCACTGCTGAAGGCGGGATAACTAAACATCAAATCGACGCTCACCTGCAGAAGGTTCAGCGAGAGCCGCCGTATGGGTAGTCTGGAAAGTGACCGTAACGTGTTCCGTTCTCGTGACCAGCTCTTCCTCCTCAGCATCTGCGGTCGTGCTTGCAGTTGCTGTCTCCGCAGCCGATGCGGGTACCGTCGTAATTTCGGGCACGGACGCGGTTGTGCTTGTTGCTACAGCCGAGGTGGTGTCACTTTCTGATGATGGAGAAGTTGATGTAGACACGGCAGAAGAGGTTTGGGAAATTGAAGCTTCTGCGGCTGCGGCTGCGGGGGTCACACTGGTAACGGGTGTCTCGACAGCAGAAGTAGGCGTGACGGATGTGGTTGTTTCAACAACCGCAGAGCTCTCTGGGGTAGTGGCGACGATATTTGCGGCTGCTGCAGCGGTTATACTTGCACCGGGCGTTTCCACGGAAATGGTCACCGTTTCAGAGGTTGGAGCAGCGCTCTCTGCTGTGGACGTTGCACTTGATGTCGATGCCGTCGTAGTCGCAGACGAAGTTGTGGTTGTGTCGGCTGAGCTGAGCGCACTGACAGGGGCCTCAACGCTTGCACCTGCACCCGTGCGTACGCCAGCACCAAGTTGAGCACCGGCTCCTAATCCTATGCCAAGGCCCGCATTGGCACCCAAACCTGCGCCCAGACGCCCACCTGCAGCGATACCAGCACCAGCACCGAGCCTAGTACCTGCGCCGAGTCTTGCACCGGCACCAAGACCCAACCCAGCGCCTGCTCCGAGGCCAAGGCCGGCATCAGCTCCCAGTCCGAGTCTGGTGTTCGCTCCAAGACCAGCACCAGCACCTAGTCCTGCGTTCGCGCCAAGTCCTGCGTTCGCACCGAGTCCTGCATTCGCTCCTAAACCTGCGCCCAAGCCCAAGCCCAAGCCACCTCCTAGAACACCACCTAACCCACCCCTCAATCCTCCCCCGACATTAGTGAGCAATCCATCAACACCCGCACCCAAACTGTGTACTCCGGCTCCGACTCCTCGAAGTGTCGAGTCCAAGCCTGCACCAAGACCAGCACCGAGGTTTGTGTTGAGACCAAGTCCGAGGCCAGCGTTAGCTCCCAAGCCAGCACCAGTACGGAGACCAGCGCCACCTCTGAGGCCGGCATTGGCACCCAATCCCGCACCAGCTTCAAGTCCTAACCCCAGCCCTGCGTTGGCACCCAAACCGGCGCCTGCACCGAGGCCTGCACCTGTATGAAGGCGTGTGCCAGCGCCGAGCCCTGCACCCGCACCGAGGCCGGCACCAGCTTTGAGACCAACACCAGCGCCGAGTCCTGCCCCAGCACCCAATCCCGCGTCGGCACCGAGTCCCAATCCTGCGCCCAATCTCGCGTCGGCACCCAATCCCAGCCCGAGTCCTGCTTTAGCACCTAATCCAGAACCCGCTTTAAGTCCTGAATCCGCCCCGAGACCGGCGTCAGCACCAAGCCCCAGGCCGAGCCCTGCATCAGCACCCAAACCCGCGCCGACACCAAGACCAGTGCCCGCGTGGAGCGCGGTCTTTGCTCCCAAATCAGCACCTACTCCGAGTCCCAGATCAGCCTTCGTGCTCAATCCAGCACCAAGTCTAGCGTTAGCTCCTAGCCCCGTGTTCAGGCCAGCATTCGCGCCTAATCGGGTGCCAGCGCCTAGACCTGCTCCTGCTCCAAGGTTTGTATGTAGGCCTGCATCTGCGCCGAGGCCAAGTCCTGCGCCGAGGCCGAGCCCTGCGCCCACTACAAAAATTACCGGAAGTCAGCCAACGGCGGCATTCGCAGGTTGCAAAAGTGATGAAAGAGAAAGAGAGAAATCCACAGCTTACCTCCCAAACCACCACGCAATCCCGCCCCGAGGCCAGCACCCAATCCGGCACCAACATTGGCACCGAGTCCGGTATTAAGACCAGCACCGAGTCCTAGACCACCATTAACGCCCAACCCCGCGCCCAAACGTGTGTTAACTCCTACTCCGAGTCCAGCACCGGTTCGTGTATTCGCAGCAAGCTCAGCTTTGATCTGAGAAGCAAGATCGCCCAGTCCGGCAGCTTTAAGCTCGGCGGTGAGTTCATCTCCAGCTACAACATGCGAGCCACCGCGAACCCCGTCCAATTCTGCACCAAGGCCGATCAGATTTCCTTCGAGTTCCTCCAAGAAATTATGGTGTGCGTGGTGATGACTGTGGTCATCGTCGTTATCGTCGTCGTCATCTTGCTTGATGTGTGATCCTGCGAGCCTGGTATCTGCGCCGGCATGTACTCCCAAACCTACGCCACCATTGGCGCCGACTCCCGTATGGAGGCCAGCCTGTGCTTTGAGGCCTGCTCCAGCATTGGCATTGAGTCCTACTCCCAGACCAGTCCCGACGTTAGCACCTAGTCCTGTCGCAAGACGTGTGTTTGCACCCAACCCTGCACCGACATTAGTGCCAACTCCCGCACCCAGACCAACATTAGCGCCTAGTCCCGTAGCAAGTCCCGCTCCCAACCCTGCATCAACATTAGCACCTCCTCCGAGACCTACTCCGCCACCCAAGCCAAGACCGCCACCAAGCACGCCGCCCAACCCCAAACCTCCACCCAATCCCGCCTGAAGGCCTTTCAGTGTACCACCCAATCCCGCTTGAACACCGTGAAGTGTACCGGGAAGCCCGGCTTGGAGTCCTTGGACGGTTGCCCCCACCCCTGCCTTGAGACCCTTCACAGTACCGCCGACACCAGCGGTAAGTCCCTGTAGTGTCCCACCGAGTCCTCCTTGAACGCCAGCCAAACCGTTGAGAAGACCGCCTACTCCGGCACCAAGACCAGCACCAGCGCCCAAGCCAGCACCCAAGCCAGCATTGGCTCCTAGACCAACATTGGTCCCCAAGCCAACATTGGTCCCCAAGCCGGCATTAGCTCCCAAGCCGGCATTAGCTCCCAAAGCAGCACCCGCCCCAAGACCAGCGCCCGCCCCAAGACCAGCATTAGCTCCTAGACCAGCATTGACACCAGTACGAGCGCCAGCACCTAATCCTAGCCCAACCCCCGCACCTAGGCCGGTGTTCGCACCAGCACCTACGCCGACGCCAGCGTGTGTACCCAGGCCGAGTCCGCCATGTGTACGAAGCCCTGCACCCGCGCCTAGTCCTACACCTGCGCCCAGTCTGGTATGTACGTCTGCACCAAGGCCAGCGTTAGCGCTAAGAGCATCTTTCGTAGCAAGCCCTGCTGCGAGGTTGGCACCTGTACCAGCCTGTAGACCAAGCCCTGTTCGTAATCCTGCCGTCGCGTCAGTGTTGGCCTTGACTCCACCGTCAGCGGCCAACGCTAGCCCTGTACCTGCACCAAGGTCGGCAGAGGCATCAGCATCGGCGTCTGCTGCGAGGCCCAAGTCGGCCTCGGTGATAGCATCTCCGTGATAAGGTTTGTAAGACTTTGGAGAAGGTGAGCAGTCGTCCACATCGCATTCACGACGATGTTGCACTGGCGCGCCCGCAACATATATTGCCAAGAGAATCAGGGAAAGAAGCGAGCCCTTCATCCTGCGCCTTAAAGAAACTCAAAATCGCGACGTCATTCATGCTGGTGGAAGACTTACTACGATGTACCGATCTCTCAAAGAAGAATCGATAATCCAGGCGAACCTAGCTTGAGCAAGTGTCTAGGCAAAACCATCGTCAGCGACACGAGGATGTAGTCAAAGGGCATACTTACGACTGCTTTTGCTACTGATCGCTGGCTGAATCCGATCTACTTGCAGCCCTTTTATGGTGCCGACGAAATAGTAATTCTCCTTGCCTAACTCGTCATCTCCTAGCCCTCCAGGCGACATGTGCTTCTATGCAGGCGGTCTGTCGTGCACCAAGTACGCCCTAACGTTTGCACCCACTCCCGCACTATGACTCGTTTTGGTCAAGCTACAATTGGAGCGAGAATTTACCTAAGAACGATATACCGTTATAGCTGGCCTTGTATCCTTGGTGAAATCGGTCTTGCCCTCTGTATGTGTAACGGGCTACGTGTCAATAGTATATCCCCCATAGCCGAATACGATTAGAATGCTTTTCAAGCAACGGACATCATGCAGTGAATGATGCAAGCTACTCGCTTGCGGTTATAGAAGTATACAAAGCCGCATGATCGATTCATTCATCTCTATTTTCGTTCAGGTTACACGCTTACACAGTTACACTGTCTACTGAAATATTGATAATGTACAAGCGGGAAGGAAGCCAGCCGTTCTAGCTACTCCCGCGAAATGGCATCACAAAGCGACTACCTACTCGCCTCACATCGACTTCTGTCCACCTTCAACATGTCTACGACATTTGGGGTAGGGACATGGGTCTGAAATTACGTGCCAGTCAGGAGCCGCATGGACCGACTCCTGTCCTTCAACATCCCTGCGACTTAGAGCAGGAGAGCAGGGCTCTGTTATCGTATGCCAATCAGGGGCGGCATGGTGGAATGAAGGTAACTGAGGTTTGCTGACGGCCAGCTTCGCCTCCAGAATACTGTTCTTGGCTGATGCGGGAGCAGGAGGGACGACAGGTAGGGGGACTATTGGCATTCCTGGATTATGCGGCTGAAAGGGAGGTTTTGGAAGCGGATGGTAGCTACCAAAATGTCCGGTTGTCGTTGTTTTACCGTCGACACATAGATATTCAGCAACGGGATCCACTACGGGAACCGGGGCTGCAATACTCATTGTTGCAATGAGGAGAGCGAAGCAAGAGGCCGCCTTTCTACGAGAATTTAGGTTCAGGTATGAAATAGAATTAAGGGACTACTCACAGCAGCTTTGCTAGACTCGACTGCATTGTAACCAGCATAACTGGCTGTACCTCCGTATTGAATAGGTGACTGGAGGAAGCGATGCCTTTGGTACCTCGCCATAGATGATTCGTGGCTTTTGTAAGTGCACTAGTAAGATTGGCGTTGTGGTCAAATCTCTTCAATACCGACTGTCTGCTAGCCCAATTAGACCTTACTATCTGGCTACGCGACCCATCTGTCGTAGACACTCGGCCTAGCGTCATTTGGGAAAAGGTGCATTAAGCACCCCAATGAATGGACCGGTTCTAGAGTAAATAGTTGAACCCGCGCTGACAACTTGAAAGTTTAAAGCTAATAAATAGAACTAATGTGAGTATAACGAACGGTATCAGGATGTCCTTGTCATTCGTGCTGCATGTTATTAGAAGCTCCAGTCATGGAAGCGAAGTGTGTGACACGTATTTCTACACTATTGACCGTGTGAATCATATGATGTACTGATAAACCGTGAGAAAAGGCCAATACTGAACCCTCGGCTGGCTGACATCTCCTCATCACCTTGGAATAGCTTACTTTTGGATCGGGATCCGTCAACTGATACAACCAAAGGACCCAACTATCCTCAATACGTCTTGAGGTCTTTCTACTCGTAACTTATACCTCGCCAAAGTGGTGGTTCTCCGACACCGAAATCCAAATCATCGAGGATAAGTTGCGCCCTATGGCCCCGCGGTCAAAGGTTATCAGCAAAGGATTCTCTTCAATGTATTCACTACCCTATCTTGGAAGTACTCTCTGTGCAGGCCGCCCGTGTACCTAATCCCTTTGTTCCTCCGAGTTTTCTCGTATCGACGTCGAAGACACACTTTATCAGATGGCGATGTACTTTCCCAACGCCTGCATTTTGCCAGTGCAGCTTTTCATCGCTTCACGAAAGGACCCTAGCTCTCATTTCGCTAAGGGGTACGCCCACACGAGCATCCTTTCGCATTTGTCCTTTCAACCTCGCCAACACCCCAATTATTTTTACATCCATCGAACGTTTGAGTTCAAACCCTGCTTTGCTATTGATTCTGGAACAGATCCCCCTCCTTTCAGCGAACATGAAAGGCTTGACACTAGGTACGTCCATCGATTATTCACTATCGATTGCAGAGAATATCGATTTCGTCAATTCAGCTTTGTCAAGCATGAGAACCACGCTTAGTGCTGATACTGTTTCGAACAGTACCAAGCTTCTCCTCACACGATATGCGTTAGGGTCGCTGCGTCGTAGCTACTCACAGCGTACATAGACGTATTAATGTCGCTTCTGGCTTCTATACAACTCCCAAGCAATTGAAACCGATTTGGGATATTGGCAATTGGGACCTTAGTCTCCGCTGTCTATGCTTCAAGCTCTTTAGAGAGCAAAAAATCTCCGTGCCCTAAACCCCGTATGGGCCTCCATGCATAATGCGATTTAGCAAAAAATACATGACCACGCGTGGGTGCACGTAACCCATTTAATCTCCAGGGTCCCCTCCACGCAACTTGCATGGCTCCGATGAACCGTTCTCGCTATACAACACTCCGTTTCTTCCGTTCCATTGCACCACCCAACTACTACAACATAGGTAAAGTCCAAAAAGCGTCAGGCATCCTCGTACCGATACTCCGCCTTCTCCCCCAACACGCAGCATCCGCGTGTACCACCACCTACTGACAAGCTGCGTGTTTTTGCGTGGTATTCGCGATGTCGGTGCGAAGGGGCGTATCAACTCACTTCACTCTCATAGATAAAAAAGATGTTATGTCGCCGGTTCTCTCGCAAATCATTATCAACATCAACATGAGGCCGCTACGTAAAGTCTATCACTCTCAAAGCAGAAATAACTGTCCAATGTCCAGTGCCCCATCAGTGGGAGCCCAGTGCCCACAATCTAAAAACGGACTCGCTCTGCTGTTATTTCATATATTTTGACTGGTAGAGTATAGAGTTGTAGTGCGCATGGATCAAACAACGCGTCAACGGGCTGGCTGATGTGGCGTCCGAACAGGTGGTTAATGCACTTCTAGTACACAAGCTGGGGTTGTTCATTCGTTGAGGCCTACATAGCTACTTTGCGCGAAATTTTGGTCACTCGCGCCTAGCTCGTTATCACTCGGACGTTATCTTGCAACGTTGCCTTGATATCCACTATCTCCAGGCGCAAACGCAGCGTGTTCGATGCAATCAACGCGTTAGGCGAGGAAGTAGATACCCGCATATATATATATGAATCACGCGAGACCAATATATACTTCCTGGTTCAGCACAACTTGCGCCATCAAGGTGAAAGACATCGGTAACCCAAGTTCTGAACCCCAACCGCTCAACGTTCAACATCAACACTCAAAAAAGTCTGAACAATCAACAATTAATGATAACTATATACTCTAAGCTAGACAACGGGAAAGACAAGGTACTCTACGGGAACTACGATAGAGAACTCGAGGAGGAGAGAAGGCTACTAGCTACGCGGAGAGAGAGAGAGAGCAGACCAAAAAAAAGTAATAAATCAACTATAATCGAGATGGAATATGTGCGTGATAAATGCTACAGGTAAGCCTGGTAATTTTTTTGGGTGGTGGAAGGTAGTTTCGGCACTGCATGGCAAATATCTAGGAGAGCGGGATGGGGTAAAGGGTAAAGGGCAAAGTAAAAAAAAAGCAAGGGCCAATCCATCCCTGTGTAATGAGTAATCCGTATATCTTTATGGAGTGTGAAACGGCGTATGTACGTCGAATGTATATTGTGATTTTTTTGGGTGGGATGGATCGGAATCGAAGTGCAACAGTAATAAGAATTATTGTTCAAAAAAGGAAAAACAAAAAAGCTCGGCTTGTCGCAAGGCCGTCAAGGAGCGACGAAGAAAAAAGCAAGGCGTGGAGATAAAACTATGATAGCGGTAAGGGAGGGGAGAGAGAGGGTTGAAGAGATCCTCAAAAACCCGCGGTATGAATAACGGGAGAGAATCACGTAACCAAATTAATTATGCAGGCCAATCTGGGAGAGAGAGATAAAAGCGAGAAAAGGAATTCTTCAGGCTTGTGGTATACGAGAATGTGTGATTGATATCGAGGAAAGGAAACAAAGCAACCGGGAGAGGAGAAAACAAGGAAACAAATATAAAACAGTGTAAAACACAGTCATTGTGAGATAAAAGAGAAAGGTAAAAAAAGGAAACTATCCTACTGCAAATACAGTAAACGAGACGGAGATCCGAGAGCAGCAAACCAAAGATCCGACAACAACGCAACGATAATGTAGACCGACACAAAAAAATGACTTCGGCCGAAAGTAGATAGGGAATTGCGAGCAAATATGCACGACAAAAATGCTTGAATGTGATGAGGGGGGAAGGAAAAGAAGATTCGTCCATGGATTGGCGTCTAATTATCGTTTGGTGACGTAGCTTTATACCTCACCGCCTGCGCAGCTGCCGAACTCAGCGTACGCGAACGTCCAGTAGACGATGTCATATATGGGGCGGGAGTCTTGCTAGTCGGCACTGGCGAATCCGGTTCGACATGTGGGATCCAGCGCTCATGGAGTTCCTGCTTCTCTTCCGAGACTGAGCGCATCATTTTTTGGGGTGACGGAATGGTCATTGAAAGTCTGCGAGGGCGGGATGGCAAGATCCCGTTATTGCTTGAAGTATGATGAGGAAGAGGTGGCGCAGGAGTTTGTGAACGGTATTGTGAGTGTGATGGGCTCACGATACCGGGAGTGGATGATCTTATGGATGGCGTGTATGATCTGACGGAAGGAGTCTGCGAACGGATGGCAGGTGTTTGTGTATGTGTTCGAGACGGTGAAGGTCCGGGAGTGTGGGAACGGTACGGAGATACTAGGGACGTAGGTGCAGCGGATGATGACGAAGACGTAGCAGGCGTAGAAGGTCGTGACGATACAGACGCAGAGCGCGCGTGAATAGAATTAAATCGTGCTAATGGTGTTGGGGCATGAGTCATTGAACTGAGTGAATTATAAGCAGACGTTGAAGCATTCGTAGAGGGCGTAACGGGTGGTGTGGGTGAAGGGGACTGCGGATATGAAGGTTCGGGGGAGACGGAACTTGTGGGAACGCCGACGGTCGAGGCGAGCGCCTTGAGACGACTAAGTTCGGTTCGTAGACTATTGCATTCTTGGGTTTTTTGGGCTAGTGTTTGGCGCTACAAGAGACAGAGCACATCAGTATCACAGCAATCACAAGGGAGGATCAATCAAAGAAAGTTTGAGATGACTCACTTCTCTGAATGGAGGTAAAAATAGAAAATGACTTAGTCTGTGTACTATACAGTTGGACGGTGACGGTGGCTTACCTCCGCAGTTCCGACTCGAGTTTGTTGTTATGGTTGACCAGATCATCGAGCTTGCCTTTGAGATCAGCCTCCATATGTTTTGCGATTCTACTCGCCTCAGAATGGGCGACGTGGTTCATGAGAATAGCGCGTAATAGAGCAGCGCTAAGGAAAAGTGAAGAGGTCTTAAAGGCCGACCGTCAGCAAAGAAAACGTAAAAAATTTCCCAAAAGAAAATTTTTATTACGCACTTGGTCATCTGGTTTAGCATCTGACGACAACCACTCCTGTAGTTCCTTGTGTAGAGTGGTTACCTCCTCTACGGAACATTTTTTTGCTGCCACCTTTGCGACCTTGTCTTCCAATCGACGAGCTTCAATTCGGGCCTTGGAGCCGTCCGTCGGCAGCAATTTATGACGTTCAGAGTGCCGGGCCAGCAGCTCTCCCGTGAGGTCGACAGCACCAAGGCCAACACCGGCAAGAGCGTTAGCTTCGATGGTGCCACCCTTGCGCCGCGGGGTGCTCCATCCGCTGCTTGAGAAATCCAGGCGGATTAAGCGGACGGAGTCGGTGGTGAATTGCTCTCTGCAAAATGGGCAGACAGGTGCGAGGCGGGCAGCAGTCTTTTCGACAATGGTACTACAGCAGCTAGCACATAATACATGTCCTGTTGTTTTTAAGAAAATTCAGAAAAAAAAGTTGATAAAAATACGAAAAAAAATAGCCACTGACCGCAGGGAATACAGTGAGGTAGACGATGAGGACCGTACTCCTCAGCGCATACGTCGCAAGCCGAACCAGGATTGAGTGATAGCATTGTAGACCAGCCGGGAAAGAGAGGCCTCCTCGATGGAGGGAGAGAGAGAAATTCAAAACAGGGCGAAGGGGAAAATTGTCGCTTCACGGATGATTGCTATATTAAATATCCCAACAAACCCGTACATCCCAATTTGGGCACTAATGACGCTTTCCCACGGCTCAAACCCCTTGCCCATGCGGGCAGTGCAACAACACCTTTTGAAAAAAAAAAATTATATTATTCGAGAGCTGCGACTCAGGACATTCTCAACGGTCCAATTGTCATTCAGCAAAGCGCACAGCGACTTAGTGTGTTGGTTTGCTGGCAAACGTTTAACGATTAGCAAAAGTAAATCCAAACTCCGACAGCTGCGCTGGCCGAAACACGTTTTGTGACATGCCACCTGAATTTCTACCCACACTTCACCGTTCTTTTGATCTCTCCGTACGCGGCGGCGCCCATGGGAATTTCCCAATGGCGGCGTTAGCATCTGACAAATCCACTTGTTTTTCTGCTTTGTAAACCGTCTTTCATCTTGCAAGTCACTCCAACTTTGATCGCGCAGTTCATTTCATTCATCTCATGCCTTACATTACGACAAACACTCTTTCGCCCCGTTCTTTCATTCAACCTACCCTCGGACATGCATCTCACCTAGTACCGAAAACATATGACTCTCTATCTTTCTCCACGGCACACGGTTCACTCCATCTAGCCCTCACGCGCTCCTGCCTCGTTACTCCTATATCATATACACACTCTCTTACTCTAATCTCGCTCCGCTAATACCCTTCTCTAATCTACCAATCCACTACATATCTCTCGCATTCCATGCTATATCTATTCATCATAGATCACAAGTCCCTTCAGCACCCTCGAGACCCGGGCGGACCTTCTCTCAACACACCGCACGCAGTCTCACTCCCACTCAGCTCCTTCCCATCGGACAACTTTCGGTCTGCCTCGCTTCAAGATCAACTCTCCTAAATGGATCTTTTGGCTCATTCATTAACGGAATTCACGTACCACTCGTCCGGAGCTGCACCAAAGAGACTATCATTGAACATGAACATGAACATGAACATGCTTCAATTACGGATGAGACCTACACACGTTGAACGAATTGCGAATTTGGTGGCGGTGACGTCGCGATAATTAATACCACACCTTTCTACGTATGCCTTTCATCCAATCCATTCACCTCATTTAATACATGTCCCATATGCCTACGCTTATCCAAATATTAATATCCCTCCTTCGCCTTCGCTTGTTTAATAATACTTTCGCCTATGTCTATTCTCGAGCCTCGATCGAGCACATCACAAATCGATAAGCCTCTTTTCTATCCATTCGTTTCACGTCCATGCGAAACATCTCCTTCCTTCCTTGCTTAGCACCACCACCCCATCCACTCGCCCATATCCCTCAATCCAGCCCACCTAACCTTCACCATCGATGAAGAACACCTCGTTCAATCCCTGTCAACAAGATAACCCGGCATCGTGTTCCTCTAATCGCATCGCCACCTTAATATCAATATCAATATCTCTTACTGCACTCGATCATCTATAGCTCCCCCTCAATCATCAATATCAATGGCTGTCGTCATTTTATCACCCGCCCAATGATGCTCAAAATGTCCCTTAGAATATACATACACCTCCCCATCGGTTGTAATCTCTCCATACGAACGTTCGTTCCGTTCGCTGATATCGCCCCGAACCTCCTCGAATGTATTCATTTCGGACATATGACTACACCTCGGAACGTTTCCCTGTCATTTTTTAGTTAGCAACAATGAAATCTCACTCCCTCCCGGTAGCTTTTCTCATCCCATTCCATATTACACCCGTTCCTCCCCAGTAATTTCTACGATATTGTTAGCACACTAACAAGCGAATGAAACACCCGCTTTCAAATCCATCCATCCAATCTCATCGCTCCGATACGGATTATTACCTCCATCTCTCCGTCCCATCACGACTCGATCATGTCAAGTCCCAATTGTCGACATGTTGATGTTACCATCTTCGTCTTTGCCACAATATCAATATCAATATCATGATCATGATCATGATACATCATACGTCGCCAGTAAAAATTTACAATACAATCACTATACATCCGACGTCGACCATACATACCGTCATTCAGTATTAATATTCAGCGCTCAACGCATTGATTGACTTTTCTTTCTGTTTTTGCTTTTTTTTTATCTACCCCTAAATGATACCTATTATAGGACCGATATCGCTTCACTGCTACTTCCGCCTCCTTCCTTCCTTCAGCTTCACTTGCAAATCCTCTTTCCCTCATAATGCTCATTGATATACGATAGCGTGCTTGTAGAGCTTTATCGCAGCTGGTCTAAGATCAAGGTCTTATCTTCACCACGTGTTCCGATTATATCCGTCGGGATGCACTGACCTGGGACCAAACCCGACACCACCGTGCAAGTACCTCCTTCACGATATCCTCTCTCCAAGTCCTGATTAAAAAAACCATCGCGTGCTATCAAAACATGCGGCTTTGACCGTCGACCCGTTGACATCTACCACCACCGAAGGATAACCGCAAGGATGCAACCAGATACGGCACACACAAGCTGCAGCCTGAGGTCAGAGGTGCACCTCAACGCCCACCAAAAAATTTCATATGCGGCATGCATATTAACCCAAGTACCTCTACACACCCTCCCAAGATCCAGGATCGTCCAAGCCTACTAACCTACTCATGCACACAAAATTTACCAATATATCACTGATTCACACACCCACATGTATACCAACCATATACTATATTTCCCCATGGATTATCCCATCGCTACCAGTCTTTCAATTTCAAAAAGATCAAGTCGCTGCAACCTTTTCACTCCTCTCCTCTCCTGGACCCAAACCACCTTGACACAACAACCATTCAGAATACTTACCCCTCAACAATATTACCAGATCCTAGCACCTCAATCTCCCAGATTTCACGCCTCTCCTGCAGGCCGCCTGCAAGCCCTTGCGACGCATCCCGATCATGCATCCTGATCACGAAGCAAAACCTCCGCGGCAGCCCCTTTAGGGTAAACTACGGGTTCCTGTCGCTCCCTGTCGCTCCCTGTCCGCACAGCAAAGAGCTATATAAGGGTCAGCATCGCAGGGTGATCCGTCCTCGGTGCCTTCCAACGCACATACCACGTTGCTCTTGCTAGCACCTGAATCAAATTAGATATCCACGGAATATCCACGGGTTTATTCCTGATTTATTCCTCTTGATGTCAGACCTCGGCTTACCCTATGTGAGCAATTCGCTGCTGAACAAGCTCAAATCTATACAGCCTATATCTCAGCCTATCTCCCGATACTTCGTGAAACCCTCCGGCCACTATGGAATATATTTGCTCGACTCCGGACTTTTCCCCAAGGAATTATGTACATCTCTTACACCCACTTGTAATCTTAAATCACCTGCTCGGAACTCGTCTTAGGGATCTTCAGGCGTATCTCTCTATTCATGTAAATCCAGCGTGTATTGAGCCACTCAGTCTTTTCAAATGCAGGAATGAGATCATCTTTGCCTTTGAACGGACACTTCCATAAGCAAGTAACTTGATTGAACTGGTACATCCCACTATATATACATAGGCAGCCGATAGCGCCCACTCGGCGTAGAAAACATTACGTAGTTGAAAGGCTGATATGCTTGTGCTGCAAAGATGGCGATCTGAATGACTGGGTTCCTTGAACAAAGGGAATACTCGGTGATCCTGCATTAATTAGTTCTATTCTTCACCCAAATTATTGCATTCATCTTGAATTCACAGCACTAATAGCCGACCCATGAGGTTTGGTATTAATTAACAGCTGCTTACGATCCATCTGATCGGAGAGTCACTTCACGATGTGACAAGTAGGGACCGGTGGGTAAACTCATACAAGCCAAGTTGAATAAACGAAACTCGGCTTTCGTCTAGAATCATCCTCGAGAGATCATACATCCACTGGTGTCAACTGACGAATCAACCTCTCAGCCGCTTCCGACCGTGGCTTGATGATACACTTGAAGGGTTCCGGATATCTATCGTACAAAGACATTAGTACTATGAAAACATTCCTGAGCGGGATATCAAGTAGAAAATCAAGATTAAGAAACGCCCCAAAGGGTAGCGTAGAACAAATTGAGAGTGTATCTACTCACGATAAAAGTCCAGTTGATACTTTCGCTTCGAGCTGTATCACATTTCCTTGCTCATCCACAGGTGGAAGAATATCATAAACGGCGAGTACAGAGCTGACGACGCTATAAAGAGAACCGTCCCCCAAAAATCTCCCAGGACAGATTCTATTCGGGAGCGACCGATAGTTATTAATTAATACGTACTCCGGAACAAAAGGATACTGACCGGCGACCAAAACCAAAGGCTGCAACGTAAGGATCCTGGATTTCTGTATTAAATCTTCCATCTGCCGTCAAAAACCTCTCCGGCATGAACACCTCAGGGTTGGGATAGATTTCCGGATCATGTAGAATCGACCTTGGTAACAAAGGATCGCTCTCAGCGTGCGATAGAGCGTAACAAGGATGTAGCGGGAAATACCAGGTATTCCCAACGACGATTGCTCCTTTCGGAATGAAGTACCCGTCTAAAGGAACTATGAATGAAAGGAAGACGCTTAATAAACGGCGCTCCATACCATATTCATCATCTGTGGAGCATGCATGGGCAATGGCTTGGAGAAAGCATTGAGTCAGCCAAAATACTGATGCTCAGGAGGCTCAGTCTAACCTAATGGTGACGCAGGCTGCCACCTTACAACTTCCTTAATGATAGCGGAAACATAAGGAAGAGAATCTCTGTCGGAAAAGTCAGGTAGGCGGCTATCTCCGACGACGGCATCCAGCTCTTTGTGTGCTCGATATTGCGCTTCTGGGTGCATAGCCATGGCAAGGAAAAACATTTGCACCGAAATAGCGGACGTGTCGGCTCCACCTGGGATAGTGAGATAATATCAGAAGGGATAGAACTGGTAGCATACCTGCATAGGCAATCCCTGCACAATTGCGTGCGATCGTTTCTTCTTCTGCGCGGCATGATCCCTCTGGCAATGATTCTAACATGCTGAATGCAACAGAAGGAGAAGCTGTTCCCTCGTCCTAAACGTAAAGACCACAATTTGGGAACAAATGCATAGAAGTCATATCACATCTTACTAAAGTCTTTTTGACAGCATCGAAGGGAGAATGAACCATCCGATGATTTACCGCTTCCCATTGGTTTGCCTTGCGCTTAAACGTTGCGCCCGGGAACCAAGAAGGGACGTATTTCAGCACAGGGAACAGATCGACTAGAAATGTGCCTGGCACACTGGCAATCCGTAAACTTGTAAAAGCATCTTCGGCGATGGAGATGTACGGGTCTTTCGCATCTTTTACCTGTATTCCGTACGTAATACTCATAATAGTGGCGGCAAATGTACTGTCAAGAACAACTCAAAAATTGAGTTGGTGAATGTAAAATAAATACCATCTTACTGGCGTATGTGGTGCATGAAGTCGAGTGGAGTCTCCAGTAACCTGCGCAAGAAAGCGCGGGATTCTCTGACTTGGATGCAATGGTATTGCTGGACGGCATTTGCATGGAAGAACTTATGGAATAGGCGGCGATGTCTACGCCACCATATCCCATAGGGCATGAATGCAAAATTGAAATGCCAGCCCGATCTATCAAAGCTTGGACATCAGGAAGAGAAAATATTCCGATTGAATGCACCCACAATTCATTGAGCATCGGGAGGCGGACACGGTCAGAGTAGATGGAGGATCGCTTCTCGAAAAGATCCAAAGTTCGCCGTCTAGAGCCTAGGATTACAATGGATTGTCCTAAAATATTGATGTGCACGATGTCGCCTAGAAGCGAGTAAGAGCGACTTTAAGAAGCCGCAAAGTAGCGACAGACCGTATCGCTTAAACCACTGGTCGTAGACCAGCCAAGGCTTCTCATTAGTTGTGTCAAAGAGGTTCCCGATAATTGGGAGGGGAGACGGGCCCGGTGGCAGGGGAAGACGATTATGAATTTTTCTGTCAAATAGTTTCTTGAGTAACAGCACCAAGAAAATAGCAGCGCAGGAAAGCGGGAAAGGAGCCATGCTACACGGGGAGATAGCACACCACGAAAGCAAGCTTTATGCAAAGCATCTAAAGAGTTGAGGATAGTGTCATTTGTATCGCACGCCGCACTGTACGCGGGGGGGCAACCTCCATAAGATACTACGTACTATTGTGCAGGGATCGTGGGCGAACGAAGTCAAAAGAAAAGTTAACCAATAGCATGGCTCTGACTCTCATCGGCGGAAAACAAAGGAGCATGGCACTGGCTGTCGGTCACCTTCCCATCGGGATTTATCGTCCGCAGAACACTCTTTTTCAATCCTTCATTAGAGGGGGTGAGATTTGTTCAGTATTCCAGAAAGTCATTGTATACAATCAACGCAGGTTCTTTATAACGCGTACCTATTGGGTGATTAGAACTCTGGACTGATGAGCCTCGACGGAGTATGAAGTCGTAGGGCGCCCAGATAAGTGAAGCGCGATGATTGAAGTTGTTACTTCTGTGTCAGCCTTCAGAAACCGAAGTAAGTGACCACAAAAAGCCAATCTTTGAGCTTCCAGAACTTCATTATCAAGGCCCGGCCCTGAAAGTCGATCCGCCAACCAACTTCCCCGAGTCCATGCGGCCAATCACCACTTTCACAAATACGAATGTGCTAGGCCAAGATTGGCACCAGTCATAAGTCGTTGAAGACAGGTTCGGGTAGTGGAATAGGCTGAACAACTTATATGGGCAAGAAGTCACACATCGCGGTCCGCCAACCGGCAGTCAATGGGATTCACATATATGGAAATTTGCAACACGTGGTTAGATGATGTAGGAAGTAAGTGAGAGGTCAATTGACTGGAAACAGATATGAACTGCGATAAAGCGTTATTCTAATAGAACTCCAATTCGGAGTCTCGGATAAGTTTCTCAGCATTGGGAGAGCGGGGAATGATTCTGCACTTGTATGGTCTAGGATAACTGAATGAACGAGTCAGCAAAATAGCCTCGGGCGGATGCCTAAGAGACCCTGACGATAGTAATCCAGTGGTCATTACTGCTTCGAGCTTGATAGGGTTTCCGTCATCATCGAGAGGTGGCTTGATGTCGAATACGGAGAGTAGGGTCGCTGCTATAATGTATAGCGAGTTGTCGCTGAAAAATCGCCCGGGACACATCCTAAGGCAGTAGCTTTATACTCCAAGACGGTGATCATATACATTTATAGAAAACTGACCGACGACCGAATCCAAAAGAAGCGTGATTTGGGTGCCTTACATCAGTGTTTATCTTGCCATCTTTGAGGAAGCGATCCGGGTTGAATTCGAAAGGGTTAGGATACATCACTGGATCGTGCAAGATCGTCCTGTGTGGCTCCCTGAGGCTCCACAATCGTATACACGGGGAAGATCCTTACCAGCTGCATCCTACGACTATGGACCCCTTGTTACACAGTGTACATGTCAGAATGTCGTAATATCTAACTCCTGATATCGCGTACCTTCGGAATAAGATAACCATCATATTCATCATCAGCACTGGAGGCATGTGACACAGCTACCGAAATATGGGATTTCTCTCAGCACGGGTTGACGGAGGAAGCTGGCAGATACTAACCGAGAGGTGTGACCTGTTGCCACCTCATCGCTTCTTGCACGGTGGCTTGAATATAGGGCATCTGATCACGGTCTTCGAACGTTGGAAATCGGCTGCCGATAATGGCATCTAGCTCAGCTTGCGCTTTCTTTTGTGCTTCAGGGAACATTGCCATTGCGAGAAAGAAGGACTGGACGGTGGATACCGTGGTATCCGCTCCTCCTGCATGCCACTTTTGAAGCGAATTTCGCCAAAACGTTCAACCGACGACATACCTGCGTACGAAACCGCCGCGCAGTTCATTGCGATTTCTTCCTCCTCTGCGCGTCCTTCTCCGTGTGGAAGGTTTTCTAGCATGCTCGCAGCCACACATGGCACAGCTGTACCGTTTCTCTAACACATAGTCAGCAATATTATGGTACGAGTATATCCGATTCATTACTAATGCTTCTTTAACAGCCTTCCATGGTCGTGTAGCCATTATTGTATTGACTTCGGCAGCGTGCGCGGCATGACGCTTGAACCAAGCACCAGGCATCCAAGAAGGCATATACTTCAAAGTCGGGAAGAGGTCGACGAGGAAGGTACCAGGCACCGTCGCCGCGTTTAGACTTGAGAAGGCTTCTTCGGCAGTAAGAATATACGGGTCACCCTGTTCAAGAACGCGGATTCCGTACGAGACATCCATTATGATAGCTGCAAAAGTACTGATTCCATGTCGGCTAAAGCAAGATGGGCGATAATGTGAGTTCTCATACGTACTGACGAATGTGATGGAAGAAATTTTCCGGAGAAGCCAGCAGTCTCCGCATAAAAATGCGGGCTTCCCTGAGCTGAACTGGTCTATACTAGCGTGGCATATCAGGGCGGAGTAAATTGGCATGAAAAAATGCAGCCAACCTTAGGAACCGTATTTGGATGGAAGTACTGTGTGAAGAGCTTTCTGTGACGCTTCCACCACGTCCCGTACGGAAGAAATCCGAAATTGATGTACCACTTCATGCTGAACGGACACGATGATCGCAACTGATATTGCTTGCGGCGGAAAGAAAAGTCACTTACAGTTCCAGGATCATTGGTAACCGGGGACGATCCGAGTAGATAGCTGACCTTTTCTCAAAGAGATCGAAACAGCGCTTAGCAGACCCAAGGACGATTACTGGCTGTCCAACTACATTGAAGTGAATGATGTCTGAATCTGAGGGGGTTATAGTTTTGAAAATCAACGAATTAAGCTACCATACTATATTTCTTGAACCACGAATCATAAACCAGCCATGGTTGAACGGTAGGCATTTCGAGTAGATTTCCTATTACCGGGAGGGGTTTGGGACCAGGGGGTAGCGGAAGACGAGACTTCTGTGGTTTGTATAGCGTCCAGATGACAGCAATCATCCCGAGGACTGAGAGGACGACGGGAGGAGAACTCAGTCTAAACGTGTCTCCCAACGCATCGAAAAAAGTGGTAGGATGATAAGAACTATTGTTCATGTGTATTTCCAGCGTAGAAAGGTGGTGAACAGATAGTCCAAGCAGCAGATGACGCCCTTTTATTTAGCAGAGTGAGGGAGTCGAGATCAGACTTGGGTAAGGGGCCGTCTAGCTTTAATAGGTATCCCTGATAGATGAGCCGGTCCTGCGGTCGTCTGCAATCGATCTATCATGGGAAACACAGTGTATCTGACGCCGAAAGAAGTCTAACAAGCTATATACAATAGACCAAGTGCAGCTGTGTCCACGCCAGAAAATAGAAGGTCCAATGTTGCGACTTTCTGATAGCAATTCAAGCGTGTGAGTGCCCCATCGGCGGTGTAGAAGGTACCGAATCCTTCAGCAATGATACCTGACTAGGAGAATCGGAATACCACATTGAAAGCATCCGAATACGAGGAGCCAACCCAATTCCAGGCTGCCAGCAAGGAGCCTGCCTGTAAAATAGCCATATGCGCAAGGGAATTATGTCAAATAATCGTCAGGTGGTTTTTGAAATCCATAGAGGGTACTCACTCCGACAAGGCAGCTTGCTAAGCCGTATATTCTCGCCATCGACATTTGGAAGTATTTGGAGAGTCGAGACGGAGCCCGGCTGCCCCGTTCTTCACTTTGGAGGGTATCCATCTGGAAGGTGTTGAAACCTGAGTTGTCAATGTCTAGTTGACCATACGCTTCAGCTTTCGTAGGCGAGCGTAGAAGATGAAATACAGCCAGAGTACAGCCGGCGGCAAGTTGGTTCCCGCTCATGTTCGGCCAACAGCTTCCTATTTTTAGATAGAGGTAGCAAGTTTGTCCGAGTATTGGGCCAATCAGAAGCTGCGCAAACTGCCGCAGAGCCCTTTTCGACAATAGTTACACGTCCCGACGTAAGATGGAGTCGAATCTCGCTGACAAGGGCTTTAACAGGACACGCTGTCGCGGGGAGGATTTCTTCAAAGCTCATATTTTGTGGAAATCGACAAGTCTGGTTCACTGACACCTCGGGAGACCTATCGGAGCAGCCTAGGCGTTCATAGATCAGTTCTGCTTCGAAGATGCCACCAAAGCCCATTCATATGTGTGTGTAATCACCGTGCAACCGTGCAATTGAACTTGTCACTCCAACATTCTGATATGGTGTTTTCTAGTCTGCCACCAAGAGTCTAGTTCAAGGCGCAGTTCAAATCCACCATCCATATGACCCGACTCCCGCACAAAACTTCTTTGCGCTTGACACTCTTTTGTCATTTTACAACAACCTCCGAAGTTTTCTTTAGTCAATGACTTACATCGTGCCGCACACCAGTCTTCGATGCTTGGGGCTCCACCTAATTTGTGCCTGGAATCACACACACTGATATGGGATCTTCGATCGCCGTCCGAGTCTTGATTGCAACGACTGGTCGTATACTATTATCAATATCTTTATACTGTTGGGATACAGAAGGCACGCTGAAAGCACTGTTGTCGCCCTGTTGAGCCTTGGATTACAATCGCTTGGACGAGAACCCACTCGCCCGGGGAAGAGCCACTATCGCCTACGTACCAGGTTACTTCTCTCACAATGGGGATCTCATTAGTTATCTTTGATCATCGCCTCCGACTAGCCAATCACATTCGCGTCCTCCTGTGAGCAGTAAGAGTCTATCATTGGCTCCCGTCCTGAGACCTGACTATCCGCATGCCGAGTATATGGCTCGACTTGTTTATATGCAATAGTCAACTCGACTATTGACTTTCAACGAGGCAACCACTATTTCGGTAGCCGACCTCAACTGATGTTTGGGGCTTCTCTCCGTGATTGTTCAACGGTGACCTTGCAACGTCGAGTCTGCAGACTCTCTTTTCAGATTAGACAGCTTAGGGAAGTACTAATTTTCCTTGAATCAAAACAGTGAATTAATCTTATCAAAGGATCGATCGCAGGCGTAACGCGTAATACCTCCCTTGCTACTTAGCACATGAGCCTATACAAGAGCTAGCAAGCAGCCCATCGTGCATTTCGTTCAATGAAAATGGATTATACATGATAGGATGTATCCCGAAGGCAATGTCAGCAACTCAGGATTTGGGCGAAGTGCGTCTTCAGCCAAACCTGATCCTCTTTGGTGGTGAAAAGGTTCAGCAGCCATACCTCTTGTGAGATACTCTTCTTTGACAAGTAGGGCTTTATGATGTCATGTTCTGCATCTTCCGGATTCGCAGCATATGGCCCTCAAGAATCCATCACTGAGGTGTCGAATTACGACGGAATCCGACTTGTGTTCTGTCACTCGTGGCCTTGCTTTACGGCACAATATCCAAAATGTACGACTGGTATTATGCCCTTTCGTCTGAATCTAGTTACCATGGGATACTGGGCTACTTCTGGGCTGGACAGCTCAGCTAGACCCGCTGCACAGAGTGCCGTCGCTTTTTCGAAATTCTATATGCATAGTCTTCTCCGGCTTCACTCTCCCAGTCTCACGTATCTAGATTTGATAGTCCTGGAAACTGTGCCACCCAGTATTCACCTTCCCGTCGCATGTATTTCTGAGGGTTGGGGCCCTGATATGGTCGCAAAGGCTTAATCCTTCCTGCCATCCAAGCTCGCTATTCGCATGGTGATAGGTAAAATTCTGTCTGGATAAATACTGCACTACTTTTAGAGGCCATCGCTTTGCCCATTGTGCAAGGATGCGTTCTTAAAAAGTAGAGCGGAAGAGCACTGGCATTATACGTGGAAAACCCTTTATTTTGTAGACTTTGAATATAAAAGAAGCGCCTTCAGAGGCCTGCAGGTAAGGCATGAGCGCTACATCAATGTATCATCTTGATGACGATCTCAGTCAAGCCATTCCCTGTAATCCCTGAAGATGTGGAACGTTATATTATTGAAAGCGTAGCAGAAGAATATCTGATGAAAGCTGAGGTTTCTGAGGCTTTCCAGCTAGCGTATACATGTCGATTGCACCGAGCTTGGTCAGTATGATATGAAATCATCTGGCTGAAGTTCACTGACATGGGGTCGAACAAGGGTATATCCTATCACCTATAGATCCATTTACATTGAAGATAACGAGAAAACCAATGATACGCTAGCTCGACTACGAATATCGCTGTCGCAAACACCATCTATTGGGGCTCTGGTCAAGCACCTTACCTTCCCTAATATCACAGCTGTGTATGGAGAAGTCCTTGCTATCGTGCCACTTTGCCGAAATCTAGTTAGCCTGGCATACTGGGCTTCACTCGATCTCGTTGACCCTTCGGCTAAAAGGCTGGAGCTCTCCCACCATCTCTTGCTTCGCCGTCTGTCGTTAGTCTTTGCTAGAGTGGCAGATCCACCTGCATTATCATCTGCCTTCAACAATCCACCTTCCATATTCTCCTGCATCACACATCTGGATCTCGTTGGGAGCAACAATAAGCCATGGTACCCAGTACTACGCGCATTCACTGCCCTCTCGCACCTATTTCTGAGTGTTGAAACATTCGATCCAGAGATACCCGAGATAAAGACCCTAATACCGGCTCTTCCACATACTCTCATTGTTTGCATTCTATTTCGATTCTTCTTGGTGCATGAGATGTCTGATGAAGTTAGAGCGCTGGCCAATGGCGACGTTGATCCTCGCATAGTCATCGGTTTCGACTGGGGACTAGATGAGCCACTAAAGCTACCTTTTATCAATCGTACACTTTCACCAGGCAATGGAAGGCGGGAGATGTTGCGAGAATGGGCGTTTCGTGATGGTGTGCCCGACTTTTGGGAAGAAGGCGAGTGTATTGTTAACACCCGCCGTACGCAGAAGATACGGCTTTAAATTGAAAGCATCGGCCCAATCTTAAACGAAGCACAAGGGCGACACAATACGCTACAATCTGGATACCATGACTTATACTCAAAATACAGTATACATACATGTAATAGCTAAACAGATGAACGATAATCCTGGAAGCCCCTGTTTGTGTCATGCGATATAACAGCCCTCCATAGTAATAATTGAAGCAGGAGACAGCTATCTTGTCCCGTTCATGATCCGTTCCACCTCGAGCTGCAAGCGAACTCTCGCCGCTTTCCCTTCAGGTGTGTCCCCGCCAATGAGCTTCCCGTTCCCCATCCCAACTGTGACACCCTCATACAATAAACCCAGCATCTTAACCCATTGAAGTCCCCATATCTCCTTCGCCTCAGCACCCCACACATCCAATGCCACATATATAACCTGCGGTGCCACCGGATTGACAAGGAGTGCTGGCTCTCCTATTATCCTAGCGAACCAGGTCCACAACCGAGGCAATTGAAATAAGGGTGGGACGGGCTTATCACCAGGCGATACCGTGATGGTCAGGACACGGAAATAGACCCTCATTATTCCAGCAACCCGGGTGCCGTAATTGCTACTACTCTCCAAGCTGTCGCCATCCCCGCTTTTTCTATATCCCATGGCTTTTATACGAGCAGTATTATCGTTCCATGGTTTGTCATCGTAATCCACTGGAGGCAGAAGAATAGGGATCGCCCATCCACCCACTCGCTGTACAAGCTTGGCGAAGAATATGTAATGAAAGTGTGGTAGGGCACCAAGGAGATGGCGTGTCACTCGAGCTAGGGGAATAGCCGCTCGCTTCTCCGCGGTGACCTCGGTTTCTGCTTGCAGCAAGATTGCCTTGGAAAGGGAGGAAAGAGCGGCAAAATAAACGGGTTGTTGAAGGGGCGGATTGGGCGTAAGAAGGCTGAAAATTTGATTTGTCTGATTGAAGTTTGTTTAATAGAGCACGGGCGGACGAGATGGAGTACAGCTCACTATTCGATTGATAGATTCTTCATCATTGGTGATTTGCCCTATCTTGGGCGTGATTTGTCTCCTTAGGGCGCTCCACGCAGATTTCAAGGGTTTATCAGACTTGACGGTGTGCATGGCCGTGGATTTAAGTTGCTAATGAATAAGAGGGGTGAGCCGTGTAGTTGAATATGTGAATGATGTCTTTACATGAAGGGTTCGCCTCGCTTGTCGCCAGTCATCTTCTGCAGTAGACATCCCCAATGCCTGTCGCTGTTCCCTTTCAGCATTCAAGCGTTCTGCCTTTTCTTGTTGCTCCTTCAACAGTCTCTGCCTCTCTTCCTCCTCCTTCCTCCTCTCTTCTTCCTCCTTTCTTCGTTTCTCTTCTTCCTCTCTCTTCCTCTGCTCCTCCTCCTGCCTTCTCTTCGCCTCAAGCAGTAGCCGTCTTCGCTCCTCCTCCTCTCTTACTTTACGCTCTGCTTCTAGTTTTGCCTTTACTTTGTCTTCTTCGTATTTTATCACACTTTCTATTCGCTGCAAACGTTGCCTAGCTTTCGCATCCCATATATCTTTCAAGCGCTTCTCCTCATTCGATTGGTGTATTTTAAGAGCTTGTAGTTTCTTCTCAACCTCCTCAGCTTGCCTGGCATGAACATCAGCAAGCCGGCGAGCTTCTCGCTGCCGCAGTGACTCTTGCTCTGCCAGGAGCTTGCGATGAAACTGGGTCTGCTCTTTACGAGCTGTAAGCTGTTGATGAAATCAGCCTATATCCATACCGCCAAAAAGTGACTGGGCTTGCGCACAAATGCATCTCTTCGAGTCTCCTTCTCCCACTCCTCGTAGGGATCATGATGTCGCGTCCTTAACCGTATGGCGGATATAGTCTCTTCAATGTATCGGCGCTGAGCAGGGCTCAACGAGTTGCGGCCTGGTGTCCGTTTCCTGGCCAGCGTGAAAGGGCGGTTTGTGAGTGCACAAGGAAGTTATAAGTATCAACACGCACGGGGACTGTTCTCGATCTCCCAGCTCGGAGTTACGCATGAACGACCCAGACGAGCTGGAGCTTGTTACTGAAGACGCGTCCGATGCGTCCGAGCCATAGCTCTGGTCGGAATCATAGCTATAGTCATTAGATTCTGAATCAGATTGTAGTCCATATGTCGATGCCCTTCGTCGTTTCTGGGATCTATACAACAAATTCAGCTAAGGACAAAACGTATACGTCCGGGGTAGAAATTTGGAGAAACAAACCTCTTCGACACTCGACTGGGTGATGGTGAAATTGAACGAGGGGCACTGAATCGCATATTCTCGTTCACAAGCGGTGGAATAATTACTGAGCAACAAGTTTAAAATTACCGTGCCAAATGCGTGCCACAGTTGACCACGTGGTGTTATTTGTCAGTGCTTGGATAGCATAAGCCCTGACCCCCCTCGCCAGAGAATGGCGTTGCCCGATCAAACAATGCTCACATATTCTTACAGTGTACATTATGAAAGTAGGATTTGTCGTGTTAATACTACCAGACCCAATTGAACGATAATTGTACATATATTGAGTCAAAAGAAAATTTCCTTCATTAAACCGTTGCATGAGCGGCGTCATGAGGAGCCTAGAATGAGGAGTTGAAGTCCCATGGCCTAGCAGACTCTGCATTGCTGATGAACTCACGCTTGATGGAGAGACATCCAGGACAGTAGCAATGGCATTGAACTCTTGGGCGCTAGGGTGGACTTTGCCAGTGCAGACTGGTAGAGAATCAGATCGTGTACCTTTCATGGAGCATCCTTAATCAACTCACTATCAATAACGTGTTGTTCAGATTTGCCGATCTTCGATGCGATATCTGCGTACGACAATCCTGCGTACATGTAATAGTAATTTAGCAAAGGAGATAGTAGAAAGGGTGTTACTACATACCTTTCTTATCCTTGGCGGCCGCAAGGGCAGCGCATTGTGGGTTGGGGGCCATGATTATTCTGTATCGTAACCGTGCAGCACAAAGTGGTTGGTGTAGTGGGAGAGTCGGCACTCAAGAGAGTAGTAAGAGAAGTTCTCGAGTCCTATATGTATGCCGCATCGCTCCGCAATCTGTAATGCACCAATTTGGATTGGATGACATATGGCTAAAGTCAGATGGTGTTATCGATGGAGTCACTAGAGAGCCCCGAAATCAGATTAGAGGGCTGCCGCGACACGGGGTACCGGCTCGAGGACATCCTGCGAATTCCCCTCCTTGCGAATAATAGATCACACAGCACTTCTGCCAGGGAACAGCGACATGGATAGTCCTATCATCGGCATAGTGAGACAGAGAACTCGAACTGGATGAAATCGGAGACAACAGCGTGAGGACTGGTAGTGGTAGAGAACTCGCGGAGTAAAGCCGTTACGGTACTTGAAGGAACGCTGGTGGGACGGGCGCTAAACTTTGTGGCGCTTATTCTCATTGCCAAATAGCCATCAATAATACTGTCACCTCCAAAAAGTTCGTCCTCCTCACCGTCGTCCTCATCGTCAAGCCAGAACCTGTCAGAATGGTTAGTACGCTGTCCTTCCTTGCACTGCCAGATCCGCTGAACACACTTGCTTCTCTTTCTTGCAAATCTGGCGATTTCCCGATGGATGGTGAACCTGGTTGTTGGATGTATCTAGCCCCCCAAGAAAGCCAAGGCCCCCCGTGAAGAAGCCACCGTCTCCCTCGGTCCCCAAGTCGCTGAGGGCGAGCTTGTGTTCGGTGTTGCCCACATTTACGCGTCATTCAACGATACTTTCGTCCATGTCACTGATTTGTCGGGCAAGGAAACTATCTCCCGTGTGACTGGTGCGTTCCTTGTATTTCCATGCTCTATAGCTCGAAATTCAATGTTTTGGACATGCTTGAATAGGTGGAATGAAAGTCAAGGCTGATCGTGACGAATCCTCGCCTTACGCTGCTATGTTGGCAGCTCAGGATGTCGCAACCCGATGCCGTGAAGTTGGTATTACCGCCCTTCACATCAAGCTTCGTGCAACCGGTGGAACGGGCACAAAGACCCCTGGCCCTGGCGCTCAGAGTGCCCTCCGTGCCCTCGCCCGTGCTGGCATGCGCATTGGCAGAATTGAGGACGTTACTCCCGTCCCAACCGACTCGACGCGTCGCAAGGTGCGCTCTCTTATCTCTGCTTGTAGTGTATCCTATTTTAAACGATTTCGCTTGCTTATAGGGAGGTCGCCGTGGTCGCCGTCTCTGATCCCTTCAGTCCGGAAAAAATACGCATGTGTCTTCGCAATCATGTAGCTACTTACGTCGTTTTCTCAATACAATGTCGCCGTCCGACGCGCATCAGGTTTTAACAACCTGCCCCGCGGTCGGACAATTGCATTTGTGTTAAGCATGAGCTAATTCGATGATTCAACGCTTTAAGTATGCGACTACCGAGAATACCACTACTTAAGTTTGATGCAGATACACCTGGGATACGCCTTTACATATGGCGTCGAAATTCCTTGAATAAAGTGCTCACCGTTAACCATAAGATAATCGAATGCAGGCGTTTTTTATAATGAGAAAGCGACTACAACATCCATCATTGATTCATTGCTACTAACATCACATTACAGTCGTATGATGCACGTTTACCTTTCTCATCTCACTTCATGGAGCTGAAGCTCGTATATCGCATACTTCGCAAGATATCTGACTGGACGCTTGCAGGCTATTACTCTCAGGTACATATCACTGGCTCCGAGAACGTGCCTAAGGAAGGGCCATTGATAATGTGAGTACCGGCGTCGCACACGCTTACCGACCACTCGAGGAAATTCGTTCTTAACACTTTCCCTTGGCAGCACTCCATCCCACCACAACGAAATCATCGACATTGCAACCGTTGGTGAGACCAAACGCCTCCTCACTTCTTAAATAATTCGGATTATTCAACACTGTTCCTTGTAGCCGCTACCATCCCATATCGCCGCCATGTCTCATTCTGGGCCAAGTCGACCATGTTCGCCAATCCCATCTCTCGCGCAATTATGGTATCTTCCGGGAGTATACCAGTGAAGCGAAATCCAAATAGAACACCCGCGGCGGATTCCTCTACCACCCCATCAACGTCGACCAGTACTTCTCCCCAGACGGAACTCTTCCAGGACTCCTTTATTGCGTTATCGAAAGGACAAGTTATCGGTGTTTTTCCGGAGGGAACGAGCTATACTGAGCCTAGCATCGCGCAAATCATGTCGGGTGCCGCATGGGCGGCGGTGGAATATACCAAGTGGAGGCGGCAGAAGCGATTAGAGGCAGTCAATGTTAATCATGTTACAGGCGAGGAGGCTGGACGTTATAGGGGCTTGATTATTATCCCAGTTGGGATCGTATACACAGACAAAGCACGATATCGTAGTCGGGTGAGTGGTCCTGTAGTCTTTGTGAGGCTTGGATTTCTTACAGTTATATAGGTCCATGTACGGTGCGTCCCAAGTTATACCCATGTCTTCAAGTACGGCAGTGATAGAGCTCTTCTAGATATGGCGAAGCCATCGACGTCGCAACCTGCGCTGAGGAGATATTCCATCGTTCACCTGAGGATATTGACGAAACTACGCGCAACGTTGTGAAGAAAGTAATGGCTGAAGTTGAGAGACAGCTGATTGCTTCGACAATCAATGCTCCAGACTGGTGAAGGGGAATGGTTACTTTATAATGGCTTGACTAAACTAACCAGTGGCCATTAGGGATACTGTATATGCCTCCCGAATGGCCAAAGATATGCTTTGGATTGACTCTTCCATCCCTTTGAAGTCATATATTGAAGTCTCTCAGCTGTATGTAGCTCGGCTCCACAACCCATCTTTCCTTTGCTTACTGATACGCTATAGACTTATAGACGTTCTCTCAACTCCTAGACTTTCCTCGTACCCCGAGCTTCTGCAGGCACGGAACGCTCTGGTCAAATACTACTCTTTCCTCCATTACACTAAATTAAACCATGCATCTTTCGATACTATATACCCCATACGTAAACTAAATACCCCCACCCTAGCATCAACTACGTCTTCATCGTTATTACCTAGCCCCTTCCACGCATCAACTATTGTCATCAAACAACTTCTTAAAACACTTTTCCACCCCCGACTAATCCTCTTCCTCCCGACGTTCCTCCTCCACATCCCCGCTTACACTTGCGGCTCTCTGGCAGCACGTTTTCTTGCACATCGAGGCGAAGAAGAGGGTCAAGCGCAGTTCAAGGCTATATTTGGAGGGTTTGGATCCGGTACTTCATACGCTGTGGTGACCTGGAAGTTGAGTGGATGGCTACAAGGGATAGCCTCCGATAATTCAGGGTATAGATACCACCCATTTCCAGCTTTATCTGGCTTATATTCGACACTACGTCGACTCGGACGATGGTTGATACGCGAACAAAGCGGTATAATGAAGCGTACTATTGCCTTAAGTTTTATTTTCTACGGCACATCCTGGGTTCTCGCGCATTGGCACAATACCCTCATAGACGGTCAGTCAGCCGCTTTCATCCTACCCTCCTTTGACTTATTGCCCCCTGCATCCAGCCAACTATAACCAGTGAGTATTTCACGACTATAAAGTACATACTATTAACCGACAGCATGCAGATTCAAACATCTCGCTGCATCTTTTAGACTTCTCCTCGCTACCTTGTCCCGTTCGTCGGGCCTTTCATCATCTCAGCTGGAACGATATTCCCGACCCCCGCCTCCTCCCGTTAATCCTTTCATCAAGCGTCGCGTCAATCCCAGCCAAGATGGTCCTGCGAATACTGCCACTGACTCCCGCCGCGAGACCAAACCATCCATTCAAGATCTAGTAGATGAATCCAGCGGTTCGCCGAATGGCACGGCGCTGGAGTTGATGAGGCATCTACCAGCAGCTCGACTGGACGCGAGTGAAGCATTGAAAGTCGTTTGGGAGTCGATGGAGAGGAAACAAGCAGATTTCTTGCGGAAGAATGACGCTTGCGTACATGTTTGACCTGCATCGTACATCACTCTAGATAGACCGCAGTACTTGTACCTACAAAGTTCGAAGGTATCACCGAGCGCTTACATTCTTAGGGCATAGGCGCTAGTCCCCCCTATATGGATATGTTCTGCCTCCGACCACGAGGCAGCCGAACCTGGTCGTCCTCATGCCTCTCTTCAAAATTTGCTAGTCAAAGTATTCTATTAGCCGCTCGCACTATTCTGAGCCTCTCAAGTCAAGCTGTAATATTATAGATCCACCCTGTTATCCATGTCATGCTTGTTCTCCACCCGTCGAGTCGCTGCGACGTCTGCCTTGATCCCTACAGTTGGGATACACCAGCACAATCGCCTCATGCCATCCCTTGTGGTCACATCTTTTGCAAAACGTGCGTGCCTTCTCTCATATGTCTGGAACATACTTAAACTGGTGCAATCATCAGTTGCCTGGAGGCCGTATCTCCGAGCAGCTGTCCACTGTGCCGCAAGGCCTTCTTACCGGATCGAATCAAGAAGCTTCACGTAGACAAGCCGGAGAATGTAGACCAGGGAGAAGAGAACAGAGAAATAGAGCTGTTACGCAGCCTCTGTCTTATATGGGGAGAGAATACACCAGATGAAGATATTGAGGCATTGACTGGCGAAGTAGGAACGTACCTAGAGAGCAAGGCCGACGATACAGTAAGTTCATATGGCTACTCGACCTCCTTAAGCCGTATTCATCCTGCCTGAAGTGTCTTCCCTTACGCAAAGCCAAAGATGGAATCTTGGTCTTACAAAAATTCAAGAAGAAACGAGAAAAAGACCGCGCTGCACTGTCGAAAATGACACGGCTTCTGAGTACTGCTATTGAACGCGCAGAAGAGGACAATAAGCTGTCCAAATCCATTGAGGAGAGTCTTCTCCTTAAAATAGACATTCTTACAAGGTACGTCGTATATCACCTTCATGCTCGCGGTCTTAGTGATCAAAACCTACTTCTTATGCTAGCCAAGTAAATGCATATCTTCCCTTTGAATGTATTAGAAGCTGATTGACTCGATCTAGCACTCCGAATGCGAAGCCACTATTGAGAAGCTTAAAACAGATCTTGCGAAATTCCAGCATACTTCGAACCCACTGCCAAAACCTCCGGAACCTATTCCACTAGACCGTTTTCCTCCATTTGCAAGAGCTGCTGCTGCCGGCCTGCGTTCCGTGTCTGACCCCCACGTTCCACCCTCTCCTAAACATCACACGGGCAGTTCATCCACTGACCCTAGCTCCAATTCGGCGTCAACTTCGACGCGCCCTTCAGCGGCATACGTTTCTCCTGATCCGACAACTCGCGCAGAAATAGCAGCCCGGGATCGAGAATCGGCCGAAAAGCTTCAAGCTGAGGAGGTGCAGAGACGCGAACGAATTGCCCAGAGGAAGCAGAAACAGCCACTGTATAATACTTACCGCTATCCCACTGACCCCGATCCAAATGGTAAACGGAGCGATGTAATACCAGGCGCATCGCCGAACCAACGAGTGATTCCTACTGCTTCATCCTCGAGATTGCCACAAGATGTGAACTGGGGCCAGCCAAATGGAAGCTCATCTGCGGATATCAACACATTAGATCCTTCCGCACCAGCAAGCGCATACGTGGCTGGTTATGCAAGTGGTTATGGATACGGATACCATTATGCACCGTCTATGAAGACTGCGGCGAGCCACGATGGAGTGATGGACTTGTCGTCAATTCAATCGTCTCTCCCTGAAGCGACGCCCCGCGTTGGACTGGGCCTATACGGCGTTCCTGCCGCACCCGCTGAATCAATGGAGAGGCTCGCAGCATATAACATATTGCAGCCTCCCCCAAACCCATCGTCATCATCCGCAACCGGTACGAGGACGCATAGTCGTCGTCGATCACGCCGCGACAGCATAACCACTGATGGGCATGTAACAGACTCCACGATCACCCTGTCCTCCAGTTCATCCGGAACCCATACATCTCGCTCACGCAGACGATCAACCCAAGTCACCACAACCCAACCCACACAACCTAGCCTGGAGGCCCCTCTAGCCACTCCTGCGTCCGATCGTGGAAGTATATCTTCTTGGGGTACCGTACGGTCCCAACAGGTCCCAGGTTCTTCTGGAAGTAGCGTCGCTGATCTCGGGTTGCAGTGGTTCCCACCGGGCACTGGGGCGAGGACGAGTATCTCTTCCGATAGTTCGAGGAACCCGTACTTCCCGTTTGCTTCCACTCGACAGAGCGAGAATGGGGCAGAGACCGCCGGTAGCAGTGCGGCTACAAGTACGGCCAGCGTGGATGCCACACCTCGAGCGTCCGATCATATACGGCCCGCCGTGGCAGATCCCCTTCAAACTCTATCAATGCTCCTTGAGACTAACACTGGTCCCGGATCTAGACACGCACGAGTGGTGATTGAGGATAGGCCACGACCTTCACGGCATACGACTGTGCCGGAACCAAATACCACACGAGATCCCAATTCATCGTTGGCTAGCTCTGATATTCAATTGCAGACGAGTGGGGGCTCTGGAGACCGCCATAGACGTCGCCAGCGTCACCGTCGTGGATCTACTACCACTGGAACGCGGCCAAACGTCGATGTCTCGGCACCTTCTGCACCACCGTTGGCCTCTGCGCCTGTCACGTCGTCATCAATGGGTGTTGTCGATGAAGGTTACCTCAGTGACGCTCCTCAGCCAACAGGCCAGAGTTTCGGCAATGCTTTAGGCCTTGATCTAACCGAAGAACCACAATCGGCTGGCCTCGTCATTTCCGCGCCGACACCGATAGTCTCCACCCGAAATTTCCTGAGATCATGGAGTTATGATCACTGAAGTCTACTCATATAGAATCGCTTTCCTGCTGTCTTTTATAACCTGCCATCGCATAATGTCTTTATTGTACTCATCGCACACATTTCATTCAGGTTTTCCTCGTTGCACATCTCTGATGTTTTCAGCTTACAAGGGCTCAATCATGTATTTGTAAGTGCTCACCCGTGGACCCAGGTTTGCGTTTCGGTGGAGCACACCCATTGCATTAATTGATTAATTGGAAGAGTGTGTAATTGCAAGCTGCAAAGAGGCGGATGGGTAACATGTCTCAAAAAGACGT
This sequence comes from Pleurotus tuber-regium, assembly GCA_014058305.1. Lineage (NCBI taxonomy): Eukaryota > Fungi > Basidiomycota > Agaricomycetes > Agaricales > Pleurotaceae > Pleurotus > Pleurotus tuber-regium. Next base: position 1,391,712 of record JACFYU010000023.1, read on the forward strand.
CAAACGCATGTTTTCCCTGCTCACTATCAAAAAAGCACCATCAGGCATTCTTCACTCACCACATTGATCATCGATAACAGTTATAGACAGAGCACCCCTTCTACTGCCTTTCTCACTTCTACCGCGAAGCAACGTCATCTACAAGCAAGTGGGCGCAGAACTTCCCTGAGGGGGAGGATTGAATTCGAACAGAAGGTTATCCCTATCTTTAATTCTATATTGTCTTCTGGCAACAACTTCTATTCTCATGTCAGTGCCGGTGTCTAGGCCAAGTTCCCACCGTGCTCTTTCGAATCTTAGTTGTCACTTCAATGAGTGATTAAATCCATTCGCTACCTGAGATGGTCATATGGAACCGTTGACACGGCCTACTTCCATGGCTATAATGAGCTAATGAGATTAATTATAAGTCTATGATAGCATGCCGTGCTTGGTGCAAGGATCAAGCTATCCGACCTGCACCATAATGGAAAGGGGGAATTAGGAGATGACGACCATCGCAAGGATTGTTGGTCACCGGTCAAGGTCAGCGACGCGGCGAACTAGCAAAGCATACGACTCAGCACAACAATGGTATAGTCCATATGTCGTATCTTCCAGAATTCCGTGGATGCCGCCATAACACGATGCTAGCGAGATGATAGGATATTGTATGCGTATTTATTGCATGCACCTATTCATTTGTGCTCAATACATTATTGCAATGGTTGCACGCTAAACAGCGAATAAACACACCTCACGTACTTATACTTACACCGGGTGACTAGAATCTGGTTATCGAGTCATAGCGAGGCCTCTTTCGTTTCCTGTGACAGAACCAACTCGGCTCATATCAACACCAAGGTCTATAGCTCGGAGGACAGTCTATATTGACGGTATCACTACTACAGCTGAATCATTGCAAGATGAAGTCAACGTTATTGATCGTGGGAATTATCATACTTGACCGGACCCACTGACGCAGTCGACGTTTGAGGTGTGACCTTCGCCATTAACCTGTATCCTACAATTCAAACCGCAGCATCATGTCCTTGGTATTGAAAGACCTTTTGATGCTTGACATCTTCTCTAAATTCTCTGTTTTCCCAGATCCATGCACTTGTCGCAGCAGGGCCAACTATCCTTGCGGAACATTCAGCGGGCAAACGTGATTTTTCGCAAGGTTTGGTCTATAACTTCGACAGAGGATGCATAAGGAAGCTCATATTGCTTAATCGCCAGCAACACAAACAATCCTCTCAAAAATACCACCGAACAATAGGTCAGTGATATCTTCGTGCTTATGCGTTATGAATTGGCTTTAATGCTATGTTCATTGGATACCAGCAAACTGACTTATGTCTGGGAGCAATACTTGTTTCACTATATCTCTGAAGGAGGTTTCACCTACTTGGTGATGGCTGAAGATTCCGCCGGACGGTGCGTCTAATCTAGAATCTGGCCCATGTGTTCCCTAATCAGCTCTCATAGGAGAATGCCCTTTGCCTTTTTGGCTGATTTGCAGAGAAAGGTGAACTAGGTCGCTAGCCGAGTAAAGCGAGCTCTGACGCAGAGATTAGTTCACTTCAGCCCCATCTTCGTCGGTGGCTTCAGACGCGCCTGCGTATAGTCAGCAAGGGAGCTTTGGGCCTGTCATTGCTGACCTCATGCATACTTACAATACTGCTCCTCCCTCTGATGAGCTTGTCCGTGCGCAAACGGAGCTTAATCACGTCAAAGATATCATGGTGCAGAACGTGGAGCAGATATTGAGTCGAGGTGAAAGGATCGAGCTCCTAGTAGATAAGACGGACGTTATGGCTGGCCAAGCAACTGCTTTTAGGCGTGGTGCTCGCACAGTGCGGAGGCAGATGTGGTGGAGGAACAGTAAGATTCTTGCTCTAAGTGTATTAGTTGGGCTGGTGAGCAGATCACATTGTCTTCTGTCGAGATCAAATTCCGGCTAAATTAGACTTGACGGATATCTAGGTTCTCATGTGGATCTTGGCGGCCCAGTTCTGCGGAGCGGGGTTGAATCAGTGCAGAGGTAAACCCACCGAATCATAGAGTATACTCCTTGTCTATGGTCAGTCTTATCTCACTTTCCTCTAGATAGTCTATAACTGTGTATTTCACATATGTTGTACATTATGCATCGTCCTAGTTTCAGGTGAATGTTCAATATTCACGCTTACGGCCGTTTCCCCTCTCCACAGCTTTTGCCGCAGATTGTTTTGACCCACCCGTTCACTTGACCATGATCCGATTTTATCACTTAGCCCATCTATGTATCTTTCGTCCACAGATCAGCCCAGGATTATTCCGATGACAATCACTTATCCGGTTGATATCATCCCAGCGTAGTACGGATTTGCTCACCTCGGTCAAACCCATTCCGAGCTACCACTTCCGAGACCAGATTGTTGATCACTCCGCGAGCGTTCGCAACCTCGATACTTGGGAGTGTGTAGCCAAATACGAGATTTGGAACGAAGGCGTTAGTGAAGTCACAAGTGATAGGGCCTAATACGACTGATCTCTCACTGACACTGGGGTCACTGGTCTCCAGGTACTTCCATTCTCCTCGGGTCATTATATCCTTTGGCCTATCTTAAAGACTAACTGATTTCTGGAACGGAACTTGAATTGGTAACATGAAGACTGCGTGATCGAGCTGACCACTAGCGATAAGACTGCATGGACAGGTATTCTGGACATGTACAGGCATGTACCTCCGTCGTGCTCAGGTGATGACAATGGTCACAATGACCAGTAATACGCCCGGTCGGGACGTGGAGCGGGTCCATGAAAAGATTCAGGAGCAGGAACGGAAATTGCGATTGTGTAAACAATGTACAATGCGAAAGATATGATACATGGGTGTAACAAATTGCTGAGTTCCGAAGTTGAAAGTCGCTCGTCCAGAACGAAATAAACATACACGAAAGTCCAAGTGATGTGCCGCATATAAACTTGATAGATAGACGATTCGGCAGGCCACTTGTCGTTGCCTCTAGTTTGTGGAATTTAGAGTGGTTTAGGGTATTGGGCAGTGAGGTAGATGATCATGCATAGAGTCCAGCGACGCGGGTATCAGCTGCCAAAGCAGTCCGCTTGACAGTATGGTGAGAATAGTGCTGACTCGGGGCGTATGTGGAGTCACGGAGAGAGCTTGGTGTAACACGTTGGTGAAGTGAGCCCTCCCGTCTCAGAGTCGAGCCTGATGTCGACAAGCCGCTTTCCTCTCGATGACGATAAGAGGATGAACTCTGTGAAGGCATCAATGTTGTTGTGGTCGAAGATGAAGGTACCTGTAGCCTTTGCCGCTCCGAGTCCATCCTAGCGCGATCCGATGGTTCACGCTCCTTCTCGTTACGACGATCGTCACTTCGGCGCTCCCTCTCAGCTTTCCGGCGTTCTTTCTGCGCTTTCTCGAGAGCAAGTGCTGCGCTGCTAGCAGTCGATATGACATTTGAGCGTTGCACCGTGATAATTTGTGTTTCGCTGATACGGGGAGGAATGGGGAGAGGGTTAGTCGACGAGCTTACTGCTAATTGGTTGTCTGGCCTGGGTGGTAAGGGCCTGTGAGATACCGATGAAGCAGACCGAGACGGAGGGCGAGAAATCTCGAGAGCTCTATTCGAGTCAGTATAGTTTGCAATGAAGTGAGCTGAAGACATATTTGGGAGCGATGATGAGATGTTCGTATCTTGTAGGAGATCGTGTAAACGGGAGCGCAGATGATCTGTTTCTTGACCATGGGGTTCACGTTGCGGGATCGAGTACCCCAGGGATCCTCTCGAGGAACTAGATAAGGGTGGTGGAGAGGCAGGGCGAGTGGAGGAAACACTTGATGGTGGTCGACTCCTACTACGACTACGACCGGATCGCTGGCTAGAGAAAGATTGCGCACGGGAAGGACGTCTGTCAGACAAGTCACGCGGAGATTTGGGCATTGAAAGAGACAATCCGCCCCGAATCCGTTCCGGAGCTGGAACAACGGCTACTTGTTCGACAGTGGACGATCCATGTAACGAGAGACGTGCGGAACCGCGGGCGACTTCACGATCCCGACGAGGAGTTGACTCGTCCAGTGCTGATCGCATAGGCATTGCCGGAACGGGGAAGGGAACACAATGGCAGTTCAAGGGGCACCTTTCTGCACCACATGAGGAGGTAACGGGCAGGTCAATTTCCTGATCATCTTCCGCTTTCTTCTCCAAGTCATCCTCGACATCTGGAAGAGCAGTGAAGCCCTCCAGAGACGAAGGTAACCCACCCGTGAACTCCGGTAATGGGGAGATAAGATACTCAGGGTTCACTTTCTTCTGCTTGATATCGAGGTCAGAACCCACATCCCGACTAGGCAGTTGAGGAAACTCTGGGACTGGATATCGATCCATGGCGTGTTGCTGATAGTCTGGATCGGCCAAATTGGACCCCGAACGCAAGAGCTTAAGCTCTTCATTGAGTCTTCCCCATTCGCCCACGACAAACTTGTACTACAAAAAAGATAGATTAGAGTGGCCACCTTGTGACTGAAGTGGAGAGCTGCTTACCCGACTGTAAGGAGAAAGTGTCAGGCGAAAATTAATGAAAGTAAATCAAATACTCACTCAGCCATATACTGATATGCAGCTTGAGCACGATCACAATGTTCCCTCAGGCTCATTTCGATAGCCATGGCCGTTTCTTTCTCAGCACGGCTAGTGATCACCAGAGCCTCATGTTTCTTTTCCAGTTCCCTCTTCTCCGCCTCCTTCTCCGCAATCTGCTTGTGAAGGTCGTCCACCACTTGTTTCTCGGTCTTTAACTTGCTCCGAATGTCGCACATATAAGCTAGCATCCGATGGCTAACACGCAAGTCTTGGAACTATCCAGAATATGAGGTCATTCGATCAACGGAAGAATGGCGGAGCACAGACCGAAGAACGCGGTTGACCGCTAAGGAAGGTCCTACATTCATCTATAACATTCCGTAGATGCTGTTCAGAGGCCCCGCGATTAGCGATATCTGCGATAGCTTCCTGTAATCGTCGTGCCTCGTGCTCGGCCGACTGCGGTGGGGATCCTTGCGCGTTTCCGTTATTCAGAGGCCGAACGTTATCCAAGTCGATGTGTAACTTGACAAAGGATTGCGGATCGAATGGTTGCCTGCACAACGGACAAACAACGGGACTCAGATGGTGAAGGCAGCTAGCATGATACGTAAGCTCGGACAAAGGGGTTTCGCATAAACGCTTAACACACCTCATACAGAAGACGTGGCCGCAACGTATAGAATGCGGAGCATGAGACACATGGTCAAACGGCTCCAAGCAAACATCGCATGCAGAACCAGGAGCGAGACTGAGCATCGTCGAAGGGGGGGTTAGGTTAGAAAGGCAGTGGACGCCTACGGCACAAGGATAAAGGTATACAAGGCGGTAAGTCGGACTGAGCGTAGTCGCTGTTAAAGGATACCTTGCCTACTACACGTGCTGTTGAACGATGAATGAGATGGTCGGTACTGAGTACGAGGTAGTACCGGTGGCAAGTCGCAGTGTTGTTATAAAGAGAGCACGAGGCTGCAGTTAACCGAAGGGAGGAGGCTTTATTCGAACCAAACTCCATGTCACTCGGCCCTTGCCTTCCCAATCACAGATTTAATGGTGTCGCGATCGCTAGGTATTAAGCCCAGCCACTAGGTATAAGCCAAGCTGCTGGTGTGAGTTTCTTCAGGATTAGCACTGAGCAGCAACTCCGCAGATAAGGGTGCAACTGGTTCTTGGGCCAGTCACGTTCTCGAAAGGTACTTGAGAAGATTCGGCGACGGCTGTCGTAAGTTGCTTGGAAGAGCCATACTAGGCAAAACTAGAATTCCAGGCATTTTGCGATGCTGATGTACCACCTGATCGGGGAGTATCGGCAGTCGGTACGGAAGGAAGGCGCCTCATGGCCAACGCCAGGCATGGGCGTTAAGGGCGTTCATTGGTTGCAGCCCATTGCGGCTTTGAATATGCAAGTCTGCACACCTTGACAAGTATAACGTTGTTAAGCAGAAGGATCAACATAATCCATAAACAGTCTATTTTCAACAGAAAATCGGTACCTTTTCAGGCGAACTTCATTGACCTAGAAGTTTTGACTAAGAAGTCGTATTACGCCTGGACATTCATGATGGACGGTGAGTATAATGCCGAAAAAAAACTGCTGATGAATGCGCCAAAATGTCGATACGTGTAGTTAACGAAATCAATAATTGAATTGCCGTGCACGAGGTTATGATCATAATTCGAGAGCCTTGAGGCCTTCAAACTTCAATTCTACGCCAAATTACGGGACACTACGCATTGTATTTGTTGGCGTAAAGAGACGGGGAACTCGTAATGTGAGAACCTTTACTATCATGAAGTAGCGCAGGGAACAATCAAGACCTTGACGATATTGCAGGACGATTGATGTGTCTGTCGGTTGAATGGTCTTGGAATTGATGTTGATGAAGAACTTGAAAAAAAATTCAGGCGCTTGCGGAAGTTGATGACTTGCCGCCACTGCCAGCCCCTAAAATACTCCTGAATGCCATTCGATATCCAGCTCTCTAAATAAACCCGTCTTAAGGCATGCAAACCAGAACGTGTATACCGTCTTCAATTTCGCTTTACTTAAAGATGCCGTGGCGGCCCTAGCATACACGTTTCCTACTCTTAGCGCGGAGGCATTGGTGGGTTCTTGCCATCGGTCTGCCATTCAAAATAGGCTAGGATGTTAGCCCCGCGATTACCGAAACCTAGGCACACTGGTTCGTACCTACGGTATATCACTACTAAGTTTGCCGCTATGCAAATTCAATCTGGGGTATCCCCATCTATATACATATTGACCCGAAAGTTGTCGGCCGACCAGACTGAGAAACGCTGGCAGCCTTATGGTTTAATGAAAATGCAATTACGTGGCTACAGTGGGACAACTTGCAGTGCCTCTGGTTACTACCCATAACTTTGGTCGCAGACTACATGAGAATAATGAATAATTGCCGCTTTGCGATTCATGGAGACAAGCACCTTTCGTTGACTCTATGCCGTGAGGCCTATCTCATCTCATGGTGACCGCAAAGCAGAACTTGAATCTTCAATACCGCCTCTTGCCACGCACAAGAGCATTCGCGTAGGATAATTTAGCGCCAAGGTACGTGGAAATGTTTTAGCGCTGACACTTAATTCGCACGCCTACGTTTCAGTTCTGCCAGCAAACTTGGGACTATTCAAGTTTCATAATTTTCCAACCTAACTCACCTCCTCTTCATCTTCTTCGTTCCCTAAACCATGGTACGTTCCGAATTTTTCTTGCTTTTGTATCTGCGTTCTCACTGTTCTATAGTCCGACTCTGATTCACCACGCACAAATGGCAGCCCACGCCCTTCTGGAGGAGCAGTTGCTAAGCCTCCTGGTGCTCAAGTTCGGTGAGATTTTTTGGCATAACAAACCTACTTGTAACTGAGTGAAGCAATTTGTATCAATTTCAGTCGACGAGCTGCTGGTTCACAAGTCGCGAGACCTAACTCCACGCGAGCAGCTGGTGCAGGAGGATCCTCGAATACGATGCTGAAACTCTACACCGACGACTCACCCGGGCTGAGAGTGTGCGTAGCCGTTGGCTTGTATCATTACCTCTTCTCATCTGATCTTTCGTTTGTAGCGACCCGTTCATCGTTCTCGTCCTCTCTCTCTCGTTCATCGGCTCGATTTTCTTCCTCCACATCTCCGCGAAAGTCATACGAGCATTCTCTAAGTAATTTAGTCTGCTCCCCTCTCGCTATCTCCCGCTTGGATATGATAGGTCCGGCGAGGTGCAAACCTCTGATACGCGCCTCGCCTTGTCATGGTTCGGACGTGTCATATGCCTGTGTGTGTAAAACATTGCCTCGGAGGCACCTTATATCATATTTAATCCTTTTCTTCCCTATTCCTGGTATCGCCACCCAATACTACTTGGGGACTGGGAAGAGTGGGTCTTGGTCGTGCCTTAAGCTTGCTTTCGGCGGAAGTATACTTTCTTATTCTACACCTGATTTGTGTTCCCTATGGAGATCAGCATAAGCTTTGCCTCGATTCTCGCATCGACGTGACCGGACACAAGCTCTGTCCACAGTCTTTCAGCCCATAACGCGTCACGACCCGACTGGTATACGACGATAATAGTCTAACTGTTCAGCGAAGAACCACCAAGTTGGGGGTCCAAGTGAATTTGTCAAATCTTATTTGTTCGTTCGTCTCGAATTGAGAGTTGGGACGGTCTTGGCGCTTTCTTCGCTCAGTATGTTCCATTCCCACTGCTGGTTTCGACAGTTTCGGTGTCTTTGTAGATTTGAGGTTGTTACCCATTCGTCCCTTCCAACGCCGGTGCGCACACATCTGCTCTTCACAACTCGTTCGCAATTCGTCAGCTTGCAGTTCATCAGCCTATCTCCATTGTCACTCAGGTTTCTCACACATATGACTTAACTCTGTCATTGCTTCTCTCACTCTATTCGACGTCACAGACGCCCGTCAACCAAAATGAACTTCGGGATCAAGACAACAAGCACGACGACACGAGGCTCTCGCATCTTATCGCCCTACACGCCTTCTCCATGCTGCAATTTTGATCTGATCCAGTGAATTTTTTTCAGTTTCCTGTTCAGAATCAGAAACTTTTTTCTTTGCCACCGTCGGCTTTACAACGATTTTGTTAATATAACGGTGATTGGCCCTTCTAATTTCTGAAGGTTTGGTATCTCGCTTCCAGGGCCAGGACAATGCGTGTATTGCAACACAAAGCTATCAATGTGATTGCAGAGACGAGAGTGCGAACAAGCCTGAGCGTATGGAATTTAGTAGAGTATGTGTTCGCAAGTTGTAACCTTCTTGAAAGCTAACGAATAGGCTCGTATCAGCGACAACAATCAACTCCTTATTTCACACCACTGACATATACTCTTTCACGTCCCAAACCATCAATCGTTTTGCTCCGGCACACCCAACAAGTATGGTGCATCCTAGTGTTCAGCTTAACGGAACCAGGTCCAAGTCTTGAGTCTCCGCGTAGTTGAGCTTTTCAACAAGTTTCTATCAATCTTCAATCATCCATAGCACGATATAGGTAATCCACTTTCTCCGTGACTTTGTATGCTGGCCAAGCACCGTGCAGCACCATAACTAAGATAGCCGCACGGCGCAATAAACTCCACAACGTCACGCGACGGTATTCACATTGCGATAATCCCATCTGTGGTTTGGACATTCCTTTCTACAGTCGACTCTGTCACTTACCTATGAGAAGATATGCTCTCTGACAGGGGTAAGATTGTCGTACTCGGGTTGATTCCACTGGAAATGGCCAAAGACGCATACTCTCTGCCATATAGCATAAGGCATACTCTAGGAGCCGCAATAATTAATAAGACGGGAGTATGCCTTTTGGTAGAGACATATGGCCCGTTTGCGGGTAGCAAATTGAATGCATCAATCTTCTAGCTTTATTCCTCGGCCACGTCCTCTCACGATTGGTTTACTTTCTTCTGAGCAACTCCTCCTCGGTGAAGGTATAAAACCTCCCACTACCGATCCAAATGGTTTTCCCTATCCGTGACATTCTCTAAAGCTTCGACAATATGGGCGGCAGTTTCGACAATGCTAACAGTAATCTTTCAGTTGCACTACGCGTCGGCTTTGCAACGTTGCTCTTAGGTGTTCTCGCCATGATTTGGATGTTCAAGTAGTCAATACCTCGTCGCACTCTTCCCCCTGGTCCCAAAGCTCATGCAGTTATAGGCAACCTACTTGGTGGCCAACTATCAGGCCTTGGTTGGTATTCGATCAATGGTTCGAGGAGTACAGTACGTTCCATCCTCTTGAGAATCGAAGTGCTGATAAGTCTGACCTATCAAGATTCTGACATTCTCTATTTGAACCTCGCAGAGCAGCATGTAGTTATTTTGGGGTGCAGAACGGCGTGTGTGGACCTCTTCGAAACGGTCCGCCATATATTCAGATCGCCCCTGCCTGATTACGCTAGTTGATCTGTGAGCTATCTACAACGGTGATCTTACATCGCTGGTGTAGCTTGGGCTTTTTCTGGACAGGATGAACGGGATTTTGCTTCTTCGTTCCTCCGCTATGGTGCTAGGTGGAGACGACAAAGGAAGCTTCTCAACAGTTACTTTAACGCCAACGCGGTTTACAAGGTTGGCCTCCGCCTCCGATCACATGGCTGTTACCTGCATCTGTCTTCGAGCAGTATAAGCCGATTCAACTTCGCGAAGCCCGTATCCTAGCGCACCGATTCCTCAATACCCCTGAAGACTTTCTCCAACATATTCGTCAGTGAGTCTTTTGGATCTCATTTTCTGTCTTGAAAGAACCTCATAGAGCTGCAACAGCACATTAACCGCCATAGTTATGGACGTCTCGTACGGAATACGTATATCTGAGGACAAAGATCCTTTCGTTGCTGCCGCAGAGACAGCTCTTTCAAGCCTCTCCGTAGCCGCGATACCAGGTACTATGTTGACTGATATCTGCCCAGTTATCGGGTATATCCCTTCATGGATGCCCGGTGCCAGCTTCAAACGCTATGCCGAGTCTGCAGCGAACAACAATTATATCATGGCCACAGTGCCTTGGGAAGCCGCCAAGAAAGCAATGGTATATATCTTATACACCACCCGTTGAGTGAAATATCTTACACGAATTCGGGTAGAAAAATGGATACGGCTCAGGATCCATGGCTGCAAATCTTCTTCCCGACGGAGACCAAGATGCCGAAGAGACTGCAAGGGATTCTGCGGCGACCTCTTACGTTGGTACGTGTAATTTCTTGCGAGGTTTACTGACTAATGCATACAGATAGCGCGGATACTACGGTTTCGACGATTCAGTCGTTTATTCTAGCTGTGGCTCTGCATCCTTGGATTCAAAAGAAAGCCCAGGCAGAGCTGGATGCCGTCATTGGCAATCGTTTACCTACGTTCGAAGATCGTGACCAATTGCCTCATATCGAGGCTGTCATGAAGGAGGCTTCGAGGTGGCAACCAGTTGCCCCTATGGGTCGGTTTGATCTGATCCTCACTTTATACATGTGCTCATTACTTACCCGATAGGCAATGCTCGTCGCGCCAATACTGACGACAATTACAACGGTTACTTCGTCCCGAAGGCATGTTGTATTACCCTTTCGATCGCATACCAAAGTCCCTCCTCACACCTACACATTCTCATACCAGGGTACTATCATCGCACCCAACATATGTGATCCTTCTTGAGACTTTAGTTCTTGGTATAATTACTCTCCTAGTCATATTCATAAGGACTACCCTCCACGACCCAAATATGTATCACAACCCGCTCGAATTTAACCTTGATCGCTTTATCAGGGATGGTAAGGTGAATCCGGATGTCTTGAACCCATTCTACATTTCATTTGGCTTCGGACGCCGCCGGTAGGTCAACCATTCAGCTTGTATGAGTAACGTATTTCTGATCGCCGGGTTTTCTCTCCAGGATTTGTCCGGGAAGATTTTTGAGCGATCATTCGGTCTTCATCAGTGTGGCCACCTTGCTAACAGTCTTCAATTTCCAACCTCCGCTGGACGAGCAAGGAAATCCTGAGAAACTGGAACCCGAGATGACCACTGGATTGATATCGTGAGCACGCTATTTTTTCAACGATATAACACTTCACGCTACTTCACGCTGTTATCCCTGCAGACTCTGTAAACCGTTCAAATGCAGAATCATACCCCGTTCTACTCGAGCGGAGAACCTTATACGAGATGCAGAGTTGTACTAACAATATTGGTTTGTCACGTTCGGACAATGGCAGTTGTTCACGACCTATGTATACTAATCAGAGTTTGCATTTGGGGTTCTCCAATGAGAGCTCCTTTCTTCCCTGTGATATGTATTTCAGATCCCGTGGCCAAGTTCATTCGGCTGGTTGCATGGGCGCATCATTTCTCCCATGTCTCCATCCTTCTTTTTAATGTCATTTTGCCCGTCGAGGCCATATATAGCTTATTCAAAGCCGGTTTTCAGCGCCCTTGTGGGATTTGTGAAGAAATACGTGGCTTTACTCAATGCGAGATTCGACTCATTCGAGCCCACCTTGATTATTTCACTGTGAGGCATGCGGTTGTGTATCCTGCTGACAACACTACTTTGACCCCCAACAAAATAGACACGGAATTCGAACAACCGCTACAACGTCAACGTGAGTAGCATCACCATATGGAAGTTTACTTCTCGTGTGGTGCGCCTCTCCACCTCTCTTATCCCTTTTCTCAGACTCATCCCGCCGCTCGCGACGCTGCATTAGTACTGTTTTGTCGCTGGTCTCGGGATGAATATACGTCAACGCCTCTAGTTATCAGCATTGTGACCACCCACAGCCCAGTCTTCTTTTGGCGACGTTCATACAACATCCATATCGGCTCTCCGAGCTTGCAGCTCATCTGAGATTCTGCCCTACCAGTCCATGCTCCAGGTCCTCTCACGATAACATCTTTTGGAATTCTATGACGAAGGATGGAGTACTTCCACATATTCCTGCAGAAGGTACGTTTTGATGATGCATCAGCCTAGCAACTGATGGATCAATCCTGGCTCACAGAACAGAGGTTCGCATCACACTGCATATGCGCTCTAATGTTCTGACCGAATAATTCACTATGAAGGTATAAATACAGGTTCGCTCAACTATCACTGGCTGGACACAACTTCGATTCTGGCACCACAGTCAATAATGGATCTGGCTTTCGATGTCATCAATTCCAACACTACCTTGACGTTTGCACCACGTTTGGAATTTTCAAAGCTCAAGGATCCAATTACAGTACTATTTCTTGGTGTGCTCACCATGATCTGGGTGCTCACACCATTAGCACCGCGTCGCAATCTCCCACCTGGGCCTAAGCCTCTTCCGATCATCGGAAATTTGTTTGACTGGCCCTTAGTCCAGCCTTGGTTGGTTTTCGATGGGTGGTTCAAGAAATACCGTATGTTGCATTCTCTCTGGTTATATTAGGGATCCCATGTCAGCATAGACTCCGATATCATTCACGTAAACCTCGTGGGGCGTCATGTCATCATCTTGGGGTCTAGACAGAAATGTTTAGAACTTCTTGAAAGACGTTCTGCCAAATATTCAGACCGCCCTCGCATGGCTGCGTTAGTCGATATGTGAGTTGTCTACTCAAGTGACAGCTCCTCCACCTTACTCTTCATTTACAGCATGGGATTTCATGTTCGGATTCCTTCCCTATGGTTCCAGCTGGAGGCGACACAGGAAGCTCTTCAATGATTACTTCCACCCCAGGGCAGTCCTCAAAGTCGGTAATAGTATCAGCTCCCTACGATATAGCAATTTTGACCGTTCTTGGAATTAAGTATAAGCCAGTTTACCTCCGTGAAGCTCGCGTCCTTGCGTATCGTTTCCTGACGTGTCCAGAAGACTTCCTTCATCACATTCGTCAGTAAGTCTCAGGCTTTTTGGCATTCTGTTAATTATTCTGACACGACGATATCAGTGCCTTCACCGCTATGATTATGGATATTTCGTACGGGATACGTATAACGGGGGAAAAGGATCCTTTTGTCACCGTCGCCGAGCAAGCTATGTCGAGCCTCGCCGTAGCATCGGTACCTGGGACGACATTGACTGATATCTTTCCTGTCATAAAACATATTCCATCGTGGATGCCTGGTGCCGGTTTCAAACGTTACGCTAAATCTGCAGCGCAGGCTAACCATATCATGGCAACAAAGCCTTGGAATGCTGCTAAAGATGCTTTTGTAACTATTGCACCTGTGGTATTGCCGAATTGTTAACCCAACTCAGCCTTTGTATAGGAAAACGGCTCCGGCGCAGTATCAATGGCTGCAAATATGCTGCTAAACCTACCCGACGAGCGGCGAGATGTTGAAGAAACGATTGCGATGAATACCGTGGCTACCTCTTATGTTGGTAGGTTATTCTAACTTCCATCGTTCGGCTGCTGTGGACAATCATTAACCGAGTATGAGTTATCAGGTGGCTCGGATTCTACTATCACCACAGTCCAGACTTTCGTTCTGGCTATGGCAATGTACCCTGAGGTCCAGAAGAAAGCCCAAGCAGAGCTGGACACTGTAATCAGGCATCGTTTGCCAACGTTCGAAGACCGTGACCAACTGCCTTACATCCAAGCTATCATGCGAGAAGCTCTGAGATGGCAACCAGTCGCCCCTATGGGTCTGTTTAGTCTGATCTTTGATACTTTTATTTATTAAAGCCACGGTAGGTAATGCCCACCGCTGCATTGCCGACGACGAGTACGAGGGCTATTTCATCCCAAAGGTATTTACTTTATGACTTGACCCATGGGCTCCCCTGATTTGCATTTTTCTCCACCCAGGGTTCTATTGTCGCAGCAAATCTATGGTATGCATATGATCTTACCATAATGATTCAATATAACCGCCTACCCACCCACCCAAGGAGTATCCTGCACGACCCGGAAATGTATCCCAACCCGTTAGAATTCAATCCTGACCGCTTCATCAAGGACTGCAAAAGTAATCCAGATATCCTGGACCCGAATCAGGTGGCCTTTGGCTTCGGTCGCCGGCAAGTAACCATTTATATGAATGACACTTCTGATTAAGATCCTCCTTAGGGTTTGCCCGGGAAGGTTTTTGAGTGACCATGCTCTGTTCATTACTGTGTCTACTCTGCTGTCAGTCTTCGATTTCCGGCCTCCATTAGATGAACAAGGGAACCCTGTGAAGCTGGAAGCTGATATGATGACAGGGATGGTATCGTAAGTTTGCGCACACTCACACACGTATTGTGACGATGATTGAGACAATCTCATCAGACACTGCCAACCGTTCAAATGCCGAATCACTCCACGCTCTGCTCAGGCAGAGAAACTGTTACGAGATCTCAAATTATGACTCGCATCTGCGCTAGGCTGTTTTTTATATCTGACTGTTGTTCACTTATTGTGAAATTGTTCATGATACATGGATCTAACACTGCGAAGACCCAACCCTAAGTTCGTATGATGGTCGTTTATCCTAACGGCGAGCCTTACGCCGGAAAGTCAGGTATTTGAAGCTGTCTCATCGAGGCACCGCTTGCATCTGCATTCGAAGTACCACTTATCTCGCAACTCCCGACTTCTTTGCTTAGCCGACATCTCAGTACTTTACACTCCCCCACAGATCTGGTTTGAGTACGACTTGAGTCCAGAATTCAGCTGGACTCCGGCTGGACTCCAGTTTGAATCCGGTTTCAGTCTGGATTTTTCATCATAACTGCAGACTGAAACCGGACTCAAATTGGACTCCAGAAAGAGTCTACCCAGATTCTAGTTGGACTTTAATCAGACTCTAACTGGACTCTAACCAGAATCTAACTGGATTCCAATTGAACTCCACCCAGACTCTAACTGGAGTCCAACCAGAGTTCAACCGGACTCTAGCTGGACTTGAACCAAAATTCATAAGAATCTTAGCAAATAAAAACATTTTACATTAATTGGCATTGTGATCTAGTGATACAGAGTGAGATAGTGATGTAAAATATCACAGTGGCTTGGTATGACTAACTCACATGCTATGATTTCATGTGACCTAGTCACATCTATGTGATAATGTAATACATGGGTCTTGGCAATACAGTATTTGATATGGCAGTTTGGCTTAGTTGTTTCATCATGTGGTTATTTGTGGCTTGTTTCACCCAGGAGGCCCTGGGTTCAATTCTGCCACTGTGCAATTTGATTTTTAATAAATAAATAACAAGTGGTGTCCACTAGTGTCATCCCAGACTTGAACCGGAGTCCACTGGACTAAATCGGAAAAAATGGTGTTTAAATGAATTTATTTCAAAGTTTGTCCGGACCACAACCGGACTCCGATTCCAGTCCAGTTGAACTCCAGCTACAGTCCAGTTCAAGCCTGGTTGGACTCCAGCTACAGTCCAGAACTTCAAGTCCGGAGAGTCTGGTTAGAATCCACTGGACTTGGACTGGACCCAGACTTCAACCGGACTCTAACCATAGTCCAAACTATATAATTGTACTAAAATCCGGTTGAAGTCCGGTTGGACTCTGGCTAGAGTCTGAACAGTCCGAGTCAAGTCCGGTCAGACTCTAACAAGATCTGTGGCTCAGTGTAAAGTGCTCCGACATCTTTACGTCTATGTAATTGATACACAGCTCTTCTTTAGCTTGCACGTCGCTGGTTGTCCAGAATTGCATAGTACGACCCGCACGAACTTTGCGGATATTTGGATCGCAACCTATGAGACGCTAAGGAAGAAATAATAGTGCAATGTGGGGTGCTTACTGTGGTTAAAATAGGATCCTTGGATATACATTCCGAAACCCAGCATTTCACTCTCATCGACATCGTCCTCTTCTGTATTAGGGTTGAGTTTACCTTCCTCGTAAATCCCAAAAACATTGCCGTGATCTCTTGCCAGGATCGACCTTACGGTTTCACTCGTCTGGACGTATTTTAGTAGGTAGTGAGGTCCGCTTGAGGCTAAAGACTTCAGGACCATGCGCAAGAAGATGTACACACGAATCCACGACTGCATAATATCTGGATGCGCACCAATGTGAACAACTTCGTTATTCTGGAGCCGTAGTACATCTTGCCACGTTGATGATATTTGAGTGTTGGGTGGTCGGCCAACTAGTCGATTAGTAGTCAAATGAGTCAGATACTATGGTTTAAACTTGAGGTTGGTGTACTTACCGTCTTTACTGAGCTTGCTGAGAATATCTTCTCTCCAACGCCGGACGATACCTGAAGCGACAAATCTCGCCGTGTCCAACTCTAGCTCGGATAGCGGAGCCATATCCCTCATGTCCTTAGTAGAGTAGTTCTCCGCATATTCCCACATATCGTCAATCCACTGAACATCTGCTACTAGGCGATTCGGAGTAGGCAGTTGCTACACACTCGTTTTTCAGTGCTGCAAGGTATACCATTAAAGCACATCTACCTCACCCGTCTTGTCCTTATTGCACTGGTTATTGGTTCTTTTTGTTCGCAGACTTGCCTGCAATTTATCGATCGCTCTTTGCAAATCACCGATTTCCTTCGAAAATCCACGCGTTGTAAGCCATTTATCTCTGCACACCTCACTACAAAACCACACTCCGTCTCCGGACTTCTTCTTATCGGATGAGCGGATATTCCACGCGGATCGATTCCCGCCTTCTGAAACAGCGTCTCTCGCGTACAAAAAGCATTCTGCGCAGACCTCCTTCCGAAATTTCTTATATATCACCCATGCGTACGGCTCGTCACAGCTGAGAATAAGGGTTCCAGCAGGCAACGGTTTGCTGGCAAACAGTCCCCTTCCTCCATAAGGCGTAGTTTTCTGATGGTATATTTCTTCGCGACAGAGTCGTTCTGGTGCTGTGTCACTGGGATCGGGGAGCATTACGAGGCTCGAATGTGATGGTTTGATAGAAAGGAGGTAACCCTAGACTCAGGTTAAGGTTCCCTAGGTAATCACGTTGACTCAGCGTGGGTATTAATAATAAGTAACAAGTACACGAAGGAACTATGTATGCAATGGAATAGTCTAAGAGCAGTATTGAAGCGTAACGAATATTTTCACAAGTGTGCGCGGGTGAGCGTATTCCTCGAGGAGTATGGTATCTCAGCCTCGAGTTCTTCAAGAAGACCTAAAACATCTGCAGCACACCCAAAAGATAACGTGAAACCCGAGCTGTCGTAGCAAATTCAGTTTGCTTCAAGTCAGGATGGTATGATGAATCTTACCCTCCTTGACCGTACGAATGGATAATATGGCTTATGGAACCGTCGTCTTTCACTCGTTGTTCTCTTTCCACACGGACATTGGCGTCACGGAATGGACGAAGGCCCTGCACAAATGGATCTGAGTCGAGTTCAGCATTCTCTAAGCCAGGTACGAATGCATTGCATCGCTCGCGCATGCGCACGATTTCCGGGCTATCAATGGTCAAATCTAGAGTGTGCACGTATGGTTGCACGAGACCTATCCAGTCCTTGGTAAACGTCCGACTTAACATTCAGATACACGCATGACTCACCTCCAAGAATTAGTGTCCGGTCATTACGTGGCACAATGAAGACGATATCTTCCGCATCTGCGCCATGTGTATCGTCGTGCGAGACACAAAGGGCTTCCTCAACCCTAGGGAACTTCTTGCCATCGTTAATAACACGAATTAATGCACCCCGGAGTGGAACAACGGTTTTGTCCCCAGCGGTTTCATAGGCATTAAGGCCGGTACAGTTAATGATCGCCGTGGCACCATACTTTGAGAGCAGTTTATCTTCTTGTTCGAGTAAGTCTCCGCTGATTTTAGCGGTAACAAAGCGAGCGCCTTTCTTAGCGACGGTGTATCGGAGCCACGCCATGTAATGGTCCGTATCGATCACTGGAGAAAGATGACGGTAGGAATCGACGACTCCTGCTTTTTGATTCACCGCGTGTTGAGTTACGAGTGTGGGATCGTGCTTAAAGCCCTGGATCTGTTGATGATGACCTGTGAGGACAAAGGAGGAGTCAAAAGCGAGTTATCGGGCACGTACCTCTGTCTGAGCCTCGATCTCGAGCATCTTCTCCAGTTGTCCAGGCATAGCGTCCAAAGTTTGTTCAAAGAAGAAATTAGCAGCGCGCATGCGGACTCCGTGCTCTTCTGCAGGTAGAACTTGCATGAGCTTGTTCAAGGCGCGGTATGAGGTCATGCACCAGCGCTTAGAGTTGTCGAGAGAAATCAAGTTTGTGTGCTTGCCACAAACCGCAGGAGGCCATTCCCAGCTACAAGTCATGTACTTAGGTGCAGAACATGAAATTATATTATTATCAGGGAACTTACAGAGCACCAGCAATCTGAGAAGTGATGCGGTCGCTCAGAGAGGCCCATCTCTCAGAAATAACTGTAACGTCGTAGCCAGCGTCGAGAAGAGCCCACGAAGTCTACGAACGAGTCAGTCTGAGGATCTTTGGGAAATACAGATTGTACAAACGGTGAGCCCCGTAACGCCACCTCCAATGACCAGTACGCGTTTGACAGGCGGAAACCTGGTTGCAAGATTGTCACCTTGATTCAAAACTAGCTCGTTGCCAACTCGAGTAAGGTAGATATCAGAAGCAGAGGATGCAAAAGACATGATGAATGAGGTATTGCAAGTTTATT
Organism: Pleurotus tuber-regium; assembly: GCA_014058305.1. Classification (NCBI taxonomy): domain Eukaryota; kingdom Fungi; phylum Basidiomycota; class Agaricomycetes; order Agaricales; family Pleurotaceae; genus Pleurotus; species Pleurotus tuber-regium. The sequence goes on from JACFYU010000023.1 coordinate 1,410,899, forward strand.
GTAGAAGATCTAGGACGAGACGAGTGAGAAAGTAGAAGTGGAAATGATGATGAGACTCCAGTCAAAACTTGCTGCATTTTATATCGTGGTAGTGAGTGAATCCACAATACTGCGTTGCTAACAATACTATGTCGTAGTTGCGCAATGTGCAATACAATCGGGCAGAACGGAGAAGCCAAAGTACATGCAGGTCATGGCAGAGGGGAAGAAGTCAAGAAACAAAAACACCTAGGCGATGGTTTGACGGCGACGGAAACGCGCTGAGGTCTAGTCTCATAGTTGAACAGGTAGATCGTGAGCAGCTGGCTAAGGTCCGGGCCATGGGTCTACGAACGCTGGTTCCAAATGCTCTAACGGAAGTATCGCAGCAAGCGGAGGTGGATATGATCGGGCCAGAGAAGTTGTCCGTACAATACGAGCATGGGTGACCAAATGACAGAAACAGTGAGTCTATTTTTGCCTTGCGTGCCTTGGCTCGTAGAGAACATAGACAGAAGTGCAACTACCGTTAGAAACGGCTAGGAACTCTTTCGCGGGTATGCATCACTGGAAATTTCGAAGGGCGATCACGTCTCGGAATCCAAAGTGGCTGGCAAAAAGGGTTCAATGTGATCGGTGGGTGTGGGGTTGGTTACTTCGCATTGAATTGCTTGACTAGTTATGAACTGATGTGAAGTTGGAAGCGACACTTGAAGTCCGTCGCAGCACCGCGTATTATTGCGCTGAAGCAATTCTTGGCACCGGTGTCATCGGCATCCTCAATTTTGGTTCGAACTAAGGTGGTACTCAGGTAGATATATAAGTGGAAGGAATGTCGGTAAAGAGCCAAGGAGGAGCACTAGACTTTGCAGAGCCGCCAAACGGTAGATGTACTGTAGAGCAGGGCAAGATTGGGGCAAGACGAGCCAGGCTAACAGTAACTCTCTTGCAGGACGCGCGCCAATTCTAAGCGCCCTGACGCCACGTGGGATCCTAGGCACCCACAGGTAAATTATCTTGTCACTGCGTAGCTAGTCCCTGACCTTCACTATCGAAACTTGCAAACAAGCTCCTTGGTCCTTTAACTTCATATAATTCCAGAGCTAGTTTCGAGAGGTAGCTCTCCAATTCAGCCAAAGTGTTACCCCACCGCTACTGGCAGTTCCCAGCGCTATAGCTATTTCAAGTTCGGGCGCCAGCTTATATGATGGAAATACCTGGCTCACAACGGTCTAATGTCTCGCGCACTTTCACAGAAAGATTCAGACATCTATGCGAGACGTTTACTTCCCAAAGGAGTCGGATATCCACTCTGGATTCCAGAACCTAATGCAACTCTTCCGCTCGAGTATCGGGAAAGAGGCGTCAGCATCGGTGATGTAGGAGTTGTGACTTCGAGAGGCTCATTCGACTTCTTGTTTAATATCTGCTTAGCTGCAGATCACCCCGTCAACGCGGGCGCTGCTCCCCCAGACTTTGTTCCTCTGACTCTCGGTCCGAGGGATACTGACGGCTACCCAAATATATACGATGAAAATGGCCATGTTGCCAGCATAGAGATCACCAAAGCAGCGATAGAACTTGAAACAGGAGTAGACGCCAATCCGTAAGCTCTGATTGCTCTGATTTGCTTTGTTCATGCTCATCGGCTCACTGCATCTTCTCGATTAGCATAGTTCCGGTGGGCTTTGGCGGTGGATTCCGTTTCAGCTGTGCGACGTCCGAGGGAGCAATACTGATGCTCCCTAACGGCGCCGATTGTGAAGACCTTCTGAACCTGGATCGGTTTCTCGATTATGCTATTGAGCATGGCGTTAGATGGTATCAACATGTAAACGGCCCCGTTCTTGGTAGGCGTGCTACAAATGGCTCACTATACCTTGTCACCGGCTCCGTCAAATCGAAATCGTGGGGCGTAGCTGCATTTTCAAATACATCCGATGACTGTGGTTTCTCCCTGGCATTCAAGGCCGCAGCCATTGCAGGAGCCTCTGCTGCATGCTCTTACTCGTGGGAAAGTATCAAGCCTGTTGCTTCAAGGACAGGCCCTAGGCGAATAGGCGAAGAATCACCACTCAACCAATGCGTGTTTATTCGGGGATTCAGGATTAGTGTTCGAACGGGCGTATGGAGTTCTCTCTTTGGCCAAGTCAAGGCTTCACTCGTCACCGATACTTCACCAAAGGAGTTACTGAAGAGGAGCGGGCAAGTCCCGTTTACCGGAGGACGAACACAACCTGGTTCTACAGTCAATCCCCGACGTGATGATCAGTCTATTAGTCCACGGGAAGATGATGAAGAGTACAGCCTTGATAGCGATCAGCATGAAGATATCAATCTAGGCTCTGATGTATACGTCGAGCACATCCCTACAATTGCGGAGGTGTGTCATTGGTCACTATATTGGCCATTGCGACGGTGAATCGACATGACTGTTAGCAAGATCATCCAGGACACGTCATCAATCAATTTATCCTAGAAAACGTACCTTCTACTCAAGTATGCTGTGGACATCCAGATCCATGCACCTGTACTGAACCCGGAGTTCAGAAAAAGGACGTTCCAGTTGCAGTTACTCACGACAGTGTCTGGTGTGCCTTGATGAACGAGGTGACGATAGTTAATATTCAAAAGATGACTAGCATCCCGACATAGCTCTAGGAGGACCCAACGATTCCCGATGATGATGAACTCATACGAAGATTCTGTAATAAATGGACCCTCCAGGTTAGGAATGGTGATTGACTATATTCTTTGATAGTTTCACTCACGTATACTGAGAACAAACGCTTGATGTAGGTGGTGTATTCTCTGGGCCACGCGACTTCAGTTAGTATTTGGTTTGGCAACTGCGAAGTATGTCAGATATAGCTGAAATTCGCTCAAGTTATAGATACGGCCTCAAATAGACCGGAGCGGTACTTTGTTCTTAACTCGAATGAGGTACGCTAAAGTATTCTCATATCATGATAATCCTCATTGTATGGATTGAAGATACGGAAATATTTAATCCGTGATGCTCGCACGCTGACGCTGGAAGGGCAAGTCCGGACCATGCTCGAGGATGCTTACGACAGCGGGGCGGAAGTTTATCTCTTCTTCCTCGACGGAGGGGGTACGGTGGCGGTTAGTTATGCGAAGTATGTTTTTCTTGGTTATCTGTCCATCACTTTTCACTGAGTGGCGATGTAATCATTGTGCTGCACAGAGTAACTGGATTAGTTAGACCAGTCCCAGAGGGTTCTATGGATTCAACGGCTGAAAGATCCGTCATCCCAGGAAGCCCTTCAAAAGCATTGATTGACTGGCCCAGCAGGAAGTTGATCAGACTTAGTGGAGATCTTCGTTCTCGCTATCTATCGATGAAGAGGGATTCTGTAGCATCGTCTGCTAATGGGATAGAAGTAACGTCAGAGCTAGGTCAGCTTCTAAAATCCCAAGCATACAGATGGAAGCCTCGGGGTTTGAAAACTCCGTTAGGTGTGTAATGCGACAACTTCATCATACGTAACTGAACCGACGCACAGAATCAGGCGAATAGGTTTCCACAGATATCGGTCCCGCAGAAGCATGATTAAGACAAACATTCAAGAAGGCAGCCGGTCAACCGACCAGCAAGACTGACATCTAACTAGATAGCATTCACTGATCTGTATTCTTGTCGGTGCCCAGATGAATAAAAAAGCTACTAAAGGATAACATGCTTGTCTCTTGAATTTTACTCTGATGGTTAGCTTATGCATTGGGTATATACTCGCGTCTTTCAACCCTAGGGTGTTTATATCAACTTCGAATACAGCATCTCCGTCTGTTATTCACTGCTTCTGCCGATCTTTCTTGACGGTGGTCCAGCGGTGGTCGGCTATTTTCTTCGACCCGATCATTTTATTGACGACTGAGCATTGAGATCTACCTTATTTGATCACCACAAGTCGTACATTGACTTTTGCCGTAAGCCGGTGTGCTCACATACATGACTTGATGACATGGGGGGCGTACGTGTGTGGATCGCAATTCGAATGCTTTGGAGTAAACCTCTAATTGTATATTCATTGAAGATACAAGACTTTCAGATAGTCATTCGTGTACATTTTTGTATTCCCTTCCCTTCCCCATATTGTACTACACCTTCGCCTTTGCATCCTTGTTAACGTTAATAATTTCCACGAACTCGGGTTTGAGTGACGCTCCACCAACTAGGAATCCATCTACGTCTGGTTGCAAAGCTGCGAAAAAGACGAACAGCGGCCGTTAGTATTGAGATCAGCATAAATTAAAAGAAAAAGTAACGAATGATCGGCACGAGCTGACAAAATTACGACGAGAATACAAAACCTACCCAATTCTTTACAATTGCCTGCATTAACGCTCCCTCCATATATAATCCTGGTATTTTCAGCGACGGATTTTGAAACCGCTGTGGCAAGATAATTCCGGATATCGAGATGAGTTTCTTGGGCTTGAGCGGATGTGGCCACTTTTCCTGTGCCGATGGCCCATACGGGTTCGTATGCAATTACAATCTTTCTATTATAGATATAAAGAGATTAGTCGAGACCAATATTTGGTGCAAGAGAAAATGAAGCGAGTATGGACGAGAAAGGATGAGAGATAGGAGCTAGGGGTAGAAGAGTAGAAAGACACTTACGCCCAATCCGTCTCTGTAATCTGCTTAACCACCGCAGCTAGCTGTTCTTCCACAACCTTCTTCGTCTCCCCTCCTTCTCTTTCCTTAAGCGTTTCTCCTACGCAAAGAATTACCGAAAGACCGGCAGATAAAGCGGCTTTGGTTTTGAGAGCGACGATTTCGCTTGTCTCGTGGAAGAGGGTACGGCGCTCAGAGTGACCTGTATTGGACAAAGTATCATTGGTAAGACGTGCGATGATGATGAGATCCTTGATGCTGAGATGAAGGGGAGAAGAGAATACCTAGGATGACATATGGGATTCCAGCGTCGGCGAGTTGGGTCGCACTGATTAGAGATATTATGGCTTTATCTAATCATCGTGTTTGAAACAGAGGACGTACCTAATTTCACCAGTGAACGCGCCGCTCTCCTTGAAATAGCAGTTTTGTGCTGCGACTTTGATGTCAGGACGGATGATATCTTTGAGGGTGATGAGATAAAGTGCTGGTGGTGCGATGACAACCTCTGTATATATTGCACCACACGCGCCGTCAAAAGAGGATCGAAGAGCACATAGTAATTGTGAGCCGCCGCAAAAGTTAATTATGGATGCATAAGATGAAGGTGCGTAGGAAGGGACGTACCGGTGTTCCCATCGATTTCCGCTCCATTAAGAAGTTTCACGAGTGCAACCTTCTGTTCCCGAGTGTTCGGGTTCATCTTGAAGTTTCCACCAACGAAGAATTGACGAGGCATTGTGAGCACGAAATCTGAAAAGCGATGTTGCTGTTATTAAGTCGAAGGAAAGCGATGGAGGTAAAGAGGGATATCGATCTCGGACATACCGTACGGAAATCTAATCTAATCTGTCGTAGATCTAATCAATAGCGCGCCTATCTTATCAGTGATGTAACGGAAGCTTTTAGGTCAGGTACATACATAATCGGGTATTCAGGGCTTTCCCACGACGTCTACTCAAACCTCAGCAATGTCGACGACCAGCATCCCAAGACGCGTCTCTACCACAAACGCAGACCCTCCTCCTCCTCCATCCCGCCCACACGCTCGTATCTCCTCCATCTCAATGCACTCTACCGGTCATGTTGCCTCCTCAGTATCTGCCATTCGTAAACCAACATCATCATCAACATCGACGGCGCTGAACGCGCACATCCCAAAGAGCTCTGCGTCCGTATCTGGTGTACGGACCATGTCTTTTCCTTCTCGCAGCGCAACTGCGAACCCGATGGTGTCTTCTCCTCCCTCAGTAATCCAAAGAAGCTCTAGTATGAGGAATAGAACAATCAGCGCGTCGCCTTCTACCAAAAACGCGTCGAATGTTCCTCCATCTGGGTCTACCAACGACGGTGATAACCAACCCCTGGCCACCCCTCCTCGCATTCGCGCTACCTCCTCGTTCAATCCCTCCACATCCACACCGACATTCACACTGCCCTCCTTTCCTCCAAACTCCAACTCCAACTCGAAGAACGCCACACCCAACTCGAGCTTACGGAAGAAACAGCACGCTGCTCTCCTCGCCTCTACACACGCAAGCCCAAGTCCTGGGCGCTCTCCGGGCTCAACGTTATCTCGCACAGCGGGGAGTGTACCATTCTCACTTCAAGCACTCGTGAACGCCAGTACATCTCCACAAGGAGGAAAAGGATCAGGGTTAGGCTCTCCGATGAATACCATTAACTTGAACGACGAAGACCACAACAATAATATGAACACCCTTTCATCCAATCACGCTTTAACCGGACACTCTCCTTCAGTAGCAGGTGGAAGTAAACGAAACGGCAATACCTCCACCGTCAAAACCCCTAACAGTACACTAAGCCGTAGTCAAAGCCATCGTAGAAATCCCCTCGGCAACGCTAACGCCAACTCCAACGGAAATGGGAACGGAAAAACACGTTCCATAGGATCCGTCCTCGATCTCAACTTTCAGGATTGGGACGCTAGCGCGAGTGTACTTGCGTTCAATGCTAACGCTAACGGCAACGGTAATGGAACGGTTTTCGGCGATGGAGAGGATATGGATATGGATATGGAAATGATTACTGAAGTGGGAGAGGGTGCTATCGACGAAGAGGTGAGTCTATCCTTCGAACGGACTGCTCCTGACACAAGTTGGATGGGAACGAAAATGGAAACATATATGCGCAGCAAATCATACGTTCCCTACATCTCCTCACCCTCTCCCCTAACATAATATAATATCATATACTCTATCTCATTCTAACACCCTTCATCCCAAACAGTTCCTCGCCCACCTCCAATCCCTAGCAACCCTACACACATCCCGCATAACCACCCTCAAACGTCTCCTCGAACGCGCTCAAGCTAGTGCTGCAGCCCAACTACACGCTTTACAAGCTGAAATCCAAATCCTCAAAAACTCCCGTGGTCCAAATTCCCATGGTGCCCTTGAGAGCGGAGATTACTTCGGCTTGTCGCTCACTGGAGGACAAGATGGTAATAGTGATCGCTGTGTATGCGGCCGACCTAGACATATAGGCTACTGGTCCGGATACCGAGACGCTTCCACCGCCGATTTACACCAAGATCAAGATGAGGTCGACGCGTTTTTCTCTTCCAACCATCACACCAACAACACTAACAGTAACGAAGATAAGGACGAAGAAGGGAATAAACTTGTTGGATCCATCGTTCGGAATATCCATATCGGTGGTGGTGGAGGTAAGGGTAAACGTGTGAGGGGTGATATTGATGAAGCGGAGGTTAGGAAGGCTGTTAGGGCTTTGGGGAGGAAGGGGAGGAATAATCTGTACGTTCCTTTCTCTCACTTTCCCTAACCCCCTCTACCTTCCTAACATAGTCCACCAAAATATTGATTTATCTATGCATCCTAAAGCGCGCATATAATCCTCGACTCCCTCCACCCAGGCGACATCCCACTCCAAATCCTCCTCCTCGAACGATATGCTAAATCCACCTTTGACGTTCTTGGGAGTTTAGGGGAAGAGTTGGCGTTGAGGGTGTTGGTTTTTGTTATTGAGGGTGCCGACTATAGCTATCCACAACGCGTTCGAGAAGGTATTAACACCCACTCTTCGTCTTCCAATTCCAAGGAAATGGAAATAGAAGAAGGAAAAGAGAAAGAGAAAGGAAGATATGGAGGGATAGGATGGATCGGTGCGGGCGAAGAAGGTGTATGGGGTGGTGGAAGACGTGGAAAGCCCAGAGTGGATTTAGGAAGGCTGAGAGCGGGGGTGAAGAGGTTATTGGGGATTGAACCCGTAAGTTTATACATGAATTCAGACGAGCACTCTAGCTCATTCGTTTAATTTCTTACCTTTTATCAAATAGGTATCGAAGAAATGGCAAGCTCTAGTCCATCACCCAGCTATCTGGCGATATCTCTGTTTCCGTATATCTGCGGACGATCCGGTGCCGTTGAGTGTTACGTTGAGCGAGAGGAATCGAGGAGATGGGAAGGGTGGACCGAAAGAGGGATGGTATGTTTAGCGTCTAATGTCTCAATAAACCTCTCATCCCTCCCTCCCTCCCTTCCTTTCATCCTCCTTTTGCTTCTTTCGCTATTTTCCGAAATATCTCATACACACCATAGGGAATCTCTCTACAAATCCCTCCACCACCGCGAATCCAACTTCCTCTACGGTCTCCCTCAACGTATCCGTTTCCTCTCCGGCCACACGGGTTTCTGCACCACGCTTCTATTGAGGGGAAAGAGGTTGATCAGTGGGAGTTATGATGAGACGATTAGGTTTTGGGATGTTGAGAGTGGGGAGATGAAGAAGTGTATACAGGTGAAGAAGCCGGTGAGTTGCGTGGATTGGTTGATTGATGAGGGTGAGTGATTGGTTATATTCCTTCCTTTCCGTCTTCCTCTTCCCTTCCCCTTCTGCTTTTCCTCCACCCGAAAAGAAAAGAAAAAACTAATGATGTTATCCATGATTATAGAGGTATTCGTAGTAGGCTTTCACGACGTCGGACGCGTACACCTCTATTCCTCGCTTACCTATACGCCTCTTCAACAACTCTCGGGACACCTCAATGGAATCCGTGCCGTCGCACTCTCTCCTACCACACTTGTTTCTGCTGGAGCGGACAAGGCTTTGGTATGTTGGGATTGGAGGAAGGGAGCGAAGATTGTGAGGTTTGGGCAGCAGACGACGGTTAATGTGGGTGTACAGATTGTGGGGAGCGGGAGAGGGGCAGGGGCAGGGGTAGGGGTAGGAGGAAAGAGTGGCGGTGGTAGTGGAGGCGATGGAGAGAGGGTGGTTAGTGTGACTATTGATGGGATTGTTAGGGTGTTCTCTATTGGTAAGTTTGTCCTTCCTTCTCTAGCGGGAATGCACATTGATCGCGGGTTGATTGCTTAGATCGAAGAGAAATGATTTCGCAGTTCAAATTGAGTGAATTAGGTGCGGGCGATCCTGTACTCAGCTCAAAATTGTGGAATGTTGGAAGAGCACCGGATAATATGCTTCAATGGTTCGCTGCGAAGGGGACACAGATGACTGTACGTTATTACCACATCACACCCCCATTGTCATTATCACGAAAATCTGGTTATATCTAACGCATTAATATACAGTGCGCGACAAAATCGGTCATTATGCATCTCCAATGGCAGGAAACAGATAGCGATGCACCGCCCCTCCCTCCCACTACCACATCAAAGCTCACGTCGACGGCGCTTGGATCTCCAGCTAGCCTCACTACGCCCACTACGCCCGGTCCGTCCTCTAGACCAGGCCAGGTCCAACGTGCACCATCCTCGCTCTCCTCCTCTACTTCTAAATCCGCCTCTAAATCGAAATCCACTTCCAAACCGGGTACATCGACGGAGAATGATGTCGATGATGATAGTATGAGTATTAGTATGAGCACCTCTACGCGTCCCTCGCGCTCAAAGACGGTACCATCTTTGGCTAGATCTACGTCTTCAGTATCGGTATCGACGCCAGCGTCTAGAAGGATTTCGTTGAACACGACATTGGGTAACGGGAATACTTCCAACGTTAATAAAGGCAGACTCAGTCTAAACGTTCCTCCACGCACGCCTACCACACCTATGTTAAGTCCTACGGCTCTTCGAACTTCAACACCTCTCTCTGCGTCCGCACTAGGGCCTTCCACACCGGCGTCTGTTCTGGGGTCTTCGACGGCTGGAGGAGCGAGGACGATAGCAGGGAGAGCAGCGGTGTTGACTGCCCCGCCCAAGATTGTGGGAATTGTGGAGACGCCTGATATAGCTGTGGGCGCGGTAGATCCGAGGAAGAGGAGGGTAGTGACTGCTACGAGGTTTAGTTCGAGGTTAGGTGCTGATCGAAGGGTCAGTAACTCTTTTCTGCTTTAATTCATTGACGTCGCGTATTTGATACTAATGAGCTATTTATTCTCGTTGTGATTGTAGATTTTCATAACGACGCACCAGGATAAAGAGGACGACAATGATACCGCGTTACGCGTCGCCGACGAGGACGAAGATGGGAGCGACGAAGACGATACCATTAATCTACAAAACCGTAAGCCTCAAGAAGGGCAAGCGCGTGCGATGTCATCGTCCACTTCGGCTGAGGTGGATATTGATACAGAGGTGACGCCGTTGACGGGGGTATGGGGTGCACTTGCTGGAGGTGACATCGATCCCTCATCTATTGGTGTTATTGGATTTGGAAATGTGAATGGGGTGGTTAAAGGTTTGTTGGGTCCGCTACCGAACAAGTTTTCTGGTTTAGCGACGCCGGAGAAGAACCCGATGTCAATGCAATTGAGTCATGAGGAGGTCGTAGTTGGGTGTGCTGATGGGACGATTTAGTGAGTATTATGCTATCTTTCTTTCCGGTCGTTTCCACCCCGCCTTGTTCTTGTTTCGTCTACGAATGGGTGCTGATCTTTGAATAGCGTGATGAATTTCATGGGGTATGAGTACCAGAGACAAAGGGCAAGCACGGAAGAGGTTTGGCAAGGTGGAAGGCTTGCCAATGGAGACGAGGATGAGGATAGCTCAGAAGGAGGAACGGAAGGCAATGTTTCCAGCGATTAAATGTAAATGGTACGAAATTGATTAAAGAAAGGTGCCGTGCCAGGTGCACTGCTAGTTTACGCATTTGACTTGATAGGAACTTTAGACACTCCTTAATCCTCTTGCTTTCTCTCTTGCGTATGCTCTCGTAGTTCTCGATAATTTAGCAAAAGGCATGTTTGGGTTTGGATACTGATTACTTGGAATAAAATATATCGTCGCATGTTATCTTTGGGAACAAAGATGTTACATTGCTTGAAGTCATTGACAACATGTATGAGACTAGTTATTGTTTAGAGGTCACCTTGGAGATAATTGCTTGAAAAGTTGACATTGATAAATGGCAGCACCTATTACGGCTATGTGGGTTATTTCATAGGATTGAAACCATTCTCATTGATGTCGATGACCGAGAATGACGAGAGTGCTGTTAAATTGGGGCATTGAACCTCCTGATAGATACTTTCAATACTTCTCTTACGGCGTTTCTCCTTCATTTATTGGCTACTACAGCCCGACACCTTTGAATTGTTGGTCACGAAACGCCTCGAGTGTCGCTCATTGCTGATATGTAAAGCCAATCGGGGTATTACGGTATTGGCCAAACACCTCCTATTAGTCGTACAAGGATAGAAACTCCGCAGGCGTTTGAACTAGTAGGTCATTTATTTCTCTTTGATCCTGGGAAGATGTTAGTGGCACAGCGACAAGATGGAAAGGGGATAAACCTACGATGATCCCTTAACAAAATCGGAGAATATTTCCAAGCCTTTGCTCATCTTCTCTAGTACCTTGGGACACTTGAGTTCGTCCTTGTCTTCCATCAAAGATGCACGATGGATGAGATGTGAAATAGTACGCTTCGCCTTCTTGGGGTAGCAAGCCTATTCCCAGCGTCGAACAGAGAAAAAGAAGGAATGAGCGTCGTTCCAAACCCTACAAAAAGATACCACAAACCTCCCATATTTCGTATTCCTTCTTCCAAATCGGCACTTTGGTGGACTTGTCCCAGAGTCCGAAAAACGAAGATTCTGCGCCTAGCTCAGCTTTGAGCTCGCCAGTTAGTTTTGCACATCCGACGAAGGCTTCCTTCTTCAAGGGCTCTTTGTTGCTTATTGTCGCAGACACAGAGCCGAGGGTAAGGGCCAGTTCGCCTTTACCGTCCACACGGAAGAACACGCCATGGCTCATCTTGTCACCAAACGCTTGAAGACCAAACCAAAGCTTAGGGATGACGTGGACTTCTATCGAGCCTTTCACCCCCACGGCGTTGGGGTTAGCAGTGAGTTTGACCTCTAAAACTCGTATTAGACTACATCCTTGATTTGAGGGTCAAGACAAACTCACCATTGTCGGCCGCCTTGAATTCGGCAATAGATTTCTTGCCGTTAGAAGGAGGCCAAACGAGTTCAGCTATAAACCGAGTTAGTCATATCGTCATCATTGTCTCGGGGTCAGAGGGGTATGGATCACCTTTCTTAATATCATAGTTCACTTCGAGCTTAGCACCAACTACCAGGCCAACCTTCGCACCGAAACTAGCGAGTAGACTGATCCTTGGACCAACATCGAGGATCCTGTGAGTAATAGCCAAGGCATCAGGGGCAAGGACTGAAGAAAAGCACGGGAGTATGCTGACTGAGGAATGTGCAAACCAAGAATGTTTTTGGTGGCCAGAGTCTTCTCTCCAGTATCCTCGATGGTTCCCTGTATAATGGAAGACATCAAACGCCTGCGTGAAGCCATTAGCTGGGAGTGAACTTACCTCCAAGCCACCATTGATGTCAACCGAACCTACAAATTTGCCCTTGATACCTAAAAAAGCGAGATGAGAATAACGGACCGGAGTCAGTTAAATGTGATACGAACTGATGAGACCTTGAAATCCTGAGAAAGAAGGTTTCGGTGCCAGCTGGCCATGGCCGGAAACAACAAGAGTGCCCTCGCCATTGAAGTCGAAGTCAACTTCTGCTTTCACATAAAGCTTGATCTTATTACACTCTAATTCCTTTTTGAAGATCTCCTTAGGCTCCGCCATCTTGGCAATGATCTTCGACGTGTTGTGGATGTTGAAATCCTTGTCTGCTGCATCGATATACTCCGGTGCATCGATATACTCTGAGGATAAATATGGATGGTTACGATACCCGTATGATTATGGATCGGAGCCAACTTACGCTGGATAGCAAGCTCAGCAAAATTTGAAGCGTCACGGCGCTGCAGAAGAGACGTCTCGAAGTAAGTGTCTTTCGGCTTAGGATTATTCGTGGCAAGGAAAGCGAAGTTAACTGCGCCTGTACTGTCGAAACGGTTAAACTCCCTTCATATGGCATCAACCATAAAGCTTACTTGGAACCGTCGACTTGATCCCATTTCTATAGAGTATTTACTCAATGGAGGATGCAAAAGCATTGGTTTATGGACGAACCGTATCGATGCTGATGGCGTGCACTTGCGGTGCTAGGCCATCTCTGCGGGAGACCTTACCATGGGCGGAAGCGGGTAGACTCTGGTCCTCTGGTATCCAAGCCTTTGAAATCCTGACAAACGGGTTGAATCCAGCGCACTTGAAACCCGCACGGTCAATAAAGCTAGATGACGTTCAGTGTATCACTCACGCTGTCGGGTAAACGGACTATCTTGTTCACCGGACCGTGCCCTTGGAATAGGTGGTTACAACCACCTGCCATGTCGTCCTCACTCCTGCAGACGAGTCGAATGTCTTGCTCTAAAGCATTAGGGTCACAATCCAGAATAACCCATCCAGCGGCAGGTGTGATATCCGTGATTGCGTGGGGAGCTCCGGTCTTATCACGAAAATTAAGGTATCGTCCATAATGATATGCGGGGTACGTACAATCCTGAGTACACCGGAGGTGGCGCCCGTTGCAGGGGGCAGGTCGTACGCGCATTCCCCATCAAAACATGGTTTCGACCAGTCGTTTGCAGGTCTTGCCACCACCGTCAAGGCTACGAAAGCCGACAGCAAGATTAATGCTGACTGCATATCTACACAAGGTCATCAGTATGTTTCGAGGTAGCGTACATGTCCCGCACCTATGTCTAGCCTTGAGCGACCGACAAGATAACGTTCTCCGTGGAGGATCCCTAGAGAACGGTGAAAGGCTGAGCCAATCGTGAAGGGCTTTATTTTAAGTTCTTTGAACTAGATCTCTCTTGTTGTTTAGCATCACTGTAGGTTCGAGGGCGGTCAATGGTAACTAGCAACATGTGGCACATTTCAGAGTGCTCGGCGAACGAATTAGACTGTATGAACACCCATACATCGTTTAGCGCCTTTATTAGACCGAAACCACCTGCTCGTCAGAGAGAACGCTGCGTCACGCGACAATGGATAGGGCCTATGTCATTCAGCAAGCATGCTTCGTTCGAGCCGTTAGTGTTCAGCCTCGGAATTTAGCCGGGGTCAATTGACCCTAAACCTGTCAGACGTAGTATCAAGAATCAAGCTATCAAGATGCATGTCGACGGCCAACAGAACTTGTCCAGTGCTCAAGCGCCCAATGCGCACCTTTTGATTGGCATTACCGTTTAGAACAAACACAGTTTGCGACAAAATTTTGGCTTTTTGGACGATGACCTCCACTCTTGGGAAGAGGAAAGAACGTGAAGATGAAAAGAAAGGAAGCCATGGGTATGTAAGGCCAGTCTATGCGCTTGACGACCTTCTGACTTTGTGTAGGTCAACACTTTTTGTATCGAACCTGCCTTACACGGCAACTTCTGTAGATCTCCAGACCCTATTTTCTGACATTGCTCCGGTGCGGTCTGCATTCGTGGTTCTGGAGCATGGGACGGGCGTTTCCAAGGGTGTTGGATACGTTTCTTTTGCTATACGAGAAGATGCAGAGGCTGCTCTTGAGCAGATTAATCGCGAGGGAATCTCACTTGTTGGTCGTAAACTAAGAGTCCAATGGGCCGACCATAAGGTATCGTCTTCTTTGTATTGCCGACTCGAACTAGCCTGAATAATGTCACCGATTAGCATAAAGACCACGACGTGTCTTCACCTCCCACCAAGCCTAGTGACGAACGGAAGACACGACCACCACAAATTCGCCTTCCAAATGATCCTCTGGCCATCCGTACCATCGTGGTCTCGGGACTTCCCCAAGCCATCAATTCGAAAGCGCTTTGGAAGAAAATGCGTAAGTATGAAGGCGCTGAAGACGTCATCTGGCCCGTCAAAAAAGATGACCAGAGTGAAGATCCCTCTACCGGTGCGAAAGGCTAAGTCATAGAAGAATTATGAAGCTGCTGACCTAGTAATTCATAGCCCATGTTCATTTCTCTACGCCGGAACAGGCGATGAAAGCAGTAGACAAATTACATGCCCACATATATAAGGGATGTTTATTGTCCGTCACCTTAAAAAAGAGACTAGACAAGATCACGCATATCCCACTGAAGCCTCAATTGAAAGAAGAGGGAGGTATCGGTGCTAATACAGGTTCCAGTAAAGCTCCTATTCCTAGCCGCGCTAGTCGGCTTATCGTCCGCAACCTCCCCTTCGATGCGACGGAACAAGATCTGCGTGCCATCTTCCTTCCGCATGGGCCTATATATTCAATCCACATCCCCCAATCCACCACTGAGAACGGCGACAAAGCTCGTTCAAAGGGTTTTGCTTTCGTCTGGATGGTTAGCAAGAAGGACGCAGAACGCGCTTTAGCTGAATGTAATGGAATGACTTTGCGTTCAGGCCTCGCTGAAAGTTTGGTATCCGATAAGCAAAAGAAAAAGAAACAACGCCGAGAAGATCAGAAACTTCGGTCGGCTGCTGAAGGTCAGACTGCTACAGAGGAAACGGAGGGTACGGAGGGAGGCCGGGTCATCGCTGTTGATTGGGCGCTGAGTAAGGACCGATGGAACGAAGAAAAGGCCAAGATGGAGGCCGAGGTAGGAGATGATGAGCCAGGGTCTGGTGGTGAAGAAAGCAGCGACGGTCAAGAGGACAATGAGGAAGGAGAGAGTAATGTTGATGACGATGATTCCGAAAGTAGTCAACTTGGTGTGCACCATGATGACGGTGATAATGAAGATGGATCGTCCAATGATGGTAATAGTGATGAGGGTCGTGAAGATCAGCCAGTCAAGCCCCAGCTTCCTCCGCCAGAAATAGGGACAACACTCTTCATTCGAAATGTACCATTCACGGCTACCGAGGACGATCTCAGGACTTTGTACGTTCTACTGAATCAATTACTATTAACAAATCTTTCTAACGATTTTATGGTAGATTTCGAGCTTTTGGTCCTCTGCGATACGCTCGCATTACAATGGACCATGAGACGGGTCGCTCTCGTGGAACTGGTTTTGCGTGCTTCTGGAATAAGGAAGATGCCGACAAGGTTATCGAACAAAGTGAACTTCTCCGTGCAGAGACTACAGGTACAACGACGGTACGTGCCTTTCATTCCGCTGATCTTTCAGAACCATGATTCATCACTCTCGTAGCCTAAAGCTAACCCATTTACCCTTCCCTCCATCCTTACCCCCGACCCATCGTCATCTCTTGCGCAAAGCCTGGTACTGCATGGCCGGACACTCGACGTGGTACGAGCGGTGACGAGGGATGTAGCAAACAAATTGAAGGAAGAGGGCGAGAAGCAGCGAGAGAAGGCTGACAAAAGGAATCTCTATCTCCTGCGTGAAGGAGGTACGTACATCGCTATCTCCCATTGCACAGAAGTAACTTACTAGGATTCCATCGGCCATGGTAGTTATTCTACCAAATACCAAAGCCGCAGAATCTCTCAGCCCAGCCGAAGTGGAACGTCGTGCCAACTCTTACAATGCTCGTAGGGCGTTGCTTCGATCCAACCCCTCCCTCTTCATTTCGAAAACCCGACTTAGTGTACGGCAGATTCCTATCTTCGTTACAGAGCGCATGCTCAAACGGCTAGCAATCCATGCTATGCGTGAGTTTGAGGGCGAAGTCCGCGAAGGTCACAGAAACGGCCTTACCGAGGACGAACTCGCCGGGACCGTAGATAAAGACGACGAAAATCCTCAGCCAGCCAAAAGCCGTAAGCATAAAGTAGGCAGGAACACTGGGGTTAAGCAAGTGAAAATCGTCCGCCAGCAAGAACGTGTTGACCCTATTACTGGTAAAGGCCGCAGCAAGGGATATGGATTCGTAGAAATGCACAAACATGCGGACGCCCTGCGGGTCCTACGGTGGGCTAACAACAACCCAGAGGTTACGAAGCTCTTCCGTGATTGGTGGGGGGAGGAACTAGAGGCTCTGATCAAGCAAAGATTGAAAGAATCCAAAAATGAAGACGATACACGGCTGAAGAGGATGAAAGATGAGTTGGAGAAGGGTGCACCGAAAGGAGGGAAAGACACTCTAATTGTGGAATTTTCCATTGAGAACATACAAGTGGTACAGCGACGCGCCGCTATTCAAAAGGAACGGACTTCAGCATCGGTAAGCCGTAGTCTTTATCGTACACAGCACGAATACTGAATGATTCCATACTCTATCGGAATCAGGCTCCTCCTGTCAAAAGGAAGAGCGTTGAAAGTACGCCTAAGCCACCGACGGATGAACCCAAATCTCCCAAAAAGCGACGTCTGTCGAAAGATGAAACCATAAAACCGGTGAAGGAAACGAAAACCGACGATAAGCTAGGCAGTAAACTTGGTTCTCTGATTGGCAGGAAGCGTAAGCAAAGGCTAGCTAAGAAGAAGTAGCGTAGCAAAGGTGAATTTCCTTCATCCCTCTGTTATGCATGAAGGTCTGAGCCCTGTTAGGCGCCATAATGTACTTCGAACTATCATATCCTTTCCTTGGCTGTAGCTACGTCTTGATCGGAGAACAATTTTCCGAAGTTATTCATAGCATCCCTGATACATATTGGGAGACCATTTACAGCCACGATCCATCTTCGTATGGTAACGTCTGGTAACGTACTGGCCTGATATAAAGACCCTCATGATAAGCTTGTGGGGAACAGCTTTGTCGAATGGCTAATTCGGTTCCCATCAACTATTAGGCTTTCCCATCTGCTCCCAGTACTCGTCGCCACCCGCAATTAGTGCAAACTGCGATATAATTGTCTTACAACGGCCCACACGGATCGATGCAGTCAGAGCAACTAGTTTGGCTCATCACTGGTCCGTCCGTCTTTACCATTTCTCTGTATATCACTTCGCATCTCCCAAATCCACCCAGGTACATCCCAAGGGTTCGGGCGCAGATTAGTCAACTCTGCCCTATCTCGCGGAGACAAAGTGATAGCAACTGCTAGGAACCTTGATAAAGTTCAGGATCTAATACAACTAGCCACCGACTCGGATACTTTAGCCGTCTTGCGTCTTGATGTAACTTCAGGACGCGATCTGATTAAGGAGGCTGTAGGCAAAGCTATCGAGATCTGGGGAAGAGTCGATGTGCTAGTCAACAATGCTGCCTACGCTTGTCTGGGCTTGGTAGAGGAAGGAGGGTGAGTCCCACCAGTCCGAAGTGCTGCGGCATCGTCTGTATGACTTCATCGTCAGTACCGATTGGCTCAGGTCACAATTCGAGACCAATTTCTTCGGCTTAATGGAAGTTACCAATGCCATCCTACCGCATATGCGTTCTAGGCGGCGGGGGACACTAGTGAACATGGGTAGTCGAGCAGTATGGAAGCCAGAGGCACCGGTAAGTTTGATGTTCATTCCGACTACGCTTGAAGCCATCTTGGGTGACATCGGCTTAGCTTGTAGGACCTTACGCTGCATCAAAGGCTGCTGTACACGGTCGGCTTACTGAGCCTCTGATAACCCAGGATCATGATCTAACATATTTCTTTTCCATGTAGCCATAACCGAAACGCTATCCGTCGAACTTGCCCCTTTCAACATTCGCACCCTCCTAGTCGAGGCAAGCGCATTCGTCACGGAGGGACTCTATAATTATCCCCAGTTGAAGTCAAACCTATTATCTGATTACGAGGACATGAGAACACAAGCTACCGAACGATTGGTATTCCTCCGAAAGTACGCAACTGGAGACGCGGACAAAGCTATGGAAGCAGTTGTGGATGTAGTGAAGGGAGAGGGACGTGCCAAAGGGAGGGAGTGGCCAGGCTATCTCATGTTAGGGGACGAAATGGAAATTGACGCAAGAAAGAAGATGCGGAAGATAGAAGAGGTGTTGAACATTTGGTCAGATGTTACGAGGGGAGTAAATCTTGATTCAGTGTGATGGTTGAATGCAGAATTACAGACATAGCTCGATGGCTGTTTGGACTTCAGATATTGCACCCAGTATGTTGTTCTTCGACAAAAGATCCGAATGCACCTCCACCGACGGGTACAAACATGTATCGAAACAAGGAGCAAGATCGATACCCATCAGTCGCGGCATTCTCCAAGAGTACTTGTTTAAATTAACCCCGTCCACAAGGTGAATGCGACGAACTAATAGGTACCTGATTTGAATGCGAGCGGCGACAGCGTTGATGCTTACAGCATTGATGCATATACGACTTTATCATCAACCGTTTCAAAGGTTAGGCAGGCGAAACGAGATCCTATATGGCATGTCTGTGCTTGGATTCCCGCCCGTTTTCAAGAATTTACTTTTTATCCTTAGGATAATGTGTTGCAATCTAGGGCCAATTAAGGTTAAATCGGCGCGTAATGTGCACAGTGACGCATCGCTACATTTAAACTCTACAACCAAGCTGGGGGATTCATTACTTCTTGATAGAGATTTCCGCTCTCGCAGGTTTTGAAATGACCATGACCGTCGCATGACGCCCGCTGACAGAGCACAAGACGCAATGTCGGATGACTACTCACCTTATCTTCATCAGCTAAAATCATTCCCAGAAGAGCTCTTATCAGCTTTCGCATCTCACATATATATATTTCTCCACGGTGTTCTCGTTGGAAAAGTAAGTCTCAATGCAATCAGACCAGCTCATCTGGCTCGTCACCGGTCCGTTCCTTCCCTATCCCCATCATTCTATTATTCACTTAACCTGTACTCCCTTTACAGGCGCATCGCAAGGGTTTGGACGTAGACTCGTCAACTCTGCGTTATCTCGCGGAGATAGAGTGATCGCCACTGCCCGGAACGTTGATAAAATTCAGGACCTAGCCACTTCTAACCCAGATCAACTAGCTGTGCTCTACCTCGATGTGACCTCTGGACGAGATGCGATTAAGAAAAGTGTAGCCGACGCTATTGCGGTATGGGGGAAGATTGATGTTCTTGTCAATAACGCTGGGTATGGTTATCCTGGCTTAGTCGAGGAAGGAGGGTAAATCTGCACGGTTTTGCTGAAGATACTGGCGAGCTAATACGTCAATTGAATACTAGGACAGATTGGCTCAGGTTACAATTCGAGACAAACTTCTTTGGTTTGATGGAAGTGACCAACGCCGTCTTACCGCATTTTCGGTCTAGGAGACAAGGGACACTAGTGAATATGGGGAGCCGATCAGCCTGGAAGCCAGAAGTGCCGGTAAGTCGCTGCATTATGACCTAACATAATGAACTAGAAATCCATGTCTTCATACCAGTTCATTGGCCCTTACTCCGCCTCGAAGGCTGCTGTACATGGTTAGATTGTCATTCACTGTCCCTTCCAAGCTTACTTACCTTCGGTCTTCGTAGCTATAACAGAAACCCTCTCTGTGGAACTCGCTCAGTTCAACATCCGTGTCCTCCTTGTGGAACCAGGAGGGTTCCTTACAGAGGGAGCTTATGAGTACCCTCAACTCAGGGAAAATACAATACCCGATTACGACGACATGCGCACCCGGGCATCTGGCGGATTCGCCACTATACGGAAGGGCATCAAAGGTGATCCAGATAAAGCTATGGAAGCGCTTGTAGACGTGGTGCGGGGAGAGGGATGTGCAAAAGGAAGGGAATGGCCTGGGTATCTCATACTAGGGGAGGATGTAGAAGTTGATATGAGAAGAAAGATGGACAAGATGAAGGGGGTGCTGGATACGTGGTCGGACGTAACGAGAGGTGTAAGCTTCGGATCGACATGACCTTATTACTCATGATTCGATATATTGCTGATCTCTCGTCACACACACACAATCATGCAATCGATACACCCTTTTTGGAATCCGAAAGGTCATTCTAAGAGATACGTGTTGTAATGCAGGAATGAGTGAGTTTATTTCGTCCGGTAATCGTGGGACCAGGTCAAAACTCTTCGTTATTGGATGGCTGAATGAGCTGGAAATGTACATCGCATTCCAAGCACTCCAGGTTATAGAGGCCAATGTCGATACTACTACACCTAGATGTCCACCAACGAGCATACGAATACTCGAAATATTAACCAATCCCCAGCCCCCTGAAGCCCCTATCCTCCCAAACCCTCGATATCGGGCATTGAACTGTAGGTTCCACAATCTGCTCCGTATTGATTTACCATCTACCGCTGAATGTACGCTGTGGTATTTGGTATATTTGGATGTTAGACGACCGTGAGTGTCCCGGGTCGATATGCCGTTCCGTTTGTTGCAAAAATAAAAGTGGTCACAACACAAATATATGGTCACAACAAGATGAAATTTAGTACAAACCTTGAGTTGTCACAACAGAACCTGGGTAAGTGATAACGGTCACAACATGCAATCCTTTGCGATTGAAGTGGATGGTCGCACGACAGCGCACAACTCGCACTCTGGTCACAACAAGATGATGAGGCGCCTATTAGACGCCAAGCCGGCGGTCTAAAAAGGGAAGTGTGCCGTTCGGCACTAGCCGGCAAGTCCCACAGCTGCCAGAGTGAGATTCGCACACTCATACTTTCGTACTCACGGCTATTGAGGAAAGTCTTGCAATATCACTTCAAAATCTGATGAAGTGGTAAACCCATAAGTTTAGTGTAAGAGTTCTAGAATATCTTGCATACTGAATGTTAACAATTAAGTGCCTAGAATATAAAGGCTAGATACACAGTGAGCACGAGATATCTAAGCAAAGAGTGAATGCATACCTCAGTTGTTTGCTGAGGCTCTATGGTAATAGCAGAGGGTTTTTATACCCTACCGGGAGTGTGCATGAAGGAGATAATGAGTAACAATCTACGGAATAAGGAGTGGATAATGTCTGCTAGTAAATAAGGGGAAAATGAAGGGGCACTATTCGGGGCACAATGACGGGCGAGGAAACGGATAGAATGTGAGCTTGAGTGGGTCTTGCGGCGCTATATCGAGCTCGGCGTGTACAGCTCATATCATGTTTGCTATTCTAACATTTATTTTGAAATTTGTTGATTAAAACCGGTGAACATGGTAAAACTGTAAAATTACTTCGTACTGGTATTTAGTACCAGGTTGAATAGAATAATATTAGACTGCTGACTATAAACAAGCCATCACTATTGAGGATAATGGGTTGAGTGCGGGAAAAGAGGTTGGTGTGAAGTGATTACAAGACTTTCCTCAATAACCATGAGTACGAAAGTATGAGTGTGCGAATCTCACTCTGGCAGCTGTGGGACTTGCCGGCTAGTGCCGAACGGCACACTTCCCTTTTTAGACAGCCGGCTTGGCGTCTAACGGGCGCCTCATCATCTTGTTGTGACCAGAGTGCGAGTCGTGTGCTGTTGTGCGACCATCCACTTCAATCGCAAAGGATTGCATGTTGTGACCGTTATCACTTACCCAGGTTCTGTTGTGACAACTCAAGGTTTGTACTAAATCTCATCTTGTTGTGACCATATATTTGTGTTGTGACCACTTTTATTTTTGCAACAAACGGAACGGCATAGGTCGAGGATATTACGCGGGTGGTCAGGGGCGTTCATGACAATGTCACCATCTTCATTATACGTCACTTGACCTTGTCACCTTACTCATCGAACTGTATTCAGCTTTTACTTCGCCGCCACTAGTTGACTGTGTTACCGAGCCCTATGCGATAATAGGGTCTCAAAGACACAACATATAGATGGAGATATTTTCCATGACTCGACAGCGTTAATTTTCCCCTCAAAATTGCCCGCGCTAACTACAGGGCTCCAGATCTTCTTCCCGACCAGCCTGATTTCTGGAATCCCGTTGCATTCGCACCTCGCTGGGCCACCACTAAATAGAATCCGCGTGTACCCAGTCAAACAATGTCTTCAGGGAACCCACTCGTCTGGCTTATCACTGGTAACCCGATTGTCCCACATACCCTATATAAATCCCATGCTTAAAATGTAAACACTTAAATGTCTTCCGCTCTATTGTTATTTTATGTGCACAGGTACACCTTCAGGCTTCGATCGTCGCCTCGCACGACCTGCACTCGCTAGGGGCGATTGAGTAATCGCCTCGGCGCGGTCGGTCGAGAAGATACAAAACCTTTGCGATGACAAGCCGGACAACAACAATAATCTACGCCTTCTTCAACTGGATGTGACGTCTGGGGAAGGTGTTATCAAGGAAAAGGTAAATGAGGTGGCGTCTATCTAGGGACGAATAGACGTTTTGGTTAATAACGCAGGATATGGATTACCTGGATTACTCGAAGAGGGAGGGTATGTGCTTACTTGGACACATGGCTGATCTAGTGTTGACTGTAGTTGTTACAGGTCAGAGAGACTGAGATTACAGTTCAATACGAGCGTCTTTGGACCAATGGACGTCACTTCCACGATGCTTCCTCACATGCGCGCACAGAGATCCGGAACGATTGTCAGGAATTTGTAGCAAATCTCCGCATTTCACAATCATAAGTCCTGATCGAGACATTCCCCTACAGGGCCTTATGCATCCTCAAAAGCATTCTGCGACAGAAAGGATCACCTTTGTGATAGGGCAGATGGTAAGATGCGCGACAATTTGAGAGCTACACTCGATACTACGCCAATCAAAGAGATTATGGTCATTACTAACCACTAGCTCCCCTGAGCGATGTCAGGCGAAGAAAGCATACGTCGAGATTGTTGCGAATAGTAGTAAGTCATCATAATGATGTGATGATTACGCACGATGCGAGAAGGATTCGAGATGCGTGGATACGTAGTGCACGGAATCAGCGCGAACCTTTTCAGAGCCAAACCGTGTCTCACTGCAGACAGTCGGGCACAAATACAAACCGGAACAGATGACTGTGACTTGGTGACTTCAACTGCATGTACGGGTCCTCGGGGCTGCAACTCTGATGTGACTGGATTGATAACAGGATTCTCGCCATCATATCTGCAACGACACAAAATGAAACGAGTTGATACATTTTAAATATTTTTGCACTGGTGAACGTTTGTCAGAGATGTTGGCAGACAAACCTTGACAGAACCACTTCATCCTTACATACTCAAATCATCTCGACATCCTCACACCCAATTATATGCGTCATATCAAACGTAGCTCGGTATGACTCATGGGATAGCCCCAGGGTGACCTTGCAAGTTGAATTATTACGTGGAGTCGGCATGTCACCCGTAGCGTCATTGTGGGGACCATTGATCACGCCCTTTAGAGTTCTTTTAGTCCTACAAGGTTCATTATAACATCAGCATGTGCGACAAGCTCAAAAGAACTCCATAGAAAGCCCAGCACCAATCAAATCATTGCTATCAGACACGTACAAAAGCATAATGTTGCGCAGCGCCACAGTCTCTTCCCGGACTCTCAAAGTACCATCCAGTATCCTGATCGCAAAAAGAACAGCATCACCCATCAGCTTACGACCCATCTACCAAGCGAACACAATGTCAACATCTAGACGACTCATCGATGCGATCAAGGAGGACCACCAAGAGGTTCGTTTATCACCCTCATAAGAGGGAATTTCGCGTCCGAGCTGAAACCATTATTGCAGATGTATGACTATTACGACCAATACGTCAAAGCAGCGGGTGATACAGATGCCCAAGCTAGATGGGCTCGCCAGCTGACATGGGAGATCGCGCGACACGCTGTCGGAGAAGAGATCGTCGTCTATCCGTTGATGGAAAAACATTTAGGAGAGCAAGGTCTGAGACTCGCTAACCACGATCGTGAAGAACACCTGGTATGCAACTTCCTGGACACCGCAAAATACCAAAAGGGGGCTGACATGATAGTGTAGGATGTTAAGCAGCGACTGTCCCACCTCGAAACACTCGAACCTGGCACAACCACTTACGACCAGTGTCTGGCTGAAGTCATGAAGCACTTGCACAATCATAATGACGGCGAGGAACAGAAGGACCTTCCTCTCCTTGAGCCAAAGCTAGGTGAGGATGGCAGCAAGAAAGCTGCTTCCTCTTTCAGCCTGACAAAGAAGTTCGTGCCCACGCGGTTGGTATCCCTTTCATAATTCGTTAGGAACGAGGAGACTGACGTACCATCTTCAACAAATTATAGCGCACATCCAAGCGCACCGGACAGACCACCATTTGAAACACTTGTCGGTTTTATGGCGGCACCGATTGACAAGTTGAAAGATGCATTTTCCAAATTCCCAACAGAGGAAATGAAGCAGGCTGCTAAGTAAACCCGATTTCTAAGCACTTCTTGTGTTATTTTTGTCACGTAGTAGTTGATGTAACTGTTGCGATGTCAATCAAAGGAAAGAGTCTAGTCTTACAATACCTCTTAGGCATTTGTAACTCTGCCTGTGAGTATTCCGTGGTTACATGCCCTTTTTATTCAAAAGGCATTTGCCAGTTATCGCAAATCGCGGATGGCTGCATGATTATGGTATCCTTCTTCCGTTCTATAGTATTAGAGTTTAGTTTCACCATGAGTAAGTCAGCTTAGCGACTCAGCGCACCGTTTCGACGGCGAGCCGTCGGCTAAATTGGGAGGTCTTGTTGGTCGTGTTCAACTTTGAACTTACTCTCAGGCTTTATGCTCAGTTAAAACGGTAATTCATGAGAAGTTAGTAAAAGTCGTGGAAAAGTCTGCTCAAGGCGTGCTAAGTCAGGTTAGTCAGGAGAATGTGAGAATGAGTACATTTAGTCATTTGTAATATTTATGTCACAGTTTGTGGTTACTTTCGTAATTTCAGCAGTCATGCAAAGTCACAGTCAGTCAGGACAGATTGTAACAACGCCACCCTGAAACTTGTGATGCCTTCAGTAATTGCTATTGGCTGATACCATTTCATGATCTGTTCCGATTTCCTGAGACTAACCATGACTATGCGTGACTGCTGAAATTACGAAAGTAACCACAAACTGTGACATAAATATTACAAATGACTAAATGTACTCATTCTCACATTCTCCTGACTAACCTGACTTAGCACGCCTTGAGCAGACTTTTCCACGACTTTTACTAACTTCTCATGAATTACCGTTTTAACTGAGCTTTATGCTCATTTGTTGCTGGGGCGTGTGGGCAACAGCCACCAACAGTTAGCGCCAGTCTTTGTGATGACTAATAAGCGTCTAAGCGTCTACAAGAGTCATTTCTGAAAAATAGAGGATCAGGGGTAGCTGGAGACCAAGTACTTTGAACTTCGATCTCACGGGCTATACTCACCAGCCTACCTTGTAAACTACACCCACAAAACTTACAGCCAAAGGAATTAGTCAGTACGAAGGGGAGCATTCAGAGAACATTATCGTTCACGAATACACAAAAGACCCAACTATCAGTAGTAGTAGCGACCTTCGTTCATAATAACCTAATCCTCATCCTCTTCTTCGATATCGCGTACCATCTTCTTAGGAAGGCCCTTACCCGCCTTCGGAGGGGAAGGTGGAGGGGTGGGATAGTTGCTTTTCACGCAGTTTTGCACACACTGATTCCAAGCAGCGCCTTGAAGTCCGGCAAGTGTGCAAGCAGCTTCACATTCCTGTTGCTACAGTTCAAAAGTCAGTGTGCGAAGTTGATAATTGTAGAACAACTATTTACGGAGTATCGAGCGACGATATTACGCTTGCCTTTGACAGCTGGTCTGGGTCTTGGGACGCGAGGAGGTGATGGTGGTGGGGTGGGGTAGTTACCAGCGACGCAATTTTGTACGCACTGATTCCAAGCTGCACCTTGGAATCCAGCAAGGGTACAAGCAGCCTCACATTCCTGTTGCTATGGTGTCCGGTTAGCGAGCGCGATCACGGTGCGCATAGAACATGTACTAACAGTGTACCGAGCTACGAGGTCACGCTTGCCCTTACCAGCTGGTCTTGGTTTCGGGACACGAGGAGGCGACGGTGGAGGGGTGGGATAGTTGCCCTGTACACAATTCTGCACACATTGATTCCAAGCGGCGCCCTGGAATCCAGCAAGTGTGCAGGCAGCTTCACACTCCTGTTGCTGTAGCCAAAAGTCAGCAGTTAATCGTATTGCACATAGAACAGGCATTACACTATAACGGGCAACGAGATCACGTTTGCCCTTACCAGCGGGTCTAGGCTTTGGTACGCGAGGAGGCGATGGCGGAGGAGTGGGATAGTTACCCCGGACACAATTCTGGACACACTGATTCCAGGCGGCGCCCTGAAGTCCGGCGAGGGTGCATGCCGCCTCGCATTCTTGTTGCTGCATTGTACAAACATAAGCTATCGAAGCCATTTCGAGCAGTGCGAGTGATACTTACAGACCAGCGTGCTTCCAGCTCGCGCTTACCCTTAGTGACCGGTTTCGGCTGAGGTTTCGGCCGCGGTGGCGAAGGCGGGGGAGTAGGATAATTGCCCCTCACGCAGTTTTGCACGCATTGATTCCAAGCGGTGCCCTGGAGCCCAGCAAGGGTGCATGCCGCTTCGCATTCTTGTTGCTGGAAAATTTATCGCTTTTCAGAGTGTCTGTCCAGATCAGGACTATCAAACTTACCGACCAACGCGCCGATAGCTGGTTCAAGTGAGAATCCTTCACTTGAAAATCAATCGGCAACGTTTCGATAACCTTGCCTTCCGAACTGTGAGTAACGATCAGCCAAGGAGTACATAGTCACCAAGCACAAAATGGGCGCACTCGACAAGGGGGACAGCAGCAATGAGGGCTGCATTGATAAGGAATGCGAGACCTGCAAATTTGACTGAGAACTGCATGATAGTTAAAGACGAGAACGAGAATAAGAAAATATCAAGAAGCCTGCTCTGGATGAGAATTGGGGAGAAGTGGCCAGCACTGCTGAAGAACTAAGGACCATGGTTGTTGAGCTTTTATACATCAAAGCCCACCCAATCACCTCGGGAAAAGCTTTGGGCTACCATAGAGGCGCATATTCGGTCCCACCGGGGTCTGCTGCTACAAGGAGCTGAAACTTTCAAAAACAAGGTCGAATCGTTCATTGAGCACTGAATTACCTTGGGGCGGCGCATCTATGCATCAACTTGTAACCGGGTGATCGAACCACAGGGCAAAATGTATTTTTGGAAGCGGAAATGTCGCGTTTCCCGAGGGAGGACCCCATTGCATAGTAACAGCCGAGTCGTCACCAGTGTATATCCGGATTCCAATGAGTAGAATCGCTGAGCACTCTGGCAAACTAGACAGCATCTGGGGCTTCGCAATCTCAACCAGACGTAGGATGGCTGTTTACCACAGCACTTTGTGAGGACTTTTGTATATGCCTCAGTCAAGGTGTTTCTTCATGGAGACGCGGAAAATCAGAAAATTACTTTCCAGGGTATCCCTGGCTGTATTGCAGCATCGGAGGATCGTGAAACCGCCACCAGCTTTCGCGCCGTTTCATGATGGTAGCATCGGTCCTCGCCTAGCTAACCGCCCTTCGTAATCACTCCTTGTGGGTGCCACGTAAATGCGAAAGCGTCGTAACGAGATATGAGTTCTAACTTCTGGCGTTTCGAGGTTCCGGATGGTAACTCAAGACTACTAACTACCAAATCAAGCGCCTAAACTTACATAAGCGCCATTAGGACTGATGGTGCGGATTCGGAGGTTTCTATCTCACATGGAGACGTGGAATATAATCCAGGCAAGAAGCTATACTAGCTCCCAACAATCAACTTCAAGATCGAGTAGTAAGAGAATAGATTTCCTCGTTCTCATTCTCAACAGTTTGCTTCCTATTAGAAAAGCAACGCGCTCAAGATGGCCGTATCCTTTGAGGGAAATTTTTGGGTGGGAGGAACAAGAACTTGCAAGCAAGGTAACTTGTAGCATGATGATTGATCAATTTACATGGTACTTCTGTTTTCCACTTATATCATTTCGGATTCGCTACATCATACGTCGCTCTGATCGTCATCGGGCCCTCTTCCGTCGTGTGAGAACGAACTTCGCTGGCTGCCTTGAGCACGAGCTCAACACGAGTCACCAGCTTCATGTACTAGAAAATTTACCACCAATTCTAGAATCGTTCCTTCAACTTCGATGCGGGGAAGATCACACTTTAGAAGAACAACGCGTCTATCATATGGTTCCTCGCCGCCAAATTGACGGGGTCCCACCGTTTGTTATAGCTTCTTTTTCTCATATCTTGTCATTTCAGCACACTTCAAAGATATACGGACCCAGTGCGGACCGCTCGGTCTATGCCACGGTCAGAAGAACCTGCAACACATAGATGGTTTCTTGGGACGAATAAAAGTAAACAAAATGCGTGAAATACAGGCTAATTTACTGGAACCTTTCGTTGTGCGCATGCAATGATGAACAGACAAAAGTCCCCTTTCTCTCGGCTCGCCATTGCTCTTACGATTGTGGTAACCCACGTCTGTGCTCAAGACATCAAACCCACACGCACGCAGACGGTGGCAGATACATCCCAGGACCCACCCCTGACCACCACGATCTACAGCGCCATCCCTACCGTCATTCCCCTGGCTGGTGCTAGTTTCCCTCCGGTGGGATCGATCCCTCAAGACTTCTCTCCCAAAGGACTCCAAGATCTCTGGAACATTGCATGTTAATGGTTCTTGCATCAACTACACATCTCTCATCATAGCTGTGCGTATTCTATAGGTCGGACCGGTCCAAGCACCACCGTTCACTACTACGCCGGTTCCTCGGACACCGATTGCGCTTCCTTCGTCGCCACCTCCGCTCTACCCATCATGGTTTGCTCCAAGCCCAAAAGATATTCTACCCAACCTAAAATTGCCGAAAGGCTTCAAGTTTGGGGTAGCAACGGCGGCATACCAGGTGGAAGGCGCTGTCAAAAGCGACGGCAAAGGTCCTTCGATGTGGGACTGGGCTAGTCGACAACCCGGCGCAGTGTTTGACGGATCTAATGGTGATACAAGTTTGGTAATGAGATATCTAACAGATCTAATGGAATTTTGTTCCTAGCTGATGTAGTCGACTTGCATTATTACCTTTACAAGGAAGACGTCGCTCGTGTTGCAGCCTTAGGTGTCAACGCCCACTCATTCTCGTGCGCTCATCTGCTGCGCCGCGAAGTTTTACTTGGTTTTGATTGTTATCTTCTGTAGGATCTCATGGGCTCGGATTTTCCCATTCGGAACGGCAGATTCGCCGCTGAATCAGGTCGCATTGAAGCACTACTCTGACGGTAATTCCACTGCTTCCATTGCATTCTTTGAGTTTCGTGTCTGATGGATAAACTTTAAGTCATTGATTATCACCTCATGCTCGGCGTGGAACCCGTAGTGACACTTTGTGCGTGTATACTCCTCACTTGATCGTCTTTTTGATTCTTGAACTAATTTCTTTGAATCCGCTTCATTGCAGTCCATTGGGACACGCCTCTCGCGCTGGAGGCTTACTACGGAGGTTTCACTTCGCCTAAAATCGTTGATGATTTCGTGCAGTATGTAGAATCGAAGTCGTACAGCATTGCATCCTGCTTGAGCTAACGATATATCTCAAGTTATGCTAAAGCCGTTTTCCAAGCATTTAACGGTCGGGTTAAGACATGGTACGAAATCTATGTCATGAATCCATACGAGGTTCCAACGTGTGTGCCTCTCCCACAGGTATACTTTCAACGAGCCAAGGGTCTACTGTGGCCAAATTGCATCTTATCCATTTGGTAAGACAGAGTTGATGTTCATCAACTGATTAACGATGTATATGCTACAGATACTGCCGGGTTCGCTCCCGGGGTTAACAAGTCCACTGCGCAATACCATTGCTCCTACAACTTACGTACGCTGCTAGCCTTCTATCAAATGCAAATTTAAGAAAACTTCACGATATTCATAGTGAAAGCACACGCGGCTGCCGTCAAAGGTGTGTTGGTCCGCCTTCTGTCGCAAGATGCCGTTAAACTTGACAATACAATAGCTTTTCGTAGCATGAAGATTGATGGAGAAATAGCCTTCAAGAACGATGACTATGTGTATGTAAAATTATATTTCTCTCTAACAGCTATGGATGTGACGTGCGGGAACCACATCATCTAGGGGCATACCATGGAGAGCAAATTCAACGGAAGATCTTACTGCGGTTGAACGCCATGCTGCGTTCCAGATCGGAGTGTTCTCCGATCCTGTATACACGACGGGCGATTGGCCCGCAATTATGAAAGAAACTCTACCACCGTCATTTCTTCCTCGCTTCACCAAAGAGGAACAACAAGATATCTTAGGTGAAATACTCTATTTGGCTATATTTCCAATACATTTGACCTTCTCTTTAGGTTCAGCCGACTTTTTCGCGATCGACTCATACCGTACACAGTGGGTTTCCGCGCCGCAGGATGGAATAGCAGCGTGTGTAAACAATACCATGCATCCGCTATGGCCTGTATGCAATACGCCTGTGCTTTTCGATTCCAACGCAGGCTGGGCGGCAGGTCCATCTCCAGATCCTTTAAGCTTGTGGTTACAGGCCACGCCAAATTTCCTGAGAAACTCTCTCAAGGAACTTCAAAGGAGATGGCCCACCAAAAAAATGGTAACTATATATCTCCGTACTTCTCTCTCAGTTTGACGTACCTAGCTCGAATCTACAGTATATTGCCGAGTTTGGGTTTGTTGAGCCGTTTGAAAACGAGCGACAAGAGTTATTCCAGATTACAGAGGATGTGACTCGAACCAGTAAGGATGCTTCTGACGACCTGGAGTAACCTCTTGCTGATCCAGTCTCGTAGACTACTTCATGACATATCTTGGGGAAGTACTTTTGGCAATTCATGAAGATAAACTTCCCATTGCTGGAACTTTCGCGTGGGGTGCGCTCAGGCATCTGCTGCTTCCGACATGATCTAATGTACTGTTTCACTAGCTATGGTAGATAACGCGGAATGGAACAGCGGGTTGAGCGCAAGGTGAACATCAGGCCCGCTGTCGTTGACATCACCATCACTGACCGGAATTAGGTTTGGTATACAGTATGTCAATTACACTTCGCCTACCCTTGATCGGGTATACAAGCGTTCCGCGATGCAATTATGTGAGTACAAGGACTTGACACCTCCAGGTAACTCATGTAACTGAACGCCAATAGCCGAATTTGTCAAATCACATCGTTCTTGATAGTACCTATAGGACTACGTCTGAGTTCGCAGGGCCTCTCTGGTTACAGATGAATAATAAGAATTTGGGCTTAAACCTTCGGTGTAATGCAACATAAGAGCGAAATAGTATGGAGAATGGATACGAGCTGATGATTACGAAGAGTCCTCAAAGCTAGTCGTCAGTTTAGATACTGCGACGAACGCATCTAATAATGCTGGAACTATGAATGGTTCCTTCCGTTCCCTGGAGATATCTCCCAGTATTGCCTCCATTTCTTTCCGCTTCCGCCGCTCCTCGGCCCACTCACGCTCCACAAGCTGCAAGCGAGGTCTTAGCCCTAGATCGATGTTGAGTAGCGCAGCCTGTCAGAGATACGTTGGATGACATACTTGATTCATCTATGTCATTCGAACGTGATGAACCTTCGACAAGTGATGTCGTGGCTGCTGGCGCATTCAGCCGCCCTAATTTTTGCAGCAAATTATGCTCCCTCGCCAATCCTGCTGCGAGTTCGCGTCGAACGTCCCAGAGTTCTCGGGTTAGTTGATTGATGACGGACGAATCGGTAGGTTTAGGTGGTGCTGGAGGATGAGAAGGCGCATCCACTAAACCTGATTGGGGATCCGAGGGTAGGGGCTGATCATGGTCATTATTCAGGTAAATGGCTGGATATACGATACCCACTTCATTAGTAATATGATCAAACTGGCTGGTATTGATCAATGAATGTGGTGGTTCAAGTGTAAGAGGAGGAGAGCAAGGCTCCTCTTGTTTAACTTGATGAAGGTAGTTCTGAGATGTCGGAGCTAAGGATTCAACTTGAGGCCGGTTGGGCAGTGTGACCTGATGATGGTTGGCCATCCCTGTAGGAAAGTCTGCGCCTGGAGGAGCACCCTTCATGGGAGCCAAATGAGTTCGTTTGCTCTGTTCATACGGGTAGGTTCGCTGATGATTCCTCTGATTCTTGGCATGTTGGGCCGGATTTGCTAGAACCTTACTGGTTAACGTGAGAATCTGGAGTTATATCAGCCTAGTTGCGCGTACTTCTGTTCGTATGTTATTTGAGAGCTATCGATTCTCATTAGCCTCGTTCTATCTTGTACTTGAGAGAAGGTAAGTTATACATTTCGAGGAGCTCTAGTAAGGGGCGTTGGGATTTTAGGTAATCGGAGGATGTTTTCGCAGTTAGATGGCCATGCAGGACCTGCAATAGTGTGGCGTTAGAAGTGAGCTGGATGACTAGATTATGTGCTCACGCTGCCCTTCTCTGTTGGCCAAACGAGTTTCAAGCTTCTAGGTGGCCATATAGCGACATTGTCCTTCTTAGGGCATGGAAGCTTCAGACACAACAGATCATTATTGACTAGCTTTGCGGTGCGAATAATATTATCCGCTTTGCTTCCTTTATATTCGATGGTCACTGAGGACTCTATTTTCTGAGGCATTGGAGGAGATAGGCTTAGGCTTGAAAGCTTGAAGCATGAAAATTTGAACGGTGAAGTTCACGAGAGTTCATTAGTGGCTTCAATGGAGACTTCGGTTGCAAAGATGCACGTGATGCTGATATGTTGATCACGCAACTACTAGCTTTCGCCGGGCTAGGGGTAGGTGGGGCAGACTCAAATTGATTCACATCGACGTTTCGAATTGCATACACTCGTTAGCGCAAACAATACTCAGCATAGCAAACAAAAAACACAAATCTACTGCCCACTATCGTAGTCATAAATGCGTTAATCAAGATATTAACGATCCAGCTCCAATCCACCGCAAATGTGATAATGTGATGCCCTAGTAACCGACGCTGATCAAATAATCCGCAAGGTTCTCAACTACTGGTGTAGCTTCAGGGGCTTGCCATGGGGCAGTATATACAGCAACTAGAATTGCTTGCTTCGTCTTCACAACAATTGCGCCATCAGCCTGACCATTATCCGACTCAGCGGTGGGCACATAGAATCCTAGCATGAAGGATTCTTACCGCTTTCTTGAGATAAATGGAGCGTGGATCAGCTTGCAAACAAAAATACTTCTCCCCAGCCAGGCGTAGCCCTGATGCTCGTGTCGTGTCAGGATCCACATGTGCCTTCAAAATGGCGGCTTGTTCCTCGGGAGAGAACTAAAGAGCGATGAGCATCTGGTAAAGCGACGGAATCATCTAGTTCATACATTGAAACCAGCAGACGTCGCCCACACGCCGCCTTGCTGACCAAGGATGGCTGCCTTGGCGATTTTGCCAGAACCTACGAGGTTGGTGTCGACATAAGCTGTATTCAAACTTCAGACAGTTGGCCAAAAGTTAAATCTGATCAAATTGGACCTTGCCAGGACATTAGCACTAAGAAAAGAAACACTGAGACGAGTAGGAATAGAACTGGAGGATAGCACTGAAGTAGAGGATAAAGCAAGACTCAGATGGTCGATCAGATATCGCTGTATCACCCAGGTAAGGTAATAATCACGTGATGATTACGTTGATCATGAGCTCAGAACTCTGCTCAACTTCAAGGAACTTAAAGACGTAATCTTGAAAGCTTGTACTATCAACTGTTTGGTGATGCGTAAATAGGGACAAAAAATGAACGCTTTGACCAGTATTTTCACACACTAAATGGAAAGTATACAGTGGGAATATGCAACCGCTCAAAAGTTCAGACAATTGACACATAATTGTTACCACAAAATGGACAGCGATGTCCCGCCTCTAATAACTCTTCTACGATCCAGCCCATAGGTGCGATGAAGCTAGCGGCCGCCTGAGAAGTAGAAGGAGGGAGAAGGGACTTGCGAGTACATCCGATACAAGTCCTTACAGAAGTCGTAGACAAGATGAACGAAGTGACAGAACAACGACCTGTACAAATTCTGTTGAGCAATTGCAAGTTGACTGGATTAATTAACACCTACTCCAGTTGTGACCATTCTCACACTTTGCTTCAATGATATTTTCCAAGGGGATGTTCGTGCCACACGCTGCACAGTTTTCGTTAAGTGATGTGGGCGTTAGAGCTTCGGGAGACAGTTGCACGCCAACGGCGTTGAGGCATTCGGACAATTTTTGAACGCTACTGGTGAGGTCGGGTGGACAACGGGGAAGAAGAGACTGTACAACTACCCGACATATAAAGGGGAGATCGTTCGCTTGGGGCGCAACATCAACCAAAAGCATATTCAACACGGATGAAAGGCAAACCTTGTAGGATCGGCACAACAGCTATGAGGTGCTGAACTATTACCCTCAATACGTGGTGTGAGATACTATCCAGTAGAGTCTGGGCTATGCGACCACACTCCTTCTGCTTCTCAGGGTCATCGTAAAGTTTCTGCGCGTTGGATTAGATATACTAAGATAGTGTGACGTCTCAATGTACTAACCCAGGCAAAATCCGCAATAGCCAACCGAAGTCTACACGATAGGATCTGGTCCCACCCAAAAAGTTGTTCTTTAATGCTTCGTCTGAAGCACAAGCGGAATTCTTGAGTTAGCTGGCCAGCGTATGGTTCCAGTGCTCCTATGACTGTGTCAACGTCTGGAGAAGCTCGTAGGCTGCTGGAGAGCTCGTTATGCAACCGCTCGACCACCCCTGGCCTACTTAGATGAAGGAATACCGGCCGCAGTATCTCGTGTGGTGAAGCACCATCGGCTGGGAAGCAAGGTCAGCGTCACAGAACAACATTCAGTAATGAATGTACTCGCAAACTTTTACTGTTCTAAGAAGATTCTCGAGTTCAGCGAGGAAGATCCTATCATCAGGTTGCTCGAGTAATTGAGCGACCACAAGCATACTGTTATGTTTTGCTTCATGCTTGTAGCTGAAGTCGGAGGGTCTGCATGACCTTGATGAGGGTTATCATCAAGCTATTGTTAAGGAACAATATCTTGGTGGCTTACTCGTGAAGCCATACAACGGTAGAAGGATCGTAGCAAACCATGCCACCAATCCGACAGACATCTTCAAATTTTGGGTGACCTGACTCACACTCCACAAAGATGGAGCGAGCCAACTGGGTGACGGTTTCGGTGGACATAGTGGAGCTACTATTTGGTGGGGTCCATGTGGGGTCAAACGAAACATTGTGGACGACATGGAAAGAACCATCGAATAAAGAAATGAGGAGGATGTCATGGCGAAGGATGTATTGGACTCCTGAAATGGGATATAGCGCTGACGAGCCTACGGACCGGGACTGCGTCGCCAAGGCAAGCGATCGTAGGCCAGCCCAATAAGCGGCATGACTTTTGCTTTCAACGGCGTCGGACGGTGACCAAAGGTGGATGATTCCTGGGGTGTAGTAAACTAAGATCGACTAGTATTTCATGATAAGGTTAAGTCCGAATGAGAAATGCGTTCTTACCTTCCTGTCAGGAGGTGACACCCAGCACAGGCCGCTCAAACCAGGAACATCATCAGCAACTGACTGTTCGAGAGCATTGATAGTGATGCCTATTGCGTATTTGCGGTCAAGGGAAGTTTCCGATCCTAAAACTTTAAGCGATTGCCTGACTGACAGGAGGCTGATTTGGCCGCCAGCATTGCCCACTGCTAAGAATGTATAACCTACAAACATATCAGCAACCACTCATGGCTTTCATAATAATAGATATTTACAACAACCGTCACCGGAAGCAATCCAAGGCGAGGCAGTAAGCTGGGTTATCCAACAATCACACACTTCCTTTTTGTAAAGACAGTTGATTGATGACGTGCCATCAAACCTTCCATGAGTTGAGCCACGAGTAGACTTCGCTTGCAAGTACCCCATGCTTACCGGAAGAAGAGTATGGAACCTGCCCGTGTGCCGCATATAAGAAGTGACCCATCGACGTCTGGTACCGGTGATAGACCAAAATCAGCTTGCTTGGTCCACAAAGCGCCTGGTCAACGTTCTTATGAGAGGATATAACGGAAATACAGTACGATATACTTGTGATCTGATGCTCCAAAATCTGGGCTTGATTGAGTGTTAAGCCTAGCAAGGAATCTGAAGTATAGTTTTGGAGCTGACAATCACTGCGGGCTTGAAAAAAGCGACCAGGGAGAAATCTGCGTACCATGTTCCATTCTCCTTTCAATATATCCTTACTAGGTGCCCATATTGATAGATCCATATTGGAAGTCAGGACGGCAAGAACGCACCTGAAAAAAAATGGAGTGACTGTACAAAAGCATTTAAGGGCTCACTCACGTTGCGGTGGTCGATATATTTGTTGGAGATGAACATACAGCCTTGACAGCGACATCCAACGAACCCAATGATAGTACTCCCCAATAATCTGGCCACTTCGTTGGTACCTGTCTTTCTAGATCTATGAGGTTACGAAACCAGCTTAGGACTACTCCCGCGTCGTTATTCATAAACGTAGCAGCCCTTATCGTGGACGCTGTATCTAAGTTTATTCCTGGATGAGGTGTCTACGGAGCTTGCTAAAAAAAAACAAAAGCGGATCCTGCCAAAACCACCAGCGTACCAATATGAATATTGCGGATTTTGTGATAAAACACAGCTGGCCATCGGGTGTCCATTGCACACAGTAAGCTGAAGGGTATGCATTGACTGTTGGAACATTCAGTGCGGAGTGAACGATAATATTCGACATGGTTAGAATTAATAGAACGTGGGCCGTTTAGGTGTTAAGCAGCCTTTGAACGGCGTGCTTAATTGAGAACTTCCTGAAAGTAGTTTAGTCTTTCTTGCGTTGGGTTTCAAGATATGACTGACACCTGATGTTCGCAAGTATCTGACTGATCAGAGTCAAGGCTCTTGGGAGGCGCTGATCACTCTTTGACTAGAGGCTCTAGAGACAATAGTCGTAAACAACGCGTAATCAAAACGCTTCAATGATGCAACAGCCTTGTTCCTGAGCTTGCATTGCAACCTATTGCAACTCAAGATGTACTTTGGCTTGACCTTCCAAAGTTAGTGTATACTATGGCTCTTCCTAAATGAATCGCGAGGGGATATCAGGAAAGGCACAGTGTGGCTTGTTTGCAGGTGAAGGATGATCTCATCAGCCTCGCGGCAGCAGAAAACTTCTCCCCCGATGTCAAATGTGCATAGCCAGATTCCACTCCTAAAACAACGGGCTTATTGTCCCGACGCGACGAGAAGTCCAGTGATCGATACGATATCGATTCGGATATACCTAAGGTCCGTAATCAATCTATCATCACTTTTTTTTACTGCGTGTTGTGAAGACTCTCTACATCATAGATACACGGAGACTGGCCCCCATAAAGTAGGATACTGTCGGCCAAAGCGTTCGTTGTCTGTATGATAGCAGAAGTTTCACAAATCACTGCTTCGGAATATCGTTCGCCGATATTCAAACTGAGTCAACAGTTACCTCCTACGCAAACCAAGTACACGTAGATACTTCCACCTTGCCGTGTCTGCAATATGACTTTACTGCGGAATCAATACATCTGAACGCCAACCGAGTATGCTTCATCGTCATCAATCATTCAATACGGACCCGCGGGCGATGACTGGTTAGACAATTTTTGTGTAGGCTGTAGTCGTTCTACTTTTCAACCCGTTTCTAGTTGAAGTTGCTTACGCTCCTCGTCATTTAAAACCAAACGCACCCTTTATGAGCGGCTACAAGATTTCCATCGCCGCACTATGAAATCCCTCCCTAGTTTGCGTGAGGTCTTTCCAGGCAATGTTAAAACTAGCGTCTTTCCGAGTTTACCATCTGATTGTTGATCTGCAGAATACTTCCAGAGTGCTTCTCCATATCTCCTCGCTGGATCGCAGGTATGAAATTTGCCGTTGACTCGCTTTCCGTCCATGAACCCCATTTTCAGGTCGATGACCCATCTCCTTCAGTGTCACCAACTCCAACTCCAATACCCCTGGCCAGGTGCGACTCCACCCATGTAGCCAGGCCGCAGATACCTCTGTCGCCTCAGCTACCTCACAACGAGAACTACGATCGTCCCAAGCCGGACGGTAGCGAGTTGTTGGGACCTACATTCAGTATACTGCAGATGGATTCAAATTCCAAGACCTTGCAAATAGTTTCCACTAGGGTACCGGATAACGTCTCAAGTACCTCGTTATGGTCGACGATGCGGAATGATGCCACAGCTCCCGGTTCACAATCTCACCCGCCCCTATCATTCCATGCACATATCGTACAACCTCTCTCCTCTCCAAGCAACTACACCAGAAACAGCGGCCGTCGAAAACATACTTGTTTGCATTGTTCAAAAGAATTTGATCGATCAAGTACGCTTGAAACCCATATGAATATACATCTCGGGCTACAACGTACGTGTTATACCAGTAAACAGGAAATTTCCCCCGTCCACTCAAAATACTTCCGTGTGTAGCTTTCCGGTGCCCCGTGTGCTCGTGCGACTTCAACGTGAAGTCAAATATGCTGCGACATTGGCGTGGGCATAAGAAAAATGATGCGTTCACCTGAAGTTATCTTCCGTTAACGCATTAACCGTGACAAGTGGTCAATTGTGTTCAGTTGTTCATTAGGTGACGGTGTACGCCTGATCGCGATGGCGTAATATATGGAACTTGACCATGAAACTTGTAGCAAGCGTGTTAGGGGTAACCAGTGACCTTCAATAGAGTGTAGGTCGATTACTCTTCTTCATTGAATTAAAAGGCTTCCAAGTCTATAGTAATAGTATACGTAAGCCTCAAGGCTGCAAGCTTGCCAACAAGTTGCTGTCAAAAAGTCACCAATCTCTAGCTAGAGGGATACCTGATCCCCACGTTACAAAAATAAACTACTCTCAGGCGTGCGTAGGTTCTATTCTCCCACCTTCGGTACCTTAAGGCCT
Source organism: Pleurotus tuber-regium (assembly GCA_014058305.1). NCBI lineage: Eukaryota > Fungi > Basidiomycota > Agaricomycetes > Agaricales > Pleurotaceae > Pleurotus > Pleurotus tuber-regium. Next base: position 1,450,632 of record JACFYU010000023.1, read on the forward strand.
AAGGCCCGAGGCCTTATTCCTGACTCCCTACCCGTGCCTGCGATATACTCCAGTATGACAATTGGGTGATAATACTTGGCTACATACTGAGGCGTGTATATTGGGTAAGGAAACACTATGTGTGTTACAACCACGCTCGTGGCGCATTCACCACTCGTAATCACGTCATGGCGCCGAAGTTAATCTCGAGGCTCGTGCGCGTGAGTCTCACTATCGTGCGCTTCGTTCCCACCAGTGCCACTATCACTACTACCACCATCGCCACCAGCAACGAGATGCCCTGGGACATTATCAAGCTTAATGATGGTGAGTCACGGATAGCATTCCTCATAACAATTATGGACCGCGCTGTAACTACCCATTCTAGGAAACCAAATTCCTAGTATTGCCTTTGGAACTTGGACTCTAGGAAACGGACAAGGTGTTATCGACCAGGTTGACCAGGCTATATCTCTGGGTTTCAGTCACGTCGGTCAGTACATATCACATAGTAGTGAAACTCATGAATCTCCACTAAGTGGGCTTGCGTATGTTTTCCTTTCATAGACACTGCGCAATCGTATCGCAATGAGGCAGAGGCTGGGAAGGCGATTCGCGAGAGCGGCTTATCAAGAAATGATATATTTGTCACCACCAAATATTCTGGATTGGACGGCCTCGACATCGAGACGTCCATCCAGAACAGTTTGAAGAATGTAACTATCTAATCCCTTTCCTTGAATACGATTTTATCTACCACTCATATTCTAATGTTAATAAATAGCTCGGTATCTCATATGTGGATTTATACTTGATCCATCATCCTCGGCTAGCCACTCCGGATATACCTACGGCTTGGGCAAAAATGGAAGCAATAAAAGAAAAGGGACTTGCCAAGTATGTTCTTTCCCATACTTCTCGATTAGTTTCCTGACACCAATAACCTTCAGGAGCATTGGTGTGAGCAACTTCGGTGTCCAGGACCTCGAAGTCTTGCTGGCATCGGCAAAAATCAAACCAGCTGCCAACCAGGCAAGTTGACAATTCACCCTCACTGCACTGAATACCACGACTGAGCGACCTGCAGATCTTATGGCATCCCTACGTCTATGCCCAGCAAGCTCCTATTTCGGAATTCGGAAAGTTGCATGGTAATAAAATATTGCGTCTATTGGAGATACAGTGCACTAGTTAACCTGTGGTGATCTAGGAATCGTCACCGAAGGATATAGTATTCTGATGCAAGTCTCCTGATTTCTTCTTCATTGGAGAGTTGCTGACTTGTTTGTCGATAGTCCCATCACAAGATCTCCGGGTGGTCCCGTTGATAAACCAATTGGCGAGATCGCTGATCGGTTGGGCGTTACTCCCGACCAAGTCCTTCTCGCATGGGCCAAGGCTAAGGGTGTTGTTGTTGTCACGTAAGTGCTCAGATAGTTCCCCAGATTATAGTCAATTTACGTTATACTACCTATGCCACAGTACTAGTTCTAAGGAGTCAAGGTTGAAAGGCTATCAAAATGCCGGCGATTTGGGTCAGTCTAAATATTAACGGAGACGTTCCATCTCATCTTGCTCCCTATCTAGAATTGAAGCCATCAGATATTGCCGCAATTGACGCCGCTGGTGCTGTAGGCACAAGACGGGCTACCGCGAAATCATTCCTCCGTAAGGCCGCCTTATCCGCCCTCTTTGTGGCTGTTGCACTGCGTACCATGAGTTACTTCGGCTTGGAGGTTCTTTGAAAGTATTTGTCACACTGCGAATATACAAGTGGATCACCCGATCCTTGTATTATATATTGCTGCTCGCTCGATGGTAGTAATGAACAATCATGCTGCTCCATACTGAAGTCTGTATGCTCCGAAATCATCTGTACTTTTCAAGACGCTTTGATAAAGCTGCCTATTTTTACGAGAGTATAAGTGCATGTCATCGATGTCAATACCCCTGAAATGTATATCATGTGCCTTCCAATTTCATTTCGAAATGAATCTCAGCGAACTCGTTCCCCTCCAAGTTCATCATGCCTCGGCAGCCTCAAATCGAAGTCTCAATCACGATTGAATACGTGGAAATGGCGAGCGATATTGACGACGTCGCAAAGCTAATTATCAAAGATCTATTGCCGAAACTGAAGCTCCCTACACCTAAAGCGAAGAATGTAGTTGTATGCACTCCGAGAAGCTTGAAACTGGTTTATATCACGGAAGAAGACAGTGTAGGCACTTCTATCTCTCTAAAATTCCACCAAACATTGAAGTGATACTGTATAGGATTTACATAAGCAGCTCTCAATAAAAACTGACCACGACTACCTTGCATCGAAGCGCGAAGTGTTAAAATCTCTTGGAATGTGCGTCATGCCTTTTCTCGAAGAGGATATTCCCAACAATAATCTACAGCTCTCAACTAAAATATGATGAGTAGTGCGCATATTGCTTGATTCAGCTATCGACTCTCATTCTATGCAGTGAGATTCTAGCACCTGTACAGCCTGTCAGAATCAGAAGGCAGTCTCAGCGACCCCACCCGTACGAACGAAATCAGTGCCATCCTCATAGGCAACCGAACACCCCAGCTCCTAGCGCATACATGTCTACGGTGTTAGCTAACTCCCATCAGCTTGCATCGGGCGACCAGCCCGATGTCGAATACCGGACGATGATCCACGACCACTCCAATCCGCTTGCAGACGAGAGGCTCAGACCTTATTTTAAACCTAACGTCGAATCACAGCAGCCACTAACTTCAGAGTGTCGCATATCTGGATCTGCTACCCCTAAAGTAATTACCGTGTGCATCGGTGAAGTCTTCTCTTGCTCAACGCTTTTGATTAGTCTCCACCTCCATATCAAGTGGCCATACTTGGACACGCAAATTATCGTCCCTCATCGATGGCGCGTCCAGAAACAAGTAACTTGCCCACCATCAACCAAATAACTCGGGAACTTGGGGTAGGCTTAGCTGAGAATAGCGCTCTGATGGAGAGCATGCGACGTCGCAATGCACTGGTACCACCCAAAGAGGGTCCGCCACAGAAATTTGATATTGACGAAGCCAGTACGTCAACCAATCTACTCCTGATGAGATTGGCTATTGTTCAACAGCGAGTATGCATGACTAGGACTTAGAGCTCGCCTACAGCTAGTGGAACAGGAGTTAGCCGAGGAACGCCGAAGGCGTACAGAAGTCGAGATCATCTTGGGTGACGTCGCCAGGGAAAGGAAGGCTCCGTTCTTGGTTCCGGCCTTGTTGGATGCCTTCATTGCAATATCCAGGTTGACGAATACCGTCGAAAACGCTTTGTAGCTACTGCGATTTCCATCTTACATTAATATTATTCGCATTGCCCTGTAACAAAGCTTATTACTGTATTCGTTTCCTCCATGTGTAACGTAATCCATGCACTCTCGTCAACTCAGCTGGGCGGTATCAAGAAGTTATACATCTCTATCGAGGACAGATGCTGCTTATCTCATTCGGCTGAGCCCCTATCTTTCCCGAAGCACTGGGCGCTATCATAAATCAGTGGTCATTGATGCGGTATACAGCTTGTAGACAACATCCCTTAACCTTCCCATGCTCGAGGTCCTCCAACATACGTCCAAGCCTTTCAGGACAGTTAATAATCTCATCGGACTCAACGACGATGTCCTCCTTTGTGTCATCAGCTTTCTCATGACCTCAAGCTTTCGTGGGAAGAAGCGCGCTGCTGCCCTGTTTCCGCTTGCTTCAACTTGCAGACGGCTTCGAGAGCTATGTTCTCCGTTTTTATTTAAGAACATAACATGGCCTGGGAACGCAGCTCCCAATCCTTTGCAGTCCATCCAACAGATTGATTCAGGAGAGTATTCTGCTGTGTTGATTATGACATACGAGGAGATCCCGCTTAGTATTTTACCTTACATTAGGCCAGTTGAATATCTGATGAGAGCGGACCACCCTTACTAAATCACAACCCAACAGATGTTTACGAATAAGATGTTCCACCAGCTTTTCAGCCATTGATTTAATTCCCGCGCTAGAAGAGATGTCATCCCTCGTACATTGCATATTTGATTGCAAGCACGAACCACCGTCAGCTTTACTGCGTGCAGTTGCTCAAAGGCCTTCACTTACACACCTGGAATTTGTGCAGACGCCATTGACCTTTTCGTACGAGCATATCCCTCTTGTTGGCCTGCATCGATTGTCGTTGATCCCAGCTACGGGTTTTATAAGGATAAATGGGGGCGTAAAGATCAATGGCGTCGACGTAGTGGGAGGTTCTGATAGCGGCTTCATATCACCCGGCCATGGGCCTCTGGCAGACAGAGTGAAGTCATCACAGGCCAATCGAGCGAGAGAAGCAATTACGTCGACTCGCCTTATCAGGAAGAACATTGGAACCATAGAGTCCTTGTATATCCACTACGACCTCCTTCCTTGGGAATATCTTCATGACATGACATGGCCATGTCTCCGTACATTGATCATTATGGGGGATACTCCACCGGAAAGGCACACTCCGGTGATTGCTATGCTACAAGGCATGCAGTCATTAAGAAACCTTCAATTCCAATGGTCGCTTCGAGATTCCACGCAGAGGACTTGTCTCGTGCCCAAGGCTTTCAAACGCTATATCGATGCTGCATCTCTGGCAGCCCAGTTTCCAGCATTATCGTCCCTCACACTGTCCAATCCTTCTGAGCGGGATCACATTTTTTCCATGCTTCCGCCGTCTGTCCAATATCTCCACTTACCGATAATTACACAAGGCGATAATATCGGGACAAGCCTTAGCTGGCCACAATTATCAACTATATTTCAATCATTAGCAATCAGCAAGCCGATCATTCTTGGCTTAAAGTTCACGCTGCCCAATAACAATATCACGCCGGATTTATTGCATACGCTGGCCGAAAAGTTTCCACATCTGCGGTATCTTGAAATTGATGCGCTCATCTATAGATGCCAATTGGAGTCCTCCGGATACGTACGTAGTCTGTTGGTTGACCGGTTGAAGCCATTGACATTCCAGAAGTGGCAGAAAGATTCTTGTCGATTGTCACTTCATCGATTTCAAGCTTTGGAGAACCTCAGGATTGCATACAACTTCAGTGACAATAGAAGATATGGATGGTTTGGTGCTCACACAGAAGAGGCTGAAGTCGCACAAGACTTAGCAAAGAACCTCCCGACACTGCAGTCGATATCATTTCAGAGCGAGGTGTCGGTGGAACCTGTGGACTTTCCCTGGCCATATCCTGGCGTTCATCCTAATGTTTGGAATATCTGGATACAATATGATATATTTAGGGGAGGTCCCTGGGAAGAACCGATAGTGAAATGGAATGATAAACTGACCACATGATAGATGTCTTGTATTGCGTATGTAAAACCCAACGTATATAACACAGTGAGCGGCCATAAGTACTTGAACGAAGATCCATCTTTGAAGAGGGATTGAAGATACCCTCGGAAACCATATACCCCGAGAAGCACTCCAGCATTAATAGACGCAGGAATCTTGGTTCAATAAGACTCGCTTGAAGGAGTGGTGGGTGTATTCTCGGACCAATCCATAATCGGTAGGTGCCCATCTGCTTTAGAAGTTCTGTGCTGCTGAGAAGCTGGTAAATGTTATTCCCAGAAGCGACATGTGAGGATCTTCTTGATGGTTCTTCAGCGACATGAGTTGGTCAGGTGGTATTCTATGTTATAACACCCTACACCCCTACATCGGACGGCAAGGCGGTGTGTCGGGCCGCCGAACATACAGGTGATATATCTTTTCATGAGCGTCATGAACTAGCCTAGGACAGCCATGAGGGTGGCGTGCATGCTTCCACTCCTCTTAGGGGCGTTATGTACAGCAGCCTCAATCAACCGCAAGTCGATTATCGAACGTTTCAATCCAGTACGCAATGCCTCGAGCCCTACAACCCCGCTACAAGTTGGAAACGGCAACTTTGCTTTCGGCGCTGATGTGACTGGTCTTCAAACATTTCTCCCATTCGCCATCATGTCATCATGGGGCTGGAAAAATGATAGCCTACCTCCAAACAAGACAATTGAGGATGTTGAGAACTACCGCGGGGTAACTTGGGATAATCATGGAAGGCCAGTCCAATACGATTTTAGCGGGGGAGATCCCGCCATAGAGCAATGGCTGATATCTAACCCAAATCGAGTCAATTTGGGCCGTCTTGGACTTGTCTTTTATGCGCAGGATGGTCATGTGGCGAATGTGACAGAGGCAGATTTGACCGACGTGCGTCAGGAACTCGATCTCTGGACTGGGTCACTGGAGAGTACGTTTACATGGAAGGGGCGCAGGGTGACTATTATTACGGTCGCTGGTCAAACGAGCGATTGCGTAGGAATTAGCATCCAGTCGGAATTGTTACCCGGACGGCTTAGTGTCTTCGTCGACTTTGCATGGAACGATGGGAAAGCGAAGTTTAGCGCGCCGTTTGTTGGTAGGTGGGACGTCCCAGAAAACCACACCACCGAATTGAAAATAGGAGCGAGACGCGATAAGTCGATTCAAGCCGAAATTGCACATACTATGGACTCTTCCACGTTCATCACTTCGTTAGGAGGTGATCCAATGTCGATTCACAGAGATTCCAACGCCATGCATCGCTACACTCTCAAACTGTCTAGTGAATCATCATCGTTCTCGATTACAGTTGGTTTCAGCATCGTCGAACTGGCTTCTCTGCCTTCCTTCACCGACATCCAGAGATCGTCGACGAGTGCATGGAAGAAGTACTGGGAAACGGGGGGGTTTGTTGACTTGATCACTGGGTCCACGGATCCTCGAGCCACCGAACTTCAAAGACGGGTTGTTCTATCCAGGTACTTAATGAGAGTGAACGAAGCCGGAGATACGCCACCGCAGGAGGTAAGCCTCACGAAATCGGTTCGTACAGAATATACTCATGATGACGTATCAAACGTAGTCGGGATTGGTTAACGACGGATGGGTAAGTTCCTTTGCAGTAATAATGCGTAGTATTCACTGTTCTTCATGTAGTATGGAAAATTCCATATGGAAATGTATTTCTGGCATTCTGCGCATTGGGCCTTATGGAATAATTGGGATCTCCTTCGGCGATCGTCAAGCACTTATTCTCGATTCTTGCCTAGCTCGATAGCACGATCACAAATCCAGCAGCACTGGGATACAGGAGCTCGTTGGCCCAAGATGACAGACCCGTCCGGTCGCTCTGCACCAGGAGAAATCAACAATCTGTTGATCTGGCAGCAAGTCCATCCCCTCGTGTTTGCCGAATACGAGTATCGTGCGTTCCCTACGCGGGATACGCTTGCCAAGTGGGCAGACGTAGTAAGAGAAACAGCGAACTGGATGGCAGACTTTGCGTGGTTTAATTCAAGTACGGGAGTTTACGACCTCGGGCCGCCAATGTTCGTTGTCAGCGAGGATACAAGCCCCAATGCAACGCGTAATCCCGCCTTCGAGTTAGCGTACTGGAATCATGGATTCAAACTGGCTAGTGATTGGATGGAGAAGTTGGGTGAAGGCGTTCCGAACAACTGGACTAGAGTCATGGAGAATCTTGCCGCACTCCCTATGGATAATGGAACGTATTCCGTTTATGAGGGTATCGAAAGTAACTTCTGGGATGACCCTGAGTTCACGAACGACCACCCAGCGCTAGTAGGACTATACGGATGGCTGCCGAAAACGGAGAATGTCGATATCAACGTTGCGCAGAATACTGCTGAGAAGGTCTGGGCGCATTGGAATATCTCGAATTGCTGGGGGTAAGGAATGCGGAGAACACTTTGGTAGTGCACTAAGCTAACTAACAAACGATTGACGTAGATGGGACTTTCCGATGCTAGCCATGTCCGCAGCACGGATTGGGCAACCGGAGAAAGCTGTTGAATGGTTACTCCATCCCTTATTCCAGTTTGATGATGCAGGTATGCCAATAGGCGGAGTGAGAGTGCCAACGCCCTATTTTCCTGGTTCGGGTGCCCTGCTGTACGCGATCGCGTTCATGGCTAGGGGATGGGATGGTAGTAGCAGAAATGCGCCAGGATTTCCGCAAGAAGGTTGGGAAGTTAAGGTGGAAGGGCTGAATATGGTCATGTAAGGTTAAAGCGATCTACTATCGATTACAAAGAGAAAAGTTGGGGTCATTATTTTGTCTTGTTGGATTTAATCTGCTTCACTGACCCATACAAGCTCGTCGCCTTGATGATAGAGCCAGTGTAATTCCCTAATCGCATCAGAATCTCGACTGGGTAGCTATGCCGTGAAGTCAATGGAAGATGATCATCTGAGCTGCACTGCAGACGACGATGTTGCCGGTGCGGCATGGGAATAAAAGTCAACGGTTGAGAAAGGGACTTATTGTCACTTTCGATGCAAATGTCCAAACCAATTCTCTCCACGCTAAGCGTATTGCCACGGCGTTCTATGTGCACTATCCTACCAATGAAGCTTGAGAGCGTAAGTATTTGACCTCGTCTCTGGCAAAGGCAATTATTGTCGAAGGCCGGCGATTATCAGGCAAGCCCAGGGGAGGGGGGAGGTCGCAGAGTGGTGGCAAGATTGCTTAACGAACTAAGAAAGAGCGGTGCCCATGAATTGATATTATAGCTGCAACGGAATAATATTGCGGATTCCTTGTGTTACCATCAACCAGCGTTTTGTGAATCACTGAGTAATTTGATTTGAGCCTCTTTGTCCAGTCCCATCCGTCCCCTCCAATGCTCCGGCAATAAGGGTACATTATATGGAGAGACAGACAGATTGGCGTAGTTGATAATCGCATCGACGAGACCTGGAACATTATTACGCTTTACCATACCAAACCTATGCATGGGTTTGAGCCTGCCCACAAAAGGGTTGAATAGAAATGGGTACCATTCACCATGTGGATAAACAAGAACGTTGGCAGCATATCTGATCCAGACTATCAGGGGTATATAAGAAAGTAAGGCACGAGTCAACTCACTTATGCCCGCCGACGTGCGCAGTTTCCGCAACATGTATTCGATGGCCCTCTGGCCTATGGGATACCTCAGCACGCAGCGCGTCGGCAACTTGACCACCAGTTTCGCCACATCGACAGTCACGGGCCATATGAGTACACACGTATACGTGGATGTCATTTTTAGGACCAAAGACTCTATCGCGAAGCGCTTCCTCTGCATTCAGCATGTTGGCAATTTCGGCCACATTATTTTGGTCAATCCTCGGTATTTGAAGCTGGCCCCCTGAACGAAGAAATGCGGTAGCAACATAGGAATCCGGTTCGTTTATGGTCGGTTGAGTAGGTGACCAGGAAAAGTTTACGATTCCGCCGGTAGGCTTTACTCGTAACTGAAGATCAAGCTGAACTTTTGATGTCATTTTTGAAGGATAATCCGACGGTCGCATAGAAGTGTGCAAGAAAATGATATATCTATGCCATGGTGTAGTACCTGCTAGAGGCGAGGTGGCAGGTAGACTGGCAAGTTGAGAATTATATCGCACAACTCGTCCAAGGAAATTGAGGAGCATGTGTAACGAACTAAGGGGCTGGCTGATGACTCACCGGCTTCACTCAGGTAACCTGAGTCAGGAGTACGAACTCTTACGAACTTCAAACTGAATGGAACTTGTAGGCACGTGATACAATAATGGACAACCCGATGGCTTCAGAAACTAACTTGTGCACACAAATCCTTTCGTGTGGTCACTCTACCACAATCCATGTAGAATCCTGATGTATGGCTATCTCATGGCGCCAGCGCAAGAGTCGACTCAATACATTACTGAACAGCGAAGGAGACGAGGATCAGGACGCATTAGCTTTGGACCGCCTTTTGCATGGCCAGAGCATTATCGGCAAGACTGGTAAACAACTTCGTCATCTTTTGTGTTCTCCCAATAACGTATTCCAGCCAAAACATCAGAAATAGATACGATACGTTTCCAGGATAAAGATCTCAACAAAATTGGCACGTTAGATCGTGGACAATTCGGTGTCGTAAGTTCTCGATTATTGTTCGCTACGCGTCACTGAGCAAGGTAGATTGATGTGGTAAAATGCTCGCTCGATGAACGTACATACATCAGAAAGTCGACCGAGAAACAGTTGGCATTGCGAGCACGAGGAGTACGTACACTAATTCGACTAGCCTATCTCCACACTAATCTACCCCTGCAAGCAATGCTCTCCTCAATATGAACGCGATCTCTTGTTGCGTGCTCGTAAAAGTCGATCGGATTGGGTCCCTCATCTGTTATGTGCATTCCAGACCCCCACTCATCTCAACCTCGTGATGGACTATGCTGAAGGAGGTTCATTATGGGATGTACTTCAATCTCATCCCGAAGGAAGAATCTGTGAAAATGATATGCGATGGTGGACCCCTCAGATCGTCAGTGCCGTTGCTTGGTGTCATGAACAAGGTTATGCGCATAGGTATGAACCTTACGCACACTAGTTGCCTAAATGACTAAATCAAGTACACAGGGATATCAAACCGCACAATTTTGTGCTGACTACGAATGCCCACATCCTGCTAATTGACTTTGGTTCGGCTGCTCCTTTACTCCCTCCCCGACCTGACGGCTCGCGAGCGCTCCCAAAACGCGCTTGCCTTGTTCCGTGTGGAACTTGTGATTACATTTCACCTGAAATCCTTCGCTTCCACGAAGACGCCCTTGTCGCATTGGAAATGAAAGATGAAGGAAATTCCACAAAGTTGGCTGACGAGGAAGGTTATGGTTTAGAGACGGATTGGTGGAGTCTGGGCGCAATGCTATATGAGATGGTCTATGGAATCGCTCCCTTTTTCGCGGAAGATATACGACAAACGTATATAAAAATCCTGGCGCACGATGTAGGTTTTATCCCTCAGCCTGTAGTTGAGATTGATAATTTTAGTATCCAGAAAAGCCTTCGGTTTGACGCCACAATCACGGTTAGTGAACAACTTAGAGATCTGCTTTCTCAGTAGGTATCCTTCTCTCGTCACTGTTACTGGAATGAACAAATTATAGTATGCTTACATGTGCTGATCACCGGATCGGACGACGAGGTGTCGAAGAAATTATCGATCATCCCTATTTCAAGGATGTATCATGGCAGTCACTTGCGAACCGTAAATCTCGGCCTTGATGTTACTATATCATACTGACTGTACGCCATTCAGAACCGGTACCCGATACGGTGCACTTACCGCAATTCATATATTCCGACGAGCAGCCGGTGGATGACGAACCTTCGTTCAACGAGTCTCAGTCACAGGCTTTTGCGTTCTCGATTTTCTTTCAGTCATCACCAGCATCCGAGCGTCCATTGGCACCTTCAGAAGCGGCTAACTCTTTGCACTGGTCAACAACTTCTAGCAACGCTACTACTTCATTCATCGGCTTTTCTTGGGGACCTCCAATAGACGCCTTCTCAGATCGGTACCCTGCAAGGTCTCGTTCGCCAGTATCATCTTTCTCCAGGCTTGGTCTAGCCACTCCTTGTCCATCAACCAGGTCTAAGCTTCATCCAGTACATGCTTTGCCATCTTCATCCAAGTTCCTGACGCCCGGACTCCATTCGCTTCCCTTCATGACCCCTGTGAGGGCAGGTGGCACGCTGCAACATGGCACCCTCCCACGCGGGAGCACCATTCGTCGCAGTGCTACGGTTCGACGCGCAGTATCTGACCGCGAGGCAATGAAACAACTCGTCGATTGTATCGGGATGAGTGCGCGCAAGAAAGTTCTGGAGAGCGGGAGAAAACCGCGTATCTTATCGTCATTCAACCGTTCCGGCACATTGAAAGAGTTGCGTTTCCATCCCACTCCAATAGTAGCCCCAAATTACGACCAACTGTCCTCGCCGGAGCAAAGGCCTGTTGCGATTGTTACAGGATCAGAGGACGTCACTGTTTCAGAGTCGGAAGGCCCCCCAAGCCCCAGTCCTAGCCCCCGCCCGGGTTCCGCAATGTCGTTTATATCGAAGAGGAGTGGAACTCCCACATTCACTACAACCTTCTCGCAGCGCGTCTCAAGCAGCTCGTCGCTATCGATACCTCGATCATCTGTGGGCAGAGCACGGTCTACGTCTACTTCATCCCTTCCAAGGACCCCCGATGATGTTTCAATATCATTGGATGAAAAGAGCCTAGCAGATGTGGACGCGAGATATGCTTCTCTTATAGCCGATATTGCCTCTATTGAGAAAAGGCTACGGTCTATTGCTGCGGTGGCTATCTAAGGTCACGGCCAGCCGCGTATATTTCTCAGGCGCTTAATCGTAATATCTTTCTGGCGGAATATCCGTCGGCTCATTGACTGAGAAGTATGGTACTTCCGACGTATTGTTCTTGGCAGCATTAGAATGCACACGCTTGCGTGCATTGAGGGTCGTTATTTCCATCCTCGCACAGGTTGTCCAGTGGATTTGGAGAAGAGCCTTCCACGCCTGCCTATCGTGGCAGGGGATCGTTCTAGATGTTAACGTTATCAGTAGCTCCTCGAATAAGACTTCTTTGCAGAGCGCATACTTTTACTGAGGATAGGGAGAGTTAGCAGCCACTTCCACTCTGCCCTAAGGATGCGGTTGCGTATACCTACTTCGACCCCCGACCTTCCCCTCCTTCGTACACGCTTTGTTTTGTTGGTGCTGACACAAATCTTCTTCATCGTATCAGGATCATTATGCTTAAAGATTTTTACAAAGTGAGTTATGTCTACTTTCAAATACAAAGGATTGGCGTGACCAACAACTAGACACGGCGACGTTCAAGACCTCATAAACCGCTCAGTCCCACCAGGCGTTACTGTCAAGCTTGAGTATAACGGTTAGTATGTCGTTTCTCACCCAACACTAGTCGACCTACTCCATGGGTTCACCATCTTGAACAGACGTGAAAACAGCCACCATCGTACTATTTATCGCGACACATCTTGGGACTGCGCTCTTATCAAAGATCATAGTCCTGCACCTGCAACAGGTCTACAATTTCATTCCTCTCTCGATCGCTAAAAGGATGAGGATTGCAAATAAGCGCCTTGCGTCCTCGACACTCTCGTTTCAGGCAGCAAGCCTGGGGTTCCTCATCGTGTTCAATGCCGTATCATTGGGATTCTTCTCGTTCTATACCTTTACGCGAGAGCAGAAGATCAAAGTCGTTACTGCGGATAACGTGAGACTTTCGGACTCCTTTGCCCCACAACTGCTCGAGCGACTGGGGATCGCTATTTCGTACCGAGATACCCATTATAGTAGGTACTTCAAAATTTGCTAAACGCGCAGACAACGCTCAATCGGCTTCGGTGTAGTTAGGATAACTGCAGAGATACCGTGGATAGCGGTATTTTTGGCTGTACCCACGATGGTAGTCACGGCTTTTGCTCGGCATAGAAGGCGACCCAACCCACCAAGATCGTCGCCCCCCTCTGTAGAAACGCTTGATTATCAGGCTTCTGGCACTGAAGGTATTGACGAGAAAAAGATGCAAGTTATCGAAGTTTCAGTAGAGGTTTAATTATCTACCTGTAAAACGCGCTCTGGGAAAGTTAGTGGTTCTCTCACTTAGCTTCCCTCCGAAATAACTTGACTGCTGAGTTTCAAGTCCCGCACCTTCTGATTTCATACTTTTCTGATGACCTTCGTGTTAGTATTCGCTGGTAGACGCGAGAGATGTGGACTTGAAAACACCTTATACCATGCTCCTATAATTCATGCTAAATGATTCAGGCGAGCATACTGCAATGCGAGCCTCTCTTCAGACATTACTCCGGCCAGCTAAACATGTTTTCTATCCATGGAGTAAAGCAGACCGGTAAATCGCCTCTCGCTTCACCTTGCTATAAAGGTAAGTACATTCCCTTGAAGTAGTCCCGCTCTATCACCCATGGCTATACCAGGCTCTGTCCCTCTGTTCGTTGACAAACGCTCGGCATGGATCGCTTCTTCCCCAATAATATGCCGCATGGCATGAGAAGGGCGCAATATCCCCACGGGCAATGGTGTCTTCTCAGCTATCTGGATCATCAATATTCAAGTCAATCGAGGGAAGCTCGTTCGACGTGAGAGCCGAATTGATCTAGCATTATGCTACTATAAACGTTGTTGACAAGGAGTATCTTGCTTCGTCTCAATCATCATGACTTGGGCCTTGCTAGCTAAGGATATCTGCGTAATGGCAACGGCCTTTTCGTTTTATTGGTCGATGACACCGCCTAACCCACCAATTTCTAAGGATGAATTCATTATGAAAACATTCTTCGAGAGATCAGTCAGATATCGGGTGTTCATGAATAAGGTATGCTGCGCTGAATGATCCTGAAATCATCTAATATTTGCTGGACGTCAAGGCGTTCATTTGGACTGTATCAATCCTCGACATCGTGACTTCCTACACATTGTCTCACTACCCAGCTTCATCAGCATCAGCGATCCTCTGCCCAGCATCACCTGCCTTGACAAAGGTTGTAGTACCGGGTGATATCCTGGTTTCTGGCACCTTCATCTGTGTGGCAAGCACTGCATTCCGAGCCTGGTGTTACGTGGTGCTTGGAGATCTCTTTGACTTTGAAGTCAGAATCAAGCCAAATCATCGACTAGTCACTGGTGGACCTTATTCATTTGTACGACATCCAAGCTACACTGGCCTTTTCGGGTCGTATGTAGGGGCATTATTAGTGATTTCTTCCCCCGGACATTGGTTGAGAGAGTGCGGTATTCCTGGCCATGTAGGGATTTTGGCCATCGCATTTTGGTACCTCAGCACTGCGTATGTGATTATAGGAATTCTGAAACGATTGAAGACGGAAGAGGAGTCACTGAGACGCAGGTTCGGCGAAGAATGGGATCAATTTACCCGTGGAGTTCCTTATCGCTTGCTACCAAGGATATATTAGACCTAACCAGGTGGTCAGTCTCCAGTTATTTGTCCATGTTCATACTTCTCCATCTCAAGCAGCTTTTCAGACTCAGCGTAGACGTCTTGATATCCCCATGAGAGCACAGAGAATATCAATAGTATGCTGTGCTGGTTTTGATTGACTGTTCTACTTGCAAAGATGACTCTGGGTTTACAACTCGTGACTGAATGCTTGCGAAAGGTAAAGAATAGCGAACTATAGTAGCAGCTGCTTCGAATTGTATCGGAACTGAGAAGTGGTACGTCTCGCACGTCTAACAGTTTGTAGAAACTGAGGAAGTCTCACATCGCTTCCAGTCTAGTCTCCTTAGAAAGTATCGTTCTTGCTCACCAGGAAACGTGAACAAGACGGTAGGACGGATCCTGTTCATGCCTCAGGCATATAGGGGATCGTGTGAAGCCTGTCTGGTTGTTTTTCCATCTTATGCGAAAGAATCCACTGATGAACGTATTTTCTATCGTACCTCTCTGATCTGTCCTCATGAGAACTAACGAAAGTTCTGACTTTATGGGGCTAGTCAGGTCGTCAATGACTGTCTTCTTTCAGGCATCATATGCCGCCTGAAGAAGATTGATGATGGACCGGGAGCACGACTTATAAAGATGGGATATGTCTGAACCCGTCCCTCCAAAGCTCATGACGGTCGAACCTAGCGCCTTGCTTGTGAAGAATGTGCTCATACTCGCGACGGCTACGTCGGTTCATTGGACGTTAACACCGCCAAACCCTCCAATAGGGAAAGAAGAATTTGTTAAGAGAACATTGTTCGAGAAATCGGTCAGGCTTCGCGCGTTCATGGATAAGGTATGATACAATGAAATGTCTCAAATGTCTTTGATACGCATAGACCATCTAGACACTCATATGGATTGTATCAATACTTGATATTGCTTATCCCTACGCCATATCCCAATATCCATCATCCTCTCTCCTATGTCCATCGTCAGGCGGGCAGGCAGTGTCCACCTTCCCTCACCCTATCCTTATGGTCGGCGCCTTCTTGTGCGTGGCATCGAGCGCTTGCCGAATTTGGTGCTATGCAGCCCTCGGAAATCTATTCGATTTCGAAGTTAGAATCAAATCAAACCACCGGCTGGTTACCAGCGGTCCTTATTCATTCGTGCGCCATCCAAGTTACACAGCTCTCTTTGCATCTTATTTGGGAGCTTCAATGGTGATTTGCTCTCCTGGTCATTGGTTGAGGGAATGTGGTATCTCAAACGTAGTCGGACTGCTGGCGCTCACATCATGGTTCCTCGAGTGTGCGTGGGTTCTTGTTGCAATTTCAAAGCGACTAGGGCTAGAGGACCAGACATTGAGAGGCAGGTTTGGTCGGGAATGGGAAGATTACGCCCGTAGAGTGCCCTATCGCTTGCTTCCAGGGATATATTGAAATCTGGTGTAATGAATTGTCTGCTCGTCCCATTTTACACATCTCTTCTCACAGATTCTGCAGATGACTCCAGTCGTGATGCCAGTTACAAACCACAGCCTTGGCCTCGCCCTAGGATGACACCTCATGCACATAAATAACCGATAAGTAGATTCGGCCTGAGAATCCAAGTGTATCTATGGTGAATGTTAGTCATGCAGCTTCACCTGTTGGAGTAAGCCTCGAGGGGACATTAGTTCGCCCGTTCTGCGAACCCAAGTCCACATGGATTGCTTTCGGCAAGCCGGGGAGCGCATTGCATACCGGATGAGAAGAGCTTCTCGCTAGTAACCCCGATATGGATATTTGCAACCCTTCAAGTTCCTCGATGCGTTCTATATCAATGATCTTAAACGAGAGATAAGACAGGAGGCTTTCATTTATATAAATAATAATGGTCCTTGAACGTTCCATGAGGTTCCTGAAGTACTAACTCCAGCTTTCTTTGATCGAAGTTTTCGATAGGTATTTTTGCCAAAGCAATCAGTCACGAGTTGTTCGTTATCCGTCGCTGATACGCGTAGTCTTTGATGAAACTGAGTAGAATATCTTCGATATCCGAATTCAGCGCTTACGCCCCTGTCTTCCATCCCTACTTCAGCCATCTAACCAACTTAGCTCGCTTCTGCCCGGCACCACCATTGAGCCAGTCTCTCAGTGAGTTCGCAAATCCTATTTAATCGGTTATACCACGCGTGTAACCTTATAGCTAAACTCTATTTCGGCGTAGTTTGGTAAAGAGTAGATGGGCCAGTAGGCTCTTTGCTCCTATTAACGTATTGTCCACCTGTTACTACAGTTAGCACTCGTTCTTCAATGGTATCCAGCTACTTTACGTTACGGAACGGGACCATGATGGCTTTAAGACTTTTTCTTCGTGACTCAGACGGCGGTAGCGGCCATCAGCAACCTCGCAGGAAGTCAGTCAGATGCACCCACGACCAGGGTCGAACGCTACCGCGCCCGTTGGGCTCACTTCTCGTGAGATGAGCGAACTCGACGCAAGATCCCCTGCTTCTTACTCATTGGAGGAAACCAGTACAAAGGGATTGCTCATTTTTATGTTTTCCTCCGTGACAATCATATACTGCACCGGTATGAAAGAGCGCACCCACTGTCATTTGCCATAATATCAGAATAAGCTGGCTGCAGATCATTGATAGAGGCTACATACATACTCATACTTCATTTATGGTGGGATTGGTGCTCGACTAGTAAGATCAGCACTTGCCGGTTTCCTTGATCTGCTGGCGATAGAAGTTCGCCGACCACTGAAACGAGAGTCGAGACCGAAGGCAATACGGAAGCTAGTTATAAGATCCCACCCGCCAGAGGTAATACTCAGCTTGAATTCCAATGGCCCCCACAACCTGGGCGTTGCTAACCGTAAAAAATGCTTTCGTCCTCGCGACAGCCATATCCTTTCACTGGTCTGCAACACCACCAAACCCGCCAATCGCAAAGGATGAATTTGTCGTTAAAACCTACTTCGAAAGATTCGTCAGGCATAGAGCATTCGTGGTTAAGGTATGATGCAGCGCACCTTGTAAACCTCAACAGTCTACTGAGGGACTGAGTAGACGTTTATATGGGCCGTGTCATTGACTAATATCGCTACCTCCTATGCATTGTTCCTAAACCCAACTTCTCCGGTTTCTACCCTTCTCTGCCCGACTTTGCCGAGCAACGTCTCAAGCGTTACATCCTCCAACCTTAACCCCATGTTGATCGCTGGTACCTTCCTTAGCATGATAGCTGCTGCGTGTCGAGCATGGTGCTACAAGACGCTGGGAAACCTTTTCAATTTTGAAGTCACGATCAAGCCTAACCACCGGCTGGTCACCAACGGTCCCTATGCATATGTACGCCATCCAGGTTACGCTGCTCTGTTTGCCCTGTTTTCGGGGGTGTCAATGGTGATGTACTCCCCGGGACACTGGCTGAGGGAATGCGGAACCGGAAGTGTGGCAGGAAACCTAGCACTTGTGTCTTGGTGCCTGGATTCCGTATACATTTTGCTAGGGGTCTCGAAACGATTAGAGACGGAGGACGAAACATTGAGGGGCAGGTTTGGTGCGGAGTGGGACAAATACGCCCTCAGAGTTCCATATCGATTGGTTCCGGGAATATATTGACCGCTGGTTTTATAGACATAGACAAAACCAATGCTTTGCATGAATTTTGCCTTTGGAGGATATTCTGCTACGTTCAATGGTCGACAGAGGTGTATTCCCGCAGAGTTACCATTGATATGAATCACGAAGATATAACGTCCACCCTCCTTGTGCATTAAGTTCTGGGAGTCAGTGGTATATTGACAATTTGGGTAGGTCATTGACGTACAATCAGTCAATTGATAGACGGCTTTCAATTGACCCCCCAGTTCAGGCGACGATTCAGCAAGCCTGAATATCCTTTAATCGCATGAGCCGTCCAGATCGCTGAACTTCCCGAGAAAGTTTAGCAGAGGTTTTCCGACGAAGTTACCACAGCGCTCAAACTTTACTAGCAAACCTTGAACCGCCACCGTTGCGAATACAAATGAAGTTGACTAGTACGATGTTTGCGGGAAACTTGAAAGTCATTCGGTCCAGCTTGAACCAAGCTTGAGCGGCCTAGGGGAGCCAAGGGGCAAGCGGAGATTGAAAATTAATTACCTATATATTAGCGCCGCAGTACGTAAGCCGGCGTTTGCGATATATGTACTCACGTGTGATTGAGCTGGAAGCCTGTGACGACCATATTTTATCTGTGAAGTAAAGTACTTACATAGCTACTCGCTGAGAGTACTGAGTGTTATCAATTTTCTCATATAATTATGAGTCTGGGTTGTGGTAAGTTGGAGGGGAGCTGAGTTATCTGACAAACGAGCTATTGGGACTGAAACATTGACCGGAACTTCCTGCTAATTCCAAGGGGCGATTTTCGTTGGACAGTGATCAAACAGTTCGAGACTTGAAAAGTTCAAATTTTGAACATATATACACATAGCATCTCGGGGCATCCATGGCCAACTTTGTCCACAATTGTAAACAGGCAGTTGACCTTGGGCTTGAACAAACAACAACAACAGATCAGGACGCTCCTGAATCATGGAAAACACAAGTAGAAGGACACCGACACGCATGAGGACCCCGGAATATCCCTACAGAGGCAGTTATCACTGCCAGACAAAATTGAAGGGAAAATAGCCAAAAGGCTAGGTACGTTTCAGACAAAAGATAATGATTTTGGGCTTTAGGCTAGTTCGGTTTCAGGTTGGTTTCAGACAAAATCGGTCGATATTTCCCAAATTTTGGGCGCCTTTGAGAAAAATTTTGAGCGCTTGAGCACTGTGGGAGCTCAAATTACCATTTATGGTGATTAGTCAGCTCATCCTGCTCTAAAGGCTGAGGGTTTTTCAGACACGCAGAGCCCAAAATTGGAAGTCCGTTTTCAGACAAATTCGCCAAAAGTTGATAACTGCCTCTGTAGGGATATTCCGGGGTCCTCACGCATGTCGTATCATTATATCAACTCCTGATGCTTCGGTTGCTGCGGAGAAACAATCCGACGGCACTGAGCTGTATAGGCGCGGAGATTGAATTCGGCCTGACGCGTACCCTAGGCATCGTAGGGATAAAAATACATTCACCATGCCGGTGTCATCCACGCAAGGTGATTGGCTGTTGCAACCGGTTTCGTATGACTCCTCAGAGGCCTCAGCTTCCAACGGAGGTGAATATGCAAAACTTCTATACTACAAATATATCGTGGTTGAGTGAGCCCGCTTGCGAGTCGCGACCTAGGTGCGATTCCTCATGCACAACCCTTTTTACCCCAAACCCGCACCACCTGCCTTTGGCAAAGGCAAGATAATACCTGAGGAACAAGCCTCGTGAGTCGGGTTTAATTCTCTATAACATGCTCATGTCGACTCGACCAGATGGCCTTCACGAATTATTTTCCACTGGTTAGGCTCATTCCTGAGCGTAGGATTTTCTAGACCTATACAACCAGATGGTGAGGATCATGAATACAACAGTTCCTCGAAATATGCGGAGATAGTTACCCACCATCGTTATAGACCTCTGGGAACTTCCACCTTCTAAGAGGCTGGCTCATTTGACGGATCGCGTTCAGAACATATTTTACTCTAGATGCCCTCCAGAGAATCGCCCTGCTTTCTTCCATGAAAGTGAGGATGGTCAATCTACCGACACGAAGGACGAAATAGGGAAGCAGCCTCGGAAGGATAAGTCGCCTCAGACTAAGCATGACTCGTCACTGTTCAAGTCGTTGCACTCTGCCTTTTTCGTCCGTTGGTGGGTTGCAGGACTCTTCTTTCTCTGTGGTGGTAAGTATTTAAATCATCGCTGGGGTATCCACTTTCAACAACCTGAGTCAGATACCTTGAGGACAACAACTCCTCTGGTTACTAAAGTTCTGCTGAACTGGCTCTCCGAGACGTACCTCTATCACCATCCTCCACCAGGTGTAGTAATCACTGAGCAGACCCCGAAGCCTCATGGGATAGGCTATGGGATCGGTCTTGCTGTCGCTCTATTCGCCATGCAAGGTAGATTTCTTCAATTACCAAAATCGTAAAATATTGATCATATACCCTATAGAGTCGGCAAGTTTGGTGAGTTGACGAACCTAGTACTCCTTCAAACATTGATACCGGAATCACACAGTTGAGTAATCACTATTACATGAGTGAGTGCTTCACTTTGTTTCCAAGCTAAATCGTGCTCATCCTCTATTCAGTTACAATGGTGAATGGGTTGTGCGTTAGGTCAGCTGTAAGCTCAGATTATTCGTGAACTGGTTGATTCGCGTTAAGCCCAGGCTTATAGATCATCGGAAATATCTTCCGAAAATCTTTACGACTGTCCGGACGTGCACGACTGGAGCATAGTGTGGGCCAAATAACGACCATGATATCCACAGATGCAACAAGGCTCGATCGATTTTCCAGCTTCATCCATGGGTACGTTTTTGCGTTAACGCCTTTTCTACGTTAGTTTGATCTGGCCTATCATAGTTTATGGGTATCTCCAATTCAAGTATGTTTACCTTTTGCGAGCCTCAAAGATCATGCTGTTGATCGTCCACATAGCTTATCCTTGGCATTGGATTGCTTCTAGGCAACGTAAGTACACCTGTATATCGATGCAACCCGCCGCTAACTAAAGACTACATCAGTTGGGCTATTCCGCATTAGTAGGACTAGGTGTCTTGATCCTGGGCCTCCCCATTCAAATCGTACTGGTCCGAATCATGTTCCAGCAACGCAAGAAAGGCGTCAAGTTCACTGATACAAGGTTGCGTCTGACAACAGAGGTATACTCAAATCCGGTTTTGTAACGACTTTTGTTAACCTGAAGGCAGGTTCTGCAAGGTGCTAGGTTATTAAAAGCATACGGCTGGGAGATGTTTTACGCCCACCAGATAGAAAGTTTGAGGAAGAAGGAAATCACAGCACTGAAGAAGACAGCGTCAGTATCGTATTATCATCCGGTAAATTCCAAAAACTCATATAACGTAGCACCGCACGGGCTGGCATCATTGCATTAATGTCTTTCATTCCAATCCTTGCGGCCGTCATGTCCTTCGTAAGGGCCAAACCTATCTCATCTTCAACGCAAGATGACTTAAGCCCCCTTCTTTAAGATCACCTACTCTCTAAGTGGGCATGAGCTGAACGTGGCTATCATCTTCAGTTCATTGCAGCTATTCAACGTGTGTCCCCACTACTCTCCCTTCTACCTAGTCCTTATGATAGCCAGGTCATCCGTATGCCACTGGCAATGCTACCGGTTATTTTCTCTTCCTTTGCAGATGCCTTGGTCGCTTTGGATCGGATATCAAAGTTTCTCCTAGCTGACGAATTACCAGAACCCTATCCCATCGACTACAACAACAAATACGCAATCTCGGTAGACGCAGACTTTACTTGGGAAACTGCGGCAAAATTGGAGGATAAGTTTAACGTCCATGCCAAAGGGAGCAAACGTGAATCTCGTCAAGACGCAAAGGCGAAGGGGAACTCGAGTGTTTTACCTACAAAAGCCAGCGATTCGGATAACACCTCTGAAGAAAGCGAGGAAAAAGATGAAAAGCCATTTGTCTTGAAGGACTTGAAACTCAAGATAGACAGAGGGTCTTTTGTAGCAATCGTGGGCCGAGTCGGTTCAGGAAAAGTCAGTACAACTTGACTGGATTTGACCATGAAATCTGACTCCCTTCGCAGAGCTCCTTACTCCAAGCTTTGATAGGTGAAATGCGTAAGACGAGAGGAGAGGTACGTTCCATCGTTCAAGGATTATTTAACTTCAATGAATAATTTTTTGTTTCAAGGTGGGCTTTGGAGGCTCTGTATCGTATGTACCGCAGCGCGCCTGGATCCAGAACGCAACTCTTCGTGACAACGTCCTCTTTGGCCAACCTCTAGATGAAGCAAGGTCAGTGCCACGGAATTCTCTTTCATCTAATTGCTCACTCCCACGATAAGGTTGCGCAAGATCATCAAAGCTTGCAGTCTTGAGCATGATCTTGCAGTACTCCCTCACGGAGAGGATACCGAGATTGGAGAAAAGGGTATCAATCTTAGTGGTAAGTAGTTCAACAACTCGTTATTCGTTGACTAAAGGCTATCTTATAGGTGGTCAAAAGGCATCGTACACCCCTACTTCAGTAAAGTTGGAACACTAACCTAATGCCACAGGCTCGAGTGTCCCTCGCCCGCGCCGCATACTCCGATACAGACATAGTCCTATTAGACGATCCCCTTTCTGCTGTCGACGCATATGTTGGAAAGGATATCCTAGATAACTGCCTTTTACAAGGTCCATTATCCGATCGTACACGCGTACTCGTTACACACGCTCTCCACGTGCTTGACAAAGTCGACTACATATATGTGATGGAGGACGGTGTGATTACGGAGCAGGGGACATACGAGGTATGTATGTCTGATCCTTGTTTCTCAGACCACTCAGCGCCGTTGTCCCGTAGAACCTAATGCAGAACAGCTCGTCGTTCGCCCGATTGATGGAGGAATTCGGTACTCTTGAACAGGACGATGTCATCGAACCGCAGCGCCAGAGGAAATCAAACGATGAAGTTGATGCAGGCAATGGTAATGCAGCTGCTAAGCAAAACAATACAGCACTCATGCAGGCTGAGGAGAGAAATGTCGGTGCCGTCACATGGGAGACTTACGCCAAATACCTCCGATTCGGTGGAGGGATCTTCTGGGCACCTTTCCTGTTCAGTTTACTTGCCTTGAATCAGGCTGCTGCTGGTATGGCAATTTAGCTATCATCAACTTAGACGGTACACTGATGCATGCCCTCTTAGTCGGTAATAACCTCTTCTTGGGTTTCTGGACTAGTCAGAGCATCCACGGATTTTCTCAGGGAGACTACATGGCAGTTTATGCTGGTGTAGGCGTGGCAAACGCAGTGTTCTCGTTCTTGTTGGGCGTATCTTTCTCGTAAGCGCAGTCATAGGGTGCAGTAAATCTATTGGAGCTCATCGTTATAATCATAGTTTCGCGGCTCTCATCGCTGGTCTCAATATATTCAGGCAGGCTTTGAAGGCAGTGCTGAGATCTCCGACATCCTTCTTCGATACGACGCCAATGGGTTCGTACTGCTGATGCCTACAACGTTTTAACAACGACTCTGACTTTCTTCAGGCCGTATCCTATCTCGACTGTCAAAGGATCAGGATACACTCGATACAGAGCTTTCTATAACGCAATATCAGGTGTGTGGCATATTTTCTCTCAGAGAAACCGTCTTCATATACTTCCTTCAGTTCCTCAGTACTTTCAGCTCCATCATCGGTACCGCTGGTCTAGTATTCTATACGTTCCCTTATCTTGGGATCATATTTGCACCAATGACCATCTTATATTATGGTATATCGGTCTACTACAGACGAACGTCGGTGGAGACAAAGCGCTTGGATTCCTTGATGCGATCGGCACTCTACGCGTCCTATTCCGGCAAGTGACCACATTTTGATCTGTTATGGTTGCTAATCTAGGCTGGTATCTAGAAACGCTGACTGGGCTTTCTACGATAAGAGCTTACAGAGTTCAGGTATGTGCCACAATTATCCTCGCTTCAATTATGAGCCAATTGACCAAGATTGTAGGACACCGCCGTCGTAAATGCTCAAAACGGACTCGATCTAGAAAATAGAGCTTATTATATGACCTTGGCTATCCAAAGGTGGCTCTCCTTGAGACTCGACGTCCTCGGAAGTGTGCTTGTCTTCGGGATCGCCCTCTTTGCAGCTGGCTTCCGTGAAACTGTCAATCCGTCTAAAATAGGTGTTGTGTTGACATACACGCTAAGCAGTGGGTGATTTCGACCAGTTCACGGCTATACCTAATCCACGTCATCAACATAGTAACACAGGTGTTCTGTAAGTCCTTTATCTCCATAATTTCTGTTCTGTTTACTGACACTCTCGTTAAAAGCGGAAATGATCAATCAGTTCGCACAAAACGAGCAGAACATGAATGCTGTCGAACGACTTCTTGTTTATACCGAGTTACCTCCTGAAGGGGACCTTACTACATCCAACGATCCCCCCGATTCATGGCCAGAGAAAGGAGAGATTGAGTTCTCTAATGTGAATTTCGCCTACCGAGAAGGTCTTCCGCTCGTATTGAAAGATATCAGCTTCAAAGTGGGCGCTGGTGAGAAGGTTAGTAGAGCATTCACAGAGTCTGCTCGTACTAATCGATGTTGTATAGATTGGCATCGTCGGCCGTACTGGATCAGGTTCGTCGCGTTTGACATTTCTTCCTGAAATAGCATAACCCCTTGTACAGGCAAGAGTTCACTGCTTCAAGCGCTGTTCAGGTACTCATATCAACTTTGAGCCTTGGAATTCTAATTAAATTAACCATGCAACAGGATGGCCGAACTCCAAAGTGGGAAGATAGAGATTGACGGGCGAAACATCAGTAATATGGGCCTTAGCGTATTGCGCCAGAAGCTCGCCCTCGTTCCTCAGGATAGCACACTATTCCTAGGCACATTGCGAGAGAATCTGTATGTCTTGGCCGGATTCAATTTCTCTATATCATCTCTGAACTGTTCCGCCCCTAGGGACCCGCAAGTCTCTCGGACTGATGCTGAATTGATATCTGTTCTTCAACGAGCTTGGTTACTTCCTCGAGACGGTAAGAAGGACCCAGTTGCGGAGGCCAAGTTTAGCCTTGATTCCACAGTCGGGGATGAGGGTGAGTCCCTGAAGGTATACACCGTTTATCGGTTTAAACTATGTGCAGGTTCCAACTATAGCGTCGGAGAACGCCAGCTGCTTGCTCTCTGTCGTGCTCTCGTCAAGAATAGCCGTATCATCGTCTTGGTAAAGATCTCATGCCGCGGCTGGTGGACATAAAAGGATTGCTGAATCAAACCTATCCCTTCTAGGACGAAGCTACAAGCAGTGTTGACGTAGAGACTGATGCTAAGCTCCAGCAGACTATCCAGACTGAATTCGCGTCTTCTACGTTGTTATGTATCGCTCACCGTTTGAACACCATCGGTATGCTTTTACCGAATCATCCTCAATTGGTGAGGCTCACGAACTCTTCTAGCGTACTACGACAAAGTTC
The DNA here is from genome assembly GCA_014058305.1 of Pleurotus tuber-regium. NCBI lineage: Eukaryota > Fungi > Basidiomycota > Agaricomycetes > Agaricales > Pleurotaceae > Pleurotus > Pleurotus tuber-regium. The sequence goes on from JACFYU010000023.1 coordinate 1,476,570, forward strand.
TGGTCATGGACAACGGAAAGGTGGCCGAATTCGATACAGTGCTCAATCTCTTCGACAAGCAAGACTCGATCTTCCGCTCACTTTGCAATGAAGCATCCCTCTCTCGCCAAGATATTTTACGCATTAGATCTGACTCTGGATTCTCTACGAAACATGCCGCTTAACGTCGACTATGAACACTAAATTCACGGATAGAGTACATATACCACCATTTCAGGACGGAGTAGTTCCTTGATATCACTTGTACTATTCCCAATAATGACTCCATAATTCGTGCGATCGATTGAATATGATTTTAATGATACTAGAGCGTGGTATGTGATATGATACGAGGTATCGCTGTCTTGTCAATCCCATGGTTTCACCAATATCCGCAACCTACGCCTTCGATTAAGCCACGGATGCAACTCCCTCATCCCAAGGCATCCCATGAATATTTCTGTGGGCACGCCTATCATATCCACCATTAGGGGTCAGTAGAGTATGTCAGCTGGTAGAACGCCTGACATATCAATGAAAGAGTACACTGTTTGTCGCTCCACATATCTTCGTCCACGCGTGCACGACTCCAATCCTAGTCACCAACGACTTACTACGCTCAGATAACAGAATTTCCAGATCCTTTTTGCCAAGTACAACCAGGTGCGTACATTCTCTTAATACGCCGTCATGGAGAGGACGAACAGTGATGACCACAGTGCGACAGGGTGCGACCAGCGAATTCAGCTTGACCGCAGGTCGACAATGAATGAAATGCGTCAGTGTCAGCCATGGGGATAGATAATGTTTCTAGCGACAACCGCTCCTCCCGGCCCTGCCCCTGAGGTGTCGGTAAGATGTGGCATTACCATGATTTCAAGGGGCTCGAATGACAGCCCCGGTAACTAAAGTTTGGATTTCATGCACACGACCAAAAAACTTCAGAAAATCACCTACTTATAACGTTGATAATCATTTCCTTGAGGCCGATAAGCACCATTGGACCCGAGCCTTTGTGCATTGCAAAGGGACACTTTCTGCGTGAAGTACATATGTCGCATAGATGTAATCCGAATAAGATTCTGAATACTTCGAGATTTAAACGTTACAGCTGGAGATCTGGGCGTTGGTCACAAGTTGGTCATGAGGACGGCCTTGTTAATTGCCAAGAAATTAGCTGGACGCCCATTTACCTCCATTTTAATTATGATGTATTATAACGGCACTCATAGTTATTGCACATACACTGGCAGGCTGACAACTAAGACTCCCAATTCTTTTCCAAATGCGTTACCTGCTCCGAGCTCTGCTGCTCATGTGAGGGTGAAGTACGACCGGGACGGAACTGCACAAAGCGCACTGGCTGGTCCATGACCAGAGTATCCCCTCCTAGACCTCGTTGGAGTGAGGTAGCTCCAGCCATGGCATCCGAGCGTTAACGTTGTTCGTAAGCATTATGTACTGTACGAGTAGGTAGGAGCGATAGAAGGCTAAACACTCAGCCGGGGAAGAAGAAGCATTATTTCAGCCATCATCTGAAGGATGACGAAATGAGGCCCACTATGATATCAATACTATGCAATAGGTAGGCCAATTCACTTCCCGTGTTATCTAGGATATCTAGGGTATGTGTCAATGCGAGAGGGGATGTGTATTACCTTGATATCCTAGGTACAGAGATAGGCGAATTTAATAAAAGGGTCGGGGCAGAGGAGAGCATGGCGGAGATTAGTTGAGTTGGTTCGATCGCAGTATCGTATTCGGCATAATGGTGAGTCGGCGGCAAGACGAGGCTTGTAGTGGCGGCGGCCATGCCCGCCTTCATCCATGTATATCTACTCGTGTAAAAGACTAGACCAAATGTCGGCGTAGCAAGAACCGAAGCGGAGATAACTGTCCAAGGGGCGCCGCTGCCTCATAGTCAAGTTGTAGATAGGCAGGGTTCATGGCACATCGGTAGAAGGGCCTCCGAGATACTTCTCATTGAGGTTGGTAGCAAACAGGGTCTAACAATTTGTATCTAGCTGGCATAACGTCCTATGCAAGATGGAATTTAGAACTATATGGGAGATAGTATTTGAACGTACCAATAGCCTTCCTCATATATAAACCCGTTTTTCTGCGAATTTTAACCCAATATCTCTTAGGATCCTAGTGATAACCCATTATCAGAAAGGACGTAGTAAGCGAAGTATATAATGTGAGATGCTATCTGAAGCTTTCAGCCACGGAATTTTGGCTTTGAAATATCGTCCAGGAGAGTGAACTTTGCGGTCTGCGAAGCGATGCGGGCGCTTTCTTTGCCGAGCGCTGCGCCGATTGAGATTCACTCAAGTGCTATTATGTTTTTCATCATCTCCACACATGATCCAAGATCATATTGTGCGCGCTGTTTTCAATGTTCACAGCAAGTTCGATTCACCAGGTGCTACCACTGTGTTATTCTTTAATTCCATATGATTCACATCATATGTAGCAAACAGCAGCATTCCCGCTTTTTTTATATCTCCATACCAATTGCTCGAGATGCTTGGGCATTGCTTAGCCCCTTTGTTGCATGTGGTGGGCAGTAGTGTCCAACTGAATTCGGCCAGGTAGGGTTCAGTCAACCCTACGTACCATATGATTCCCGAAAACGCGTTAGTGTATTTGCGCGGGTGTTGAGGCAAAAAAATCGCGGAAGAAGGCTTGGCCATGCAAAAGATATCGAGGTATCAGCCTGCATTAGCAGGCATTAGCTCGTCACTGGACGGTGCAGTGTACGATAGAACAATGGAACTACGAGAGAAAAAGGACAGGGGGTGGCGGACAATTCGTCCAAACTTGTAACATGTTGGATCATGGCAGCCAAATCTGACAGTCCCAGCAACCCCACCTATCATAGGCTCACCCCCAGATCCACCCTTGGAAACACTCTTCGTCGCTTCTCGATCTGATTTCACGAGCATCCTCATGGTTGGACCCCGATACGTTCCTGGATAGACTAGTCCCAAAACCTTCATAAGTGGAAGCTACTTCGATATCCATGCCACCCGTCCATTCCTTCTACCCTACCCTACTAGCTCTACGCTAATGGCGGGCAAGACAGAGAAACATCTTGATCATGATATCGCGAGTGCGAGCTCGCCCAGTCTTGGGTCCCATCCCAACTTCTATGATCCCTCCAAGGAATCCATATGGACTCGCCTTGGTGTAAATTTCGAGAGTTTCAAGCGTGCTCCTGGCACTACTGGGTATGTGCTCATTCATCAATGGGATTGTCCCATGCTCACCGTTAGGACTTCAGTGGGCAAGTCATTGCAGGTGACTCGAATCTCGAGGATGTCGAGAAACACCTCGCCGATGCGCCCATGCTCCAGCAGAAGATGAAGCCGAGGCATCTGACCATGATCGCAGTCGGTGCGTGACAACTCAGCTCCACCCCGTGGTCACCAACCCATTTTTCTATTTTTTTCACGCAGGTGGAAGTATTGGTACTGGTCTTTTCGTTGGTTCTGGCTCTGCTCTACACAATGGTGGTCCCGCTGGTGTACTCATCGCATGGATTCTAATCGGTATCATGTTGATCAACGTGACTCAAGCACTTGGCGAAATGTCTATCCTATATCCGGTCTCTGGTGGCTTCTACACTCTCGCTAGTCGATTCCTTGATCCGTCTTTTGCCTTCGCCATGGGTTGGAATTACGTCTTCCAATGGGCTGTTGTATTACCTTTAGAGATAACAGTCGCGGGTACCACAGTCGGCTATTGGACCGATAAAGTTCCAATAGCAGCGTGGATAACGGTATTTTGGATAGTCATCAGTACGTCAAAATCAGTGTATTCCGAAGCTTCAGTCACTGATCTGTCCACAGTGATCGCGTGTATCTTCGGTACTCTGGGTTTCGCTGAAGAGGAATTCTGGTCTTCATGTCTCAAGCTATTTGTTGTGGTCATGTTTTGCTTCATTGGAATGTACGCGTATCTTCTTTTTCACGATACCCGTGGTTACTCACGTGGTAAAAACACAGCATCTGTATCTGTGGTGGTGGACCTTCTTCTGGCCAATACAACAGATACATTGGTGGACACCTCTGGCAAGATCCGGGTGCGTTCGCAAATGGTTTCAAGGGCGTATGTGCTGTATTCGTCACCGGTACGCATTCCTTCCTGCTTCCTTTCGTAAAGAGCGGATCCTGACGTTTGGCGTTTTTAGCTGCCTTCTCCTTTGGTTAGCTTCTCGTCTCGTCTCCTAACCAACTTGATCTTACCATCGTAATATTCTTTTAGCTGGAACTGAGTTGGTCGGATTGGCTGCTAGTGAAACACCCAACCCTCGTGAGACCATGCCTGGCGCAGTCAAGGGTACATTCTGGCGTATCGTAAGCTTCCGGCTCCATAGAAAGTCACCATATACTGACTTGCCTTTGGTAGACTATCATCTACATCACTTCACTCACTATCATTGGTCTCCTCATTCCCTTCAACGAGCCCCGCCTCCTTGGCGGCAGCGGAGCAAGTTCGTCTACTCTTTGACGTCATCTGCCGCCTACTAATCAAACGTTAATATAGCTGCCTCGCCTTTCGTTATTGTCCTTGATCGTGCTGGTATCAAAGGCTTGAATCGTGAGCTTAAATTGGCTATTTTCCCTTCGGAGAGCTTAATAAGTGTCTCCGACAGACTTGATCAACGCTACTATCTGCGTCTCTGTCCTTTCCATCGGCCTCTCCTGCGTTTACGCTGGCTCTCGTACTCTCACCGCTTTGGCTGAGACTGGGTATGCACCTAGAATCTTCGCGTATGGTATGTATCTAGATCTGCTCTTCAACGCCAATTTCTTACCACAGCGATCGTTCAGTTGACAAGTCGAGTCGACCACTTTTCTCCGTAATCGCCATTCTCGCCTTTGCCCCAATCGCCTACGTCAATGTCGTTGCCGCTGGTGACACAGTTTGTAAGTACTCCACCCAACTTTCTTTCTGCCCGATCGCAATCTAAAGCCTGGTCCTTACAGTCATATGGCTCCAAGCCCTCTCGGGTCTTTCCACCCTCTTCACCTGGCTGTCCATATGCCTTTGCCAGTACGTCCTAACGACGACTCCACCATCACGCTGTTTACTCAGATCGCTTTACACAGCATCCGTTTCCGCAAGGCTTGGAAAGTCCAAGGACATTCTCTCGAAGAACTTCCCTTCCGCGCTCTTGGTGGTGTCTATGGCTCGTGGTTGGGTGTTATCCTCATCGTCCTCGTCTTGATCGCACAATTCTATGTTGTAAGTGTGGTTTACACCCATGCATTACCTCTCATGTTTAACACTGGTGTTTCTAGGCTATCTGGCCGATCGGTGGCGCCGGATCAGGCAAGGAGACGGCACAGGCGTTCTTTGAGGCTTACCTTGCTGCTCCTGTTATGATCCTCTTCTGGGTCATCGGATACGCATGGAAACGTCGCCTTCCTCATCGTGCTTCAGACATCGACCTTGACACAGGTCGCAAGAGTTGGCTCACAGTCGAGCAGATGCGTGAAGTGAGTTTCTACAACGCCATTCTTTTTGACGTTACAAATACTGAACATGAACTTTTTTTCAGTATCGCGCCGAACGGGCTGCTGCACCATGGCACATCCGCACTTACAGAATCTTGTTCTCGAACTAGATTTCTTTATCTTTCTTGAAGTGGACCTTGGAGCCCTTATAGAGGGTGATTGGTATTTTTTGCATCATTGGATGGAAGCATTATTATTGTATATTCATGGCCCTTGTATGTCATATAATCACGATTCGTTCCAAATTTCTATCTACACATCATGTAATTCGAGCATTTGCTGTATCTCACAAGACTGTCCGATGATATCACCCGGCATGTTATGCTAGCACTACTGGGTTACATCCAGGTGTGTTTACAATCATTTTGGCCTATATAAACCTATCAAAGACGTTGTGTTATTTGAACTTGAAGATCCATGGGTTCTTGTCAACAAGGCCGACAGCTGATTTTGGACTCTCCAACTCCTCGGGTTAACCCGAAACGCTTGATAGTCAACCAAGACGCTTGTGACTATTCGCGAGTCCAGACACCATCAAGTAGAAGCTCTTCTTCTCAGGAACTAAGGGCGACATCAGTACAATACTCGCCAATGCACTGCGCACCGGTGCTGGTGCTAACATGCACGACCAGAAGGCATTATCAAGAAACACAGCAGACACACAGCAAACAGGGAGATAGCATTAATCATTAGATCCAAATATGTCATACGAACGAACATAAAGTCTAGTTTTATGGGTGAGGAGATCACATATGTATAGGCTTTGACGAAGCTGCCATAGCGGCCTCTTTGAAAGCTTCGCTGAGGGTAGGCTGCGAAAAGAGGAAACAAGGAAAATTAGTTTTAGGATACAAGGAAGGAAGAGAGTGGATTGGTTTGGACATACGTGGGCGTGCGTTGTCCGTGCGATATCCTCGGAGCTAGCACCGTATTCGATGGCAACCACGGCTTCGGCAATCATCTCGCCAGCATTCGGGCCTACAAATCATCGTTCGAGTTAATCGTAAGCTCATCATACCAATAAGTCAGAAGCGACATACCAATAATGTGAACACCAAGAATCTTATCCGTCTCCTTCTCCGTTATAAACTTGACGAAACCCTCCATATCCAAGTTGGTCTTGGCACGAGAGTTGGCAGAGAAGGGGAACTTTCCGATGGTGTACTTCACGCCAGCCGCCTTGAGCTCCTGCTCGGTTTTACCGACCCAAGCAACTTCTGGGTGTGTATACACAACGGAAGGAATAGCGGCGTAGTTCACATGTCCATGACCGTGCTTCACATACTCGACGGCAGCGATACCTAAAAGACAAGGTGTGAGGATTTGTATTTGCTGGGGTAACATCAAGTCAAAGGTACCTTCTTCCTCGGCTTTGTGTGCCAACATAGGTCCGAAGGTGACGTCACCGATACATTTGATGTTCTTGACCGAGGTATTGAACTGGTCATCGATGATAATCCGGCCCTTGTTATCCAATTCGACACCAACTGCTTCGAGGTTAAGACCCTCGACATATGGTCGTCGACCGACAGCGACCAACACGACATCAGCTTCCAACTGAATTTCCTATCAGCTACACGTTGATCAACGTATGTCTACATGAAAGACGCACCGATTCCTCGCTGCCACCCTTGGCTGACTCGGTCTTGATGACGACCTTGCCGTTTTCTTTATCAGCAGAGATAACCTTGGTGTTGAGCTTAAACTTGATGCCCTGCTTTGAGAGGATCCTCTGGAATTGCTTGCTATCGGAACGGAACGAAACGGAATGAGTGATACCAATCGTCCACTAATAGCCCTAGTGACTCACGCAACCTCCTCGTCAATCCCGGCACCGCCAATACCACTAAGGAACTCAACAACAGTCACCTCCGCCCCCAGACGACTCCAAACACTGCCCATCTCCAGCCCAATAATACCACCACCAATGACAACCATCTTGCCAGGGACTTCCTTCAACTCAAGCGCACCGGTCGAGCTGACGATTTGCTTTTCGTCGATCTGAATAGCACCGCCGGGGAAGGGTGCGACTTCCGAGCCAGTTGCAATAATGACGTTTTTGGTTTCGACCTCGGTTTCGCCACCCTCAAGGAGTTTGACGCCGAGTTTTGTGGGTGAGATGAAGGAGCCAGTTCCTTTGATGTAGTCTACTTTGTTGGACTTGAACAAGTACTCGATACCTTTCGTGAGACCCGTTACGGCATCGTCCTTGGCTTTGAGCATGGTAGGGAGGTTTAGACTAACCTCACCAACTTCACAGAACTTGTTAGTACGCTAGAAATGAGGTCACCGGAGTACGTACCGTCGATTCCACGCCGCTTGAGATCGTGTTTCGTCTGGTGGTAAATATGCGAGTTGTTAAGCATGGCTTTCGACGGTATACACCCGACGTTCAGACATGTTCCACCCAAAGAGCCACGTTTCTCTATGCAAGCGGTCTATAAGAATAATTTTGTCAACCAAAAAAATTATACGGCTGTACATGTTAGATCCGCCGTACCTTCAAGCCAAGCTGAGCGGCCTTGATTGCTGCGACATAACCTCCAGGGCCTTCAAAAACCTCAGTATATTTTAGCTCATTGAAGTGATACTATACTCACCTCCGCCAATAACCACAACGTCGTATGGATCCGACGAACTTGCGTATCCCCTGGAAGCCTGCCAGATGGCGGCCTGAGGACCCGTCTGACGCAACCGCCGCACAGCGCGCGGTGCATTCTGCAGCCGAGCAAAAAAAGGTCAATTGCTCATACGAGACATAAGAAGAATCGCTTGCATACCTTCTGGGCTATCCTTTGGAGGTGCAACATGTTCGTTCGGATTTGCGGTGAATTTACGATGAACGCTTCGCGCTCAAGAAATAAATGACAGAACCAAAGCGTGACACGTGACGGTTTGGTAATAACGGATCATCGCCGGTCGCCTTTCTCAGTTCTGACAAACTGCTAGTAGGCAGGATTTGACTTGTAGGCCGACACCGAAGCAACAGTGACCGAACTCTCATTTTCTCGTAGGTATTTCATGTGGTTGATCTACATATAGAGTTTCTATTTACACAGCCGGGCTACCGCTTACCCGCACAAACGCACCTTTCAATATGAGCTGCGCTACCTGTTGGCGAGGGCAGATGCTTGTTACGAAGGTCTTCAACAAAAGTACCGTGTCGCAAGCCGACGTACAAGCGCAACATACATCTTGAGACTGGGTGGCTTGAGAATATGAGCGTCGCGAAGTTCTTGGACATCCACTCAATACACTCCTGGCTAACCACCTGTCGTTGGTAAGAATCCGAAAATAGACCTTCTACATACGCTGGCTTTCTCGCTCAGCTTTATAAATCAATGAGCAACCTCCTGCATGAATCGGCTTCATCTGGGAGAACACAAACCTCTCACCCTGGTTAACCAACATGCGAATTCCGAAGACTATACGTACGAGAACGCGAGCACAAGAGGCCTCCATGAAATAGATGCATTTCGTTTTCTAGGAAATCCGCGTCGCCTTGAAGAAATACAACCAAGTGGGAACAAGCGCTCTAGCGCGAGCTGTGATTGGTCCATTAGTTTGTGGACCAATAGCGTTGCAAAATCAGCTTACATAATCACCAGTTCCGGTGGTAATCGCGTCCGATTAACAGCTCTTGGTTCCTTAGGCCTGAAGACTAGCACTGGACAATGATCATGAAAGAATAGGATTTTTACTGCTGCGGGCTTGGAGTACCTGGAACTTCTCATACATGGCCTTGCAGCTCCTTGCAGTCGGCAGCGTCCAGTGCGTATGTACCTTAATCCCCTGGCCGCCAGTAATCAGTCGAACATGGTTAGGCACACAACGCTTCGCTACCCAAGTACATAATCGGTCCTCTGATCCCTCCGAACGAGACTCCTTCCAGGCTCTTGATCATGAACTCAAAGTTCCTTGTCTTCAAGCACTGTCAGAGCAGGGTCGCTTTACACGACGTGTCTAGACTATAGGTACACAGCGTTCATTCGCCCGTTCCATCGGATTTTGTTCCTGCTCATTACACGTATATATACTTCAATAGAGAGGCCAGAAACCATATCTTCGACCTTTCCTCATGGCTCAAACACCCATCGATTATTTCAACACACTTACCGTCGACGCCCGACGCGAGTTTCTAGGGAAATTCACAAACACGTTACCGACAAGTACTTATACAGTGAGCATAAGATTATGATCATTGTCCGAATGAACCAGACATTGACCCATCATCAATCGAGCAGGCTCTGTCCTTTTCCAATGTTGAAAAGGCGCACCTTGTCAAAATGGGTGCTAACGCCTACTCGGAATACTTCTTCCAAAGCAAACTTCTCAATAATACTGCTGGAACCGGCATTATACGAGATATCCTCGGCCAGGTCCAGCTGCAATGTCTTGATGCTGACTTCAATGCCGTAACTCAAAGAGTTCAAGAGTTCAAGAAACATTCAATCACCTTCTCATCGCCAGTGAGTGCTCTGAACAGGACTTCATATGTTAACATACTAATCAGACATTATTAGGAAATGACACGTCGGACTCTTGTCGATGAGATTGTGATGCTCAGCGTCAAAGTCGCCAAAAGCTCCCTTAACCGCGAAATTCTATTCGCAGAGGAGCATGAATATGACATCAAAGCTCCAATGAACGGCGTCCGTGGCGTCGGGTTTGTGCATTCGACCACGACGAAGTATGTTTTAACTGGCCCGATCGACTATGTGCTTGTCTCGTTAGACAATAACGCTGCCAATCAGAATAAAAGTGCGTACTAAGTTCCCTACTGATGATGGCCAGCAATTAACGATCGTTATTATTCTTGTCACAAATATAGCTAATTCTGGACAGAACGTTTGGCAACAACAACATCTTATGGCTGCAAGATCCGCGACCTGCCCAATCGAAGTGAAAGTAGAAACACCGGCCGGTCATATATCGAAGCTGGGGCATCTCTTTAACGGGGGGATGTGCCAAGCATTCGCTCAGGGATTCGTAGTGTGAGCAAATAACCTTCATCCCACCCCTTTTTTACCACGACTAAGTATCGTATAACATCGAAACGACAATTTCAGTGGCGAAGCGGTTGACAAGGCATATAGACCTTTCGTCCTCACCGACGGCAACATATGGATATTCTCAATCCTCAAAAAAGATCCGAACGATCCCACCTGGTTTCACACCTTCATTGAATGGGACATGAACGTAGACATTTTGAAGCTCATAGTAGCAACGCTTGTTTGTTGGGTAAGGAGTTCTTGCTATGTTTCCTGTCTTCAGAAGCTGACCTCTACGTGGTTACTAGTCATGTTTTCCCAGTTCTGAAGTATTTCAAAAAATTGAGAACAAGAGGACGACGGGAATGAGCGTGGGTTTTGAGGCGAAGTCTACCTTAAAGTAGCTTTACACTTTGTTCGACCTTTGTGAATAGTTCAATTATATCGATTATGTATTGCTGCAAACAATCCTAAATGTTAACAACCATCTTTGTGACATATGAACGTTTGAAAATCAACAAGCACGGCCATATCGTATCAGGTCAACAAAAAGCGATCGATGTCAGGTGGATATTTGATTCTGGTCTTGTAACGATATATGCGGTATGACACTGAAGGATTCCGCATGACCGATTTGAAAGAAAGAATAGAGATCTAAAATACAGGATAGGTTTGTGGATGTATAACCAAATGTGATACATGAATAGATGATACAATGCGTAGCATAGCTGTTAGAAGAATAGCTTATGAGAGTGTATTGGAGAATTCTAATAGAGAGCCTTATAGCCCATTCTTGTACTTGAAAGTCAGAGAGAAGCCGCAAAAGAGAGAACCGAGGGATGCTGAGCCTGAGAGGGTATCGAGAAGATTCGAGAAGGTAGTATAGCCGAAATGGAAGATGTGCGAGTAGAGGGCCGTGCTCCAGATTTCCTATTCAGAGTGACATTGTAATTCCAATGAGAGCAGGCCATAAGACAAAGACGATGCGGAATTTGAGCTTTTCCATGTCGACTCGTTGCCTAGAAAAACCATCGCCATTGGCGTCCTGGTCAGAGGGCCGTGCGTATTTCGGAAGGGGTGCCGCGTAGACGGTAGTTTCGGCTGGAGCAGAGATAACGGAAGACGCCGTAGAGATCATATTCGAAGAAAAGCTCAGAGTCATCGAATCCGCAGAAGCGAGTGCTGCCTCTTTAGAGATGTTGCGAAGTGGTAGGATATTGAAGTTCGCCGAATAGATATGTAATCGCGGTTGTTTGGAGGTGAAACGTAGATAGCTAGGCGGAAGTCAGACTCAAATGAAATAGAAAAATGTAGATGAAATGTTGACAATTGGGTATCTTGGGAATAAATAGTTCTGGGAATGTGGACCTTCTGCATGCGCTTTGTAGGACGGACTTTACGGGCGAGAGAGTGAATGAAAGTCTGAGGAAGTAGATAATCAGCACCGTTGTAACGGAAATGAGCAAGGGTTTTACTTACATCGTTACCTACCATAAGTACATCTACATCGAACGAGCGTACCAGCCAGAGATGAGGGGATGCCCCGTCGTCCTTCCAGGTAATCCTTTCAAACGAACCTGCCGTCCAGGTGGTGGTCGCTACAGGATGGGTAGGAAAAAGAGAGGCGAAAACGCGCACACTAAAGGCGGCGAGTACAAATAAATGAATTAAGAACATTGTGTGAGTCTTGAGGAGGTTTCGCCCTTGTGGCAGGTGTGCAAGCTAAACGTGTGAACAAGTTAGTTTCTTGGACTTATGTAAGACACGAAATCAAGCAAAGAGGGCTTACGTAATAACAAGCGGAATCGAACCTAGAAGATAATGTCAAGCCTCAGGATGTTCGTTCAGCAACTTTAAAGTGTGTCCGTATATCTTCCCAGATAGCCAATAGCAACATATAGCATCTGAATCACGACATGACTGTCACCACGACTCCCGAAGAACCCCTAGGGGATACCCAAAGGACTCATCAACCTGCCAGCGCTCCATACCTCTACTTCATTCGCGGTGTTAGTGCTAATTACCTCTTATCTACTCTCATCATTGCGTAAGTATGTTAGAGTTGATCCACTTGATACCGATTTGAATTGTCAGGCGGTTAATGGTCCCCCGTTCACTCCTCGAGTTCCTGATGAACAAACCGAATAGTGGACTCAAAATAACTAAGCGCCTGGGGTACCACACGGTGAGACAACGGTGAGATGTATCCATGACTGAATCACGGTCCATTTCCGTCATCTGGTGTTCACATAGGAAGGCATGAGCAAAGGTATAAAGGGAAAACAGAACAGCACGCATCTTCAATCAGCGATAACCATGTATCTCGCAGGCTTCCAAATCTCCAGCGATCCTTTCTCTATCGGTACTGAACGTATCGTTTGCGGAACACTCTTTCTCGGTGCCATCGCATCTTTCAAAAAGCTTGTCGCTGCTTTTGCACGCGCCCAGGCTACGGGTGGCCGACTCATCTCGCTCCCCAATTCGTTGACTGGCAAGCTTGTTACTCCAACCCATGCTCTTGCAACGTTCGTGCCAGTTGGCATATATCTTCTCACCGTTCCTTTCAGCGGGTTTCAACAACCCGACTGGATTAAGAGCTATGCTCTCCCAGACTTAGGAATGGATGGCCCGACGATAGCATTGTTGAGGCTAATCGGTTGCGCCTTGTCTATTGGCTCGTGGCTTCACGCAGAATATTGTGTGCGCAAGCTTGGACCATCCTGGCATATCATAGGCGTGAGTAATTTCAATGTGAGATGCTAGAGAAGGAATACTGATCATACGTCATAAAGGTCCGCGAAAAACCAAAAATCGTCAACACGGGTCCATACTCCATCGTTCGTCATCCGTTTTATACGTGAGCTACTAGTTCATCAACTTTGTCAGTGTTTCGAAGGCTGACCATTTGTCACTTTACAGTTCTGTACTTGCCCTTGAAATTGGTTTGGCTTTGATGGGCTGGAGCGTTATTCCGATCTATGCTCTTGGCATATGTGCTGCGGCGTTCACAGTCAAAATCCCCATTGAAGTAAGTTGGCAACTTCGTAGAACCCCACCGTATACAACCCACTCACTGCAAATTATGTCAGGAGCGTCTGATTGAATCCGATAAGAACATTGGCCCGGACTACAAGGAATATAAGAAGACGGTCACTTCGAAATTCATCCCAGGAATTCTGTAGAATTGTACTTCTCAAGTAGGATAGTCGTGTTATCCCCGATGTATCGTTCAATGTGCTGTATCTGTTTCTAATCGCTCCCCTTGCAATGGAAGAAGTTCTTTGAAACGAGGAGCGTGATGACTCCCATCGTCTACAGCACCCGACCTGCATAGTTCTTCTCTTTACCCATAGATATGGATCCTCTCATGCTGAGGAATACTCAACCAAGTTGGCCGGGTCCAAATCTAACAAATGGAGAAGACGGGGAGATGAGTGAGAAGCTGCAGATCATTCTAGATACAACATTCTAGAGAAAGCTCAGATAAGCACTCACCATCTTGTTTATTACGAGTCAGGAACGCACGTTTTCGCGAAGGACGGAATAGAGTTTGATAAACTACCGAGTAGTTTTCTCTGCGAAGCTACGTAAGTCTGTGAGCTCCTTGGGAATCATACAAACAACGGGAGATCAAAGACACCGTCCAAGCTCTGTGGGCAGACGAAATAATCCAATTTAGATGTAAACATTATTTCGCTTCGAGCTTTGATCGCTATTTGCTCGCTGGATAGGAAATTGTGTCTGATTGACACCGCGAATATGATCTGCCGTATTGTCTGTCATAATACCGGCTCCACATCCCGTAAACATTCCATTTTTGGTAAGTGGCATAAGCACAGATTGAACCCCGAAAGTCCGACACCCCGAGACTCATTGCGGGCGTCTACATATTTTGGCGCTCGTGCTGAAACAACTGGCGCTTCCACCCAAGCTTCCACCTGTTAACCGCTTGTTTCAAGCATGGAGCTGTGCAGTCGTGCATCGAAACCATCAAAAATCGGGCTCAGAAGGTATATATATATGACCATGCATTCTTGAGCCCATCCCACTCGCATAGGCCGGACCTGTTGCGAGGGACCTTACTGCTTACTGCTGGCCAGTACCAGAGTCTTTCGTGTTCACGACTGCACACGACATTAACGAACCATCACGAAGTTCAAACCGAGGGCTTGAAGGGCATAATTTAATACAAAGTTTAGCGTCACCAAGAAGGATATGAACGCACGCCAATCGAGGAGACGAGCATGTTGCTGCCTTCCTGTCAGGATTGGAGTCACCCTGGTCTCCCTAGCAGGAACCGTCGTTGGACTAGGATTCACTATCATCGGCATTCTCGCCGCGAATAAACTAGGTAAGTTTATCGTTCCTCGTTCTGAATCATCGTTTTGTTCATACGCCTTTGCGCTCAGACTCGCAGCTATCCTTTATTGCCAGGCTCGCACTCCAGTTACACGTCTTCATTTACATATTTCTCACTGCTTTCTCCACAATTGGGTGCGAATAGCACCTTCATTCGCTTCCAGATAATTAACTCATGTTATATCACAATAGTCTCGTCTCCGCTGCCCGTCGCTCCCGTCAAACCGCCACTTTGCATTTCTCTTCCTATGCAGCACACTTGCCACTCAGCATCGCTTCTGGCATATTCCTTCTTTATGTGATTTTCAGCATGGAAGGAGCCGAGGTGTTGAATTTGTGTACGCAGGCATCAGGTAGTTCAACAGCGAAAGGAGTGTTCCTCACCAAAGATGTGTGCAATCAAAGTGTATCGCTCCTCCGAGGCGCCTCCGTAACCATTCTCATCGTCGTATGGGTATTCCAATTCTGTAAGTGACGCGTCTTAACCCACGTTAGTCGTAGGTTCTGATGGAACCCCTTCTCATAGATTCTTGTTTTGTGTTGAACTCCTATGTCAAGGAGCTCGCACAGATGGACTACAAAGTAGATGAATATGTTATATCGCCATGATACTCAGCTGCGTCGAATAAATATAATATGTACTAGCATCAAGAACAAGAGAAGGGCAGTTGAAGCTTAGAAAGCACGATAGCAAATCCGAAACAAACTTCTCAACCTCAATCAGGCAAACTCCACATATACGCTTTACCCGTCTCCTCCCCATGAGCCAAGCTCTCTCCAACAAACCTGAGAGCCGTCACGGCAGGCAACCGATTTACCTTGCCCGTCAACCGCACCTTCATAGTCCGAATCGTCAAGAACTCCCATTGTGCCTTTTCACCGTCCGGCGTTCCGTCCGCTGTCCAGGTCAATAGCGTAATGGTGCCATCTGAGCTTCCTGTAGCGAGGATGCCAAGATGTGAATATTCTCGCTCGTGGAAGGCAAGCGACGTGATCGTTGGTACGAGCCTCAAATATGATGATAGTGTCGTCAGATCAAGTGTCGCCATAGGTCTTGCATTTATCGTGTGGAGACATAGCTTCAATCGAGAGCACGTCGCGACGTAACCCTACTTGATTGTGACTTTGCGGCACTGCAAACTGAAAGGGCAAAACTCACGGTGCTCTCATTGATGGCAACGAGGTGGACGGCATCCTCCTCTGAATGGCCATGCCATATTGATCGTACATATGTGCCCCTGTTGAGATCCCAGAGTGCAGCGCTACCATCTTTCGATCCGCTAAGCACAGCTGACCATGCGCGAGACGCCGTCACACATATCACCTCTTGCGTGTGCACACGCATGATATGAGAAAGGGTGATATGTAGGCTACGCTGAGCATGATGGGCTGCCTTCACTTGAGATCCACGGGCAATTTTCCATAGGCGCACGGTATAGTCGCTAGAACCCGTGACAAGGTTGTTTGCATCTGCGAATGCCGCGCACGTACAAAAGGCGCCCTCGATGACCTGGACGACCTAAGAGGGAATGAACGTGAGTAGCATTCGGAAATAAGCCATTCGTAGATGCTTACACGGTGATCGACAACTGCACGAAGAGCTCCTCCTGTTGTACGGCTGGGTCCCCATTCTATTTGTTCATGAGGATGATTGGGGAAATATAGAACACCCTCAGGACAGGGTAAAACTCGTTCTCCGATCATATCCAGCCCGAGATCGCGGATAGGAATAGTGGGTCCTAAGTCTATTCGACGATGTTTAATTCAATAATAGCCGCTAGGAAGATTGGGATTACCTCTAAAGCACCGATTGCCTTGTGTCAGGAGAAAGGGATCCTCTTCGATCCCGTGGAGGGTGCCGATAGGCAACGTCGACAGACCATGATTGTACCGAGGTGGATGGGGAGTAGTGAACAACTTTCTGGGAGTCTGACCAACTATGTGCAGATAGGTAAATGACCTAGTTGTAGTAGAATGAAATCACATACAATTATGTATGATACCAACGGTAGCCTCTCGTTCGAGTTCATCGGTGATACTCTCAAGGTCTGAAACAGACTCAGTAAGGGCTCGTTGAACATAGTTATTTGTTTACCGATAGACCCTTCGTAACTCAGAGGATGAAAAACGTTCAATGCCTCCGCATCCCGTTGTTTAGAACCCCAGATGAGATCAATCCAAGCCGGCAAGTTTTCACTGACATAATCACTCTCCAGTGCCTGTGTAGATACCTTAGGACCAAGCGAATGTATGATGTTTCCCTCGGACGTACACGTCGGTTCAATATAATGAACAGGAGGGGATCTTGTTTAGCCCAAGGAGGGAGTTTCACATCATGAATTCGCTCGCCATTATTCTGTTGCACACCAAAGTCAAGGTTTGCCGAATTTTCTAAGAATCTTCCAGGCTATCAGTCAACATAATGAAAATAATAAAGAATACGGTTTACTCAGGGCAGGTGTAAAATTCGGGAATCAACTCTCTCACATCTCCCCGAACATCTCTCGAAGCGGAGTCATACGCCCGTGCAATATCACTAACGATTATGCTGAGAAATGCTATGAGAGGTGGTACTGGGGTTGACTAACCTGAATAAGCGATCTGGCAAGTCCCAGTCTCCACCCTATACACATAATATTAATGCCTATAATGCAGCACAAAGGAACGTAGTACTGACTTGAAGCGTCTTAAACATGTTCGTAAAGGGAGCCATGCGAATCAAGAAATGGCAAACAATCATAGACGAACTGAAATGCGTTCCGTAATGGAATGGCTTCTCGTTTACGCTTTCAAGGTTAGTATATCGTGCAATAGCTGCTTCGCGGCGAGCCTCGGTCAGCGCCCCCATCGGCTTAGTCAAACTATACAACGAATCAGCTATATACGGGAATGATTACCACCATTCGATACACGTACTCGCGGTAGACATCAGGGGAATTGAGGTCTAGTGTTTTCGAACTATAGTCTTGTAAGACCCAGGCTAGAGAAGCCTCATCAGATATCCAAACGGTAATATGGTGAGCAACTGGCACTCACGGAAAACAGGATACTGGGTAGCATCACTTGGTGTCCGTCCCGAGAGTTGATTGAGGACGCTGAGGTAGGTAAACTGACAGTGGTTGAGTCTCTGGGGCCATGAAGGATAAACGAAGGAATTACATTACTAATCTCTCTAGTTTGCCACTTTCTTTGGGCAGTTGATATCTCGTCTATGCGAAGGCCAGACATCACCCTGGCACTCACCCTCCCCAACAGTGGGGACTTCAGCAAAGCAGAGCCAATGCCAGGGGTGGAAACCTCCTGCGAAGTACGACCAACAATATTCATCAGCCGCAGATACGTATCCGAGCGACGTTCCTTATGCAGAAACACAATCAATAGAGATCGGCTGTCTTTGAAGTATATCTCCAGCCTACGGTATTCGGTCAGTGGCAATAGCGTGACCTAAATCAAAGTGGACATACGCAACGTCTCGAAACAAGAAGGTTTTGTCGCTAAACGAGGCTATTTGATCATGGGACCTAGGTGATACATGGAATAGGGAATATTGTAGATGGGTAGAGGTCATACCATCGTTGAGCCCTTTGAGGTCCATCTAGCTCGACTATGCTTCCTGGGACGAAAAAGAGATGTCGAGGAGCCTCGTGCGCTTCAATAACTTCTCCGTCGTCGTTTTCGACCACACCATCCAACATATATACGTGAGTCTTGCCAATGATAAGAAGGCCGGCTATCCCAAGTATTTAGTACTGACTATTGATAGTGTTCACTTACTTACGAGAGGAGTCAACCCCCGCGATTCGAGCGACAGTACTAACAGCTTCAATGACATCACCAGGTTCAAGCTCATGCCTGACCCTCCGATGCTTATCGTCAGCTATATCCTCTGCAAGCTGCCGATCTTTAGATACGAGCCATCAGTGCATTATTGACAGACAGTAGGAAAGTGAAATTTCACCTTCCATTTCTGTGGCCGAGATTTCATACGATTCTGCCCAAGGTGGCACCTCGACCTGTAGCTGTGACGATGCATCTGACTCTGGCATAGTAACGTCCCTGAGGTGATCACAATTTTCCAGCCTTGAATTCCACGTCTTGTCATCCAAAGGCTCCATTTTCTTTCTAGAAAGTAGTCTTCAGTGACTAGAAGCGAGAACTGCTAAACGGTGAGAACTACCTGATACGCTGTGGTCCCTCAGTTTCATCCAACCGCCACAACCGCGTTTCGCAATGAGGCCAGAGACCACGTTCTGATTCCAGAAGCAGAGACCAATCATTCAATCTCGAGATCTGTCTCCGGTGCTCTCGCCTATAAGATCGAGTTTATTTCCGATTGATGGATAATTTGAGCTTTTTGGCAGAACTCACAGGTCAAGTATATCCTTCCGCAATCTCTTCCGCTCAGATGTCTGAATAGCCTTACGCCACTCCTGCATCCTAGCCACAGTTTTGAGGATAGTCCGTTCGCCCACCTGCATACTTAGCCTAGCCGATGCGATGCGTTCACGGACAGATCTGACGTCTGCTACCAAGCTAGGATCAATAGATGTTTTCTCAGCTTCTGGATTCATTGCCGTCTCAGCCATTTGCAAGACGTCCAGAATCTACCATTCGCATTCGTGATGAAAGCCTAATGTAATATCAAGCAATGGCACATACCTGACGTTTTTGAGTTCCTGCAACAGAGTTGTCTAGAGCAAATGCCAACCCGAGATGATTGAGCTTTTCAATGATGCGAGTCGTTTTAGTATTCAATATCGGAGCTGCAATAACCTTGGATATGTACGACTTGTAAGCATCTATGAAAAGCTGGGTGGTCTGTTGCGACTTGAATATTTGTCGAAATGTGGAACTAGATGCATGCAGATCCATGAGTTCTTCTATCAAGACCTCTATAGTCGATTCGGTGGAAGAATATTGGGCTGAAACTATGCCCTGATCAGATAAGCGGGTGCGCCAGCAGGGAAGACAACAGTCTCACCCTGATCGTCGGTCATCCGCGAGTTCTTCGCAATTGTATCTAGTCCTTCCTTCAAAGCACAAAAAATAGCGGGCACAATTTGGGGGCACACCACTATATTGGGATTATTGCCAACAGTTTTATCACCAGAACCCCCACGCCCAAGGAGAATATCAAAGGCAGCTTCATTAACGCTAGGATCCCACGCTTTAGGGAGCACAGTCTTCAATACACTCCAACCGCTTATCAGTTCAAACTTCCTACTGAACGACGACGATGCCTGGAGACTTAACCCAATCAACAGAAGAACCTGTGTAGCGATTATTGGTGAGGGTCGTTCGCCAAGTAGGAGGAGTGGTATGCGCGTGTGAGGGAGAGCAGCAGCGAATCGGGTGTATGACGCGGGAGTGGTAAGGATGGATACGAAAATGCTGAGGACGAGCTCAGCTTTTTCACGACCACCAGTCTGATCGATACGCGACACCATCGAAAGCGGTGAAGACGGTGAGAGTGATGAGCCCGTATGCCCCGCTACCTCTAACAGTGATCTATTAGCCCATCTGCCGTTGGATTTCTTTAGCTGAATCCTTTACCTTCGTGGAGATTAGCAGCTAGATAAGACACGATAGGCTTTATCGCTTCATCCTTCGTGAAGTTCGCTTGAGCAGCGATTTTCAAGGCTTTTACAAGGTACTGAATATTGTCGCGGTGATACCAATTTGTCTGTAACGCGAATGAAAGCTTCCTAACTAGCCCCATTTTTACGAAGCGCTGCTTGCTGGTGAATTTCTTATACCGACTTATCTGCAAAAGAGTGGTAAAATGTTCGAAGTACACGCGCTGTATCTCGTCCTTGGTTCTTGACCATAGTTCGAAATCTAAAGCAATCGCCCGATATGCTATAGGGTTCACTACAGTCGACTGGCTGTCCGTGGTCGATAGTATAAGTTGTGGTTAGCACCTGACTAGGGGAAGGAACGAACTCGGGAGACCGGAAGTTGACACCAAGGAATTCGAATAGAGTTTCGAAGCTTGTCATATTTACCAGCTGGCTCTTTTGTCTGAGAATATCGGCAAGGATTTCGTAACCACCTGAGGAAACGAGCATAGGTGATTAAACCAAGATCTGGAGTTGGGCAACTTACGGATGCGCTCCATATTTTCAGAATTTTGCCAATTGTGACGCAAACCATCTACAAGGATCCCAAGCGATCGCGATAACTCATGAGGTGTCTTTCGTATCCACAAATTCAAATTAGGCGTCGAACTTATATAGATCGAGAAGAAACGCACCTGCGCGAGTTGAACAAGACGCAGTGCAACTGCCGCACCTCCCAATCGCCACAAAGCCTCATCAAGACAAGCCGCTTTGACCACATAAACATCACCGTTTACCAACAACTCCGGCCGCTTCTGGCGTCCATCCTCGAGAGCATGTCCAGGAATCTCCAGCTTTGTGATTGCCCCGGACACAGGGGCGCTCTCCGCCGACAGAGACAATAAAACGGCCGACTCTGGTATCCCCAAACCTTCCTTTATAGCTTTGATAAGGGATGTTTGTTCTGCTGAGCCACCAGATTTCGATGCAACGTTGGAAAGAAACATAGTTAGGGACGTGGATGCTTCATACGTAAGGAATTTGATGAGTTCTGGGTCCTGGAAGTTTCCACTATAACGGGGACCTAGGTGGTGGATCAATCGAGGTAGTTCGTCCGCTGGTCACAGGAAGAAGTAACGATAATCAGTCCAATCATTGAAGGCAATCAATGGCATTTACCTAGTGGCGTGCTGATCAGATAGGCTGAGGCCATGCACCAAGACATCCGAGTGTCGCTTGAGTTGCTGCCGATCTCGAAGTTTTCAGCTACTTCAGCAGCCAGTGGACAGGAGAGCTTCAGGGAATCAATGAGAGCACCATCGACAAATAATCCTGTAGTATAATCGTCAAAAGGGTGTATATTCAAATGCAATAATGGCTTACTCAGAGTAGGATGGGATTTGTGTGGGTGGTATATGAGAGCGACATGCGTCCACCTGGATTTGGTGATATGGAATTTGTCCACAGACCATGGCTTGGAATCGCCGTTCTGTCGCACCTCGAACTTACCGTCAGGGTGCACAAACAGCTCCAGTGATGGCCGAAGGGCAAACACCGGACTCGGAGCATTGGGTAGGGATTCAACCCAAATCCACATCTAAGTCGGGGAGATTCCGTCTTAACAAGCCGCCCCGACGTGAAATGGAGGAATGACAGACCATAATACTGATGCCAGATGCTAGCGCTTTGCTATTCAACCCAGTAAGGACTATAGATGCCATATTTTCCATTGAAAAGTGTTCGGGCCAACGAGATTTGATCCCAGAACGTATAGGCTCTAATATCTCCGCATCCAACGAATCATCACCTTTTACCGCTCTCTGGAATATAGACCGCGCTTCCGGAGTCGTTGCACCCATATCCAACATTCTCTTGAGAAGCTTCTGCACAGTCTGCCGTTCCTTAGCCGAAACACCCGTCCGACTGCCATAATAGTAGCCAAGCAAAGTCTTGGTGATACCGGTGGTACTGAGAACCGCCTGATTCCTATGACTGAAGCGGCAGAGCTGTTCCAGTACTTTGAACAGGACAAACCGAGAAGAATCATCTTCCGAGGGGATCCGTGGTAATATACTCCACAGAATCTGAATTGCTCCAGGGTGGTGAATCCGACCAAGCTTGCCACAGATCTGTGAGAGTTTGAGATCAAACTCTGCACTGTCTATTGAAGGTAGGCCGATGAACGAGTCAGAGAGCGAAAACTCCTGAAGGGCCAGAGAAAGAGTGAAGCCCATTACGACTGGACGCGTCCGTTGATCAACGACAAGGGCGTTCAATGACTGAGAAAGAGCATCGAAACCGACGCTCGTCTGCATACCGCTTGAGAACCATGAAGAGAACTCAAAAGAATGACACTCACTCTGAAAAATGTTGTATTCTCCGCGTGATCCTTCATTGCATCCGACATGATGGCAAAGACGAGACGGGCATTACCTACAGCGCGCTCTACAAGTTGCTCCTCCGGCTCTGCCACAGGGCCACTGCTCTGTAGCTGGGAAGTTGAAAGAACGTTGATCAAGAACAGAAACCCGTCTAGTTCTCGGAACACGTCCTTCGTGCATGGGTCTTGCAACATGATTCTATGTATTTCTGCGAGTAGCTATACAACTTTGAGAATATAGTTGCGCAAGTACTATGGCATCATGTACGCGTACCTGCGACTGCGCAGGCGCATCTTCCGCTACCTTCAAGCTCTCAACAGAGTTTCTCATTAGTTGAATCAATACATCGCGTGCAAAATCTTCCGGAGCTAGGCCATCGTCGTTGCAGGCACTGGGAGGCGGGACCGTTGGGGATGATAGCTCAAAACGAGATCGTAAAGGAGTGAGTAGAGTACGAAACATAGTTTATAATGAGAAATCAGCGAGCATGCTGGTGGGGTGAAGTTTTTAAACCTGGGAGTTGCGACAGTGACACTATCTCGACGTGAATGGTGATGCAGATGCGCGTCCAACGCCGTATATGGGATCACAATTCAGGGGCATCTGCCACCTGAGCGCTGGGATATAAGGGCAATGTGGCCTCCACATCTTTCCTCCTCTTTCCTCTTTGTATTTGGCGAAATTTCTGAAGAACTGGGGTTTATTATTTCGCGACGTGCAAGGCTGACGTGAAGTATCCATACAAGATTGACGAAACCCGGCCTTAACGGTGTTGAACGAGAAGGTTTGTCCTTTCTTTCAAAGTATGTGTTTTTTTTTCACGCAGAGTTCTACTTACCCAGCAGAATAGTGCATTCCTTGGACCCACTCTCCCCTACGCTTTTCGAGCCATGGTTTTGTTGTCGAATTCTTTGAAAGAACGGTATTTATTCAAGAACAGAATCAAATCTATGGATATGAGACAATAAGTCAAGATTGCTTCTTCCCTTTAGGCCTTATCTTGGTCCCCAAGGATGCCTCGTCATTCAAGCTATCTGGTATCTTCACGCTCTTCACGAACATGTCTACCACCCTCCCATCACTATCCCCTTTGTACCAACTGAAGAGTGCATTCCGGAGACTTCCATCAAAGTCCCCCGTCACTCTCCTCGCAAATTCTGACCTCTCTTCTTTCTCTGTGGTACCTGGATTTCCATAGCCTGCTTCACGTAGGGTCGCCATCGCCTGAAGCAGAGCGAGCTCCTTTTCCTCGAAGAAAGCGTGTACTCGCGCATCCAACGCCTCGACATCGGCCATCCACTGTTCACCTCCAAAATCATCTGCGATTTTGAGAAAAGATTGCATATTCGATTCTCTAATCTCCTGCAGCTTTGGTTTGACTCGCCCCTCCCAGTCCAAAGATGGTATGGTGCATCTTGCCCGAATATACGCATCAACCATACCTCGCGGTGACACATTGATGCTGGACTTGACTCTCGTCAGATACAAGTCGAACTTGACTTTAACCCTTTGCGGCCGCCGATCCCCTTTCGTCCTATAGAACTTCACAACAAATCCTTCTTCATTAACCAGATTCATTCTCTTCAATTCCTTCATATTCACCTTCGTCGTATCGTCTATACGCTGAACCCGAGGCCTCGGGAAAGGATATTTGGACCAGTCAAATCCCCATTCCGGTTCTGAGCCATCCTTGCCGATAATCGTTAATAAGACGAGCTTCTTTTCCGGATAAATCACAGGTTGCGGCATGCGAGGATCAACGAGCTCGAAAACGTATGTCTTCTCCTTGTCAAAGGAGTCCGTCGCCCCCGGATACAACTCGTCTAAGACCTCCCTTGCCGCGTCGACGTGCTGCCCTTCAAACTGGGATTTACTGATGATTCTCCATTCCCCAGCATACCAGAATATGCTGATAATACTTCCATCGACTTTCTCCTCCACTACCACCGCAAACTCGTCTCCAACCGGCTTATAAGACCACTTTTCATGAAAATTAAAGAATTTGGAGAACGAGCGAGAAACCACTTTTCCGGTCCCGCTTTCCGTCACGAGGACACGGGCAGAACGCACAAGAGGGTTAGCTACATGGCGTCGGGTAGATGCATCCGTGTAGTTATGGATGTTAAGAGGTAATGTCGGATGTGTGGTCGTCTTGATAAGTGCCAACGGCTTCGAGTCGGGGGGTCGCATCTCTACGCGTGCGTAAGCAGTAAGAATTGATGTTGGGAGCTGGAGTGCCGTGAAGGGATCAATGTCCTCCGGAAAGTCATGACGTCGGACCTCGACGTAAGGAGGTCGAGGAGCTGGTGCGTTAGAACCGCGAGCAGTATCAGCCATTGGTCTACTGTCGAACCTACAAAGACTTGAAACTAGATCATTAAATAGTTGTCTTGCTCATTTTGAGTCATTGACAAAGGCAGTGCCAAGCTAGCCGGTTGGTTGAGGTGTTCAGTGACCTTCATGCGAATATATAATAGCATTCGCGAAACGGGATCAATAGCCGTCGAGTCTGACTAGATCTGACTCCTTACAGTGCCAAATTCGACGAAACAGCGAAGTTGATTATGAAACATACAACAAGATTTGCAGTGTTTGTTACTACTAGGGGCCGTCAACTGTCGTTGTCGTCTTAATTACCTTGCTTGACTCTGTAGTACATGTGATCCTTACTGCTACATACGCTGTCGTCGTTGACTCTAACTTGCAGATGTGGGCCATTGCACGAAGCATGGCATGTACGGGTCCAAGGTGACCACAGGTGACAGTGACCAGATGTGACTGGTGCCAACCACGTCTATACAATGGCCGAGCTCCAGGCCATTATGATGGTCAGTGGGTTCATCGATTCTATCACTTCATTTAACATGCAAATCAGGCTCATACCCACTACGTCATCATCATCGATAACGCGGCAGAGCAGGCTACCGGAGGGCCATATGGTCAACATATAGAACACGAGAAAGGAGTGTTCTTGAACTTGAATGACGTCCACGACGACGACGACGATGAAATTCCTGATCTAATTGACATGAATGTTGGGAACGGCACGTACTACGGCATTGTCATCGATAATGCGGCAGACCAAAGAACCAGAGTACCATATAGTCAACATATTGAACACGAGAAAGGAATGTTGTTCAACGACGTCGACAACGACAATGATGAAATTCCAGATCTGATTGATATGGATGAATGGAAAAGGGGACCTGACTAATGTGTACGATTGGGAGAGTCTACACGCAAAATCTATTCCCGTAGTCAGAACTCAACTTTTGTAGTCCTACCATGCTAGTTAACAACGAGTACCCACATCTCTGCTTCGACAACGGAGACATTACCTCTTCGACTTATAAATTTACAAAGGCCTCTCTCCTCATCATCGACACCTTGGTGAACTTTCCTTGCTACACAACATTGCAACTGTATGACACCCGCATGTGCATTCATGGCAAGTCACAAGGCTCAACGATAGAATTCGTTCATGTCGATCTAGCTCAATCTAGAGCCAAGGCATTGACACCGTTTAATGCTGTAAGAATATCTAGCTATATGAATAATAAGTGAACCCGCGAAGTATGTAAAAAGTTATAAGGCTTACCTCAGTATTTGCGGGGCAAATGACTGAGGTACGAGTATGAAATAGATCAGTTTTAAGTACGAAAAGGCAGGGAATAGGATAATCATGCGATATCAATCAAGAGAGTGTCGCAGAGATGACCACATGGGCCTTTTAATATAAGAGTGGTGAAACAATATATGAAATGTAGCATATACTAGTGAAGAATAAGGTCGTAGGGTTTGGAGTTCAGTCCGCGGCGCTCGTCGAGCACATGGTGCTTTAGTGTTGTCAGCGTCGCGCTTCCGTTTGCTGTTCCAACACTCCCCCTCAAACTAGCGCGAGGCCAAGTTCGGATGCAAAATGTTTGACTTTGGCAGACGGTAAGGCTTTCGTAAGCGTGTCGGCCACCATATCCTCAGTAGGACAATAGACGAGGCGTAGAGAGCCCTTTTCGATGACCCAGCGGATGAAATGAAAGCGGATGTCGATGTGCTTGGTTCGAGCATGGTATTGGTGGTCCTTTGTGAGCGCAATGGCAGATTGGTTGTCACAGAAGAGAGTGGTGGGCTCGAGTTGAGTATTGAAGAGTTGAGTGATGAGAGAGCGAAGCCAAAGGGCTTCTTTCGCAGTGTGAGTTGCAGCAACGTATTCGCTTTCGGTAGTGGAGAGCGAGATAATTTCCTGTCGTTTGGCAGACCAAGATACAGCGCCACCGTGCAAGATAAATGCATACCCTGAAATAGCATGCCTGTCTTCGGCCATGCTACCGTCCGCATCACCATATCCAACCAGCGCTTTCCTTTCTCCCCCATAGGTAAGCCACAGTTCTCGAGTTCCCTTCAGGTACCTAATAATCCGCTTTACAGCTTCCCAATGAGCAACGCCGGGGTTCTTCGAGAAACGTGAGACAGTTTGTACGGCGAATGCGATGTCAGGGCGTGTGCCCATGGCGGCATACATGAGAGATCCCACAGCTTCCTGATAAGGTACGTTTTTCATGCGAGCGTAATCTTCAGTAGTGGATGGAGACTGAGCGGAGGTTAGATTGTGGTTGGTTTCCATTGGAATGGAGATGGGTTTTGCATCTTCTAAGTTATAGCGGCGTACAATAGAGTCAATATACGAGCGTTGTGAAAGGTGAACAAGTCGGCGGTCACGTTGGCGTTTGACTTCAATTCTGAGTAGCCAGTGGAGTTCGCCCAAATCGGAAATTTCGACATACTTGGCGATTGAGGTTTTGAATGCTTTGATCAACGGTGCCGCAGATGCCGCAATTGTGCAGTCGTCCACATGTACGAGAACAATGATGATGTCTTGATTGATTTTGACCCTTCGAAAGAATACAGCTTGGTCGACGTCGCATCGAGTAAAGCCCAGCTTGTCCATGATGTCGCAGAGTTTCTGGTACCATCGCCACCCAGCTTGCTTGAGGCTGTAAAGAGTTTTGATAAGGTGACAAACTTGTCCTTGAGAATTAGGTGCGTGGTAGCCAGGTGGTTGTCGCATATAGATAGCTTCTCCTTCAATGAGTTCTCCATTAAGGTATGCTCCCTTCACATCAATTTGATGCAGTTCCCAATCGTTGGCAGCGGCCATCGCAGTTACGGTCCGAATGGAGGCAAATTTTGCCACTGGTGCGAACGTGTCCTTATCCGAGTAGTCCACGCCTGGGATCTGGGAAAAACCTTGGGCAACCAATCGTGCTTTGCGACTCGCTATTCCCCCACCTGGATCCTTCTTGACTCTGAATACCCATTTCGATCCCACAACATTCGCCTCAACGGGTTTGTCCACCAGCCTCCATGTTCCAGCTTCATTCAAGGTTTTTAACTCCTTGTGAATAGCTTCCTCCCATAATGGCCAGTCAGGTCGCTTCTGGGCATCCTCCAACGATGTTGGCTCAAGTGCTTCAGCCTCAGCCACTTCTGCAACCATTGCAATTTCATCGCAGTCAGATATGGCCATCATTTGGTTTGCTGTACCTTCGCCCTCGAGAATAGGAGTCTTCTGTTTAGGAGCTTCGTCTGGTGGTGCCTGGACTCCAGGAGGTAGTTTAGGAGATTTGTGTCGGTTGGTATGGAAGCCTTGACCAGTGAGTAGGTCCTTAACTCGACGGCTAGGCTTTCGCTGACGCTTTGAAGGTTCTTCAGCTTCGGACTGGGAATTGTCGGTGACATCTTGGTCAGGAACTTGTGCTGGGGTACGAGGAAGAATGGGAGCAGAAGCAGGAGTGGAACGAGTTTCAGGTGCCGTAGTGGTATAGTCCTTGGCTTTTGGTGTAACTGGATTCATGCTGACTATAGCATTCTCCCCCTCAGCATGAGATCCAGTATCGTCAAAGTAAATGTTCCGCTCAATCGTAACTTTGCGCTTCCCAGGCCAGTAAATTCGATGCCCTTTGCTCCCTTCAGCAAATCCCATCCATCGACCTTCCTTCACCCGTCCGCCAAGCTTATCCCCACCTTTCACCTTCACCCACACCTTTTCTCCCCACACCCTCAAGTCCTTTAAATCCGGCTTCTTTCCAAAGGCTGCTTCGTATGGAGTCATACCCTTCACCGCCTTTGTGGCAGTTCTGTTCATAAGATGGACCGCATGCTTGACTGCCTCGCCCCATAGGAACTTGGGTTGCTTTGCAGCATGAAGCATAGCGCGTGCTCGCTCGCCGATCGTACGATTCTTCCGCTCAGCCACTCCATTCTCCTCCGGTGTATCATGGACAGAGAGTTTCTGCACGGTTCCATGCTTTCGCAGATGTTTCTTGAACTCTTTGCTGGTGTATTCACCGCCGTTGTCAGAGTGCAGGACTTTGATGGGAGTGTTCATCTGTGTTTTGCACCAAGCCTCGTGATCCTTGTATGCATCAAAGACTTCATCTTTGTGGCGTAGGAGATGGAGATGGGTGAGTCGAGTCTTGTCATCTGTGAACGTGACGTAGTAACGCTTCCCGCCTAGGGTTTCGATTCGCGCAGGTCCCCAAACATCTGTATGCACCTCACCACCGAACTCAGCCGCTCGTTCACCCTGTCGCACTTTTGGAACCGGTTTACGCTTTGCCTTGGCGTATACACACGATTCGCAAAAGATATCAGCCTCCTCGCTTGGATCCAGTTCCAATCCAGTCACAAAACCTTTCTCGACCATGGCGCGTGCAGCTTTGGGAGATATATGGCCAAGGCGTTGGTGCAGTTCATCGATGGTGATGCGATTGTGCGCAGCGCAACCAGTTTCTCCATCGTGGATGACTTTGTATGTCCCTCCCGCACTCTTGGGTATTTCTCCTATCAACTCCCCCTGAGGTCCTTCAATGGCGCACTTCCCTCCAGCAAAGGTAACCTTGAATCCAAGGTCATCAAGCTTGCCAATGGACACGAGCGTATAGCCGACTTGTTTGGAGTAGAAAACTTCGCTGAGGTGCAGTTGTGAGGGATCGGATAGACCGTTCGGTATGTTCAACGTTAGCTTGCCTTTGCCTGTCGCTTTAAAGCTTTCCTTGTTTGCAGCCTTGAAGACCTTCGGCATGATGGCTTGATAGTCAGTCAAGTCACCTTTGTACGGCGTAACATGGCGACTGCATCCAGAGTCATACAACTCAACCCGCGGCACTTGAGTGATGGCCGCGTCCTTGATAGGCTGAATAGCTGCTGCTACGATGTCGCAGATATCCGCTACACTTTGCCTATCCCTGTTATCCGATTCAGCATACCCGGGATCATCATCATCCTCGTCCGAATCAATGCCAGCCGCTTGGTCAAGGCGCTGACCACCAGTAGAGTCATCAGAGTCGGTTTCCTCCTCGTCGTCGGACATCCACCAGTCCTCAGAATCAGTATCTGATTCTTCACCTGCGCTGCTGCAATCTGAGTCCGAGTCGTCGAGACTCTCTTCGTCTGAAGTGATGGTAACCAGGTCGGGCATCGAATCGTTGTCATCGTCCTCTTCGAGCTGTATCGCAAACGCGCAATCACTATCGGAGTCCGACTCCGCCGCGGCGTTGGCATCCTCAGTTCCCTTGGATGACTTCTCCCGCCCCTTCTCTTTCCCATCATCCTTCTTTCTCTCAGGGCAGTTGCGTTTGAAATGGCCTGTCTTTCCACATTTGAAGCAAGCCCCTTTCTTCCCCTTTCCTTTGCCTCCACCCTTAGATGACATAGCAGCTAATGCTTCGTCGCCATCATCCTTGGGAGGCCGGTGAGAGCGTCGCACCTGCTGGCGGATATATTCATTGCCAACCAATCAGATCAATAGGTCGATGTCTATCCTTCCTTCCGTGTCCGGAATAGCCCGTGCAGATGCAAATAGAGCGAGATCTCGAGGTAAAGCGTCCGCAATCACCGTCAAGCACTCGTCATCACTGATGGTAACGCCCAGTGTCACCAATTCTTCCCGCTTTACCCGGAGCTTGTCGAGGAACTCCTTCACGTTCTCCTTATTACCACATCGCATGCTGAGGAATTGGCGGCGAAGTGAAGTCCTGGCATAGATACCCTTGGTGGTATATTCGCGCTTGACTATGTCCCAACGCTCCTTGACAGTTTGCGCATGTCGAACAAGCAGAAGGGTCGAGTCCGGGAGTTTCTGGGTGAGTAAAGATTGTGCCAGCAGTTCGTCCTTCAACCACCTCTCGTACTCAGGGTTCGGAGCCGTAGTGGTTGTGGTAGTAGGGCCGGCATCGCCTAGACCAGGTTCCGTAATCGTAATCGCGATCGTCTCTTCGGGCTTCGAAGCTGTCCCGTCATAATGGCCACTCACGCCCTTTGCACGTACAGCATCCAGAAACCGAATTTCGAAGATAGGGTAATTGATACTGGTCACTTCGAGCTTAGGAACAGTGGAAGATAGGGTGTCGGAGTAAACGGTGGTTGACATGGTGAGATATTAGCACGATCGAGCGAGTATACGGTGTAGTATTTAGCAGCGGGCAGGGCCCATAACCTGTAAGAATATCTAGCTCAGTATTTGCGGGGCAAATGACTTTATTCACAGTATTTACCTGTAAGAATATCTAGCTATTTGAATAATAAGTGAACCCGCGAAGTATGTAAAAAGTTATAAGGCTTACCTCAGTATTTGCGGGGCAAATGACTGAGGTACGAGTATGAAATAGATCAGTTTTAAGTACGAAAAGGCAGGGAATAGGATAATCATGCGATATCAATCAAGAGAGTGTCGCAGAGATGACCACATGGGCCTTTTAATATAAGAGTGGTGAAACAATATATGAAATGTAGCATATACTAGCGAAGAATAAGGTCGTAGGGTTTGGAGTTCAATCCGCGGCGCTCGTCGAGCACATGGTGCTTTAGTGTTGTCGGCGTCGCGCTTCCGTTTGCTGTTCCAACAAATGCGTATGTTGCGCTGTTGAGCTCCCAAGGGCGACATACTATCAAGTGGCTAAGACTGTTCAATGGTAGATATGGGTTATCTATAATAGAGGAAAAATGATGGGGCGCTAAGAGCAGTGAACGCTCTTCGGTAAGCGCCGTCGACATCTAAGACGAGGCAACGCATGCTTCATGCCTAATAAGGCAACTTTTGACCCCGAGGGAGACCTTGCAAGCAAGGTAACTTGGTTACATACAACGATCATCCTCAGTTAAAACGGTAATTCATGAGAAGTTAGTAAAAGTCGTGGAAAAGTCTGCTCAAGGCGTGCTAAGTCAGGTTAGTCGGGAGAATGTGAGAATGAGTACATTTAGTCATTTGTAATATTTATGTCACAGTTTGTGATTACTTTCGTAATTTCAGCAGTCACGCATAGTCATGGTTAGTCTCAGGAAATCGGAACAGATCATGAAATGGTATCAGCCAATAGCAATTACTGAAGGCATCACAAGTTTCAGGGTGGCGTTGTTACAATCTGTCCTGACTGACTGTGACTTTGCATGACTGCTGAAATTACGAAAGTAACCACAAACTGTGACATAAATATTACAAATGACCAAATGTACTCATTCTCACATTCTCCCGACTAACCTGACTTAGCACGCCTTGAGCAGACTTTTCCACGACTTTTACTAACTTCTCATGAATTACCGTTTTAACTGAGGATCATCGATCATCGTTTAGTGTCCATGAATCGAAGTCAGGAAAAGTAATTTCGGATAATAACAGCGGGACAACCACACGTTATATTATAAGGACAGCTAGTGAAAGCACAGTGAAAGCATCAAATATCACGTAATGTTTATATCTATATCTACACTCTTCAATGAGCTTGCACCAGGGGTATAGTGCTGCGAATTGACCCAAGACCCTTGCTTCCCATACCACCACCCCACCACTAGAGTCGAACTGAGTCATTGACCACCCCATCGGAAAGGTTTAGACAAGATAAGTAAGTGTTATACATTGGGGACAATAGAATGAAGATAGATGACTCAAGCGTAAACGCATGAGAGAGCGCGGATGAAGCGCTACACAGTTGGGAAGTGTGGCCACCACGACTCGAAAAGCTGGCGATCATCCTTCGCTTGAATGGGGCCTCCTGGAACCCCAGGCCACTTAATATGCGGAATATCAGGATTTCTCGAAGCAGGATACCGAACCACCCCTGCGTCACCCGACCAATCGAAGTCTACTACTTTCAACTCCACTGCACCGTCAGACCCAACCGATGCCAGCTGTTTGTCGGCGTCTAACTTGATCATGATGTTGTTCGAACGAAAATCACCGTGTACCATCCTGGCTTCCTCCAGAATAGATAGGATACGGTAGAGAGCATCCGCGATAGCAGTTCGCACAGTCGGAGATTTAAACACTCCGCTGTACTTGCTCTGAGAGAGGTCATACAGCGGCGTCCAATGGGACTCGAGATGCTCCATAATGAATGCTGTAGGGGCGCCTTCTATAACTTTGCGGCCGTATAGCTTGGGTGCGTATCCACGCGAGGCAAGAAGCTTATGCACTTTTTCACCGTACGCCTGAGGGATAAGCTTGATGAAGACGCGTTCGGGTTCCAAATTGCTACGCGTCAGTAACGCTGAGAAGCTCATACGGCGGGTAAAATGAGACAGCTTCCAGTCCTTCAGGCTGCCGAGTGGCGCATTATCGTCTATTGACATGCAATCAGGGTAGATCCTGGGCGTTAACGGTTTGTGTTGATGCCGTTGGGGCGTTGGAGTCAGCCTGGGTGACGAGTATAAGGTAACACTAGATGAAAAGGTCATGGTTGGAAGTCACACACTTCTTCAATGATTCGATACCACAATGAAGGGCATATAGGACTTGTGCAAGATCATTCTTACGCCGATTCGTCTCGTCCGCGAGCATAAAACATGGCCGTATTAATGGCTCAATCACAGCATTGGAACCGTCGTAGAAGGCACCGGACACAGCCAAGATAGGACCTGAGTAATGCACAACTTGATCAGGTGCAGAGAGAGCGAGAAACAAACTGTAGGACACACCTATCACACATACTAAGAATGCCGGAGCTCCCTCAATCGGGGAATAGGTTTGGCGATATATGTCGTAATCTCGGGCGACTTGCATGTAAACTTCACCATCATAACCGATCTCCCCTGCGTCTTCGCGAAAGACTAATATTCGGCCTGCGGACTCGAGTGTGCGTCCAACAAACCCAGAGCAGGCCTCGTCGGGTGATGCGATATAACGCTGGTTTCGCCAATCATTGAAGAGGCCGCGGGTGCACCTATCAAACTCATTCGATCTTTGGGTTCTGCTTGAATAAGCGCCGCCCATGGAATCGCAAAGGGAATAGGCGGCGCGTAGTGCCTGCGTTGCCACAGAGCGTCCAAGTGGAAGTGGGGATTCTGCCTGAATAGTGAAAACTCTGAAAACATCATGGAGCGTCGATATGGGAATGCCACGTTCCCTAGATGGTCTACAACAAAGCAGGTGATCGACTTTCACCAGCGCACTGCCCCAATCGGCGGCAAAGTCAGAGGGAGAAGGTTTCTGGTGTTTATGCTTGCCGTAACAGACACAAAAGTGGTCGTAGGCTTCGTTGCACATATCAACTATACGTTCTACAAGAAAGAGCGCAAACAATCTCAGTTTTTACGACATGCCACCAGGGAAACAGGTGAAACCTAGGCCAGCAGCAGGCGGTAGCCTTGAATCGAAGAAATTCCCATGAATTTCAAGGTTGCCGTCATTTCTGAGGAAGACGTTGACCATTGCGAGTAAATCCAGCACCTGGTTAGAGAGATCATCTGGAAGGTTGGCCCTGGTTAACTTGAGACGCTCTTGCAAGAGCTCCAGCTGGCTTCTGAGAGTTTGAGCTGCCTGCAAAGCAACTTCCAACGTCGTGTCGTCCAACTTGGGGCGTTTTCGTACTGGCTCCTCGTCTGATGACTGGAGGGGGCCTGAATCTCGCGACGGATTGAGAGGTTGTGACGAAGACATTGAAGAGCTAGTATGGAAGCTGAGCGACACTGATACAGTACTGATTAGAGTAGTACTGATCAGTGACACTGATAGGAGACAATAGACTTGCGTGCGGCGAATAGACAGCCCGTCACGTGCACCCCTAATGCGCAATGCTTCTTCAAGCAAGTTGAAGTTACTAGCGGCCGCCAACACATTGTCGACTTCATTCTCCCTTGCTTGCGCCGAGGGCCAAGTTGTGCTTGACATTATTATGATTGGCTTGTTGATCTTTACTCAATGCTTACCCCTAGATTAGAGGCGCCTGCACACCCATCGTAAGGTTGCTTCCATAATGGCCAAAAACTGCTCCTTCAACTTTGAACTTTGAATACAACTTCTTACAGAGAGTTGAGTTGGGGTAAATTGTAATCCTATACTGTGGCATATATGCAAATACACTGGTTACCTCCTTGCACATACATTGCTGTAGTAGCAGCCTGACTGTATAGTTATAGTTGTCTGACAAAAAATTTGTATGCATCCACAGTTGTTGTTGTAAGCTGAAATGAAGCGGGAGGTAGGACAGTGCTCAACGGCAAGAATTTACTTGGGCAAGCTCAACAATAGCACTCGACTTCAGATTTTTTGCGGAGGATAGGAGCTGATAGGAGAGGCACTCAAGCACATGACCTGAATGAACACATGACACAGTTACCAAAAAAGGCGACACAAATAAGGAACGACCCTGTGACCTTGCAAGCAAGGTAATTCGACGAAATAGCGAAGATGGTTATGAAATATACAACAATGTTTGCAGTGTTAACTACTACTTGGTTGCTACATACAATGATAATCGTAATGTCCGTTTAGCGTCCATGATACAAACAGTGCATCGAAGTAAGTCCAAAGAGCTACTACATCTCCTTCATCGGCAGCTAAAGTAATTGCCAGGAATAACAGCGGGGCAACCTGCAGTATCTGCAGCAATACGCATAAGCTAATAAACCCAAACAATGAAAGTATTCAACGTCGGTCTCACCTCTGTCAAGCGGGCAGTCATTATAATCATCGCAGCATTTGATACAAGCACGATTATCAGACGGCTCAATCAATTCCACATAATGTTTATATCTACACGTTTCAATCAGCTTATACTGGGGAGTTATCGGCGTAATGCTGCGAACTTACCCGAGACACTTGCTTCCCCGAGGGTTACCCAAACCGCCATCCCCACCGCTGGAGTCATATTGACCACCACCATCGGAAGGGTTTAGACGGTCGAGCTGACTGGAATTAATGCAACCCGTCACTATATAACCAATCCATCAGCGAGATGGTCTCAAAGGAAGTAAGCTATTCATACACTGGGCGAAACGTTGACCAGTGCGACCTTTTCCTGTTTTAAATTCCACTTGTCCAGCCTTCCAAAATCCACCGGGTAGTGTGCCTTGACTGGCATCGTAGTGGCCTGCAGGTGAACAGTAGGTCTTCATCCCTCCGGGTCGTTCGCTATCACCAATATTCGTGTGCGCATCACTATCCAGCGGATATGATCAGCTACCACGCATGAAAGACGGAGTGAAGAAACATACCGTGGTACAATTATACTAGTCATACTCGTTCAGTAAAACTCTTGAGCATTAACTCTTTGAACTTACCAGAACTTATTGGCGTCGGTGACATAGACGATATTATCAGGACTAGGTGCTCTCGACTCCAAGCTATTGGGGAGAGCATAGGTGGACAGCGCGAGCAGAGAGATGAAGGCAAAGTTGCGCATTGTCTCGCAGGCGTGTCCTGGCACCAAGAATGAAGGTGGAGATACTAGTGTGCACTAGTGCGTCTGCACTTCAACTACATGTCTCTTTCCCTTATGTATGAAAAGACCATTCTCCTTTTGGATAGGACGACACATTATTTCGGGTGCAGATGAGGACAAGCAAGAGCTGGACTTGCTTCCCTGCACTTCATGATCATATGTGACGCGAATGGAGGCTGATGCCCGCGTCGCGCTCAAACACGCGTTTTCCTAAGCACTTCTCACATGTGCTCGGTTCCAAACAGAGCTGTACAGAGGAGATGATCTTCCCTTCTTGATGCTCTCGTCTTCCGGTGATCCTTGCCCATCGGTTTGCGCCAGTCTGAGTTTGGAGTCTGGCCCTTGGAAGGTATGAGGAGGAAAGGTGGGCCGGAGTTGCGATTAGTACATACGCTCGACAAGGTATATTCCAACCTGATATTCATCTTCCTCGAGCCGGGTCATATGCCTTTAAGCTCAAGGGCATCCCCATCTGAGACGCCAAAAACAACCACCTGGGCTCGATCGGTAAATTTACTAGACGTTGAAATAAATTTACTATTGTACTATAGTACCGCAATGTTAACCCAAGATACAGCAATCAAATTCGGCACGCCCCTTTGAAAACCGAACATATGCAACCGTGTCTGCCAGTAGTGCGTATCTATACAATATATGGCTGGCCACAGGCAATAAATAAATCGCAAACGTTCTACCCGGGTTGGAGGAAGAGTGGAGGAGAGTTAACTTTGTAGAGCACTGCCGAAGTATAATGAAAGAGATCAGACAGTCGACGATCCGTGTATCCTTTGGACAAGTGGTATATTGGTTCCGGAGGCGGCGCATCGGTCGCCCGAGTGACTGTTATGAGCAACGCTCGGCGTGGTACACTGTCCAGCCCTTGCTCTGCAAGTACCCGTCCATCGCCGTAAACGCACATCGCCTCAACTCTCTTTCCAACAACCAGACATCGTCGCAAGTTATGACGCCGCAATCGTGTAGGACGCATATCGCGTCTAGGAACCACGTACGCGAGCTGAACTCGGCTCCATGCCGATCTATCACCCTGCCATCATCGACCTTCGGGATGTCTACCGTCTTGAACATAGACAGCAATCCGTCCGCTCCGACGACGTCCTGATAGTCCCCAAGACTCTCCAGATCCCCTAACCGCACAATCGCAACAGTCAATGGCGATCCCACAATATCCTTGCTCCCCATCTCGAAGACCCACCGATTAGCGTTGTTCAAATCGTTCACGACATGAAAGATTGTTCCACCAGAGCCGATCGGTGACAGGGATGGATCCGGCACAAAGAATGCCCAGTTCCATGATGCAAGATCTCCACGATAGGTCAATAAGGCGTAGAGACGACCGGGTTCCAGACTGCTTGTCGGATGGAGAGTGGAACGGGTGGAAACTGTGCCTTCGGCGTTTTCTTCAGAGGAATTTGGACTGAACATTCTACGGTTCTGGTTATGATGATGCGAAAGAAGCCAAAGCGCAGAGTTCGAGCGGTATCTTGACGCTAACAAGTCAGATTGTTTGACTACGGACATGATCAGTATGATGAACAAAGGAGAAAAGAGAAGCTGAAGGACTCACTCAAACGTGCTTGATATACAAATCCAGAATATGCAGAGAAAGTTGAGAACTTCCAACAGCTGATAAGGGCGATTTTCAGGGTTCCGGAAGCTTCTGGGTGCAAGGTGAAGGCTGAATCCCCTCAACCTTCAAAGGCATTTCATGTACTCATAATACGTAACATACATCGCTGCTCAGAGAATTGGGATAGAAGTCGAATAATTAAGGTACCAAGGCCCACCCTTAATCAACCTAGAATCTCTAAAATCGAATCCCCGGCTAGAACATCTCGACCAATGAGACAACATATCGAATAAAAGCCTCTAATTATGCATTTATGTCTAATCAGGATCGTCTCGCGATGTCAGAATAGGTGGCTAATCCAGTGTTCGATGAAGTACTGCAAATTTCGAATCAGTCCTCGCAGGTGTGTTCGCTAGCTGCGCTCGGACCACCCATGCATCAGGTTTTCAGGGGTGTGGGAATGCGATTCTTGGTGCTTGTGTGCTGAAAGGCTGTTTTCCGAACGTGCGCTTATATTTATTTGCCTGGTCACTCCCTGCGCATCATCCATTCTCACCCGTCAATAGGCATTGGGCTAAAAGGGGTCGTTTTCCTTTTGCATGTTTTCCCTAGGGTAACTTATCGCAGGCCACGCAGTGAATTGTAGGATATCCTGATGCAGGCGTTTCAAGATTGACTATCCTTAAATCTTTGCTTCGCATTTTATCACATTTATAACAACACTGCGCTTACGCTAGACAGCTGGGTTCGTCAAGTGGTGGTCCGGAAGCAGACGAGCCAACCAGTCAAATACGTTTTTCAGGGCAAGGCTAAGTCGAATGCGTACCGTGGGCCAGTGGGTATTGGCGACGATCAACGGTGGATCGAGTTCGGGCCTACCCTATGCGGCTGTTTAACGTTTGGAGTTATTCATACCCGTTTCTACCTAGTGGTGACAGCTACCTATGTGCGTATGCTATGTACTGCGACCGCAGCAGATGCAATCACTCATATGAGTTCCAGCCGATGAAGGATGATTAGGACTGAGGATAGCCCGCCAACAGTGCATTCGGAGCACATCAGTCTTGTCGTAGCAACCGATACGGGGCATAGTCAGGTACCTGCGCCTAAGCCGTTTGACTGGCACAGTCGAAGTGTCGCAAGTCCCTGGTCCTGCGCTACGTCGACATTCACTGCCCTTCCTCATACCTATCTGTGCAATATGAGCGTTTGCTCGCGCTAGCGCCCTAGTCTATTGAGGCGCGTCTCGTGGTAGTACAAGCGCATTTGTTCAGTCCGATAGGTATGGAAGTCCAGGCAGCCAGCTCAGTCCGCTGATGACCTCTGCTCGGTGATGTCTCCAGGAACTTGCCATGTGACAGCATGCTGCTCTCCTCATCGCTGTCTGGGATCGACTACACTCCCGAGCATCAAACTGCTTGACATGCTACCATGTATGGCTGCCCTGGCTCGTATTGCTGTCAATCGCACTTGAGGCGTGTGTGAGCTGAGTCATCTATCCTACATACCATCTCTGTAGCTCTATGTATATATAGGCTGCTCCTTCATCTTGGGTTCTACTGTGAATCTACCAAATACCTTTTTGCAAGTATGTGATAATTGAATCCACTATGCTTCACATTTGATTGATGTACTTCAAGACAAGCTCAATTCAAATTATTATTTTTATCCACCTCTCAGAATGGACATGAAAATAGAGCCAGCAATGGTAAGATAAATCAAAATGCTGAATGATCTGGATCTTACCTAACTAAACCAAATCAGGAGAAAGATACCCTCTACATGGACATTGCTCTCATGTTCCACTATGAATCTCTCAGAGCATATCCACTTGGACACCCAAATCATACCCAGGCATTGATTGACCTTGGTTGTGCTCTCTGCACACTACACCAGCAGGAATGGCTTAACTGGGGAGAGTTCAGAGAGGGCCTTGCATATCTTTGTGAGGCTGCAACTCTGATTTCTCCCCACCACCAAGACTGCTGGGAAGCTCTGCACTGTCTTGGTGATGCCATTTTCATTGCAATATTGTGCTTCAAAAGCCCTAGACTTGCTATTGGAGCTATGTCTATTTACTGCAATGCAGTTGTATTTGCTGCAGAAAAGCATATAGACTTATTAGAGCAACTTGTTACTGTGGCAGGTACACTAAGCATATGCTATTGCCAGAGAGGAAAAGCAAAGAATTTAAGACTTTTTGTTCAATGCTGCCAGCATGTTCAAAATATAAT
This sequence comes from Pleurotus tuber-regium, assembly GCA_014058305.1. Taxonomy (NCBI): domain Eukaryota; kingdom Fungi; phylum Basidiomycota; class Agaricomycetes; order Agaricales; family Pleurotaceae; genus Pleurotus; species Pleurotus tuber-regium. The sequence continues at coordinate 1,516,897 of JACFYU010000023.1, forward strand.
CTCTTTAGGCAAGGATGCATTATATCAGTATGAAATGGTCAAAATTCAACAAAGTAGTAATGCTCATGCACTGCAGAACATCATTATATGGGCCCATCATGATTTCCATCAAGGGCATGGATATTATAGACATATCATGAACATCTTGGCTTTTGCTTTGGCAGCGCAGACAACATGTACAAAACAAGAAGATGTTATGAAAATGGCTATAACTTTTCAGATAGAGGCATGTAGTACATATCAACCTATTGATCATCCATGTAGAGGATTATTGCTAAACAGCCTTGGAGACTGTTTGCAACAGCGGTTTCAAAGCTTTGAACTAATAGAAGACTTGGAAGAAGCAGTGGGCTATTATGAAAAGGCACTTGAACTAAGCTCTATTGACAATCTACAAAGAATATCATCACTGATTAATCTGGCCAGTTGCTTATGGCTGCGGTTTAAGCAGTTGAAAAAATTTGAGATCTTAGAAGCAGCAGTGAAATGTTATTATCAGGCACTTAGCTTGCAGCCCATTGGTCATCCAGATAAAGCAAGATGTTTGAATAATCTGGGATACCATTTGTTGCAGAGGTTTGAACATTTGGGTAAAATAAAAAACTTAGAAGAGGCAGTGAAATGCTATTATGAAGCACTTAGCTTGTGTCCTATTGATAACCCAAAAAGAGCAATATCATTGTCTGGTTTGGGCTGTTGCTTGAAGTTACAATTTGAACACCAGGGCAGGATCCAAGACTTGGAACAGGCAGTGAAATGCCATTATGAAATACTTAGCTTGTGTTTCATTGGTCATCTTTGCAAAGCAATAACATTGAATAATCTGGGCAATTGCCTGGTGTTACAGTTTGAGCAGTTGGGCAGGACTCATTACTTAGAAGAGGCAGTGAAATGCCATTATGCAGCACTTAGTTTATTTCCTGCTGACCATTCAAACAGAGCACTGTCATTGAATAACATAGGCAACTGCTTGGTGTTACAATTTGAGTATTTGGGAGGAATTCATGATCTTGAGGAGTCAGTGAAATACCACTATGAAGCACTCAGCTTGTGTCCTGTTGGACATCCAAACAGAGTAATAGTACTGACTGGTCTGGGTGGTTGTTTGCAATCACAGTTCAAGCAGTTGGGCAAGATTCATGACTTGGAGGAGGCAGTGAAATACCTTGAAGAAGCACTAAGCTTGTATCTCATTCATGATGATTCAAACAGAGCAACAACATTGACTAATCTGGGAAATTGCTTGTGGTTACGGTTTGAGCAATTGGGCAGGATTCATGATATAGAACAGGCAGTGAAATACCATTATGAAGCACTGAACTTGCGTCCTGTTGGTCATCCAAGAAGAGCAATGTCATTGTCTGGTCTGGGTCATTGCTTGAAGTTACAGTTTGAACAGCTGGGCAGGATTCATGATTTGGAACAGGCAGTGAGATATCATTATGAAGCACTTAGCTCATGTTCTATTGGTAATTTGGATGAATCAATCACATTAGCTAATTTGGGAAGTTGCTTACAGCTGAGATTTAAGCAGTCAGGGGAAATCCAAGACTTGGAAGATGCAGTGCAGTGTCATAAAAAAGCCAGTGGTCTATGTTTTCAAGGAATTTGCCTTCAAGCCAGCAACTTGAGTTTGAATCATCTAGAGTCACAGCTTCTACAAAGAAATTCTCCTACTGCTTCACCATATGATTTGATAAAGCTGTTGTCACAGTTGAGCCTGAGTACCTATGATCAGACCAAGGTTTCTGTTATGCCCAATTCTCAGCAACATCAGATTGAAAACCTTATTGAACTTTGCTGTGCTCTTATCACATTATTTGAAATTAAAGGTGAAAGACAGGTCTTAGATCTGGCTGCTCAAATTGTTAGTCTTGCTCAGAATCATGAGTCTTCAAACCATCCACATATGGTCTTTATCTTTAAATTTCATGCTCAAATACTTTTGTACATCTTGCCTCTTGTATCCGCATCAGTGGATATATTAAGCCTTGCATTTGACATGTATCAAACAGCTGCAAGCCATCAAACAGCTAAGAGACAGGCCTGCCTAGAAGTAGCCATTGAGTGGTCAAGGGCAGCTGAAAAGCATGGTCACCCTTCTGCACTTGAAGCATACTCTTTTGCCCTAAACCTTCTTGAACAATATCTTGTTATCCAGCCAACTATTGAGCAACAGGAAAGGGTGTTGACCTCAGTAAAAAGTGTCCCTGGATCATTTACAAGTGATGCTGCTGCATGTGCAGTCTCTATGATGGATTATGAAAAGGCTATTCAGCTGTTGGAACAAGGCAGAACAATATTATGGTCTAGGATGCATGGGTATAGACAATCACTTGAAGATCTTTATTTAACAAATTCAAATCTTGCACAACAGTTTGAAAGACTAAGCTTACAATTAGAAGCTTTGGCTTTATCCTCAACAAGGCCCTCAGGAAATACATCTAGAAGTGAATATGAAGATCCATGGATGAGAAACCAGAAGTTAGTAGAAAAATGGAACCATGCTGTTGCAAGCATAAGACAGATAGATGGCTTTTCAGATTTCCTTCAAGCAGTACCTTTTCAGGCATTAAAGCAAGCTGCAAAGGAAGGACTGGTCATTGTGATCAATATACACACAGAACATTCAAAAGCCCTTATTGTAAATTGCACTGGTTCCCCTAATTGTGTTTCTCTCCCAAAGGCGAAATATGAATATGTTGTTGGATTGGTTCATGCATTTCAAACTGCACTTCAAATGGGTATGAATATGCCCAACACTAAATCCAAGCAAATAGTTAAGGCATTGAGAAGTTTGTGGAGCAAAGTTGTCAGGCCAGTGGCTAATGCTTTGTCAAGCCTGGGTGTCTCCAAAGGTTCCAGAGTGTGGTGGTGTCCAAGCTCTCTGCTATCAACTCTCCCTCTCCATGCTGCAGGCCCTTACAAGCCTGGGGAGCTCAATTTCTGTGACATGTTCATATCATCATATACTCCAACTTTAGCAGCCTTGATAAGAGCCAGGGCAAACTCAGAAGGCTCATCTACTGTTCCCAGAGTCTTAGTCATGGGCCAACCAGGAGATAATTTTGAAAATGGTATGGCACTTCCAGAAGTCAGGCAGGAATTGCACATTATTCATAATATAGCTAAGTCTTCCACAATCGTTGCTGCAGGTGAAGCCACCAGGGAGTCAGTGCTTAGACTTATGGCTGCTCATACTTGGGTTCATTTTGCTTGCCACGGCAATGTAGAAGAAAAGCAGCCTTTTCAATCATACTTCTCCCTACACAATGATGAGCACCTTACACTTTTGGATTTAATGAAGATCAAATTGCCCCATGCAGAGCTGGCATTTTTATCTTCATGCAACTCAGCCAATGTTGCAGGATGTGATCAGCCTGATGAAATGCTTAGCTTTGCAGCTGCAGTTCAGTTTTGTGGATTTAGATGTGTAGTTGGAACACTGTGGCCAATGATGGATTCAGATGGGCCAGAAATAGCCAACCACTTCTATAAGTACATGTTTGGATATGGTAATGGAATGGTGACTTACAAGAACTCGGCTATGGCTTTACATCAAGCAACATTAGCAATGAGGGATAGGGGAGTACATATTTCTAGATGGATTAATTTTATTCACATTGGTGCATAAGTAAAATACCTTTTTTATAATAGTAGCCAGCTTACTTCCTATATCATTTTGTTTGTCTATTTTACAAATTGTGAAGGTTGCTCCTTTTAACAACTTTGCTACTGTTAACCATGGTGAGTAATTTCTGATAATTCGATCGACTTCTATCTATCAAAACACGAAGCAAATAGCAGGATTGAGTACATAACAAGTCTACAGGTAGCTTTACAAATTAAACTGCTCAATAATAGCGTAGCATCAAATGACAGGAGGATGAACAATATGAAAGCCGTGTTACCTTTTCATTCATTGTTGTGTAATTTCATAATAGACGTTCTTTCACGCTGACAGCCCTAATCCATATCTCTCCGGGACGGCTAAAGGCAAAAATGCAATAAATATGAGAGTACTCCCTCAGAATGTAGGGGGTGTATACCCACCTGCGCTCCCTCAAAATCCGAAAAACTTTCTTACTCTCTTTATCTTTTGGTGATGCAAACTTTTCGCGAGTCGCAATTGCGCGAGGCGGGAATGCACCTGGTCCACATCGGTCCTGGAGATCGGCGAGGGATTCATTGGTTCCTTCCGTCTCGACGATGACCGTTCCATACCACCCAGGGTCAACGAAAAGACCGTCCGTGTCAGGAATGGGGATACGCAAAGTATGGCCCAGGTTAGTATGCGAGCGAGAACCAGCTCTTGACGAGGGTCGAGATGATCCTCGGCCTCCAGGACGAATGGTGAACGACGACCGATGCACCCATCGGACGACATTATGGTACGCCCCTTGCGGTCTGCAAAACTGCTTCAGACCCATCTTTTACAACATATAGGCACAGAATCACTTACGTCTCCGTCCGCACTCGATCCTGAAGGAGCTGCAAGTTTGCAGCAATTTCTTCGCCCCACGGGCTGACATCAATATGCGCGATGGGATTGCTAGAGGATGCACCCGTACGAATAACTCGATGGAAGTACGAAGGGGGAAACGCCAAACTATGCATATACTTTGGAAGGTCTCCCACACTCGAGTACGTATAATCGAGGTCCTGCAGGTATTAAACGTGGCATAATCAGTCTAATTGACACTTGAACCACAAGATGATCAAAAAATCTCACGAGAAGGTAACTTCCATCCCACACCATCCTCCCTACATTACCTTCGTCACCCACCGCAACATCCCACACAACGTCGCCAAGACGCATGAGATCCATCACCCCAGCCCGTCTCAGCTCATTCTCACAATCCAGAACACCAGCATCAGAAAGCCACTCTTCCTGAGAAGGGACGAAGACGCGCAACAATGGCGCACGACGAAGACGGTATAAAGGCGAACGGAAGGTCGGTGACCACAAAGTGGCCGCGTTTGAAACGCCACCATGGGCGGATGAATTAGCATGCGAATGAGACATCGACGACGGCGACGGTGCACGACTGGAGACGCTCCCTGCGGAACGAGCAGGTGAAGCAAACCCAGTGTGGTTGTAAATGGCCGGAGGAGGCGGGCGAGGTTGTCGGGCGACATGAAGATTATAGTCGGCTTCCGCCTGAGCTCGAAGACGGAGAACAACCCGTGTATACGCTCTAGCACAAGCAGCGAGACAACGAACAGTCTCTAGGATGCGTTCATATCCATCCATAGCCCGATTAGCGCGTGACTGAATGTAAAGTCCCGCTATGCGAGCATATTCATGCGTAGGAGTAGAGACGCCTCGCATATAATCATTGAGGTCCTATGCGAGCGGCAAAAGACGGTGAGTAACATCAAAGTACAGCAGCGATGTAATTCACCTTGATAGTCAAAGGCAGTGGATCTGCACCTTCGTACGTCCACCTCGTATACCCCACAGTCGACAGATACCGTTCCAAGATAACCTCTCTCAACTCCGCACCTTCAATCAGCAAACTACGTATCTGCTTGTTTACACTCGACAACGCAGACCAATGAGAAAACGACAGATACGTTAACAACGCCGAGAGCAGGTTCGGGTCAGCGAGGAACAACTCCAATGGGAATGGGTTCGGGGGTCTATCCTTCCCAAGGGGTACATCCGCCATAAACGCAGGGGGCGCCTTCCCCAGCCCCTCACCCCGGCGCTTGGTTCTCGCTTCGTGGTAGCTTTCAGGCGATTCGGGGGAGGAAGCAAGAGTCTTCGCAGCCGAAGCCGGATCCGGATTCCCGTCCTCACTCCCAGCTGCTGAAACACCCTCCGCACTTTCCACCGACGTGGGTTTTGAATGTGTCCTAGCACGCTTCTCACGCCCATGCCCAAGACTTGAGACCGACTCGTTCGAAGAGAGTTTCGACGGCGTCCGGCGATGATGGTGCTTGGACACCGAGTCGCCTCCAGAAGGTTTCAGCATCTTCACACCTTCCACCCTCGCAAAGGGATCATCATCCAATAACATACTATCCTCGTTCCCATGATCGTTCACGCTCGTATCGCTGGGTGGAAGGAGCCGCGACGATACAACGGGCGTACCAGATCGAGCTTGGGATTGACCGCCGTTCGAAGGGGACGAGGTGTTAGTCGCAGAACCATTGATCCCCGCCTGTGAAGAACGCATGGAGATAGTTGACTTCGACAGCTTGCGGACATGGTGGGACGACGTCCGATTATTGAGTGGACTCGCTGAACGTGGAGCCGACGATGGCCCGCTGCTGTCAAGACGTCGATCAGGCGAGTTGACACTGACGGTACTAGTGCTTAGCACGGAAGGCTTTGACAGCTGAGCGTCCGGAACTCTTGGCGACGCGGCCAAAGCTCGAGGTGGGGTTGTTTGAGGCTGCTTCGGTGGCGTTGGAGGAGGTGTAGAGGTCACTTGGTGAGAGTTGGACAACGTACTAACTGCGTCAGGAGGTACACTCGTCGCGCGCAGGCCGTTGAGTACGTTTGTCGAAGGAAGGGGTGAAGGCCTACTCAACGGAGAAGGGCTAAACTCCATGGGCGGAGACGGATACGCCCTCGCTGCCGCTGTTGGCGACATTCTCGCACTCCCATTCGCAGAGCTAGCAACTGTGCTCTTTCTCCTATCATCCTGCTCAACAACATGCATAGCAGAGAATATAAGAGGTTTTCCAGGCATCGGTGGTTGCTTATCAAGCTTGGAGGACAAAGGCGGGGGAGGGGATTGTGAGTATGAATGCTGCTGTGGTTGTTGTGGCTGATGATACGAGTCTTCAAGTACCAGTCCGAACATTCCCTGGTGTGCATTTTCCGATGATCCAGGAGGAGATGGATATGTATGTGCATTCGAAGAAAGGGGAACGGGGATCTTCGCCCTGGGACTAGGAGAAGCTTCTTCTGGGCTAGGCGCCGGTAGTGGTGGCGTAGCCTTCGAGGCTATTCGACGTTCATCGGGAGGTGAACGCGAGATGGGAGGCGTCTGTGGTAGCAAGCGATCTGGTCGTAACACCTGCCGGCATAAGAAGGAATGACCAAGCCCAATCAGTAATCGGTAACCACTCCTCGTTTGTGAATGATTGAATGATAATGACATGACATCACAATGGAACAAATATATCGCTGATAGACATTCACAGGTTTCACAGAAGACCAACATTTCAAAGGGATAGATGATAGATGAAGGGGGAGAATGGAGGAGGGAAGAAAGGACTCACCGACTTGAGTTTTCCTATAGCCATTGGTGACGATGGTTCTGGATCCGGGAGGTTGTGATTTGGTGAACTGGTGGGACTTGGGAGCTGAGCGACGCCGTTTTTATACACATGCGGGGAGGAAGACTGTACCTAATAAAAAACAAAAACACGAACGTTAGCGAAAGCAAAACGATGACGCAAAAAAGGTATAATAAATAATTCGGAAAAGTAGATCGCGACAGATGCTCTGGTTCTCCCTACAGTCGAACCCAATCGCCGTTAGGTTACATAGCTATACCTAACATCCCGTCGACGATCGGGGAACGAACAACGGTCGCGTACAACTAAGGTGAAGACCGCTACAAGACCAGAGAGACCTGCCCCTGGAAAGCCACGAGGGGTGGACAAGTGACTTCACAAATATGTTATGTACGAGCTAAACCTTCCAAGAAGATTAAGGACAAAACTGTATTCACCAGTTCGGCCTGCATGGATGTCCGATGCGATAGTCGTACGTTCCCCTGCGTGGACACGACGGCAACGGGTGCCTTTGAGGGGGAAACTCTATGAACAACATTCGGTGGCAAGGTGGATCGAAGCTGGTTCAAATCAGGTGAAGCTGGCACCACAGCACTCGTACGTCTGGATACTGGATTGCCCTCCATACGATGAGCAGCTGATTCACTTGCCTCATCGCGAGAAGGAAGAACGTTTCGGAGGGTAGGGCTCCGAGTCGTCGAGGGTAGATCATTACTACTTGAGCCTATTAGGATTTGCCGATTCTGAGCTGGCTTTTGTTGAGGGTAAGAGGGGGATACAGATTCAAGGCTATGGGCCTGAGGGGAATCGCGGACTTGAACAGGTAAACGTGACGACATAGAAGCGAGAGGCGTGGTTTCTTTTCGCGGGACTGCGTGATGATGAGCTACAATCGGAGCGTTATTATTACGGTCTTGAGATGATGATAATACAGGGTTTGGCAAAGGTTTTGTGGTTCGTACAGACGGTGATACAACATGGTCGTGAGGTGGGGGTGTCGCATAGGTTGAAGAACGGCGATTCGTAGAGGCATGGACATGGGTAGGTTCTGGGCTTCTACGCTTGGCAGAAGATGATGGTCGTGGGGTGTGCTTCGACGCAGTTTGGGGGGCTTGTGCCTGTTGATGTGGGGCGGGTTTGTACCACGACTCGGGAGGGGGACTTTTCCGCGAGCTCACAATAGTTCTACCGCCCACCCCCTGACTCTGAGAGTCCCTCCGAACATTACTACCCAGCGCCATGGGACCAGAAACAACTTTTGGAGGCGTAGCGGCTACATTTGTCGAACTTTTGTTGGAAGTTGCAAACCTAGCGTACAACGGCGGTAGAGACTGTGGAGGTGCACTCGCAGGTTCTGGTCTCGGTTGAACTACCACCTGCTGCTGCTGAGGGTTTGCATTGCGCTTGCTTTCCGAGGTGGGCTTTTTGCGAAGGAAACCGGCCATCGCAAGGGGGGGTATACGGTCAAGCAGAGGGTAAGGGAGAACACTCGAAGAACAAGAGGACTGGCTGATAATTAAAACATGCAGAAGGCGTTATGTAATTTCAACCTTATGATCGAAATAGGAACATAAACTTACAACACCAAGGCAACCAGTGACTCTGCTCGAGTTGCTCGAGTTGCTAACAAAAAATACGGTCCCTTAATGATCTACCCGTATGCGCCCCCCAAAAAGCTTCTAGTTGGAATGAGAAGACGACCGACGAATGGATTTTCCTTCTAAAGGAAACCCTCAGTTCAATTCTTACCGTGCGAAACAGAACGTCAGCCTAAAGACCTCGAGGCGACGCAGAAAACGCATGCTTGATACGAAACTCGCTGGCCAACACAAGCTCGTCGGTTGGCCCAAGCATGCAGCCACATCAGATGTTTCCCTGCCCAGAAAATCATGTTCGTCTTTGCCCGACATCCGTTGCCCCGTATTAGAAAACCCCGGGCGCAACACCGCGCAAGACATCAACGACGCATGTATGACACAATGATCAATGTCATGAGGCCGCCAGTACGTCAATTTGCGAGGAGCCGACGAAATCAAAAACAAAAATAGTGTTTCGCCGAGGTTCGTCAGTGCCCTAGAATGATGCGAGCGATGCTTGACAAAAGTAGAGTCACTGGAGTACCACGCTTTCGGCATCTTATCGTAAGCGACCTATTTACTATTAGCATCCGTTGAAAAATCTGATAGAAAACCGTAATAACGAGGGGAAAACACGCGAAATACCATTACATGATCTGAGGAGTACAAGGTCAAGAATATTGGCGCCCTAAGAGAAAGGACCGAATCAGATAAAGATAACTTTATACAGGTTTCTCGGAGGCGAGATGTGCTCAAAGCTTAATATGTGTCACCAGTACAAGGAGATACTCCACCATACGCCACCTCACCATCTGTAGAATGAAGCCATAATCCAAGTCACTCTTGCGGTTAGGCGCGGCTTTAACGGCACCTAGTTTCGATGCAGTGTCATCCCTACATTAACCCATTCATCCGTTCAAGGCTTCAAGCTAGCTGGCTGGGTTTTTAGCGAGGAAAGACGTTCAGAATCAACCCAAGCACCGATAAGCGGTGGCGGTGGCATCTATTCGCGTTTATCTGACCGTCATCTGCAGTACTCAGGCATAGTTTTCTGAGTGTCTTTATCGCGAGAATTCCTTGGCACTTGCAACTCGCAAATGAGATTAGATTGAATGACAGTGACCAGATGTCTAACACACAACGATTTAGGAGAGAATGTATCCAAAAAAGGAGTACAAAACCTCTAGGAATCAAGTTTAAATCTACCATATGCTCAGCAAAGAACATCTTACTCACTGATTGTCTTACATCAACTTGATATATCAGCCTGGAAGTCAATTGTTGGAGACGGACGGGCGGGAGTGTAGAGAATTGACTCTCGCCCGGTCTAAGATAGAGGCTGGGTGCAACCGCACAAGAAGACATTTCGCCATGAGGCTTGAGCTAACTCGACGCCACGATCCAAGTAAAGAACACATCAATAGCAACTGTGCCGAGAGGCTAAATTTCAGTTGAAGCCAGCCTTTCAGAGGCGTTCAGACGCTGCAGCTAGTCAGTCAGGTAGTTAACGAGGAAAGATGTTCAAAGTTCTGGCAGTCAGTGGCGAGGTGCACAAGCCCCCCGAACGATGGCAACGGCGAATTTGCCCCTACCTGATCACTTGCGAGGCTTCTCAAATCGTCCCCATCCAAATGAGGCACGGTGGATCATCGTCTCTGCTGCTCAAGCGTATGGATTCCTTATTTTCGCTTCGATGAGGTTGATCCTGAGCGAAGGCATGACGCTTCGCCCTCATGAGAAAGGAATAAGCAAATGGCGATGAATGAACTTCTCGAAATCCGCTCCTGCTTCTACGATTTCCGTAGTCTCTGAACCTGCTATGAACCAACACGCTGATTGGACTACTGCCATCAAGTGACGGGTGATTGTGAAGACCCCCGAAAGGATGAGCATGACTCGGATAGTTGAACTTACTTATCCGATAGGTCGTAAATGGAGCGCCTCTATTACAGATAAGAAAGCACCCTTCCCGCCAGAAACTGGCCTCCTGAGTAACATCTGACTCCTCCTTAAGGCGTCGTCTGATCTATTATTGAGTTTCGAAAGAGATTGAAATCGTCGGCGTAGTTCTTAGCAACACCAACATGGAGGCTCTCTAACCTCCCCGTTATATTCGTGTAAAACCATAAGTGGTTGTCCTTGTACCTTTTATAATCAAGTCTCAGTCAAATAAGCCCCCTCCATCTACAAGGACCTATACAAGGAACGCCGTTCGTGTCAGCGTCCAGCAACAATCGAGACGCACTTACACTTTGGCCTAACGAAAATAAAGAGCATCAGCACAAACCAAGATGTACGATCCAGAAATCACACACCAGTAATGAAATGCGCTTCCTTCGAAACCAAATACGAGACTAAACTGGCTACCTCAGCCGGCGACCCATTCTTTCCAACCGCAACGCCACTTTTCAACTAGTCGCATCTCGACTATTAGCCTTCGAACAAAATAAGAGAAAAAGAAAAGGAGAAAACACACTGCTTCAGTCCATTGACCTTTTTCTAGACCGCTCTTCTGAGCATGATATTCGTCGAATTTGGCCACTGGGATAACCTCCCCAGATGAGCGCTCCAGAATATACACATTCGGAGCAATGAAGGACTCACGGAACGGTGTCTCTATCGCTCCCGGTGCGTAAGCATTAACTGTAATGCCATACTTCCCATATTCCTGGGCTTGACACAGATTTTTCGAATCTATCAAACCGCGTCAAAGATGAGAAAATGGAGGATGACCCACCTGCACTCTGCGTTAAACCGCGAATCGCAAACTTTGTGCTACTGTAGCACGCTACGTCTGGGATGCCTGTAGTATTATCCAAGAGTTTTCATCAATCATATAGCATGGCACGATGGATGCAGCATACCCTTCTTCCCAGCAATAGAGCAAGCACCTGTATCAATTATGAATCAAAAGGTATTCACCTATCATATATACGATGTATTACCCAGAATTCTGCCACCTCGCCCCTGCTTGATCATTGTCTCTGCAGCGTATTTATAACATAGGAAAGTGCCGCGAACGTTGACGGCGAATAAACGATCCCAGTCCTCCACAGTGGCTATCGTGAAGTTCATCGTCAGTTTTCGCATCATATTGTCTGGAGGGACGTACTCTCAGCAATAGGCTTATTGACTGTGATGCCAGCATTTGCAACCATCTAAACATCGTTTAAGGCTTCACAAACGGTGAATCCCCTAGACAACACTCACCACATCCAATCCCCCCAACTCACGCACCACAGTATCCACCATTTGTTTGACATCACTTTCACTGGAAACATCACCTATAATAGATATGGCCCGCCGTCCTGTATTAATTGCGATCTCGTTTACAAGGGATGCGAGGTTAGTGCTATTCGACGAGATATCATTCGCAGCGATGTCGAACCCATCAGACGCAAGCCGTAACGCTATTCCGCGACCGATGCCTTGTGCAGCCCCAGTGATGATTACCACGCCTTTTGAGGATGAATCACTGGCCATCATACGAATCAAGTTTCAAGAGGCAATTTGGAGGAGTGTAAGTAGGTGTTGATAGGAGCGAGAACTCCTGAACTGCCGCAATGCCGAATCCGAACGTCGTATCATAGATTATAGTAAGCAACGGTAGTACCATATGGCATAGCGAGTAACCCTTTAATTGACGAGTTCAATGACCCGGGGCTAGTACGATGCGGCTCGTTACGAAAGTGGGCTTCTTACGCTCAAATTCCATTGTGATCAATATTCTTCAGAATTGACTGCTTATACCACTCCTGGTTCAAATATTAGGTCGTTGACTGCAATTTACTAGCACCACCAGAAAGTAAGACCCACCCTTGCCGAAAGGCTCCTCGGTTTGGCTGCGCTATGGGAATAGAAGTGGCGGAGGTCTTGCAATATACTCAGTGCGCGAGCTAGACCGTACTGGTACCGCTTCTCACGGTTACGCTCATCCTTCTCTATCCATTGTGCTAATGATTTGACTAGAGGAAGGTCCCAACGACAAAGGCTATGAATATTCAGTACATATACGGTCCTATGTAACATGATAAAAAAATCCAGGGTATACAATTATGACCTAGTAATAAGAGAATCAACCTCTATAGGAAGCACATCCATTCCATGGACATAGTTTTCTAGTCACCTCGACCCGTGCTCTAACTCATCTTCTGAACCAATCCTCAATGAGTCAACCCTCAGCACAAGCATCCCAACTCAACCCAACCCAGCCTCTCCCTACGCCTCCCTGCTCCGGCTTATCAACCAATACCCACGCAAGCCTCCAGCCTTCCGTCCCACCACAAAAATACCAACATAATACCGACTGCATTACTCCGTCCGCCCTCTCCAAAAAGAAAAAACCTTCGAGCCTATCCAAAACGCGAAGAACGCCCCTACAACTAGCATAGCCACCCGCCACGTCCTGTTTCACATTCGATGTGTGAACCATTGTCCTTGGTTGGACAGACAATCAGTGAAACGACGCACCGAAGTCCACCTTCACCGAGGCCAAAAGCTTGCGCTGCTCGTCGTGATGACTGTGAAAGCGAGCTAGCGAAGGATGAGAATGAGTTTCCCTGTGGATATCAATGAACGAGTTATGAATGTGGGTGTGATGACAACAAGAAAACTGGTATCGTACAGTATCATCCAGCATCAGGTTCTGCCGTTCTACATCGTCGTTTATGTCCGTGGTGATCTGAATCCAACAACTTAGCTTGCCGTTGTCATAAGAGATGTGAACGACAAGACTCACACCACGTAATGTCCGTATTTTAGAATGAAGTTCGTCCAACCGTTGATCGTTCTGTGCTTCATACGTATCCTCAGTGAAACGACTTCTATCTCGTGATGAAGATGAAGACATTGGGAAATATGAGGCGCCTTTCAGGAGGTCGAGGTATCGACGAGAAGGACGAGAGGGAGAAGGTTAATGTGAGGCGCTCAAATCAAGCTGACGCGAGACAATGGTATATGGGCGCTAGAGCGTATATTGAATCAATAACGTTGAAACTTGAGAATGCCATTGCCTATGAGGACACAAAAACAGAAGGTAAAGAGTATGTACACTTATTGGTCAAGGAGAGAAACCATTGATACACTAATGATGTCGTACGTACGATCGTAAACTATGCTATAGTACTTTGAACTTTGAAACGAGAATGACGATGATGCAAAGATAGGGAAAAGAAAGGACTTTTTCGTTTCAAGTCGTTGGCGTTCACAATTTGGCCCATTATATTGGTCTTATCATGATTAAACCCTCTCCTGCATCTCTTGCTCTTCGGCTTTGCCCTTGACATCGGCGTCTGAGACGCGACCTTTCTCGACGATTGACGAGGCGGAGCCATTGGCTTGTGCAGGAGCATGCTCAGGGTGTCGTGCACGGGAGATAGCGACGATGGTGACACCGATGGTCGCCAGTATCGAGGCAAACGTCAACCAAGGGAAGATAGCCGTGAGGCGGACTATAAAAGCACAGAATTAATGTTCATACGTTGGGCCGAGTCAATGTCAGTTGTACGCACGATACGGGATATCTTTATACACGCTGGTTACTCCAAGCTGCTTTTCAACAGTTTCAATGGCAGATTTGGGAAGCTCCAAAGTCCCGATGAACGCATGGACGTTCACGCTGCGAGTAGCGAAGTAGTGCGTGAAGGGAATTTGCACCGCGAAAAGGAAGACGGCGCAAAAGGCGAGAGACATCCATTGCAGCCTAAGCGTGCGCGTGGATAATGGCGTCGATGTCGACCGATATCGAATTGGGACCAAGAGGACGACGATGTAGAGGAACGTCAGGACGGCTGTCAAGAGGCAGATGGTAGTAGCGATGATGCCCGTCGTTCGAACATCTGACCCAAGCGTCAAGAAAATTAACAATTTAATTATCAGGAAAGGCGACGGTACCTGAGATGTCAATGGTCACCACAGTTGGTGCAGGGACTTTGCTCTTTAGTGCGTCCTGATCTCTACCACTCTTGATAAGAGCGTTCAACCCCGTCCCGCTGGCTATTACAGCCAATGCCCAAGTCAGCGACAAAGCGGCAAGGCGGGGAATCCTCAAGGGAACAGACGACGAGGAGCTCATTGTGCACAGCGAACGAGCGGCGGGTGTGGGGAAGGAATGACAAGAAGGACTTGCGGAGAACGACCTTTATAGTAACATGTCTCTTTTTTCGTCGTCGATCGTTTACCGAATAAACGCATGTTGTTTGATGCGCCCCGAGGTCACTGCCAGATCCCGATGCACCATTAGGTGAGACGCCACAAATAGTCCAATACACACTAAAAAGGAAAAAGAGTAAGACTCCATGTGGCGCAACTGAGGTTTCATGCGGTCTGAGGAGATACAAGGAGATATCCAGCTAGCCCGGGATCCTTGGAGGCAACGCAACGAGGGGTAGGTACCTCTGGCGTGATTATTAGACAAGAAAGGGAGAACACGATCGTGAGAGACAAAGGAAATCACAGAAGGAGAATCACCTGCAACATGCCAGGAATTCCGCCAGTGCATGTGAGGTACAGAGAAAAAGAACCAGAGTGTAATATCACTACGACGACGAAGTGAAAACCATATGAACGCGAGAATTCAATCCATACGATTTACCAGGCCACCCGAAAGAATCAGAGCTTCGTTCGGACGATCATGAGATGAGCGGAATAGCGTAAGCGGTAGGATACGTCAAAGGCGCGGGCGGAACCAGCTTAGGAGAAAGAAAACATTTAGAGAGGAAGCCGTTTTCGGTCAAGATCAGACATACGAGATCAACATTGCATCCGTAGCCCAGACCCGAGGGGCATATGTAGGTACCTGAAATGCCTGTAGGCCGTCCTCTTTTCCGTGTCACATTGGCCGGGTCACTAATCGGAAACATGGCCGCCATTCATTTTCCACAGACGGAATGATAGGCATCTGTGATGGAGTATACCACATATCGTAAGCCTTTCCTCACTTACTCCGATGAGTACCGCAGCAATGACCTAGTACATACCAGGATGATTTCCTCTGTTTACCTCCATGAATCCCATGGCATGGTGCCATCCAAACGCCATTGACGCAATGTCAACAGTCAGCAGAAATCCTCAAGGACTCAATGGAGCTCGTGGGAGGAACCTCTGAGCCCACTTTCCTCGTACATACACATTAAAAAAATGGATACGAAGAAGTACGTCGGGCTCCAGCGAATTGTGACAAGTTGGAGATTGTGGGAGTGGATACCTCCCAGAAGCTCGTCTACGAAAAAAAAAGGTTAAGATTGGAGTGAAGAGGCAGGAACGAACGGCAATGAACGACTTCGGTACCAGCATGGTTGCGCCAACAGGTTGACCGAGCGTTTGACTTACCTTTCCCAAGTTTAACTTAGCGCCCATTCAGGGGTTAGGGGCCTCAATCGCACACGCCAAAATGTCTTTCTGAAGTCGGATTCACCCCAGCAAGTATATTTAAAGCTCAATGGATACACGTGGATCAAGCGCATTCCTCCCTTGAAGAATATATGTGAAGGCCCTATATTCAATTGGCGGGAGTAGGATTTTCATGCTGGTGCACGACCAAATCCATGCGTATAAACATTTACTTCTGCGGCCTGCCTTAGCAGTACAGTACTACAATGGAAATAACACCAAGTTCTTCGCTAGTTAGTGTGGGCGCTAGCGCGCATGCAAAAAATACTGGCATGAGCAGAATGTTCATAGTACAGAACCAGACACTTCTGAAGCCTTTCTAATTCGATACAACTCGTAAAAAAGGTCCAAATGATCTCAGTTGTTTTGTAGTAATGATCGCGCCACTAATACCGGAAACGTTATAGCACAGCTTGATCGCCAGAAAGGCTGATGCGCCAGTGATGCTACACTGGGATCAAAACATCTGGTCACATCGGTTTGTCGCGTTGCTACGAAATCAGCGTTATAGGACAAGCGCCTCTTTGGCCCTTTCGCAAGAAGGTAGCCGTACTATACGCCTCATCTACAGGACAGTATAAAAAGCGCATACCACGCATCAGATGGATCTGTGCCTGGAACCCTTTGTCTGGTGGTGGTGGTAGCCAACTGGTGGCAGTTCATGGTGATGGCGTCGGACTGATCACAATGGCACCTATCACGTTTGACCTCAACGTTGCTTAGTTATGTTTAAACCGTTCACCCCCATGTTCAGGCTTCGAAAGACACCACCACGCCCCCTGCTGTCTCTGCATCCTGGCTAGTTTGTGAAACGACCGCATTGGATTCGTTGTAGAGAGGACATGAGCCCGTTATGTGAGTGTATTCCTCTGATAGGTCTCGGAAATCGATTAATGAGAGCCTGCATAGTTGGTAAATACGCTGATATTCAGCCAGTCGGTGAAAAGTTTCCTTGCAGGTGTCCCGAATGTGATACCACAGGTTCGTCTCCTATGTCATCTCTGTCACCCAGCCGATCTAATAGACTTTGATTGGCAGGATCTATCATGCTAGCCAAAGCACGCATGTGGTGGAGAATTTTCTCCATTCGATTGTTCGCAGCGGGAGCTCAGACCAGTGTTTGGACATGTACCAGTTGCGGTTGGAATACTCCAAATGAACCTGGGTAAGTCTCCATGCGCTGAAATTAGACTTCTTTTCTCAAAGTTTAGAGAAGTGGCTGGCAACCAATGGGTAGCATCGGGCATGCGAGTAGCAGTACGCGCGCAAGACCACCTCCAGCGGGAGAGCTAAACAAGCTATATCAGCTCGCCGAACAGTGGCATCGACCACCCAGCCCAGTATTACAAGCTGGAAATACCCCCTCGTAACCCCTTACTCTATGACCTTGTGTATACCCATGACGCCTGGTGACGCGCGAGATTTCACCTCAGCCTGGTAGGTTTTATGTACGGAAATCTTCAAGAACATTGATGTACAAGTGAAGTCGAATGTGAATGTCATACAAAATTGCAAGCGTGAAAAGCGATAGCACAACAACGAGAAGGAAAGAATGCAATCAAGAGGCGTCTTCAGATCCACCGTCCGCGTGGACGGATATTACATGAGTTTCTAGATCCTTAAAGCAGGAAGTCAGTATCGTAGCAATGGTGGGTATCATGACGAATGCACGGACCTTGAGATCTGTGAATATAGCATTACACGAGAATGGTGGTTGAGAGGTTTCAAATCGCCAGAGACACCGATACACCATCTCATCGGAGCTGCCATTCGGATAGACAAGTTCCCCTTCCTGGCTGCTTAGTTGGCTGGGCTCAACGCTGTTCTCCTTCGCGCTTTGCTGAGATGCACTGAGCCTATTCCACTTAGCTATTTCTGATGCCTGAACCTTAACCGTCTTCTTCCAGACATCATTTCGATGCTCCGACTGTTCCTTCTCCTTCTCTAGTATAGTCGTCTTATCCTCGAGGGCAGACATCTCATCTTCCATCTGGGCGACGATATGTTCCAGCTCCTCTACGCGTTTCCGTAGTTCAGGCTCCAAATTCGCTCGTCGACGAATATCATCACCTCCTGTCCTCATATCCCTCTCAGTCAAGATGTTGGTGAGATACTTCCAGCGGGCAGCCTCCTGCTCAGCGGCTGTTATTCGGCTCTCGTAAAGCATTCGAACGGATTGTACACCAGTCGACGCCTGCGACTCAGCAATCTTCGCACGCTTCTCCAGCTCCTCGTTTTCTTCCCGTACTGAAGTAACGAAGCCCGAAGCTTGAGCATACTGTTCGCGGAAGAAATCTCTGTCTCCCTCTGCTGACTTTTTGGCGCTTTGTGCAGCTTCCAACGAAGCCTTCAGCGTACCGAGTTCTGCTTCGAGGCCTTCTTTCTCCACATGCCACTGGGAACGTTCAGTCTCACTGTCGGATTGTCGTTTCTTGGCAGACTCGAGGGATTCAATGAGAGATGCGCGTTCCAACTCCCATTTAGACTTGTCAGCGAGGAATTGGTCGCGTTCGGTCTTCCATCGGTCTCGTTCCAATTCTAGCTCTCGTTGAGCAGCTTCGGAAGATTCAACCAACTGCTTCAGAGCAGCATTTTCACGCTCCGAATCAGCTTTGTCCACCAGTATTCGATCTTTCTCCGATTGCCATAACACACGCTCGCTCTCCAATTCAGCTTTTGCGATGGTTAAAGCTTTTACCGAAGCTGTCAGTGAGTCCAGCTGCTCCTTCCAAGAGGTTTGATCGACAGCATGCTGTTCATGGGCAAGATCAAGTTCAGCTGCCGTCGCACTGGCGATCTGCGCCTGGGCCAAACTCTCTTGCAATGCTTCGATCTCCTTCGCTAACGTCGAGTTCTTCGCTCTTTCCGCCGTCAACTCAGATTCCATTCTAGAGATCTCCTCTGACTTGACGTTCAAGAGCGCTAGAACGTCACTAAGATGGCGAACTTGGGTTGGAGGATAACTCTGCAACTCCAGGCTCAGCGAGATTGATAAGCGCTCGAAAACAATACATAACAAACCTGGGAGCGTTGTGAGGAATTGCGTTCACCAGACTCCTGGCTGGTTGGAGCGGTGGATGGTAAGTCTGTTGTGTTGACGGTGGATTCGTCCGGAATATCTCGATGAAGGGTTGTAGACTTGGATCTTGACCTGTGGCGCTGCTGAATATTTTCTGAGGGTGTTTTCCAGTCGTTTATACCCAACGGTGGCTCATCCTCTGAAATCTTGGGCACTGATTCCATCGGCGCTGGCTGACATATAATGAAATCATGGCCACTATGAGAATCAAACGAATATGATTACCTTAGCAATATCAGCATTCCCCGTTTCCTCATTTGGTTCAAGATCATGTACTTTGGCCACGGAGGGGTGTCGCAGTAGCGAATCTTGTGTATTCTCTTCCTCTTCTTCGCGAAGCGCTACTCGCGGATCATCGACTTCTTCAGTGACCGGTAGTGGACCAGGGGATTGAGGCTTTTCTTGCGTAGCTATCAAATCAATGCGTATATCTGAATCCTCGATAGTGTGAGAATCGTCAGCCAGTACAGGTGGAGATGCAGTTGTCCGGGGGTGTGCTTGGCCGTGAGTTTCCTCTACCTCGCCCTTATCACCGTTTACTGCACGCCTGAGCTTATTCGTCTCACTGAGTTCCTGTGGTCGCTTAGATTTAAGCGCTTCTGATACTTCTCTGCTGGGTACACTCTTCGCGGGCCTTTTTTTGGATATACGGGGACGTCGATGTTTCCCATCTAGGGGGGGTTTTATGGGAGAGCTATACTGGTCGATGGTTTCATCGGCAATGCCGTCCGACTCAACAGATTCAATGCTGTCCATCGAGGGTAAGTGAGGAGCGAACGTGGAGGGTGTCAACACAGGAATAGGACGGAGGACTTTAGACGGCTGAGGCTCGAGGGCTTTCAATGGGGGAGCATCGGGTGCGGAGTCAGTGATTGCGAGTTGCGAAATAGACCTAGACACTGGAGTCTTAGGTTTCATACGGGATATCATGTTTTCTCTGGGAGTAGAAGGTATATCCAGAATCGTAGGGAGCCGAATAGGAGAGGTTTGCGATGAGGATGTCGTTTGTTGAGTTTCAGGAACGAAGCCGTTATGATACGAATTATCATTCTGTTGCGGCGAATCGTCGACAGCATGATAATTGACTTCTCTCTCCCATAAAGCTAAACGAGCTTCAGTGCTCGGAGTCAATCTAGGTGACCTAGCTTTTTGATTATACGTCTTTGAGTTAGGAGTGGAAGGTTCGACCTTTTGGCTTGGTGGCGTGAGCAACGTCGGCGGCGGAGATGTGCGGGTGTTCTGCGAGCGGGGAGTAGTGGATCCGCGATGAGTAGGGGTTGAGGGAGAATTATGCTGATGAACCCGTTTTGGGGGATTGAGCACTTTGCGAGACGGGATGATTGCGCGAGTCTCATCTCTCGACTTCACGGGTGAATCTGAGCCGTTCGGACGCGACCTTAATGTACCCGAGGTTGCTTCTACTTCCCGAGCCACGTTATACACTATGTCAAAGTTAGCGAGCAAGCGACGTACCTTCACCAACGCTTAATTCATCTACGCTCGCGCTTGCAATGACGTGCGGTTTCTTTGCTGTCTTTGCTGCAGGCATCTTATCGACACCCTTTTGATCAACGGACAGAAGTGTAGCTTCCATATAGTCATCATCTTCGTTCTTGATTTTTCGCTTTTTATGCGGAACCGATATCATCACGACTTCAGGTGAAGAATCGCGCCTTTGACGCTTTAATGATGGTTTTGATGATGAAGTCGCGGAAACCGCAGGGGTAGTAGACTTCCGGGTAGTGGAAGGTGTACCAGATTTGCGAGCAGTCGACCGTGAACTTCCAGCCGTAGATTGTCCTAAATACTTGGTCAGATAACCCCAGCGCAGCCTTTCCAAATTACTCACTATTTTTCCTGGCAAGTTCCTTCTCTTTCCAAGAATTGACCAATGCGGGAGTACAATCATGTTTCGGAACCCAGCTCTGTGCCCATGGTTTGCCAGTGGCAGGGTCTGTGCCAGCCCATTTCACGCGATAACGTCCAGGACGCTCCGCAGTAATTTCGATAACCTCCCATAGGTTCTCCTCGTCTCCAGACTGCTCTACGAATTGAGTTTCGGACGATTCCCCTTGAGATGGTTCGATGTCCGACATATACTACTAGCATCTGGTCAAATACACCTGTGAACCGCAGAAGAAGATGACAAGAACTCACAATGAATGAAAGAAGCTATGATTACCGTGTAATTGCAGATTGAACAAGATATAAAGGTGGTCGAAATGGGGATGTGGCCGAATTCGAAAGAGGACTTGAACAATCAACAAATAGGGCGTCTATCCGGCGTGGGCAACAGGGGCGTGATAAGATGAGATTGGGTATTGGTCTGATAATCTGGTGGCTGTGCTATTTTTCTTTGCAAGTTCACTCGTGAACGTTTGAACGGGCGAGAACCTCAATATTCGAATTTGGGTTTCCATCTCATGCACTTTCTCTAATGAAGTCCAATTACAAGGTCTTTACACCACCACTCCTTCCTCTCTTCAAACATTTAACGCTGCACAGTTCTCAAATATCTGCGGTACAGTCTACCGACAAGGAAACATTCTGTTCACGCCAGATGGCAATTCAATCTTAAGTCCAGTGGGGAATCGAGTCTCGGTATTCGATCTTGTCAAGTGAGTGATTCCTTAACTTCCCTATATGTTTTGGATGTTCATTAGGAAACAGCAATAAATCCTTCACATTTCCTTTCGAAAACCGCAAGAACATATCCGCCATCGCACTCAGCCCAGATTCGAATGTATTGATCTCAGTCGACGAAGGTATTTGAATACCTACCTCCGCGTGAATATGTGTGTAACTTTGCTCTAGACGGTCGTGCACTTCTTGTAAATTTTCGACGCGGAGTGGTCCTTCATCACTTCAATTTTTATAAGCCAGTCAAAGACATCAAGTTTTCACCTGACGGAAAGTATGTAACCACCTATCACTAAGGGATCAGAGCTTCACGTTTTGCTTCAGATACATCGCAGTGACGCATGATGCCCATGTCCAGGTATGGCGTACGCCAAACCACCTTATCCGAGAATTTGCTCCATTCGTCCTTCATAGGGCATATACAGGCCACCACGACGAAGTCCTTAGCATACAGTGGTCTCCTGATTCACAGTAAGCTGAGATTCTCATTTTGGGGACTTGTTCCTGATTAAAGAACTCCTTAGGTGTTTTATCACCACTTCTCGGGATATGACTGCACGGCTGTTTACGCTGAACCCAGTAGAAGGCTTCCGACCGAAGACATTTGCTGGACATAGGGATGTGGTCCTTGGGGCATATTTTTCCGCAGACGGGACATCAGTGAGTGAACACATACCTGACATCATATTTCTCAGACAAAAGTTTGCAGATTTATACTGTTAGCAGAGATGGCGCAGTGTTCACATGGAAATCCAAGGATTCGGAGGAGTCAGACTCGGACTCGGATGGACCTTCAGGCTCTGCTGCTCAATCTATCCCCAACACCCGCTGGGGCGTGCACAAACGGAACTACTTCCACCAGCCCGGCACCAAAGTCGTTTGCACTACCTTTCACCCCCCATCCAATCTCCTCGTCGTTGGTTTCTCTACAGGTATCTTCGGGCTCTGGGAAATGCCTGATTTCTCCAACATCCACACCCTCAGCATCTCACAAGAAAAAATCAGCTCCGTCGCAATCAATGCATCTGGCGAATGGCTTGCATTCGGCGCCAAAAAGCTTGGACAGCTACTCGTATGGGAGTGGCAGTCAGAATCGTACATCCTCAAGCAGCAGGGGCACTACTTCGATATGAATACTCTTGCCTACGCGCCAGATGGACAGACCATTGCCACCGGAGGAGATGACGGGAAGATCAAAGTCTGGTCCACACACTCGTCGTTCTGTTTCATCACCTTTAACGAACACACTGCTCCAATATCTGCGGTGGCCTTCGCCAAACATGGCGCTGTTCTTTTCTCGGCTTCCCTCGATGGGACAGTTCGCGCTTATGACCTTGTACGCTACCGAAACTTCCGAACATTTACATCACCTTCCCCAGTACAATTCTCTTCGTTAGCCGTTGATCCTTCTGGCGAAGTTGTCGCCGCAGGATCAACGGACTCGTTCGAGGTGTACATGTGGTCCGTGCAAACGGGCAAACTTCTGGATATCCTGACAGGACATGAAGGCCCAGTGTGCGCTCTGGCGTTCAACCCGGCTGGCGCCAATCAACTCGCAAGTGGCTCTTGGGATCGTACAGTTCGTGTCTGGAACGTATTCGGACGGTCGCGCGCCGTAGAGCCATTTGTTGTCGGTTCAGATGTACTAGCCGTTGCATTCAGACCAGACGGGAAAGAACTCGCTGCCTCGACTCTCGATGGTCAGATCACCTTCTTTGACGTGGACCTCGGAAAACAAACCAATGTTATCGAAGGTCGAAAGGACGTCTCTGGCGGACGCAAAGCAGACGACCGCGTTTCTGCGGCAAACAGTACGTCGGGAAAGGCCTTCAATAGTCTTGCCTACTCCGCAGATGGCCGATGCATACTTGCCGGCGGCAATAGCAAATACGTTGTTCTATATGATGTTAGAGAGGGGGAGGGCATCATGGTGAAGAAATTCCAGATATCTGAGAACCTTTCCTTGGATGGGACAGAAGAGTTCCTTGATAGCAGGAAGGTCAACGATGCCGGCATCAATGTTGACTTGATTGATAATAGGGGCGAAGAAAGCGACCTTGAGGACCGAATGGACCTTAGTTTGCCAGGTGCATCAAGAGGCGCGGGCGACATGTCTGTACGGAGGTATCGTCAAGAAGCTCGCACAAAATGTGTACGTTTCTCCCCAACAGGAAGAGCGTGGGCTGCTGCGTCTACGGAGGGTCTCTTGATTTATTCCCTAGACGAGACCGTCGCATTCGACCCATTCGACCTCTCGCTAGACCTTACTCCACAGGCAGTACTGACAGTACTGACTGAACGAGAATACCTGAAAGCTCTCATCATGGCTTTCCGGCTCAACGAGCGGACGTTAATTCAGAAGGTTTACGAAAGTGTGCCACGAGGAGATATCAGACTCGTCGCACGACAGGTGCCCGTGGTCTATTTGACTCAGCTTTTACGGCTGATCGGCGAACATATGGAAATGGGCCCACATCTCGAGTTTGACCTTGTGTGGGCTGGATCAGTAATGGCTGCCCACGGAAGGGTGTTGAGGGACAGAGCAGGAGAGTACGCCAGTGTCTTTAGGGTACTTCAGAGAGCACTTTCGGGGTTAGAGAAGGAAGTTGCCCGACTGTGAGTGACCTTCAATATTTTTCATGCAGAGCTGACTAGTTGTACAGATGCGATGACAATATATCTACGTTATCATATCTTATAGACCAATGCAAAGCAAAGGAAACGGACGTTGTAATGCAAGAAATCTAATTTTGTACGTAAATTAGCGAGTACTTATTTTGGTAACTCCTTCCCACGGTCTCTATCCCACGCTTTTGTTCTTGCTATTGTTCTTCCTCGCTTTGGCTCCCGGTACGTCCACAAACTATGAGCACCAGAACAATTGAGCTTCGATCAAACTAGGAACCCATGATACTGTGCAATGGACATTATGCAACTACAATAACGCTTATGAGTCTGCGAAGTTTGATTCAATTGTCTCAGAGCACCCTGTTATCGACGATGACAGCAGGGACAACGGAGTTATCACCAGGTCGCCTTTTTGTCCTCAATCAATATGAATACTCGCTCCTATGAGCTCCACCTCGATCCCCCATCTTGGGCCTCTGGAGTCCCCCGAGCTCGGTCTTCTGTTCGTCGTCCATTTCCTTCTCAGATTTATTCTACTTGTTTCGCTTCACCGGTTTAACACCGTCCTAACGCATCTGTATCTTTATCATATCTAACGTTAATCTTGGTCACTATGTCCCCAACGAAGATCGTGTTCCCTCCTCCCCCACCGACCACCAATACCCTGACTTCGCAACAGCGTAAACAGCTATTGCGTTCAACGAAGAAGCTAGGCCGTGTTTTGGGAAGCACTCCTCAGCTTATTGACGATAGCGACGTTTACAGTTCAGGTGAACAGGATAATAGTCTTATCTATTGCTCTCGCAGACATGCTGACATTAATTCTCAGACTCCTCTAGGAACCTCTTCCTCGGATTTCGCGACGAACCATACCCCGTATCGTTTCGTCGTGAATCCATAGATTCAATAGAATCATCCTTGGCTTCGACTAGTACTTCACCTATCACCTCACGCAGCGCTACACCCACATCAACCTTGTCTCCCTCCAATTCGTCAGTCCGTTCGGCTAAGAGTTCCGCCACTTCTCTACGATCGACTCGATCATCCATCTCGAAGCTGACCACTAGGCCTCCTCTGCTTCGCATCGCCTTCAATTCATCACCATGTCTTGCAACGCCATCTCTGGACACGATACCCTCATCGCCATTATCGCCATCCACTCACATTTCTACTCAATCTTTCTCCGAGAAGCTGGCTGAATCGCACGCTCCCAATACAGAAGCACCATTTACCATCCGTCCAACAACCAAGGCATCGCCTCGCGATTCTCTTATTGAGCCGGACTTTTTCATTCCATCTCAGAGTACCCTTCGCAGGCAGAAGATGGATCGATTGAGGCGAAAGCTCGGCGATGACGTCCCTCTCAGCTTGGTTTTCCCTCAGCAACGTCTGTTCAGCGATGATGGTGAGGCCTATGTTGAGGACGAAGTGCAGGTGCCAGCCAAGCTGTCCTCGTCCAAAGTATCCACTTCGGTCGTGAAAACAGTCGCCTTCCCTCCTCCGCCTACGCCAACGTCCCCCATTGTCAAGACCTCGAGAAACACGTCTCGCGATTCGCTGACTCTTCCTTCAGTACATCGGGCAAATCGAAGCAAGCGTGTTCCAGTGCCTGTCTACGATCCTTCACTACCAACGACTTACACCACCATCCGCATCCACTCGCCATCAACCCCATCCACCATCTGCTCGCGTACCCAACGTCATACGGCTTCCATCTCACACATTCCTTCGCCAAATGACAAGTCTCTTGGCGCAATCGTTGAATGCCCTGACGAGCATGGCAGTAGCTGCGGAGAAGAATTTGGTTTATTTGGTGGACCGTACCCATCGAAAGTTGGACAGCTTCACCCATACGCATCTTCGACATCTCCATACATAGACACCCCCGTGTCAGTTTCGATGAAGACTGACGTTGTCTCTGTGAAGCTGTGGTCGACGCGTAAGGGCTACGAGGGCTGGGCCCTACCCGCTCCACAAATCTGATACCCGCGACAAGCACGACTGTATTGTTAGATTATCCTTCGTTCTTGTTGAGGCTGGTGTATTGCGTATTATCCCTTATCCTACGGTGGAGCCGCTTGATACCTGCTCTGAGAGCTTTTGCACCGATTCGCCATTCTTGGTCAAACTGTACGCTACGGACATGTATTTCATAATCTTGAAAGCTCTCATCTCAATATTTGTGTATCTCTCGTATCATTATTCAGATAGCCCCAATTTGTTCGCTCATGTCTGTCAGCTCTAGCATTCCCATCCCATCCAAACGTCTCCTGTGTTCCGTTCGCTTTTGCCAATGTTATAACAGAACTTTCGACCTTCGTCTTTTCAGTTGCGAAACGTATGTTAATGTTCCAATGACCATGAACTTCACCAGCCCTAGGGATCGCTGACGCTTCCCGACTGCCCTTCATCGATTCGTCCCTAGCCTAGGGGCTACTACATGTGACTCATTCTATATAGTAGGCATGACACTACCCGTCCCCGTCTTACCTCAAAGTGAACTGAAGCAAAGTAAAATATTCTTTGTAGAGTGAATAGCAGGTCTTTCGTCAGATTCTACATATGATCTGAAACTACAAAGGTAATCCTACAGTGCCAAACTGTGGAAACTGAGTTATCAAGGTCGACCCAGAAGCCGCTTCGGAGGATACAATTATCCATTTGTCTTACAGTAATTTCTGGTTCTTTCTTGCTATCCCAATCACACGATAAAGACCATCCAAGGATAGTGATCCTTTCTCCGACTATACGCTGCTCGAAACTTGTCGTGCTCCGAGGTTGTTCGGGCTCATATCCAGGAAGAACACTATGGGCATTCTCTGCCCATAACCTTAATGGCTGAGGCCGAGGCGCTCCCAGCGTTCCGAACTTGCTTCCTCTAGTCTTGGGAGTGAACCAGTCTATCTCATATACTTCTTCGCCGGACTTCAAACGAACAATCTTCCACCCCTTTTCGTTTGTCTTGCCCGTCTCCTTACCTAGATGGCCGCATTCCCACTTGTACCGATTGCCGAAAGGGCCGAAGCGACGAAATTCCTTGTCCATTTGGCGGGTCTGCTGTATCAGGTTGTATTTCTTGATGGATGCATCCGCTTCTTGCTTAGCCTTCTTTAGGTCCTTCAAAACGGCCGCGCGCTTGCTTGAAGCTTCACGAGAATCTTGGGCAAACGTATCCCGCCCGTCTCTGAACTCCTGCATAGCAGTCCAGATGAAATAGGTATCTGACGCATCCAGAGCGGGATGCAAGAGGTCAACCTGTAGTTGCGAATAGATCCTACGCATCTGATGGATGTCACTGAAGACCTGCGAGCTAACACCGATTTCTCGTGACAGGGTGCAGTAGTCAAGGGTACTGACATCGCTTCAGCACAGAATACATCGTCGGGTGCCTGGAAGATCTCACCTGTAATGATGGAGAAGGACAGATTTCGGCAGCCCTGGTGGGGCGCCTCTCTCCCGCAGATTCTCCAAGGCTTCGAGTGCTCTTTCCAGGGTTCCGCCTGTAAATTGTATTTCGCCGGCATTATAGCCCCAAAGCTGGACAGTAGCGTTCAACAGGGTGCAATTATCGGAATGTTTTCTCTCCTTCCCTATCTTTCCTCTAGCTCCAAAGAAGTTTGCCACCGTTGTTCTAGCTTCAACCTCAGCAGACTTCGTGTTGGCATAATCTTTCACCCTATGGTATGACTATTCAAGATTCTTTGATTCAACCACGACATAGAGAGGAAAAGACGCACGAGCAAGCTACAATTATCCTGCAGCAATAACCACGCTCGATCCCAGAAATATAGTAATCGCCATAAGCCTTCCGGAATTTGTCCGAAGGCATGTTTCGGAGCTCCCGCCTTAGCTCGGGATTATCTAATCGTTCCATAGGGAATTTACCCTCGACTTGATACTGTACAAATATAGTCGATGTCGAAGACTCCGTCGAAAAAATTGACCTGACTTCGGCGCCAAACTCAACCGGAACAGGGGCATTAATAGTTGCACCCACTCCGATATCGTACTCGTTCCGCAAAGAATTCAAGTTCTGATGGCTCAGGATCTCAGTCGAAGAGTGTTCGTTCGTAGGAGCGGCGCCATCCGAGTGACTTCGGGTGGAAGCGAGCGCACACCTCATAGCTTCACCAGTCAGGGCGTCAATGCCATCACCCAATCGGAGACCACTCCGCCAGGGAATGATGATTTCTCGTTGTAGAACGGTGGTAGTACCATTCGAGTCGTTGGGGCTTCGGCGATCCTTTCAAACAACATGGTCAGCCAAGCACCAAGCCGTTAAAGTCTTAGACCCACCCTTGTTGATGGAGATGGCGTCGGATCGCGCGAGTTGGCGGTGTTCCTATCCTTCGGTAATGCTAGGTGCCTGTTGGATTGGCCCGAGAGCCGTCTGCGACCTTTCTGCAGGTTCAGAGACTCCGCGAGGTCGGAGTCAGACTTATTTGCTCGATGTCGAGTTTGCGGAACCTCTAGTCTCGCAGGTTTCTCGGTATTGTGGGAGATCGGTGGCTTCGAAACAACTTCAAGCTCTTTGTCAAGCAACTTGAAAACAACCCGTACTGCGGGGGAGCCCTTTACATATTTCATTAGAATTTAGTAGGCTCGAAGAAATGAAAGGATTACCTTTGGTTCGTACTTCTTGGATCCAAATATGATCGAATCC
Source organism: Pleurotus tuber-regium (assembly GCA_014058305.1). NCBI lineage: Eukaryota > Fungi > Basidiomycota > Agaricomycetes > Agaricales > Pleurotaceae > Pleurotus > Pleurotus tuber-regium. Next base: position 1,546,127 of record JACFYU010000023.1, read on the forward strand.
CCATGTTTGATTTCGCAAGGCTCGCCCGTTTTCAAGCTCTTGTTCCTGGAGTATACATAGGTACCAAATGAGGATCCCAAATCATACAGCATGATCTAATGAAGATTCAAGTTAAACGATCATCATCATCTACCCCTTATAAATAAAGCTCGCCTTGCCGTCGTCTGTGAATTCTAACTTGCCGTGTTCCCTACTCATGCAGAGATTGTTAAACATACGCTGTAGCTTCACTTCATTGCTTCCTGGAGATTTCAACAAAGTGACTTTCAACGGCGTGGTGCCATCAGACTCCGTTAGGTCCTTCGAGATAAACTCTACGCCTTAGATACGTCGTTTTCAACTGGGCGACAGATCAGAACAATGGATTTGTCGTACCTCTTATGCCGCCATTTCCTGTAGTTTCGACCATGGCTGCGCCTATACGTAGGGACCTATGAGGTCCTCCCAAGCGCTGACTGGTTAACAGCCTCGGCGGCTATCCGGATGCGGTCTGAGGAGAAATGACTATATATGTTCGCGCTTGTACATGTACTGGGTTGTACTGTACTTGAAGACTATGCGCTGACATTATTTCGTTACCGTCGGTAAAGATAGCATTCCACGATAAGTAACATTTGTCAGCTACCGCGTAGAACAGGATCGGTACCGTTCGAAACTTCCAATCCACGGAAAGGGCCTTGGTAGTACATATATCCAAATAAAGATGGCAAGAGGTAAGTTCAAAGTCCGCTGCGGCATCATTTGCCGATGGTTGTTTGGTAAATATCGCCAGCTAGGGGCTAGAACTTGAGTCCTCCAGATCATGAGGAATCGACCCCCGTCATTTCTTGGAATTATTCAAGACAGGTTATTCGGCGATGGGCATAGGATACGTATTTTAGGTATCTCTCGTTAGACTACAGACTTTTATTAAGTTTTCAATATGGCACCGTAGCTTCCTAGGAGTTGTATGCTCAAAGAAGTGTATGTAATATAGCACTAGGATTTATTATCATTTTATATAAAAGCTACCCTGCAGTGCCAAATCGTTGAAACTGAGGTGTCTAGATTGACTTCGAAGCTTTCCTGAAGAATGCAATTATCCTTCAGTCCGGCTACAATCTCTGGCTCTGCTTTGCCATCCCAATCACAAGACAACGACCAGCCGATGATAGTGATCATCATCCTCCCAGTTATACATCGATCAAAGCTCGGTTCATCCGGAGGTTCAACACTAACTGGTCCAGTCCGAGTATTCTCGCTCCATAGCTTCACTGGCTGGGGTCGAGGCGCGATGAAGGACCAAAATTTGCTTCCTTTCGTCTTTGGTGTATACCAGTCTAATTCGTATGCTCTCTCGCCCGACTTCAAGCAGATAGATTTTCTCCCATTGATATTTACTTCTCCCGTCTCCTTGCCCAAATGACCACATTCCCATTTATAACGGGTACCAGAAGGGCCAAAACGTCTGATATCTTTGTTCATTTGTCGCGTGTGTTGTAGGAGGTTATATCGCTTGATGAATTCATCTGCTAACCGTTTCGATCCTTTGAGATTTTGGTAAATGTGCTCGCGCGCTTTCGAGGACTTCAGTACGAGCGTATCACGGTTGTCCCTGAAAAGTCGCAAAGAGGGGTGGCCCAGAAAGCGATTCTCCATAGCTGGGTGCATGCAATCTACCTGCAACTGAGAGTAGATCCTACGCATCTCATGAATGTCGCTGAAAACTTGTGGATTGATATCGATTTGTCTGTCCAGGCTGCAGTAGTCAAGAATGCTGATATGTCTTGAGTACACGAAACATTGCATGAATATTGGGCAAACACACCTATAGTGATGCAGAAGGGCCAACCTTGGCAACCCAGGTGGCGGCCCTCTGCCCCGTAAAGTCTCCAGAACTTCAAACGCCTCTTCAAGGGATCTACCAGTAAATGGTATTTCACCAGCGGCGTATCCCCAAAGCCGGACAGTCACGTTCAATAGACTGCAGGTATCCGAGTGTTGTTTCCCTTTAGATATCCTCCCCCTGGCACCAAAGAAGTTCGCTACCATCGTTCTGGCTTCAGCCTCAGCAGATTTAGCATCGGCATGTTCTTTCATCCTATGGTCAGACTGTTGATCTTCTTTACCACTGTGACGCAGAAATAGTGACGTACGAGAATGTTACAATGATCCTACAGCTATAACCATTCTCGATCCCAGCAACGTAGTAATCACCATATGCTTTTCGAAATTCGTCCGGAGGCATATCTCGCAACTCTCTTCTCAACTGGGGTTCGTCCAACGTTTCCATAGGAAATTTGCCCTTGATCTGATACTGCACGTGTATTGTCGACGTAGAGGACTCTGTCGAAAATATCGATTTGACTTCGGCTCCCAAGTCAACTGGGACAGGGGCGTTGATAGTAGCACTCGCTTCCATACTATACTCGTTTCGGAGCGAGTTCAAGTTCTGGTGGCTCAGAACCTCCGTAGAAAAGTGTTCATCTACCGCAGCTGCGCCTCCCACCCGGATTTTAGTGGAAGTGAGGGCGCATCTCATTGCTTCGCCAGTAAGAGCATCGATTCCATCACCCAACCGGAGACCACTCATTCAAGGAATAGTGATTTTCCGTTGAAGAACAGTGGTCCTGTCCTCAGAACTCGCCCAATGATTATTATCCTGAGGTCAACAATGGTCAGTATAAACCATCTTTGAGGGAAATGGTGGGACTCCGACCCTACCGTCCAAAGGCTTCAATGGTGTGCTACCATCCGATTCAGCCAGATCTTTCGAGATAACCTCTACACCTAGACGTGTCGATTAGCTTTCAAAGTAGCCCGAGAAGACTGCAACTCATACCTCCTAGATCCATACCATTCGCTTCGACCATATCTCCGCCTACGGTGGCCTACAAAATAAAGGTACTCTCCAGAGAGCGCTAACTGGTTATCGATTATAACAACATCGGAGTATTAGTGCGTGAACCTCTCACACTTACTGGAAGAAGGCATAAGTAGCTATATATATATTCGCCAGATAGGTCTGAGCTGTCATAATATTTAGCCTACTACATGAGGTGTGACATATACATGATAAGGCGGAAAAGTCCGGACGGACGTCGCCAGAAGAGGGTCAAAGTGTGGGGATGTGGTGGTGTGGGGAAGATGGGGGACATAAGGGTGCGAAGGAACGGCATGAGGGGAGGGGTGGAAGGAGACGACGCCAGCACAAGGAAGAGACCATGCTCAAGACAACCAAGGAGTTACCAAAACGGAAGAGATATGTACACTGCATAAAGAAACAAAGTAAATGGTCGAGTAGAGTAAGAGCAGAAGATAAAAAGTTAGAACGTATATGATGGGTACAAACGATGTGTAGCGTTTCAAATAAAAAATCGATGATACACATTCTGATGAACACAAGTACACACACATACGAACGACAACGATAACGAGACAGAAGAGCCGAGCAAAGACAGATAATAGGGAGATAGTCAAGACAATGGGGGATTGATGAAAAACGAGTTAAATAGAGAAAGGAAAGCGATGGCGACAAGACAGTATACACTTGAATGATTTGCAGCGCGCAGACATGAATATAACTTTATGGTCCAGCTGTTCCCCGCATTCATTATATCTATTATAGATGTAATGTCACGCGGAAGGGTGGGATTAGGAACGGGATGACTGGACCGTCAAGTAGAATGCGATTATGCCTGCGGGTGGATATACGTCACGACTCCAAGAGAGAGGTAGGAGGAATTTGGGCACTTACTGCTGCTTCGGTAGCCGCTTGCTCGGCTTCTGGTTCTTCGGCAATAGTTTCACCGACAGTGGTGGTAGCAGCGGGCTCCTGGCCTTCAACCTATGACACATTGGGATATCAGCAAAAAGTTCATTACAAATGGTAGTAGAAGCGGACCAACGAATATTTCGTTGAAATTAAACGACACGGGATGAAATCAACTGACCTTAGACACTGGCTTCTTGGAGCCAGCACGAGAGGCAGGTTTGGTCGCCCCAGTAGTTGATGGGGGCTTAGCAGAGGCAGCTCGAGAAGCAGGTTTAGCAGAGGCTCTGGAAACAGGTTTCTCAGAGTTATCCTCGACTTTATCAGTTTTGGCGGCAGCCTTCGATGCAGGCTTGGCTCTCGAAGCAGGTTTAGCCTAGATTCATCGTATCAGACGTCGATCCCTGACAAAACAATCAGATTACTTGCCCTCTTGGACGCGGGTTTCTCAACCTCCTCTGTGCCGTTAGGCTCGTCCCCACTGTCCTTGCGCTTGCGTCCTCGCGTAGACTTGGGTTTCTCAGGGGCCTTTTCCTCAGTCTCGGTCTTCTCCTCAGCCCCGTCCTTTTCTGCTTCTTGATCCTTGTCATCCGCTTTCTCTGCTTTCTCTTCTGTTTCCTGCGTCTCTTTCTCGGCTTCAGCGGGTGCCTCTTTTTCATCCGGAGCCTTATCCTTATCTTCTACATCCTCAGGCTCCTTTTCAACCGCTTTAGCCTTCTTTCCTCGCGGCTTGGTTGCTTTCTTCGGAGCAGGTCCGGATTTAGGCTGCTCTTTTATACGAGAAGAGCGGCGAGGAGCAGGAGCAGCCTCTCCAGTTGCTTCGGTCGCTGCAGCAGCCTTTCGTGGCATTATGAGTGATTATTTGCAGATTTTTTCGAAGAAAATGAGGGGAGGGAGGCAAGTTGGCAGTAAGCGGGTGGAAAAGAAGGAAGGCGCGCAGGATATTCGATAAACCAACTTGTACCGATGGCTCGTGTCCTTAACCTTAATCAACAAGTCACGTGAAATGCAAGATCGCGTCTCTACGTGCAAACACGCGTAAATATGGATCCATAGCGTTAGGATAGGGCTGGCACAACCACTCAGACAAGCTACTACCAGCGTTCAATATGAGCGCGTAAGTGATAGTCTGGCAAGATAAGTTGTGGTCGCAATCAGTGGGGAATATTATGGCTTACAAGTTCAATAGGTGGTATTACATGTAAAGGTATCGTATTACACCGTGTATAATGTCCAGAGAGCCGCGCGTCCGAGTACTCCATAAGAGTCCATCGTAGTAAGTGTATTTTCTACATTGTAATAGGCGACCGTAAGATCTATCAAAGAAGGCTCAAAGTCTAAAGGCGGACACCATCAGAAATAGGGATGAAGAAGCAGCCGGACTTAAAGTTTCACTACGCACAATTTCAAAAGAATCGGGGTGCACAGTATTAAACGCAGTGCTATCAGCTGTGATCGCAATTATATCTGCCCTCGGATCATACATGATTTGAGTAGAAGGCATTGCTATAGACAATGCTAATCAATAGTCTCTTCGAGAAGTAGAAGCGTACTTACAGCCGTCGGGATTGACCAAATAAGCTACGCCAATGGTAAGTAACTGGGGAACGAAGAACATTAAAGTACACACGAGAGAGTTCCGACGAAGTAACAACCCAGAGTAAACCCCCCTGTCGGCTGTTCGATGAGTACTGGTGAGCGGTACCTGGGCACAAGAACACATTAGAGAGCGAAAGTAGATCAGACGAACCCACTCGACGACGCACTCTTAGACGACGCCGTCAAACGAAAAAAGCTGAACAAGTTTACATGCTAAGCACTAGAGCGGCTCAAAGTGATTGCACAGAAACTCACTCTGCACTTCCTGGTTTCAAATTCGCATCGGAGCAAGATGCATCAAGAATAAAACCAAAATATGGCTTCTTTGCCGAAGACGGTCTCTAGAACGAATGTGTGAGCCTCACTCGCCGCCGAAAAGGAAAATGGAAATAAACTCTTACAAGCATAAGTAATGAGGTAGGTTCGCCGTTACCCTCAGTATACTGCACTTTCAGTGCACCAAAGTTCGATGGCGTAATGCCAAAAGGTTTCACCCTATCACTGTATGGCCGGGCGATATAGCCTAGCGTGGTACCGTCATGAACCTGGGTAACCTTGATTTTCTTATATTGCGGCTTGATGGCTGATGCTCTAGCAAAAATAGTCATTAATTAATATGACTGCAACTCATAACTTAACACGTACCCAACGCTGGGACTCGGCGAAGGAGCAGCATGGCGATCTTTGCGTAATAACAATGATGATCAACATTCGATTATGGCAATGTCATCATAGTAGATAACTCACCATGCAACACGCGGGTTGGATCCTTCCGCCTCCGACCAAGTAGATGAGCGAAGCGCCGTGGGGGTAGAGGGGGCAAACCAAGAGCCATACGTTCCCCATTCGTCCTCGGCTCGGTTGCAAAAACACCAAGCTCGTTATTATGTGATGCAGATGTAGCAAAAGCTGACAATGTGAAAAGGGAAACAATGTATATGATATGTGAAAAGCAAACCATCATGAACGACCAGATGGCATAAAGCTGAAATGAGCGGAAGCCAGATGCACAATGAGTCGTATAAATTGCTTCAAGCAATGGCGTCGAATAGAAGGAGCGTGACGAAGATGGGTCCACCTAAATTCAAGAGAGGAAACGAAAGAAACGTTGCGAGGGGAGACGAAGAAAAGAAAGCGATAGCACCCCCCATTATTCGGGCCCCGAGACTTGTTGTTCTTCCGTTCAGACAGAGGGCCAAAGGGATGGACAACAATTGGAGTTTCAACTTTCAAGTGCATGCTTCTCAACATGCACGATGCCCATATCCGGTATCTTCAATGCTTCATAATAAACCGTGTATCCGATCTGGCGTATCCTTTCACCTCGTAGACAACGTGCCTCGTCCCTCTTTTGATAGATCATGCTGAACAAGGTTGGCGATCAACGTGTCGTCGACGTTGTTGTTGCTGCAAGGAACAAGGTCCACGGCACTGATTTTCAAGGAATCGTGTACCATTCTTCTTGGTGATCTAGAGCGCAGACTAATCCGATGAAGCGTGAAGCAAAACTGGTTTCATTAGTAAAGGCATCTGAACGGTTTCCAGTGCCGCTCGACATAGCTCTAAGGTTGGTCAAAATCTGGTTGACTTAAACAACGTACGCCAGACCACTGCAGTAGCAGGCCGGATGCATTAGGTGAGCTCTTCTCACAGTCTATAGACGCCATGACAAGCGCTCGTCCTAATTTTTGAGTTTTTTGTAGTTTTTTGTGCACTTGACGAAATTCGGAATTACATTGAGTTGTCGGTTTGCTCATCCACTTAGCATGGTCAGTATCATGGCAGAAGCCTCTACACCACCTTTTATGCTTTAATACCCTCATGCTGCACATCTATTTCAGACTTGATTCCAGCAAGGCGCTTTGCGGCGTGCGAGAAAAACATTGCACTGCATGTATTACATGCTTCAATAGCTGTAGCGCTGGGCTATCTCTACTCCTCATGTCCCTAGAGGTTGAAGAAACTCGTGCTCACAATGGTAGGGCACACCGTCGTTTATTCGAAAGACATCTGACCCAAGTATTCTCAACGCAAAGGAACTTTGCTCCAGAGCGAGCTAATTATTCCTTGGAAAGGCGGTCTTCAGTTGGGCGATGGTATCGATGCTCTTACAGGGGACACTATGACGTCTCCTCTTGTAAACTTCGCACAAACCCAGGTCGATACCAGCGGTCCAGTGAGAGAAACGTCCTCGACATCTATTCTTGACTATCAGAACCTGCATTCCTTACGAAACGAGTACGATATGGAAGTCTTTGCTACAATCAATGTCGCCTCTCCAGGTGACCTAGGCGCCAAAGTCAAATCCGTCTTTTCGAACGAGTACTCAAAATCCAGTGGAAAGATATTTGTGCAGTACCACGTCGAGGGCAGATTTCCCATGGATCGATTGGATCAACCCATGTTAAAAGAAGAGCTTCAAGGATTGCCTCCTGACAAATTCCAAGAAAAGTACGGTGACTACTGCGTAGCCGGTATTGAACGTGGCTACAGCTGCAGAATAATAGCAGTATGCTCGTAAGCATTATTAACCCGTTCAACGTTAGTTACCTAACCCCCTGCGTATATATAGTATCAAGGATATCACAAAAACCCGGACTGCTGAAATAGAGGCTACGGCAATGGTAGATAATCCTTTGAGGGCTAAAGGCCGGAAGGCTAAAGAACAACAATAATCCGACACGTTCACCTTTTTGAACGCTACGGTTGAGCTCTGGGGATACCAAGCAGGCGAGATCCAGTTTGTCGGTGGTTCACTAGAGAAGGCGTTTGACGCCCTGGAGAGCTTGAGGGTAAGAGGTGCACCTCCAGGTTTGCCACGATCAGTCCTTCTGCATTATTATAGGTGAGCTAGTTAGCATTTGAATCGGGGTATTATATAGTAACCATTGGTACAGTCGGCTTGACTGTTGCACACTTCCAAGGAATATTGATATCAACCCCAAAATATTCAATGATCTGCATGAGATGCGCCGGTTATATTCTCAACTTCAGATCGATCTCCTACACCCCTCCCTCGAGGGCCCCGTGATACGGGAGATTCAAAACACTATGCACGGTTACAGGGACAAGCGCGGTACACTTGCCCAGGATTCTCGTGAAGCTTCAAGTCTTCGCGCTGCTCTTCATCAAGAACTGATAGCGGCCAAAGAGGCTGCAGACGGTCAGATTGGGAAATATAACTTGATACGAGGTACGAGACGGATGAGCAAGGTTATTAGACACTTTGGTCCGTTCGGTAACGGTAATCGCTACAAGTGGGAATGCGGCCTCCTAGGTCAAGAACCACATGGTGGGCCTATGTCGTGGAGTCATTCCGGCATTTCCGAAATTACACAAGTTCGCCTGGAGTCCGGTATAACAGTGCACGAGGCACATTGGTACACTCCCAAGACGAAGACGGGAAGCATTTTTCGGCGTTCAACCCCTCGATTCGTGAAACTATGGGGAGAAAGGAAGTCGTCTGGACCGGGTGATGCTGCTGATCCTACTAGGGAAGTGGAGGACCATGTTGGCTTTCATGAGCGGTTGTATGCAAGAGTTATTATTCTTGGATGGTCTTTGTCTTGTGATTGGAAGAGCAAGACGGAACCAAGACTTACAGTGAACGAGGATAGGTGTATCCTCAAGGATCGCTTTGAAGTTGGACTTGACACGTCGATATCGACTGTCTGGCATTGTCGAGTCACATTCGTACTAGAAGCTGATACTACATGTCTATGCGTTGATTAGCAAATCACTAGGCTATAGACTAGGCAGCAAACATCTCTCCCTGACTCCTTCTGGGTCCTTCTAGGTAAGAAGTGGTCACCGGTCACGGCCTACAGTAACAAGCTCAAGTCTATATTTACAAACCTCGTATCCTGCAGTTTGTGGCTCTAATCACAACAACCTTTCTGGCAATTTGGGATAACAATGAATGTGTGGGCCACAATGGTCGTGATCAATCATGCCACTGCGGCCACATGTATATAATATTATTATTTCGTGTTATCATCTCTGTATAGGCTTGATCGTTGAGCTCCCACTTATGCGAACCACGCCCGCCAACCGCCACACTGATCATGTCTCACCCAACTCTGATCCAAATCTGTCAGTACTGCCGGCGTAAACCCGGGCCCCAGACTTCGCTGAAGAAATGTCACAGATGTCGTGCAGTCAGGTGAGCCAGCTTGATCAATGCTATGACGGAGGTGCTGAAAGAAACCTGAAGCTATTGCTCAGGTCTATGTCAGCAAGAGGACTGGAAGGTACGCTGCTTTACTATAGGAACCACTCAAAGACTGAGACTTACATATATGTCAAGTACCACCAGAGAGCTTGTCGGGTAGCGAAAGAGGGGACGAAGCTCCCACCAGTCGATTATCTCAAGACAAATGAGGAGAAGACGAGGCTACGCGAGATCCTGATGGGTCTCTATTCGGACCTAGGAAAATGGATGGAAAGCCAGTCCGGTTACCTACTCGACCGTTGTATACAGGATCTGAACCTCAACGCAAATCCACTTGTCTGCGAGACGCATGTCCTTCGCGTCGTGGTCTCCCATAACACTCCACGAAAGTCATCAAGTGCGCCTCTTCCAGCGGCAAGCTTGTTCATAATTACAAAGATCGATGTTCTGGAACTCGATTACGCGCTCAGGGCGATGCCAGTTTGGAAGGAGTGCCTGCAGGAGTTGGTTATCCAGCGCAAAGAAGCAAAGGCTCGTGGAATGGGGTTGATGGCGGCTGTCGGTATTGAGTGTCCAGCATTGGTAACAGTGAGGATGCTCCAATTTGTCGGGGTAGGTAAATATTTCAAGCTTGGGAAGGGCGAGGCCAGTCAGCACCGGGGCCGACGATAGGTCCTTGTTACGATCCACGACATCTGCGAAACGATACGAACGAAGAAGAATTAATGAAATTGTGTACTATAGGCCAAGGGAATATTCCTCATCTCGATGTAATAGTAGAACAACACGACCAAAACAAAGTTAAAGATAATCTCATGCATTGGAGATCTGGCTTTTGCAAGACATGGTAGTATTTGCAAATTCCAAGCAAGAGATTATTGGGGTAACGGGTTAGTACAAAGACAGGCGAACATTCGGATGAGACAATATGTATGGCCTGAGGTCATCGCACAGATCGAAGTTACGAATCCCAAGAGGCCAGGTGTAGGCAATAAGAGACGTGGAAGCAGGCCCGATCTTCCTTGCTGAAACGGCCAATGAAGAGTGAAGTAAGGATCCCCCAGAATTGCCCGCCACCGGGGCCAAGTGCGCAAGCGCATAGCCAGATGAATATATATCGATGAAGATACATCAACGCTAATACTTACGCAGGCGTATATTGTTGTAAGCGGCTACGCAGCATAATCTGGAATGGTGCTCAGATGGATTGGCTCTGCACCTGCGGATCTAGTGATTTAACTTCGGAGCCATGCTAGTTCAGAAAAGACGTTGGTTATAAAGATGATCATCGAACTTACCAGTGGCAAGGTCTCAGGTCAACAATAATAACCTTGAAATACGATTTTACGGCCAGACACGGTGGATTACATAGTCGGGTGGAAGACTATGTGCGGCGAAGTATAGGTTGGAAAGTCGATTCAATTACCCTATTGCCGGCTGCTCAAGCCTCTTCGGCCTGCCAGTCGCTGGTTCAGCTTCAAGAGGCTAGTGACGGAGTTCTAAAACTGCTCGGCTCCGATTGGCTCGAAAATATTTCAAGCTCCGTGAATATTCTGGGTTCGTATTCGTTGTGCCAACCTCGTTTACCGATACTCGTCAGAGCCAATCCATCTTTCAGCATTCCATCATCCAGTGTCATTTTTCGACGCTTCAATCGCTGTACAAACCTGAGATGTTACTCTTCCTGTATAGACAAGCTCACATGCAGACACGATTAGAAAACGAGGCCGAAACGAGGAATCGTCGAGGATGTATAAAGCCCCGATGCTCAGATGTCCTCTGAAACAAACGCATCATCACCAAATCCTGCAGAACTCAACTGTCGATTTCGCTTGCTTATATCTCTTATACTCATAGATGCTATTTATCCCTTACCTCATCCTTGTAATTCTATCTCTTCCGATCGTGGGCCAGGCATGGTTTCGCTTGCCTTGTACAAGTCCCTTGGTGCAAGGTCAGTATACGTATCTCTGAAGCATTCCTAAGCATTGGGAAAGTGAACCTACGCTAAAAGTCGTATTATCTAGAACGTATAGACCCAATCATGTACCCAGGACAGGTGCCTTCTCAGCACCACCATGTACGCAGATCCGCGATTCTCTGCCAACTGCTAAAATATCCACCATAAACTTAACACCAGACCATCCACGGAGGGAACAGTAAGTAAACGACTACTAATCACGACAGCATCTCCCCAAGCATTGGTTTTCAGACTTTAAAGCAACAAGTAATTATACTGATCTCCGTGCTTCGACGTGCACCTCTTGCCAAGTAGCACAGGTTCGTATCATCCTACCATCGACCTCAACCGTATTCACCACAACTGGCCTGTTCTGTTAAATCCAGGATCTATCAAACTACTGTAAGCCCGTCCACTCCCCCACCCTCGCACGCATCCTTCACCACCTTATCCTCACACCACCCACACCCCTCCCTCCCAACCCAGGGTTCCCAACACTCTACTTCCACGACCCCTCAACCAACCAATACGAACCAGTCCCGAACGGTGGAGTCCTCATCTACTACGAAAACCGCGGCAAAGGCGACGTCTCAAACGGCGGAAACGGCTTAAAAGCTTTCCCGCCCGGTTTTAGGATGATCAGCGGTGACCCGCGTCGACGTTCGAAAAAGTCAGTTACTTACTCACTTCCTCATTCCTCTATCCCTGGAATCAACTTGACTTTTATGATAGATATGAAGAAGGACTCGGCACACAAGCAGAACTCGCCGAACGTGCGATCGCATATACTTGTTTGAGATACACCACGACCAACTCGGACGTATACTGTAAGCCGTCTCTTTCACCTCCTCCCCCCGCGTCAGAAACTCATACATACATATATAAACATTCGTAACATATAGCCTACGGATTCCCTACGACAGATTGCGAAGCAGGCTTCCAAGGCCGTATCCACATGCCCGCTTGTTGGGACGGCGTAGTGAGTCACCTTCATTCATTCGTTCATTTCCTCCACAAAGCGCCCAGTCCTATACACAATACATCCATTCAACATCCATACTTACATCCATACTTAAATAACTTGAATAACTCCCAGAACCTCGACTCACCAGACCACAAATCCCACGTCGCATACCTATCCGAACTCGACAACGGCGAATGCCCAGACACACACCCAGTATATCTCATGAAACTCTTTTACGAAGTTACTTGGGACGTACACAGTTTTGCTGATCGATGGAGAGAGTCGGACGGTTGGCCTTTTGTTTATTCGACTGGGTATGTAGTGTATGCTTTCTATCACCACTTCCTTGGGTTAGAGTAGCTAACTATCAAGAAATATTGTGGACAGAGATCCTACAGGATACTCGTGGCATGGGGACTTTCAAAATGGCTGGGATGTTAAGTAAATAGACGCAGCTCGTTATGAACTCAGCTGACCTCGAAGCAAATTCAGCGTCTTGCAAAACTCTATCGACCACTGTAATAATCCCAACGATGACACGGGTAATGGTATAGTCTCCGCATGCCCATTCTTCACAATAATCGATGCTGGAACGGCCAACCAATGCAAACTCGATTCGGCGGTAAGGGAAAGCACTCTTGGAAACTCGACCATGTTACCAGGGTAGGTCAAATTCAAATTTACGTCTCGCCCTGTGACACCATTTTTCCAGCTGCAATCCCATCCAGACAGGCCCTGGGGATGCAAACCTGTACACCGATTCCAACTGCCCAGGACCAAAGCGGTCATTCAGCGGAATGAAATGTAAATTAACCAAGCCACGGTAGTATGGTATACATGTAACCTCTACAAGAATTCCAAAGTTGTTCCTTTTGGGCGTTGCCTACTGTCCGAATTGCCGCTTGCCAGACAACCACTCGATAATGATGCCATAAGCATCGGGTGCGTTTTTATGCAGGTTGATAGCATGTCCAGCGCCAGGGACAATGTTGGCGGTATAATCATTAGTTCCAGGGTTCAACGGTCTTGCGCCCACGACCTCATTCGCGAAGCCGTCCATAGCTGCCTTGCAATTCCCCCCGCAAAACGGACTAATACGCGTCACGTCAATAAATCGCTACGTCCATGCTTATGGGGTGCTCACAGGTCAAATTCGCCATCCATAACAAGGACGGGTCCAGAAAAATGTTGAGCCGTTGGCGCGGGACCCGAAGTGAGAAGTTCGCCCAATGTTGCGGTGCTTTTTGTCAGCTGCAGTTCCTCCAAGGATTCTAGGGAAGCGATGAGAACTGCGTCAAATCAGCTGCAATGACGAGGTATCTACCTTCGGAAAAGTCAGGATAATGCAAGAAGCCGGTCTGGTCAGCAATTTCATCTGAAGTCACAAGGTAGTCGTTGGGTAAGTTGGCTAATCGGACGTCAAGATGAATAGACTGCAACTAGTGGCTGAACAACTTACCGAAGCGGCTCGGGTACCGTTGGGAAGCAATCGACAAGCTGAGAGAAGCAAGGAAAGGCTGCTGCTGCTTATACCGAGATAGGCCAGTCAGGACCACAGCGTCGAGTGCCTTTGGATCCTGGGAAACTACACCATTTGTGATCAAACTGCATAGTAGATATATGCGCTCGCTGTCAGCGTCTGAAGTATGAATTTTGGATTTGTCTGACCTTCCGAACGAGTGTCCTACGCCTATAACTTTCTCGAAGGGGGTGGAGCTAATATTTCGTAACTGGCCAATCAAGCCGCCAGCAATCGCGATTTCGGTAGATAGTTGAACTTCTGTAATGCCTGGCGGTTTACTAGACAACCCATTACCTTGAAAACTCAAAGTAAGCGAGTTGCAGCGAACTCTGTACACAACGACTCACCAAGCCTGTCATACAAGAAGGTACTATACCCAGCTTTCTGAGCAGCTTTTGCGAAATCATCCCAGTACCGGTGATCGAAGCCAATCCTGAGCCAGTAGTCAATAACAAGTAACAAGAAAACTGGTAAGATATATGCGCCTACCCATGGGTCAATACTAGCAAGGACCCATTATTGGGGCTAGCGACGTTAGATTGACAGAGTTGGCCGTATATTTCGTAGGTCTTATTGAGTAGTTCTTTGCCCATCGACGAAGGACGGTCGACATTAATACTGGCAAGAGTAGTCATCAAGGCGGTCGCTTCGCTCTGATCAGCGGGTGTACTAATATTCAACTTTTCTACAGTCGTGGATACTGAGACGGAGTATTGTTGGAATTGACAACCGAGAAAGGGGGCATTGTCAAGGGCTGGTTTAGCGACTGTCGTAGGATCTGGTGCATCTGTCTGATTAGGCGAGTTAGAACCAGAGTCAGCAAACGCTGCGAGAGAGTAGATGCTAGAGAGGAGAATAGCTTGTTTGATGTAGAGCATGGTGGTAGTTGGTGGTCAAGAGTGGGGCGGGGGACGAACGACGGCGGGGCACGGTTTATATACCCTCCAGAGTTGACTTGCGGAAACGACCGAGTGGACGCGGAACGATGGACTTGCGTAGTAAGTAAGAGGTAAAGTACGTCATAATCATCGATGCAGAGTCTATCGACGATACAAGGACCAACAATATATAGACTGTATCACAGGCGTGTATATATTGTCTTGGGATAGAATACCGATAGCACAAAGGTGTTGGGCGTCGGATAATAGCACCTAAATCGGCGAGAAAGGTTGGTCCAGGACAAGAACTTGAGCAAAGTTCAAGGCCGACAGTAAGGTCCAAGATAAAGTGGATCTTTAGAATTACAGCCGAGCTAGGCGCAAAAAACGGACTCTTTAAGAGCGGTGGACTGAAAAAGCACCACATAGAGACGATAGTATCAGTAATAAGTTTTGCAAGTTGGCCGTAGAATCAGAGAGGTGGGCTTGTCGAGGGCCAATCTCCTGCGGAGAGCTTCTTGGAACTTGAAATTCATGCGGCCTTTGGTTACGTGGAGGATCAGAGCAGACGAACGGAGCCAATGAGTGTTTGCAAACCGCTGCAGTTGTCATAGCGCCGCGTATTTAGGTGGATTGCTCGAAACAACTTACTTTGACGCGCGCGAAATAATAATTTTACACGTGAGATAGGGGTGAGTAAAAAGAGACAGGAGTGTTCCTTAGCGCGTTGGTTACCCGGCCTGGCTTTCGGCGATCAGGCTGCAAATTAAAATACATATCGTCGCCAATGCACTGACTTGGTGATGATTGATCTCGTGTATCCTTTCCCGTGAAGCGAATATCAGTTGAGGCGCATTCATTGGTGTCTGCCATTGGATGACCCCAGAACGGGACTATTATTGGACTAGATGATCAATCACACTTACGAAAAGCCGTTCGTGTCACTAATTTCCCCTCGTCACCACAGAGGATATTGTCATCCATGCGTACGTATTGCCTACCACTGCGCAGAGACCGTAGTGACATAAATGGCGCTCAATATGGCGGTGCCTGATTCTTGGCCCAGCGCAGCGTTCAAAGTAACCTGCCAACACTGACTTGCTATTGAACTATCATACTGAACGCTTGACCATCAAACTAGAGATTTCCAAACTAGGCCAAGGAGATGCCTAGCAAATGGGACCCCAGGCACTTGAGCCCACCACCGTACCAGGAGAGGTCGCTCTGTTTCAACAGCATCTTTCCCCGGTTTTTATATGGGCGAATGTGGCTACGGAATCAGAGGTGGGACGTAGTTGGTCAGATACGTGTACAGCAAGAGTTGCGACGAATTACCAAATATAGTTGTTTCGGGGTCCTAATATGCTGGGCGTTGGTCAAACTCATTTAGAATACGTGACCTGTGCAAGGTGTTGTCCCCCCCTCGGCCATCTTTTCCTTCATTTCCACCTCGTTCTGCTCCGTGCTGGTCTCGGTGCATTCAGAACCACCATCTCAAGAGGAGGAGGTCCGTCTTCTCAACCAATCTGTAATAACGCTACCCAACAATGTCATTTTCAAAACGAAATAATCACCCACACCCCGATGACCTGGACACGGACGAGGAAAATGATGAGAATATCGACCCAGAGCTTAGGTTGAGGACCGTGAGGACTGCTGCGTCGGCCATCGCAGAGTCTATCGTCTCAGAGGCGCGTATGGAGAGGAGGAAGACGATGAGGAGGAAGAGGAGTTTCTTTCGGAGAGGGAGCGAGAAGAAGAAGCCACCACCGACGAGTACTATGCCTGGCCAGGAGGCACCGGTCGCACACATCTCAGGAAAGAGGAGAAATGTGTATTTCAACTCTCCTCTGAGCGCCATGGAGGCAGACAGTAATGGTGAGCCCAAGGTGAGATATGCCAGGAACAAGGTTCGGACGAGCAGTAAGTATCTCGTTTGTTTCTATGATTTTTCGACTCTTATATCATGCAGAATACACCATCATCACGTTCGTACCCAAGAATCTGTACGAACAGTTCAGACGGTACGAATTTACATGCCAAATCACCGTCTAGTATCTAATTTCACTCATTCTACCCAGTGTGGCAAACCTATATTTCCTCGCTCTTCTCGTAGTCCAAATCTTCCCCGTATTCGGAGCCGCCTCCGCACAAACCTCCATGCTTCCCCTCCTCTTCATCCTCACCATCACCGCCATCAAAGACGGTGTCGAAGACTACCGTCGCGCCGCACAAGACGACATCGTCAACAACTCAGCAGCCACCAAACTCGGTGGCTCCTTCCGCAACGTTAACCAACCCACAGATCCACGCTCATGGATAGAGAAAATTCTTGGTTTGAATAAACCGGGGAGTGTCAGCAGGGGTGTGCGGAAGCTCAGGGAACGAGAGGCGAGTGAAGCTGGCCTTGGCGTCAGAGGGTTGAATATCCCACCTAGAAGCGGTCCTGATGAATCGGAGAGTGTGTTAGGTGCGAGTAGTTTGGATCTACATGCGCGTGGAGCTGGTGGACGTCGATTGGAGGATATACAGAGTGTAGACTCTCATAGCTACCCTCCCGACCTCTCCAAGACATCCCTCTCCTCAAGCTCAACCCAACTCGTCAAATCCTCCTCCGAATTCGGTCAACTACCCGCACCTCCTCCTCTCCCAAGCACCTTCGACTCTTATCACCAATCCTCCCTTTCCCAATCCACCCTCGGATTGAGCGTCGTCGATTGGCGCAAACGCGCTCATGGGTCGGCCCGCTGGGAAAGGACGCTATGGAAGAAATTGGAAGTCGGTGATGTCGTTTTGTTGCGTGATAATGATCAGGTTCCGGCGGATATCATCGTTCTATCGACGAGCGATCCAGATGGGATGTGTTATCTTGAGACGAAGAATTTGGACGGAGAGACTAATCTCAAACCGAGGAAAGCGTTGAAGGCGACTATGGGTATTTCCAGCGAAGATGATCTCGAACGTAGCTCTTTCGTTCTCGATTCGGAACCTCCACATCAGAATCTTTATCTCTACCACGGTGTTCTTCGGTTTAACGATCCCATGTCCCCGGAGAAGGAACCCAAGCAAGAACCCGTCACCATCAACGAAATGCTTCTCCGTGGATGTGCGCTCCGAAACACCCAATGGGTCATCGGCCTCGTCGTTTTCACCGGCGCTGACACCAAGATCATGCTCAACGGTGGCGACACTCCTTCGAAACGCAGTAAGATCGAGAAGGAGACCAACTTCAATGTTGTGGTTAATTTCATTATCTTGTTTTGCATGTGTCTTATCGCTGCTATATGCTCTGGGATTGAGGAGAATAAATCCAAGACGAGTGCGGATTTCTTTGAGATTGGGAGTCAGCCGACGAGTTCGGTGCCGATTAACTCTTTGGTTACTTTCGTGTAAGTCGTCCGTCCTTGTTATTTCATTTTATGAGACTTTATGCTGATGGGCCCTCCGTTTCTTAAGCTCATGTCTAATCGCATTCCAAAACATCGTGCCTATATCATTGTACATATCCGTCGAAATTGTCAAGACCATACAAGCGTATTTCATCTCGCAGGATATAGATATGTACTATCCACCCCTCAAGACAGCTTGCGTACCCAAAACATGGAACATCTCCGACGACTTGGGTCAAATCGAGTACATATTCTCTGACAAAACGGGTACGCTCACACAGAACGTCATGGAGTTCCAGAAATGCTCCATCCACGGCGTAGCCTACGGTGAAGGTATCACCGAAGCCCAACGCGGCGCCGCGACGCGCGAGGGCAAAGCAGATACTATGGACCCCGAGGAGCTAGCGCAAAAGCTTGGCGCGCTCAAGTCGCAGATGATCACTACCATGGAACGCACGTTCAAGAACCGCTACGCCCAATTTGATAAGCTGACACTCGTTTCACCCAAGCTTGCGGAGGATTTGGCTGATCGGTCGTCGGAGCAACGGGCGCATCTGATAGCGTTCTTCCGAGCGCTCGCTTTGTGTCATAGCGTGCTTGCCGACAAACCTGATCCGCAGAGGGAACCGTATCAATTGGAGTACAAAGCGGAGAGTCCAGACGAGGCGGCGTTGGTGGGTGCTGCGAGAGATGTAGGGTTCCCGTTTGTGAATAAGGGAAAGGATGGGGTTGACATTGAGGTTATGGGGCAGACGGAGAGGTATACGCTGCTTAGGACGTTGGAGTTTAACTCTACGAGGAAGAGGATGAGTGTGATTATGCGGTGTCCGGACGGCAGGTTGATTCTATACTGCAAGGGCGCCGATAGTGTCATTTACGCTCGTCTCGCGACGGACCACGATCCCCAGCTCAAGGAGCAGACTATGAGGGATATGGAATCTTTTGCGAATAATGGGTTGCGGACGCTGTGTATTGCTTATCGGTGGTTGAGCGAAGAGGAGTATTTGTTATGGAGTCGGACGTACGATGCGGCCGTGAATGCGACCGAGAATCGGGACGAGTTGATCGATCAGGCGAACGAGCAGATCGAGCATTCGTTAAGGATACTGGGTGCCACTGCTCTGGAAGATAAGCTACAGGAGGGCGTACCGGACGCGATCGAGTTGCTTCACAAGGCTGGTATCAAGCTATGGATTCTTACAGGTGAGCGCGAAGCGATCTTTACTTCATCAATGTACACTCTAACTTGGCTATTCTGTAGGCGACAAGGTACAAACGGCTATTGAAATCGGTTACAGTTGCAACCTTCTCAAGAGCGATATGGACGTCATGATTCTATCCGCTGATTCCCAAGAACAAGCTCGTTCGCAGATTGAGGCTGGTTTGAACAAGATTGCGTCCATCCTTGGTCCGCCTAGCTGGGATCCTCGCAAGCGTGGATTCTTGCCTAATGCCAAAGCTTCTTTCGCTGTCGTCATTGATGGAGATACTTTGCGGTATGCGCTTACGGACGAACTCAAGCCTTTGTTCCTGAACCTTGGCACACAATGTGAGACTGTCGTCTGCTGTCGAGTTTCGCCAGCGCAGAAGGCGTTGACGGTCAAACTGGTGGGTGACAATTCAAACATGGTACTTGGCGCATTAATGGACTCATGAATGATGCATGATGTAGGTCAAGGAGGGCCGTAATGCCATGACCCTTTCCATCGGCGATGGCGCCAATGATGTGGCTATGATCCAGGAAGCTAACGTTGGCTGTGGTCTTTTCGGACTCGAGGGTTCTCAAGCCGCCATGTCTGCCGATTATGCTTTCGGCCAGTTTAGATTCCTGACAAAGTTGCTCCTGGTACATGGCCGCTGGTCTTACCAACGTGTCTCGGACATGCATGGTAACTTCTTCTATAAGGTACGGACCTACTTCTCAGCAGTACCCTGTCGGTTCCGGCTGACGTGTCCGCTGCTAGAACGTTGTCTGGACTTTTGCGCTCTTCTGGTTCCTGCCTTTTAATGGGTGAGAAACTACGAATAAGACTGTATTTGCCCTACTGACTGGGCGATCCTGAATTTAGTTTCGATGGGACCTATCTTTACCATATAACCTTCATCCTTCTGGTGAATCTTGTCTTCACCTCCCTACCTGTCATCGTCCTCGGAGGTAAACGCCTTTTTTCGACCCTTACATGCGATCTATCGTTAAGCTGACCCGTCCCATGATAGCGTTCGATCAGGATATAAATGCGAAAGCAGCCCTAGCTTTCCCACAACTTTATGTTCGTGGCATTCGAGGCCTCGAATACACGCGCACCAAGTTTTGGACCTACATGTTTGATGGGTTGTATCAGTCAGGTGTTGTTTTCTTCTTCCCTTATCTCGTTTGGACTCTTGGTTTGGCTATCTCGTGGAATGGAAAGACTATGGAGTCACTAGCGGACTTCGGTACTACCGTCGCCGCTGCTGCTATCTTTGCAGCTAATACCTATGTTGGGATGAATACCAATTAGTAAGTGTAACCCGCTCTCGTCCGATCAACTTCTATTCACTATTGTTGACCCAGTTGGACGGTTATCACTTGGATTGTAGTCATTGGATCTTCCGTAGTCATGCTCTCGTGGATTGTCATCTACTCGTTCTTCTTCAGCCCTGACTTCATAGACGAAGTCATCATTCTCTTTGGCGAACTTACCTTCTGGACCGTAGTCTTGATTTCCGTCGTTGTTGCCCTTGGTGAGCCGCTTGATATATTTACCCTGCTCTAACTGACGTCATCCTCCTAAGCTCCTCGCTTCCTCTGCAAGTTCATCTCACAGGTCTACTTCCCACTTGACAAAGACATTATTCGCGAGGCATGGGTTATGGGTGATCTCAAAGACCAGCTGGGGATCCGTCATCGCAACCCCAAGAAGAATAAGAATCATGGTGATCCTGAATCTGTACCCATGTACAGTGCACAGCATGGTCGATCCTTCTCTGAGCTATCCGTAAACAATCCCTACGAACCCACGACCTCTGCAAGTCCTCGAGCACGAGATGCTAAGCTTCGACCTGCTGACATAGAATCGCCTCCCATGACCAGTCCCATGCCCCTTCAAGACCGATCTCTCATTCCAGAAGCAGCCCGAAGCGTCTCACCTGCTTATGTCCATGATGGCCGAACGGACGTCACCTCCCGTGCGTCATACTACTCCGTCTCAGAACTGCCCCCGCCTTCCCCATTACCTTCACCCAAATATCGATACCCATCTGGGGAGGTTACGTCAACGCCTCCACCACGTAGAACATCAACAGCAACACGTACATCGATACACTCGCGGACGCTATCACCGCCCGCACCGCAATCTAGACCACTTCAACCCTCACCCCAGGGTGGTTTGGTAAGGCGGCTTAGCGGGACGGGCAATGAACAGCTGAACCCCGGGGTGTATGAGATGCGAGTCCGTAGTCCGCCACAAGAGGCTGAGTATAGCCATCTTGGTCACCAGGGCGAGCGGTCCGCGAGCGACGCTTCGTATGCAACTGCATATGACGATTTTGACGGAGCTGATGTCGCGCACGATCCGCCAATACGTGGCCAGTCACCGTACGGATACGTTCGTCAGCAGCAACAGCAACAACGGCATCACCCCGCTGACGACGATGACGACGGGCAAACAGTGGTCATGCCAAGCAGTCGGCGGACAAGCGGCCATTCATGGCAAGGTGGTTTAGCTATGTAAGACTACGCGCGCTCGTTCTCTCTCTTTTTGGGGATTTTTGTTTTATTTCTCAGCAGTTTCTAGAGGTGTACCTTTGCAACTAATCGTACCAATAACACTCCCTTTCCACATTCATGCTCTCTGTTATTACTTATTATCTTCTTCAAGCTTGTGTTTATTCTTCCCCTGTCTCTCACACTCCTCTTGCACATCGTATACATACCAATGGACCTTTCGCTAACTGCGACCCGGCGCCATTCTTGTGGACGGAAGGATATTTAGTATATAAAAAGAAGCTATCGTGCTGAATCGAAGTGATTGCTCATAAGGTCGCTGCCAGTCAGAGTATTTCGACGACGCGGTTCAGCGAAAGGTTTCTGATTGGGTTTGATAAGTTTATGGATAACCTCTGATGGCATAAAATGTGCAGGTCCTGTCTAGAATCTGATGGTTTCAGTGATTTTATACTTGAATAAAATTCAGACGAATACTATTCGCAAACTCAAAACAGCCACCAAGCCTACAAACCCTAGTTAAACCCTAGTGCACACAAGCTGAATTATCCGTAGCAGCACGCATTGTCGTATAGGAATCCAAGCATTTCAAACGAAATAGGGGTGATTTACCGATTGAAGGAAGGACTAAAGTCAATTATAGGTTAAACTTTGTTGGAGCTCATACGTTGGAGCTCATACAAAGGACATACTTACGCACCGGGCGCCGAAGAGAGGAGCGACAAGAAGATCTTGGCTGGTAGCTATGTACAGATGGGGTATGGGATATGTATAGGCACCGGCCGCAGAGGATTAGGTGAGAATGATTTATATGTATCTAAGTACTCGAGGGCTGGGATTGTACTGGTGACGCCGTCGATTGGTCTTCTAAGAAGTATAAGTTTGAGCTATTACGGACATGAACAGTAGCGCTTTAGTCCAGGGGCCTGACTGGATGAGCTTCGAGCTGGGTTTTTGACGAAGTACTACTCACCATTGTCATTGTTCCAGTCTTCAATCTTCGAATCGGAAATTTGGGCTGGGCCTTTCGCTGAAACAAGTTAAATACCGTGGTTTGCGGGTAGCTCGGTAATCCATGCTGCAGCAATGAGGCATTGTCAGCTGCGACAGTCAAGGCAGCATCCGCGTACAAGTCGTATACAACCAAGGAGTGACCAGGAGAGGGACCAGTCAAATCTGTGCTTTGTCAAGGCCGTACATAGATCATGTTCTAGAGACCATCGAGAGAGAAGAGTAAGAAAAGCTCGGCCCGTCAAGAAATGATCAAGAACGCCACTTCCTTTCCACTTGAACAGGTGAGACCTCTGACATGGGTGCTTGGAAGATCAGGTGTCCAGAACATTACAGAAAAATCTGTGCGGTTGACCGTGAGATCAGCTCTTCACCGAAGCTACTGCTTTCCGCGTTATCGAAATTATGGAAGCGAACATGGTCAGACTTCTCAGCCCTGAGCGTGAACTGTTTTTAACATTATTCCTCGACGACTACACCCCAATCTTCGAGCTTTGAGCGAATGAGAAATCTGGGCTCTGGCATTAGCTGAAACAATTCACTGCGGGGCCCCACAAAGTCGGCCAGGCCTGTGTCGATTGGAAGTAAATTGTTCCTGGCACTGGTTTGTCTCTGGACTTGCATCGATCAGGAGGAAGATCCATAAGAGGGTTCACCAATCTGTCGGGTAAAGTCGGTAAGCAGTGATTTGTGACCACGAGGTTGAAGGTTGTGCATTATTTACATTTCTGTAGTGACATTCTATTTCTAATACACTGCTTTTCCGAGCTTGTTTCTTCGCCGTCATCATGCCGCCAGTCACTTCTGCAGATACTCAGGAGCAGCAGCAGCAGCCCCAGTCCTCCATTCTCAAGGAGAGGCGCTTCAAGCTCAGTAGGTCAGTATCTTTAACATCCTCTAATTAGCTCAGAACTCTGATATTTTTAATTGCTCTTGTAGGGCGTGTGACCGATGTCGGTGAGCTTTGCTTCGAGCTCTTCATGACCCTTATCGCCCCAATTTTGATGGGATCACTTCTCTTAGACGGCGAAGGATCAAATGCGATGAAGGACATCCTTGCCAGGCATGTTTGTCGGCGAATTCAGCTTGTACTTTCGAGGAACCAGGGAAGAGAACGCACCCACACAAGTCAAAGTGAGTCAGTGCCTTCTCAGCGTCTGGAAATGGATAATGACGTGCTGCAGACGAACTGCGACTCTGGAAGACAGAATGCATCATTTGGAGACTCTAATACAGGCCATTCCACCAGCAGTCTTCGCAGCAGGTGGAATCGTGCCTCCTGTGAATACGAATATTAAGCCCCCAATAGATGCTAATACGAGCCCCATCACTCCATTCATGTACCCCTCGCAAGCACTCCCTTTGGGTGTTCCGCCACCGTCTCTTCATGTGTTCCCTCTAATTAACCCCTCCACCCACTTCAATCCTGACCCCAAGACCAACGAGAGACTACAAAGTCCTATCGCCGCTTTCAATTCCCTCTTTTCAAGTGCATATCCTGCACAGAACGCCGCGCAAATTACGACACCCGATCAGCTTGCAGAAGAGACCTCGCGAATGTCCCTTGCTGCATCTTATCTATACTTTGACGATGAGGGCAATACGCGATGGCAAGGCGAGACTTCTGGGCTTCCTCTTTTGGACTTACTAGTCGAGCGATACACGCCGGCGAACAACCGTGACAAGGTAGAATCACCGGCTAGTATGGATAAAGCATCACCAAGCCAAAACGGCGCGTCCAGCGCCACTAATACCGATTGGTTCCCTAATCGCACCCCTCGACGAACCGACATAAATCCTCAGATACTATGGCGTCTCATTACCTCCTATATTGTTCCCGAACTAATGGATAGGTGCGGCGTTAAAGTTGGCTCGTCATTATGTGCTGTCAACAATTAAACTTTAAAAAGTCTTGTACAGTGCTACCTCTCTACGTCATACTATATCCTCCCATTTCTTCATGTTCCCACCTTCCTGTCTGTGCGTATACTCGATTCATGGCTTTATACCCCAATCACATGTAGCCGACCCGGTATTGACTTTGCCTACAGGACTATGGTAATCCACAAAAATGGGGAGAACCGGGATTCGCAGCATTTATCGTATCTATATGCTGCCTTGCTTCTCGCCACATGGACGACCCCCGCGTTCGTCCTAATGCTAATGATAGCATATCAGCCGGCACACATTGGTTCGAGCTTCTCGGCCGTCTACGCACGTTGCCGATTGCTGACCGACCAACGTTGTACACCATTCAAGCTAACCTCATCGCTGCTGTTTACGCCGTTGGACTAGGGAGATTATCCAAAGCAGCTGCCCTCCTATCGGAAGCTATCACCATGTGCATTGATTCCGGCATGCACCGCTCAGCTGATACGTATGACGTTTTCGATTCTATAGAAGACGAAGTGAGAAAACGGACTTTCTGGTGTGTATATATTTGGGATAAGCAACTGGCAGCGCATTTTGGGAGGCCGCCGATGATTAGGTTGAGGGATTGTGATGTAGGGGAGCCGGCGCCTGTGGATGATGAGTATATCACGCATGAAGGGATAGGTACGCCTCCCGCGGGAACTGAATGCCGGATGACGGCTTTTATTTGTTCGTTGCGAATTCTGGTGGTACTGGAGTCGGTGGTAGACGTCCCTCCCGCTCGTAATTGGGGCGAATCGTCACCATTCTTAATGCACGCTACGTCTGTGTTGTCTGGTGCTCGGAGGTACAAGGAACTCCGCGAAGAGGAAGCCTTATTGGATGAGATCCATCGAAGTATCCCACCATTCTGGGCACACACACCTGAAACCATGGCTAGCGAGGATACGATCCGTATAACTCAGGCTGAACGTTTGCATGCTGCAGAGCATTTTGTTCGTCTGTTGATTTACAGACATCGGTTTTCGGAGCTTGTTGCTGAGAGGTTGAATAATGGTGAGGAGGAGCAGAAGGAGGTTGAGAAGGAGGCGACGATTGCTGCTCATAATTCGGCGTTGCAGATTATCGCTACCCACCTTCAGATCGCCAAGCAGGGGTTGATGACATACTGTAAGCTGGGTTTTCTCCTTCTCTTGTTTCTGGCATGTCTGATCACTGGTGATTTACGTAGATGGCGTTCATGTCATTCATCAACTGACGCAAGCTGGGCGAACTCTGGTTGCTATCCTGTTGAACTGCAAGTCGGAAGGATTGCAGCACCTTATCTCACCTGCACTGGATGCTTTGCGTTCATGTGTCGGCCTGCTTCGACGGTTCAGCGGCAGATACGTGTGTGGTCTCCGTTCGGGCGATCTCATGGAAGAATTCTGCCGACGTAAGCCATTTTATTTACTTTCAAGTTATATACTCCTTGGCTGACGCACTATTCCAGTCACGCAAATACCCCTGGAGACCAACCGCTCGGAGTCAGGCTCGAGCAGTAGCTCAAGGCCACCTTGGATTCGACCAATCCGGAAAAAAGCTCATTCCACTGCACGTTCGAATCACAGCGACTCTGTATCACAACATAGCAGTCCTGAAGCGTTCTCACCTACAGATTTCCTTGCAGATCCGCCTAAACCATCCTTCTCAGCTGCTACGCCGTCAATGTCATCACCCACCTTCGGCAGTACGAGTAACGGCAATCCTGTATCAACCACGACGAAAGTCGGCGTTAATCCCATACCAACGAATGGTGTTCCGACGACGAATGGTGTTCAGCCGTCTACGCCTTTCGTCGATACGCCGTCTAGTATGAATCTGGATAATATGATTAGGGGTGATCCGCAGATATTTATGAATCCTTCGGATGTGATGGCGTTGTTTAATGATGGGCCTGTGGATGTGGGGTCGATGTTTGCGACTGAGTTTATACAGTCGCAGCCGTCACCTCCGTCGACGTCGGCAGGGAATGAGGGGAATGGAGGTGGGTTTGGGTTTAAGATGAATGGGATTGTGTCTTCGCCATAAGTTGAGATAGATGGGAATAAGGAGAGAGAGAGGGAGAAGGAAAAGGAAAAGGATTGAGTTGTAAAGATATGTATTGCGTTTGATTTGTTGCGTGTTTGTGTTGTGTGATTTAGTAGGTTGTTTGATTTGTTTCTCGCCCCTGGGTTAGTCCTTTGTATACCTTTCATCGTCGTATATTTGTGCTATGTAATCCTATGTATCTGTCGATTGTATCTCATTTTGAATAAGGCTGGGTATTCGGAGTCGCTCTCTAAATCGGAAAATTCATTCCGGGTAGTTCGCAACCGCCACCGTATGGCATATGCTACTATTTCGTTCAAAGGCTACGCCATTGGAGCTGCTGCTGGTCCTTCAATATGTGCTTGAATACTTGTTTAACAGCGGCACAGAGTCAAGTAACTTGACGAGAAGCTGATCGCCCCCTACTACGTCACGTTTAATTATCAGAGAATATTAAATCGGCCTCTGTAAGCTCTTGGATGACGACGGGCGGCATGCTCTATACGTGTGCTTAGAGACCGGTGCCGACGTCCCCTCAGCATAACCTCCCAGCGCATGTGGAATACTCTCTATAATCCCACCGCAGGCACACCGTCTCACACCATAACTTTGGATTCAGCTACTGATATCGTTGTCATCGATATCGAGGGGCAGTCCCAACCATTACTCTCATGCGCGTAACGTTCAGTGATACTGCTCGTCGATGTCGGCAATGTTGTCACAGAGACGCTATGGAGGACTTCCTTATTTGGTGTCCGCCTAAATCACGCGACCAACGATCATCGATCAACACTCGATCGTGACAGTGCCAAATTCTGACGCTCCTTTGTTCCTCCTAATTCACGTCAGGACCGACATCAGTCGTAAGCTGGCAGATTATCACTCCTTTCACTGATTTTAATCATCCACTGGAGGTATGAATGAGTGCTGAATTTCATTGGATCCACCATTGCGACGCATCGGCTTGTGTTCTAATTGTCTATCAGGCCATGAGTCCGATGGTTGGGTCAGAACGGGAAAACTATTGAGGATTGCTTTCCTGGTTTGCGATAGTGAGAAATTCCGTGGCAAAGAACTTGGCTAATTTATGTTGCTTTTTGTTGTCAACTCTAATTTCTAGAACCGCAAGACAATAAACGAGTTTCCCAATTTGATACTCAGGTTGGTCTCGCAACGGTTAGTCCGAGAGGGCCAACTGCGAGTTCACTCTTTTGTCTCCGGAACGCCATGGGACAAAGCATTATATATGATAAATATACCTCCGACTCTCTCGCTTTCCTTCCACTCCTACCTCCACCACCGTTAAAATCACCCTTCTACGCTCTAAAGTCACATCCATAATGAGCTCGAGTCGTTGTCCCTTTGACCGACCTGCTCCTATCGACTCATTGCCTATAGAGATACTCTCTCACATATTTGTGCTCAGTACGTTCGGCGAACAGTCGCTGCACGATGGGCAGAAGCTAGGGTTTGACTCGCAAACCATAACTGTACCTCTTTCTCTGTCATCGGTCAGCCGTCGATGGCGGCGCGTTGCGCTGACGACGTCAGTACTCTGGACAAGCCTTTGTATCACGCCAGACTTTGTCTTCGAATGTCCTGCCATAGGATTGGACATTACCCATCTTACCACTTTCCTACAGCGTTCACGAAAATCCCCCATCGACATTTGTATCGATGCTCGGGATCCAGATTGGGATTTTACGGAATCTGGGTATGTTATTTTGCGATGATGTTTGAATTTCCTGTTGTCTGACAGTTGGTGTTTTTTGTGGGCAGAGTAACCCATAGTTCTTCGAACTATAAGCCGCTATTTGTTGCTGCTCATATGAATCAGGCCCTCTCACTCCTACTCCCCCACATCGCTCGATGGCGGTCTATCAGCATTTTTACTGATACATGGGCTCTGATGCATACCGTCTTATCTCAGCTTTCTTCTTCAATCGTCACGCAGGGTGCTCCCCTCCTCGAGTCCCTTACCCTCATGCGCTGCAACGATTTCGTTAGCTTCTCGCAGGCTTTCCAACCAAGGGACCTCAAAGAGTCTCCCCTGTTTACAATAGACCCAGCTCTATCTCACATCGAGCGCAAGGCAATGTTACCACGATTAAAACATTTGACATTGAAAGGGGTGCACGCCGACTGGCATTCGCTTTCCTCCATCCTCTCCTGTGCAGCTTCTTCCGAGACAGAATCAGGCTTACGCACGTTGGAACTATCTTCACATTCATCCGACGTTCGGCCGACATTACCTACCCTTCGCTCAATCCTTTCTTCCTCTCCTCATCTTCGGAAATTGGTCATCAGGGGCTCAGGTTTTCGAACAGTTGATGGGACCTCCAATGACGACGAAGTTCCTGTTGAGAGGGATGGCTCGTGTAGTAGAGATCGAGTGCATCTGCCACAGCTTGAAGAGTTGCACCTTGGGTATCGATCGGTAGGGGAGGGTTGCAAAATTATAGACATGCTGGATGCGCCTAATATGGCGCTGCTCGCAATCCGTGACGACTCGCATCCCGCTGATCCAGAGACGGTCGATGGAGGCCCACTGCTACAGTACATCGGTTCCGGGACCAGTTCTCTCCCCAAGGTCGAAGAACCACCTACTCCCCCATCCTCGGTATCCAACAACGATACACCTTTCCCGAAAATCGAAACTGTTGTTCTTGATAAAGTACAAGCGTCTGAGCCGTACTTTCGGGCGTTCTTCGATGGCTTGCGGAGCGTTCGTAGCCTGGAACTGAGGGGAACGCCGTTACTGGCTATGCAGTTTCTCCTGCCATCCAGTCCACGTTGCTGTGCGGAAAATGATATCGAGTGCCCGTGTCCCAGTCTCGAGTCGCTAGCTGTCTACACCTCCGAAACGTTGACGCCCTCTGGGGTGAGCCTCAGGCTCTGCGCCTTCCTCGGCGAGAGGACTCGTAATTACGCCAGTCCCTTAAAAGACATCTCTATCTACCTCGACTCCCATTCGTCGTTCTGCTCCGAGGAAGAGTCTCTTCATACGACGGTTTGTGGGACGGAGATCAAGGTGTATGAAGCGTTGCAGGAGGAAGACGATTCATTGGATTTGGAATATATGACGGGATTGACGGATGAGGAGGAGAATGCGTTTAAACTTGGGGGAACTTTTAATGATCCTTATTTTGATTCTTATTATTCTGGAATTTCGAGTGGTATTGTGGCTAGGTGATAGATTGTATGATTACCATGATTTGTATAACAGTAAAGATTTGGATGATATCGGTGTGTCAGATTGTGCATAAAATTGTGACTTGTCAATGCTGGCTTAACCTCGGACTGAGTCCCCTTTCCGCTCTCTCGAAATATTTGTCTAGTAACGCAACTAACTGATTGTTTGGCTAGACGCCGACGTTACCGCAGGGCGATTACAGATGAAAGCCCCCAAAATCTCTGATTCATCTTATTCAACCGTTTTACAAAAGGTAATCGCCAGTAAGAAGCTGAATCAGGGAGATAACCCCTAGTAGCCCCTGATGGATCCCAAGCGCCGCGCGTCTTCTGCTGGCTGGTCTATTACGCACTGATTTCGCCGCCAACTTTGTCTCTGGAACTCAAGTGCTTGCTCAGGGCCTATGGTGAACGTTTTCCGCATAAAATCTGCATCTCGTTTCGCAAAAACTTTCCTCGTTCTCTGGAACCAGCGTTTCTCATGCAAGTCCTTCAAGTTGAAGTCTGGGACTACGTCCATTCTACCCTGTTGTATATGGGCTCGCTGGCGTGTTTGATTATCTCACCTGCATACTCTGCCAACCACCAAGCCCGCAAATCACTCATCGCGCCGCCTTTCCATCCAGCTGGTTTGATACTGATGGTCTACGCGTCTGGTCTATCTGTTGTTGGGGTATGTATGTCGAGTCTATATCCTGGTCACTTCCGAGAATATATAAACCATACCTCGATGAACTTTCCCCACATTCATCTCTCAACTACCAACCACCACCACCATGTACTATCTCGCTCAAACTACTCTCCTTCTCAGCGCTCTCTACTCTCTCTCCGCCTTTGCCAGCCAACTCGATGGTGCTACTGGTCCCATCTCGGGAGTGACAACCAAACTAGCCTTAGCCAAGGAAAAGTCTGTTCCAATCACGCTACCCCCCAGCTCGCCGTATGGAGACTGCACCGATTACAAGTTCCCCGTTGCCATCTCAGAGAAGATTGTAGATCTCAGTCACAACATTCCTTCTAATCAACTCCAGCTCACCGCCCTTGCCACCAACCTCTCCAGCAATAATATACCACCGTCCTCCTTTGTCGGCTCCAACATCATCCCGATCGACATTAATCTCGATATCCATGTCACGGCCTGCGTACCGTCCGATTTCAAGAACGGAACCCTTGAGATATTCGTCTCCCCGTATGTATTGACGTTTATTAACTCAATTTCGCTTTGTTTCGTTGACAAGAACTAAATATATGCGCTTAGAGATCTTCTGGGTTCTGCATACTATACCTTCAAGGTTGACGATTCGTCCGAGAGCGCCCTTGATATCGCTCTGAAGAATGGTAGCGCTGTTCTACTTTACGACAGACCTGGTAAGTCTCGTGTTATTTTGAAGGAGGAGCCTAGCTAATGTATGCTATCAGGTACTGGACAGTCGACCAAACCAAATGGCGGGATTATTCAGCTTCCCGTGGAAAGAGAAGTTCTCGTACAAGTTGCCAACAAGACGAAGGCTATCTTGCCCTCGACTAAGACTGTTGCCGTTGGGCTTGGGTCTGGAAGGTCAGCACACGCTAGTTATCTTATACATTGCATGTCTCATCGTAGTCTAGCGATATCATTGTGGGTGCGGTTAGCAAATATGGGAATATATTCGATGGGGTGGTACTTACCGGCTTTTCGACATTCCTTACTGGACGCCACGAAATTGCCGCTGCTGCTGGACTCTCACTGGCTAACAAAAGTCCGGTGTATAGTGAGCACAGTCTAGCCGTCCGTTGTCCACCCAATTCTCTGACGCTTCTCCACTAGGTTCGTTGGACAACAGTTATGTCACGTTAGGCGGCTTTAATGCTGCTCAAACGTTGTTTTTGTACGGTGACTTTGAGCCTTGTCAGTTTTCAGAGAGAATTCAACGGTGTTCAGATGTCTAACGTCTTTGTCTTAGCCGAGAGAGAAAGCCTACCGTTGGACCCTTTCTCTCTTGCGAAGTTCTTAGCATGGGATCTTCCGCGTGCAAATGGATACTCTAAACCCGTGCGCGTGGTCCTTGGCGAACGTGACTTGTAAGCATCTTATCTAGTCTGCCACAAAGCTTGTCTCATGGCTCGTTTTGATAGCTTCGCGTGTGGAGGGAATTGCAGAGCGAACTCGGAAGGTTATGCAAACATTGCACAAGCTGCAAGGTCCGCTCTCCCTACGATAAGTGACTACGAGGCATACATCGTTCCAAATGCCGGGCACGCTCTCAATGCACACCGCAGTGCTCCTGAAACCAATGCCTACATTCAGGAACAGATAGCAAAGTTTTAGGATCCTGTAACACATACCCCATACATTCTATGTGAATCAATTTATTGGGGATGGGCATCACCTAGTCGCAAAACGTGATGTTTGGCCATGTTTGTCTCAGTCATATGTCGCAGACATTGATGGTTCTGACAATGTTTTGTGGTTTGGTGGAGAATGCTCGTAAAATCGCGGATGGTACATAGAGCAAAGTTGTGCTCTGATGCTCCCTTTCCCTTTCCCTAGAAAAATATACCCTGCTTGTCAATGATTTCATGAAGATTTGGTCACACATATCAGGACAGCCGTGTGTATTGGAAGATTTAGTTTCAGGTATGCGTGTAACGGATCGTTACCTCCATTTCCTTTTTCGTATGATCTCTCTATGGCCTCTTTCATATGTTTACCTTTCCATATGGTTATGCTATGAATCACCTTATGCTCTCCTTCTCTTTGCCTCTATTTGTAGCTACCCTATCCACTATATATCTATCAGCCTGTATTTAGTCGAGGGGTAGAATCCTCCAAAATACTACGGTCTACACCTGTCTATTGAGGAACCGATTCTAAGTCCACTATCTTATCTTATCTCGTGTAGCGCTACGGAGTCAATTAGACGCCCTATCGTTACATATTTTTGACAGCTCCCCACCGTTTACCTCTTATCTCACCTCTCTAAAAACAAAACCCCCGCCATTGGTACCCTCAGTTTGGCCCACTGAGACTCCTCGGCAACCCTCAAAATAAAATTAGCTCACGCTAAGTCTCCTGTTCTTTATTCTTTTACTTATCATTTCAACATCTAGAAAAAAAAAACCATGTCTCGCTATCATTTAAGAAGCAGACAAACGGCGGAACCCGCCAACGACGCTACGTCTAACCAAGGTGAGTCCGAACTTACCTCCGTCAGTGCTGATCCCACTGTTTTAGGGAACTCTCCGAGTGTCCCAGCCTCTGCAGCCCCCTCCGCGCGCTCCTATTCCCAAGTCACGGCTGCAAGCGTACCTACAGAGCATCGGAGCTCTGTAGATGCCTCCCAGGAACTTCCTCTACCCGGGGAATATAGGGAGACGACCTTTAGCCAAGAGGGCTATGCCTCGGAAGGCAACTATACCGCCGCAGGAGCTGAGCAAAGACCTTCCGTCGCGTCCGACGAAGGTGATCCAGAAGGACCCTGGATTCGAGTCACGAGCCACAACGCTCGTTCGCATAGTGCTTCGTCCATACGTAGGCCCCGTCCGGTAGTTAATCAAGAACAATACAATGTTATTGAACAAGCATATAATAATTTAAGTACACCACAGCGAGAGATTCTAGCAAGACGAGAAGCCTCCTTACTGAATAGTCATCACTGCCCTTCACAACCTCAGGAACAGCCGAATATCAATCCTGTCTCGCAAACCACAACGCCTGACGACAATCCTGAGGATCCGTTGGATGCAATGAGACGTCAGCTTGAAGATTTAGAGCGAGAAAACGCTTCGCTGCGTGATCGAGTCAATCGCGAGTCGACGGATACCGGTATCGTGGATGAACCTAAGCTGAAGAACAAAGCTAGTAAGAAAAGACAAAAGCGTAAGACGAAGTCTAGACGAAAGGACCCTACCTCTGCACAACTCCTTCCCAGCAATCAAATCCCGAAAAGGAGCTTCCTGAGGCGTGCAATGAATGAGTTGGACGACCTGGATGATGAGGATGATGAGGATTTCAACCCCTCCTCGTCGTCGAGTTCCTCGGAAGATGAATCCACCTCTAGGGAGGATACATCCAGCTCTTCGGACGACTCCTCCAGTGATTCGAGTGACTCTGAGGACTCCCCTAGCACCTCACCTAGTGAGAGTAGTTCGGAGGGCGGGTCCGATGATTCTATGAGTTCTGACCAATCCTCTGATCGGGAAGAGCGTCGCCGCAAACGATACAAGCGGTGCAAGAAGCGCCGCAGTCGTAGCCGATCTAGGAAACGCGGTAAGCGAGGTGATCGCAAAGGCAAGAACGGCCGTAAATCTAGAAGTAAGCGGAGAAAGACTCTCCTACGACCTACCCCACCTCAGAAGTACAACGGCGAACCCGACCTTATCCTGTTCCACAGGTTTGTCAATGAAGGAACTGCTTACCTGAAGGAAGGAAGAGTAGACAAGGATTATCAGCTCCGTAAACTTGCATTGCATCTAGGAGGGAAGGCTTACACCTTCTACGCCCAGCAGGTAGCTCCTAATTATCGACACTGGTCATTAAAGGAATTCTTCGACGGCTTGATGGATGCATGCTTCCCGGCGGACCTACTTCAACGGACTCAATCCGAAATAGAAAGCCTTCGGCAAGGCAGCCGTAACGTTAAGGAATTCGCTGCGATCATGCAGCAAAAATGCGATATTGTCGGGACAATTAGCAAGCAGGACCGAGTATCTAAGCTTTGGAACGGGTTTCACAGGGAGATTCAAGAAGGTCTCTGGAGGAGTCTACTTAACCCCAACACCTCGTCCTGGAAGGAAGTCGTTACCCAGGCTCAAGTCCTCGAGGTTGCGTTGTCGGCAGGCCGAGCTCCTAACCGAACAGGAGACCACGCTACCGGTAATGATCATAGTCGCCGCGACCGTCACGGAAAAGGTAATCGCGCTTCCCGCTATAGAAATGAACAGCGTCGCCAAGACAGGGGACAGGGGAACCCTCGAAGCGAAATGGCTGCAGGATCATCCAACCCAACTAATCCCCAACCGCGACGCAATCGACTGAACAGTCGTAATGGCCAAGGAAGTCGACCTAAACCTTCTGCCCAACTGACCACTCGCGAACTGGAAGACCTGCGCAAGGAAGGCAAGTGCTTCAGATGTAAAAGAGAGGGGCATATGTGGAAGGATTGTCCACAAGCCAACTGGGTCCGCTCCAACAACTCTAACCGCCCACCTGGGTTACCTACGAATAGTATGGGAATAGACTTTGATGCCCATGAACAACTAGTTGAGGAGGCCGGGGAGGAGCCCTTGCAAGAGCTACCTCTCAACGCCTTTGGTTCCAAGTTAGCCGATGACGACTCAGATTGGGAGACAGTACTAGCCGATCTATCAGATATAGAATATCTTCCACCCTGTTCGACAGTAGAGCCTGATGAGGAAGATGATCCCTCTGGCACAGCCCCCGATCTCGTCTCCATTGCAGATTCTGAAAGCGAGTGTGGTGAAGAAGAGGCAAAACTGCCTCGGGAATATTGGACACAGGAAGATTTCAATCATCGTCCATCCCGGTGGCCAGGAGGCTTGGACGGATATATGATTGGCGACTTGGCGATCATCGCTCATCAAGCGACCCTCAATCAAATTGCCCTGAAGGCGCCCTTCCCTGGAGACACCCAGTTTGTTCGACAACACTTCTCGGATGGCGTCGGCGATGAGAGGTTCTCCATAACACGAGTATCCGACGAGGAATGTGTTATCGAGGATGCGCTTCAAAATTACCGAGATAGTTATATCAAATATCATCTCCTCCAACGACCAGGATTTAACTTACCTCAGTGGTATGCAACTAATTGTTGCGTACACTTCGGCCTCCCATTACGCCTTACTAGCAAATTCAAGGGATATCCCCCTGTGAAGGACTATATTGCCGAAGGTGTTGAGTATCATCTGAGTGTGTGTTCACCGTATGTCGGGGATCGGAAGGAAGGAAAGTGGGATCCCGATCTTAGGTTCTCAGCCTGGAGGGATGAAGCGGATCATAATTCGTACCACATTTGGGATGAATATCGGAAGTTGGAATGCCAAATACCGGTACAGTTACTAGAGAATCCTAGGTTCAACCTACCGGACTGGTATAACAAGGCCCTTCTCCGAGTAGACGAGAAGTACATCCAAGGATTGGGAGAAACCAAAGAGGATATACCCAACCTTGATCAGTTTTTTCGATTGATTCCCTATCCTTGGGAACCTGGTGAAGATGGTGACACCCGGGAATTAATTAAAACGTCCGATTATGACCTAGAGTGTGCAGTGATGGAGTTATTCGAACCGATTGAACTGAATGGCCAACAGATCGAAAGAGGAACGTATGCGGCACTTCAACGTAACACGGTTACCACTAAGGACGCAAGCAGGGGGGTACCCCGTCCGGTTATAGTCACGGTGAACATTAATGGACACCCTGCGAGAGCCTTGATAGATTCTGGCTCGCTTGGAGACTTCATGTCGACGGCATTAGCCGACCAATTAAAGATACGCAAGGTTGAATTGAAGACGCCCCTAATCGTTCAGCTAGCCGTTCAGGGGTCACGTTCCAAGATTAATTTCGGCTGCAAGGCAAATTTTCAATATCAAACGGTTAACGAAGAACGTTACTTCGACATAGTGAATATTGCTAACTATGATTTGATTCTGGGCACGCCGTGGTTATTTCAACATAAGGTCACCTTTGGAATTCACCCACCAAGGGTTGTCATTGGATCGGTAGAATCCTGCCCTCTGAAAGGACTCCAGATAGTGGAGGAAAACTTGGAGAAGGCTCGGGAGCAACTTCGCGAATACGCCAAGCCGGTTTGCAAGCGAGCCGCAGAAACTCCTCTACCTCCCCTCCGCGCCATTAATCATACTATTCCGCTCATTGATGAGAGCAAGACGTATAAATGGAGGCCGTCCCGATGTCCTGAACCCCTTCGTGAGCAATGGAACGAAAAATGGAAGGCATATGTGGCTTCTGGTCGATGGGAGGTAACTAATTCAGGCAATACGGTCCCGATGTTATTGATCTATAAACCGGGAACTGATTTGCTCCGGACAGTATTTGATCTTCGCGAGCGTAACGCCAATACGAAGAAGATGGCTTCGCCGCTACCCTATATTGAAGGAATCCTTCGACGGGTCGCCCGACATCGATATGTAACCTCCCTTGACGGTTGCGACGCATACGAACAGATTCGCATTATCCCGGAGCACGTCTACAGGACTGCAGTGACTACGCCGAACGGAAATGTAGTCAGTCATGTGCTTCAACAGGGTGACTGTAATGGACCAGCTACTTACCAAGCACTAATGAACCACATATTTGCACCGTTCATTGGCGTATTCATGGATGTCTATTTAGACGATATATATATATATTCAGACACCTTAGAAGAGCATATCGAGCACGTTAAGAAAGTTATCGATATTCTGGCCAGGGAACAGCTTTACCTATCCGAAAAAAAGATGAAGTTTCTTGTCAAGGAACTAAGCGTTCTGGGCCACATCGTAGACAAGAACGGCATTCGAATGGACCCGAACAAAGTCGACTCCATTTTAAAGTGGAAAACACCCACGAACCGTGATCTCCTGCGTGGATTCCTAGGTGCTGTGGGTTTCCTAGCTGACGACGCGGAAGGGATTCGAATTCCAATGGCTGTATTGTCCGGTTTAACTGGGGACACTGTTCCTTTTCGCTGGGAATTCACTCATCAGCGTGCATTCGAAGATGTAAAGAATAAACTACAGACCTGGCGCGAACATCGTAGAAAACTGCTGGTCTACGGACCCAACGCACCTACCATCTGGTTAATTACGGACGGCTGTGCGACAGGAATATCTGGAGTAGTTGCTCAAGGGATGGATTGGAAAGCGGCTGAGATTGCGGCCTTCTATTCTGCTAAGCTGAACTCAGCCCAGCAGAATTACGCTACACATGAGATCGAAATGCTAGCGGGAGTTGAGTCCATGCTTAGACATAGAGATATACTGCAAGGGGCTCACTTCAAATGGCTGACCGACCATAAAGGTCTAATTCACCTCCTCCAACAACCCAATCTGACGGGTCGGCAAGCACGCTGGATAGAGAAAATTAGTGAATTTGACTTTGAGCCAATTTACATTCCTGGAGTAGAGAATATCTTGAGTGATGCCCTGTCGCGCATCTACTCGAATGATGCTAAGGGAACGGTGCGGACGAGGAGTGAATACACTTATACGGACGTTGTCGAGGGGAAGGAGGATGCAGTGTTGATGGCTGCTGTGCCAACGCTCGTGGGAGTCGAAGCTCTGATGGCGTCTGTGTCAGTCAAACGGACCGAGGACGTAAACCATACCAAAGACCCTGTGGCGTCTGAAGCGCCCAGGGTTGCCCAGGATGAGCCTACCAGAGTGCGTCTGGCTAGGAATTTCGTTCTCGTTGGCCCACGACAACAAAAGGAGGGCGGGAGTACAGAAGAAAAGAAAACTCCTCAACCTATTGCCCAAAGTACCCCAGAACATAATGAGAAGTTAATTATACGGGTGCCGCCGGCTCAGAGACCGATGAATAATGAAGGACCCACCAACTCAAACAGATCACAACAACACGATCACACCTCTACTTCCATACCCACGGGAGACGTTGACCAACCCACACGTTCCCCGCTAACACTCCTGGAGCTGGTAAACTCCAGCAACGATGGCCTCGATATCCCTAGAGAATTAAGAGGACGATACAATGAGGACCCTGTATTTAAAGGCATCGTGTCCAAGCCTACCGAGTACAGGAATTTCGAGGTCCAGGATGGACTGGTGTATCTAAAGATAGGGAAAAGGCGAGTGCTCTGCATCCCCAAGATTTATATCAAAGGGAGAAGTGTGCGCGAGATTATCATTGCTGAGGGGCATTCCCTTCTCGCCCATTTAGGAGCCAGTAAGACGTTAAGCTACCTTCGTGACCACGTCTGGTGGAAGGAGATGACCCACGATACCCAGGTTTACTGTGATACATGCAAGACGTGCCGACGCTCTAAACCTAATAATCAACGACCATACGGTTTACTACATCCCTTGCCCGTTGCTTCGCGCCCCTGGGAAGCAATAGGAGTAGACTTTGTTGGTCCATTACCGGAGTCTCGCGATCGCGATGCCTCATACGACTCAATAACAGTTGTGATCGACCTACTATCTGCCATGGTTCACCTAATCCCTAGCCGAATGAATTACACCGCTCGACATGTAGCGGAATTACTGTTTGATCGAGTCTATCGGTTACACGGGCTCCCTAGGGCTATAGTCAGCGACCGGGATGTTCTGTTTACCAGCCGTTTCTGGAGACGACTGCATGAGCTGCTAAACACCGAACTTAACATGTCCAGCGCTTACCACCCACAGTCTGATGGTTCCACAGAACGGGCAAACCGCACTGTTACCCAGATGCTTCGTCAATGCATCAACCCTAATCAGCGTGATTGGGTCGCCAAGTTGCCGGCCATTGAGTTCGCGATTAACATGGCCAAATCGGGTAGCACAGGCTACTCCCCTTTCTTCCTGAATTATGGTCGTCTTCCCCGATCTCTCATTTGGAACTCCACAACGGACGAAGAGTTTCCTGGCGTCCGAATCTTCGCAGAATGATTACGAGACGCCATATCAGCCGCACACGATGCTATCCTTGCGGCTAGGGTGAAACAAACTCGGAACGCTAATAATCATAGGAGAGCCACCCCTTTTGAAAAGGGGGACCTTGTGTATATCTCAACAGAAAACCTGAAGTTTCCAAAGGGGCTAGTTCGAAAACTACTTCCCAAATATTTGGGGCCCTATAGGATCTTGCGCGACCACGGCAACAATTCGTTCTCCATAGAACTCCCCTCACGCCTCAAACAGCGCGGAGTACACGACGTTTTTCATGCCTCATTACTTCGGATACATATCCCGAATGACGACCATTTATTTCCTGGGCGGCAAGATACACAAGTTTTGGATTTTGACGACAAGGATCCTGAGTGGATGGTCGAAGAAGTGCTTTCACATTCTGGAAAAGGGTCGCAAGCCCTCTTCGAGCTCCAGTGGAAATCAGGAGACATTACCTGGCTCCCCTATCACCAGATACATCATCTTCAAGCCCTTCAAGCTTACTTCGACATGCTCGGAATATCAGATGTGGGCGAACTACCATCTGGTAAGGGGAGACCTCCCTCCGACCCTCAAACCTCCCTTGCTTAAAACTTTCTTTCTAACCCTATACCCTTTCATCATGATTTCACGGTCCTTACTCTTTGTCCACCTTAAAAACTCTATCATTTCCTTTTCGCCCCATTCATTCCTCCCCGGAACCGAGCTTCACATCTGCCCGTACCCAACGATTATAAGCTTTTACTCCTACCCCCTCTCACTCGCCCCTATGTCTACTCCATCCAACGAGACCATCGATACCCCATCTCCTCTGCCCGATGTCCCCTCGTCTGACAATCTCCTATCCCTCGACGACCTTGACCTCAACTCCTCCACCGAGATACCGACCACCTTCGACCCAAACGCCAAGACGCTCGTAACCAACAACGTCCTCGCTGAAGATGAAGTCCAACGTCGGATACTCTCCGAAAGGCCTGTCATCAACGATAAGCTGAAGGATGTGCTCACTGTTTCGGAAGAATCCCCTTGGGTGTTCCATCTACATGATCCCGAGTCACACACCCCGAAACCGATCTCAGCCCCTGACCTCTGGGCTATCCTCGACATAGCTAAAGAGTTAGCCACCGGAATCAATGTTGGCTTTCACGCCATCCACCTTCTCCCCGTCTACAACCTTTTTGCCAAATGCGTCAACCGATTCGGGAAGTTAGACGATAACACCAAATTTCCTATCATGGGAGATGATGGAAATCCGAGTTGGGACGGATCACGGGTCCCTGGCCCCTATATCTTCGGGCTACTCAAACGAGATGCCATGCGAGAACGCATCCCCCGCAACAGCGACCGTCCACGCCGTTCCACTAGCCATACACCATTATCTCCCCCTACCAACAACCACTCTCGTCGTCGAGCTCACAACCCCCCTCGTGTCCGACCTCGACCTCCTTCCCCTACTCATCGGCACTGGGATACCACCAGCTACATTCGACCCCGGAGTCCATCACCACCCTCTCGTACCCCGGACTTCACTGTGGCCTCAATGACCCATTTCGGCAATGTCATCATGCACCAGAGGGATGAACTCGCACGCGCGTTGGACGAAGCTCGTGCTTCCCCTCCACCAACTCGACCTATTCTTTTACGCCGCCGGAACAGACGATCTACGACCAATACTCGTCGTCCTAATTATCGAGGACAGCGTACCCGCTCCCCTCCGCCTCCTCCTCGTTACACACCTCAAGCGTCTAGCTCTCGCGCTTACGCCGATAACAGCAGCATGGAGGTAGATGAAGGTTCTGGTTCCTTGTAACCTACTCAAAACTATACTGGGACTCGTCCCAAACTCAAAAGCTTTCTTCGCGAACAAGTCTCAC
The DNA here is from genome assembly GCA_014058305.1 of Pleurotus tuber-regium. Lineage (NCBI taxonomy): Eukaryota > Fungi > Basidiomycota > Agaricomycetes > Agaricales > Pleurotaceae > Pleurotus > Pleurotus tuber-regium. Next base: position 1,587,695 of record JACFYU010000023.1, read on the forward strand.
TTGTCCAGGAGGGCGTATGTAACGGATCGTTACCTCCATTTCCTTTTTCGTATGATCTCTCTATGGCCTCTTTCATATGTTTACCTTTCCATATGGTTATGCTATGAATCACCTTATGCTCTCCTTCTCTTTGCCTCTATTTGTAGCTACCCTATCCACTATATATCTATCAGCCTGTATTTAGTCGAGGGGTAGAATCCTCCAAAATACTACGGTCTACACCTGTCTATTGAGGAACCGATTCTAAGTCCACTATCTTATCTTATCTCGTGTAGCGCTACGGAGTCAATTAGACGCCCTATCGTTACAATGCGTAGGTCCCTCAGAAAAAATCCTATAAATTCAAGCTTGTAGAGGGATCATCATATGTATGTATATTATCGCATCTGGAACATAATAAGTAAAGTTACGAGCATGCAAAGGTAAAATATTTAAGCACATTAATATAGAGTCGGAAAACACAACCTTCCACAAGGTAATCACCAGCAAAGCAGCCCGAATCTATGCCCATTAGTAACTTTAATACTCTAGTTGTTAATATCATCATCTGACTCCAACTCATCGTCATTATCTTCCAGCTCCGGGCCATCCACAGTCAGATCCGGGGTTGGTAAGTTATTTAGACTGTTATGAAGTGCCATAATTGTACTAAAAGCAGCTTAGTAGTTTGCAAAATGAGAATGAGATTGTACATACTCATGATTTCGTGTCAATGCAGCTGCTACTGCAAATTGCTTGAAGACTTTCAGTCGAACATCCTTCAATTTAATCGATGTGAGGACAGGATCCTTGAGTATCTTCCGGTAAATACGCAGTTGATCATCCAATTGCTTGACACTAAGGTGTAGAATATGATCACGATCGCCAACCAATCCAACTGAAACAAGTCGGTCGATCTCCGCCTGTTTCCGTGCTGTAAGCTTGTGTTGACGGTCACGTTCATCTCGCACTCGCTGTTCTTGAAATGCAACAAGTTTTTTCCGAAATAAGGCTGTCTCGTTCCTTGCATCCTGTCTCCGTATCTCTCGCATTACATATTGATGATCTTCCTCGTTGCAGTGCTTGAGTATAAAGTTTTCTGTGTTGTTTTGACGAACACGGGCTATATTTGTAAAACTTGAAACAGTGGCGTGCGGATGATACCTAATAAAAACTCGAAATGCACCAAGAGCACCTTCATTAGCATCGTTGGTCGAAGGAATAAAAATACACTGCCGTTCCTCTTGAGTCAGTGAGTCGAAGACACCACCAGGTTGAAATTCAGTTGTAAAATTACACCACCCTTTGGCAGCACCTTGGAACATTGCAGACATGATAAGAGCAAGATCTGGGAGATCAGACGCTAATAGTGAAGCAGCCACAAGTAGGTCTTGATCCATTATGTCACGGCCGTCCAGGGTTCTATCAACCAGAGATGTCGTATCAGATAGAACAGCCGTCGGATTAGCAGCAATTCTTTCACAGAAGCCTGGGAGTTTGCGATGCAGATCAGATAGGTCCAGGAGGTTGACAAGTGCACCAGTCTCGCCGCGAACCATACGGAGATAGGGCCAAGATACACAGAGACCATAGAGGGCCATGGCGACCAGTTCTGTCATAGTTTCCCGACAATTGAGTCCTTTCTTCACGTTATTCTCGACATGATTGAGCCCTGGTTTATGCTTGGAGTCAGAGACTAATTCGATCAACTCCAGGTATGCATCCCAGTGTTTTGTTATCCCCGCTGCGGCGTACGATACAGATTGATAACGACTATTTTGAACATCGGGAAACTTCTCGTCCTTCGTCTTGAAGCCGCGCTCTTCTTTCTTCTCCCACATAAAGTTGTTATGGATGTCTTGATACCCTTTCCCCTTGACTTTATTGTTGAATAACGCGCCAGCCAAGCTTGCAAGTTTCACTCCTCCACGTGAGCTAGACTCAATGGCATGTTGTACAGCTGCACTGTCTGGGTCTTCACCAAGCCGGATCACCGCATTATTTGCTTTGTTGGCCAGGAGAACCGGAAGCGCCTTTCCGTTGGCCTCCCAAGCCATACTCATCTCGACAACACCGTATTTGAAAGCATTGAGGTCTTTATGGCCACAGCATCCACCAAGTACATATAGGTCCAGCAGCCGCTTTTCCCGGTCTGGCAGTTGGTCGAATATATTCTGCCCAAGTCTGATGGCTAACACTTCAACGGCCAGGGTTTGTTTCTCTTCGTCTGAGCTACATAACAATGTCAGATGTTCAAACTAAGGCACAATGATTAAAATCTTACACTGTTTGCTTTTTGGCATACTCTAATATGTCCTCATTAGATATTTCAAGTGCTGCCGAAAATACCTCTTCGACTGGCATCTCCTTGATTGCTTGGTTACCAAGGTCACGCCAAATTATTTCTCTTTTCTTGTCATTGGCGAGTTTGAACTTCTTCTTGACGTCCGCAGCATGGTCCATATTCTGAGATGTTTGTTTTCTATAGTAGTCGTCCTTATCAAGTGTGGCACCGTCTCGTCTGGAAATTGGAGCATTTGTATACGATTCAGCAGCCTTTCGCCCAAACTCCATTGAACTTTCAAATTGCCGCTGCGCTGTGTGGTCTAAGGCTGGTGCAAGTTCGCCAAATCGAAGTTGTTGTTTCCACGTAGTACGATCAGTGTCGTCAATGCCAGGTTCATATGTTGGTGCAAGAAGATTGATATGGCGAGACTCGTGGGTGATTCTCCGGTGAGTCGTCCCATCACTGCTTTCACCAAACGTTTCTGCTTGTTGGATTTCACGACCTAGCTGTATCAGCCCAAATAAACCACCTTCCCTCTACGTGCGGCCCACAGTTCGCCGGCTCATTTTGCCTACCACACAAACCCCAAACACCTTGCCACATTCCACAATAACATCGGCTACCTTCTCTTCAGCATATCCTGCACGGGTGAGGAATCGAGAAAGGCGTCGTGCCTCTGGTGTGTAAGTACCAGATTTCTTTGCTGACCAAATGGAAAGGTGCTGGACCATACTACGTGTATTCGTCAAGGATGCCTTCGCCCGACGTTGTCGCATATCCAAACAATGTTGACGGCTTCGAAGGTTGTCAATCGTCCTGTTGAGTTTTTGTTTAGATATGTCGAATTTGGAAACCTTTGCAGCGAGTGTCTTGATGGTGCGTTCTGCAGTTCGGAGCGCAGTCTGGGCCTGTCGTAATTCATCCCTTAGGCCTGAGATCTTCGACATATTCTCCAGCCGGAGGTTGCGCTTGTCATTGACCAGCCTTTTCGATCGTTTCTCCAACTGTCGTATACTGGTTCGAAGCTCCGAAGTTACCGTTGTGAGATCAGACACTTCGGCCACCAGAGTCTGGTTTATTCCCTGTAAATCTTTGATTACCAGGTTCTGTTGACTTAAACTGGAGTTAAGATGTTGGCTGTGAATGCGCTGTTCTGATAATTGTTTTTCCAGAGTCCGTTCCTGGTTGTCCTTTGCCTGTAGTTTGCAAGGGGGTGCACGAAATTAAGCGCCCGACAGGGGGTTGGTTGGTTGGTTGGTCCTCGAGAGGCCTTAAATTTTTTTGGGGGTCACTTTTTTTGTAGTGAAATTTAAGGCAAAATACCATAAATTTACAAGGTTTAGATCCATTTCAGTGCTATACTGTATATCTGATGCTAAATATGTAATACAGCGATATTCAAGTATCTGTGACACAATAGTTAACTCATGAGTCATTATTCACCACCCCAGTCCCAACCTTGAGCCTATAGCCAACTCCTGACCTCAGCATTCAACACCCAGCTCCCAATGACAGCAATATGCTCGCAGGGCTGAACTTGCAATACTCACAAAAATGGTGATGGACAGAATGTGAAGAAGAGGCGTATCGTGAGGGAAGTCATAACCAAGTTAGGGGAAGGGGAGACACGTGACTTTTTCCTACCATATTTGGTGAATTTTTCGCACGATGGTTGGTTGGTTCGGGTCACTACGGCCTTAAAAAATAAACTGACCCCAGGTCAGGTTTTGTATTTCGTGCACCCCCTTGGTAGTTTGTCCTCAAGTCGTGCTATTGTGGTTTTCAAGTCCTGGATTGCAATGCCATTACGAGTCTTGTTACCAGCACTGCACTCATTTACGTCCTGGTTGTGCTTGGATCCCGATCTAATAACAATGTTCTCCTTATTTGAGAAGCCTTCGCGTCTTCGATCATTCCAAGCAGCCAACGCCGCAAGCTGTTTCTTCGATTTTGAACGTCCCATTACCAGATCGAAGCATTAGTGCCCGGCAGAACCACTAGTATCGGTATGATCAAAAGAAAGGCTATTTCCTCTTTTTTGAGCACTATAACTGACCTTGGCCCTTGTATTGGAGTTGTAACCACGAAGGTTATAAAGAAGTTCTACGTGCCAGAATTGAATATTGAGTTTGATTGCATATATCCGCGCAATATTACAGCCGGATTTTCTCTGTGTTCATTCATTTCAACAGATATACTAAAAACATCACTTAGAATCATTTCTTTAGCATCTCGTCTAATACATATAATATTTTCTGATTTTTTGGCTGTGCGGATAACTCAAGTTTCTCATATTTCTTCGACCTCAAAACTGGAACCAAAATCAATAGGGAGCTAAACACGGCCAAATATCACGCCTTGCGATTAGGTGATGCCCATCCCCAAATTTATCAGATTATTGACCGTGAGAAGAGAAGGGAGATCGTGAGACGTTCTCCGCTCCGTGGAAAAGCTAGATCACTGAATGTCCCAAACTTACACTGCCACCGACTACGACTCGTTTCCACTACCACACAGTGAGCTCCTTCCTTTTCTTCGTTCACTGTAACCTTACGCCTCAACTTTCCAGCCAAACTTTCAAACTTTCAAACGCCAATTTTATGGGAGGTATATCCTTTACTGTGAGTATCTACTTCATTAGAATGAGATCCGAGACTTTATCTTGGTTTGTAGGTAAAGAACAAACCGAATCATGGAGGTGTAAAGGGAGGCGGCGGGAAGCCCAAATAAACCCTTTACTATGACACCCCTCATCCCAAACCTTCCAATTCGTGGGCTACCAAAGGACTCATGGAATACTAAGTTTAATGCTGCGTTTGCAGTGTTAAATGACTAGACGCTTGGCCACGTTTCATTTGCTTTTGTTGGGCAACTATTGATCTTGTACTGTATATCACACTCGGCATTTTTCATTTTAATCCAGAACTTGTAGCGAGTATTGCTGAATCTATCAGGGTCGTTGTTATCGTGCGAGCTTTCGGCATGAACAGGCGGTTGTAGGAGCTTAGGGATTTGAGCAGGTTGAGGACGGTTGGTTGATTAGGGGCTCTTTGGTAATGGACATTCAGTGGTTCGATTTCAACTGGAATGTGCGTATGCATGAACGATGATTTTCCCCGTCGTGGTGCTCGTCGTTATAGCGCTGGGTATGTTGCCACGTACAAGTCCGCACCGGAGTAACCTGTGGTGTGATACTGCGGTTGGGTGTCAATCCGACATCTCCTCATTCGGATGGCACATACTGCTTCGGCGCATCTATCGGAGGAGACCAACGAGGCTCTGAAAGCAAGTCATGTTTCCACGGCCTGCTACGGTTTACAATACACTCAATTTGCACACCTCTCGAAAGATAGGTAATGTACATTTGCTGGGCTGGCGAACGTCTCGAGCGGGTACTACATTAAAAACTAGCTACTAACGTCCCCAAAAATGGGACTTAAGTAGGCCACTTATGCACGCGCCCCCCTATTGATTGACCCTATTGACTCTTCCTCTCCCAGCAGCATTGACTCGTCCACGACCAGCCGCCGGCCTTGCCCTATTATTACCTCCATTTCTGCCCGCAGCAACTCGGTTTCGGTTTCGGTTTGCCGCCGTGACTCGATTTCTGTTTCCAGTGTTAGTGTTAACCCGGTCACGATTGGTCGCAGCGACTCTATTTCTGTTAGTGGCGACCCGATTGCGGTTTGCTGCAGCGACTCTATTTCCATTTGTAGCAGCAACTCGATTCCTGTTGGAAGCGACTCTGTTTGTGTTAACAGCAACTCGGTTTCGGTTGGCGGTATTGACACGGGCGCTGGTGTTCACCCGGTTCGCCGTTCTGTTCGCAGTGTTGACACGTCCGGCGGTGTTTGCTGTATTTGCAACACGGACATTCGTATTTGCTGCTGCGCCACTGGCTGCTACTGCATTGGCGTTCGCCCCCGCCCCCGCCCCCGCCCCCGCCCCCGTAGCAGCAGCAGCACCGAAGAGATTCTCATTCCCCACGACCCCCTGTGACGACAAAGTAAACGTCAGCTTTCAGAGCGAGATCAAGTCGAATCAACAAAGACATTACCTTCACAACATTAACACCATTAAGCTGACCCTGTCCAGCTAGAATGGTGCCATAGTTATCCGTGAGGAGCTGTACTCCCGAGACGAACCCTCTCTGGTCGAAAGCGCAATGTCCGCCATTAGGCGATGCATCAGCTGTCTGAAGCCTATTGATCTGCTCAGCGTTCAAGCCGGCGTCGGTAGCGAGTTTCTCGTAAGCTGTGATGCCTTGCGTGCTGGAGAGTTCAAAATGGGATACGGTTAGTGGTAGGGTGATGCTGAAGTGTTTGGGAAAGTCGTACATGGTTCGTTTCAGGCTTGCGAGCTCGTTCACGGTACTTTGCCAGTGGATACGGATATCGGAGATGTTGCCTTGGACTTGGACTTGTCTATAAACATGTCGGTATCACTGAATCTTTGTAAGTTCAGATATCAGCGCGTTGACTCACGGAGCAAGTCCACCACAGCCCATAATCACACCTTGTACACCAAGCGACGCACCGAAAGTAGGAACCATAAACCCTACAGAGTATCAACCATCAACCGATCAATCTCGACCTATGTAAATATAAGGGAAATACCACTGAGAAGGAGAGATCCGCCACTGATACCCTCCATGAAGATCTTGGTTTTATCGAAATTGACAATCTTGGGGAGTTCCTGAAGGAATTTACATATAGCCAAACTCAATGGAATCAGATTGGATAGACGCACAGTGGTGAGGAATTGGTTCACAGCAGCGCTATGTGCTGCACCTTGGGGCCTATTAACATCCGAATCAGCTACTTGGTCTCGTAGCAAGGGTTACTGAAGATGGTGTACATACCTTGGATTATTCCCGCCGCCTGAGCCACCCCAACGCAGTCTTGGGTCCGGAGATAGCAAAGCAACACCCATAAGATTCGACTTGACGCCTTGATTCTATAAACATCCATATGCAAGTCAGAATCTCCAAGCTGTGTATTCAACGAAGCGAAGACATACAGGGAAATCGAAGAATGACCGCCCACCGTCACCGTGGAGCAGTACGTTGATTCCGAGGGAGCCATTCTTCACACCTGCAGTGGAGACGAGCTCACTGCTTGGTGCTGAGACTTTGAATCTCATGTTCAGACCACTGTGTACTATGCGTTTAGCATGATTCTATGGCGAGTAAGAGATGAGAAACGAGACGAACTTGATAACGACTTGGTTTTCAATGATCGTGCTACCGTCGGTAGCAGTGGCTGGGCCGGACCCGATGGCGGGGACATTCTGACGACTAACGATAAATTCGTCCGAGTCCACACCAGTTGGTGCCGCAAAAACAGGCGATGTAGTTAAAAAAAGAGAGGCGGCCGATGTGAGGATCCAGATCCCGGCTAGCATATTCGCTATTAGGCAAACAATTCAGGAAAGGGAAAAGGAAGGTGGCTATCGAGTTGAGCGAAGGCAGATAGGCAGGCTGGAACTAGCCAGTCGACGAGATCAACGATAATTTGGACCTGCCGGGAGAGGGAAAAAAGGTCTGGAGCCAAAAGCCAGTAATCAAAGAATGAGAGTAGGGGGGCAAAGTGCAGGCTCAGCCGCTCCGAGACGAAGGAAGAAAAAAATGTGGAACCAGCTCTGCTGGAAAGTCTCTCATATTTCGCCCCTTTTATGAGATCGCGTCTTGGGGGATACTAGTGATTCTGGTTGCTGCCACGGAAATAAGGATGTCATGAACGTTCTCGTCGAGGTAACGACGACGACGGGTCTCAAATGTTGAAATAATGTGTTGTCGAGGGATGCAATACAAACTCAAAAACATGATATTTTCACGTCGCGGATCAAAGTAACAAGCGCCTTTTAGACGCTCATATTTATTAGGGCTGAGCGGAGTCAAAATGCTTCCTCCGTTGAAGAGAGCACACTTCCATATCGTTTGATAAGACCTCCGTCGACGTCGAAGGGGAAAAATATCTATCGACTAAGAGAGGGGTGGTCGAGCGATTAGCAGCCGCAAAATCTGATGGTAGCTGGTTAGCCGTCTTGTCTGGAAACTTTAATATGCAGTCTGCGAGTGCCAGCTTGATAAATTTGAAATTAGCAAAACTTTTCCTCGAAATACTTGCCATGCACCATTTCTATATCGTGTAGGTATTGCTGGGTAACATTGTCCTCACCTCGTCCCGAGGTAGCACCTTTCTTGCAAACGGTAGATAGCTCACTCCGATTGTTCATATTTCGTACTTTACATTGGAAATCAATATTGACACTGCTCAGGTTCCTCCAGCGGACCCTATTGACGATCGTTCACACGTACACGACCTCCAGTAGTGCTCCCGACTGGCCCTACTGTATTAATCTGCTACCCGACCAGAGTATTTACCTTGTTTGCAGCTTTGGCGCGATTGCCACTGGTGTTGGTGTTTCCCGTATTTACTCGGTTTGTAGCAGACTTAGCGCGACCACCTGTATTCGCGACACGGTTTGCGGTACTTGCTGTGCCTTGTTGCTGGGTACCACCACGAGTTGCTCCGGTAGCGGAGGCGGCAAAGAGATTTTCATTACCTACAACGCCCTGTAAACAAGATCGAAGTTATTCAAATAAGAGCTATCCACAAAGAGATAGGAACACATACATTATTGACGTTGACGCCGTTCAACGCACCTTGCCCGGAGAGAATACTGGCATAGTTGTTTGTGAGAAGTTGCACGCCAGAAACGAAATCCCTCTGATCGAATTCACAATGTCCGCCATTAGGTGAAGCGTCAGCTGTCTGGAGTTGATTGATCTGCGCGTTTGATAAACCAGCATTGGTGGCAATTTGTTCGTAAGCTGCGATAGCTTGCGGGCTGCGGGGACGGAATAAGTTTGAGATAATGAAGAAGAGTAGCACGACGTAAAGTAGAGAACCCGTACATGGATTGTTGCAATTCTGGTTGCTCGTTCACGGTGCTCTGCCAGTGGACCCGAACGCCGGAAATGTCGCCCTGGACCTGAACTTGCCTATGCGCATCACGATGCCATGATAAGCATACTCATATTTAAATAGACAGCAAGACTCACGGAGGAAGTCCACCACAGCCCATAACTACGCCTGGTACGCCTAGCGATGCACCGAATGCTGGCACCATGAAGCCTTCACAAACACATCGATATAGCGGAGTAATTTCAGATGACAAAGAAAGTACGAGTACGTACCACTTAGGAGAAGTGAACCTCCACTGACACCTTCCAGGAAGATCTTGGTCTGATCAAAGTTGACGATCTTGGGTAATTCCTTGTCAAATGGGGTGAGGAAGGATCCGCGAAGTTATTTTATCTGACATACTGTGGTGAGGAACTGGTTTACAGCAGCACTATGTGCTGGGCCCTGAGGTCTATCAATAGGTCTAAGCAAGGTTGTACCAACGCAGATGTAGAATAACATTCACCTCTCTAGTGAACTCTGTGTGCCTACACCACCCCACCGAAGTGACGAATCGGGTGATAGGAGCGCGACACCCATGAGGCCCGAGTTGACGCCTTGGTTCTAAAATTTTGATTGCCAATAGGTAAGCAATTGATATGTCCGAATTAATGAAAGAAAGTCATACAGGGAAATCAAAGAACGACTGCCCGCCATCACCGTGGAATAGCACATTGATTCCTAGCGTTCCGGCCTTTGAGCCTGCGGTCGACACAAGTTCACTGCTTGGCGCCGATACTTTAAATCTCATAGTCAAGCCACTAACAAGATATCCGTTCGGTACAGACATAGACTAGGGTGTTAAAGGAACATACTTGATGACAACCTGATTCTCAATGATCGGTGTTCCGTCAGTCGCTGTGGCTGGACCAGAGCCGATCGCGGGTATTCTTTGGCGTTTCGCGATGTCTGAACCGATTGGGAGTGCAAGAACAGGCGAAAGGGACAAAGAAGTTAGGATCCAGATCCCGGCGCGCATGATGATCTAGTTAATAGCAGAAATACGAGTTGAACGTAGGTAGACCAGCTGCGGAGAGACGACTAGATTTGAGCCAATAGGAAGTGAACGTGGACCCGCCGGGGGATGAACAACCTGGAGCAAGAGAAAATTGGAAGGCGAGATGCAGGCCCAGCTGCTACAAGGAAGAAAAGTGAGAAGAATTGAACCATATTCCATTCAGCTCCTTTGTATATAACGAACTCGGCGGCCATTGAACCTTGCCATTATTCGGACTACCGGGATCAGATTACGGTTGCTGCCAAGGAAATCACGAACACGCTGGTACCTTTGAAATTGATTCCTCCAGGATTGAATCTTCCATTTGGTCGCCTGGCCTCAGTGGTTGTGACGAATTACGGGAAGGATCTAATGATCCTCTGTTTGAAACTATAGCAGCAGTTCTGGCACCCAGTTGAACTGTCGAAGAGGCTTTTGGCCAATTTTATTTACGCGCCTTTTTTGCTCCCATCAAGCGGGCGTCTAGTATGCTTTCAAGTTCATCAGAGTTTCAAGTTTAACGATGTTCAGAGGTTTGTCTCTGATCTCTCTGTGGGCCATGCTATTAGCGGTGGGTTGAACGTCACGGATGTTTCGCATTTGCTTCTTCAGTGGTATGCTAACGGGTACGTATTGTATCGCGTATCAGTGCAGTAAGCTTCAACGGAGTTTTGACGTCGAAATTTTATCGTTCAGTTCCTATACAGATCGTATATCCTATCAACTTGCGCGTAAGAATGGTGAAGGGATAAGCAAGGTATTATTCAATTCTTCGAACTTGAATAAGGGAATTGATACGGTTTTTAGGGAGCCTTGGTACACTTTTCAGAACAGTCGGTTAACGAGGATACGCCACCAAGTGAGCACTGATTGAGTTTGCGATATCGGTGTCTCCTCAACTTGTATGACCAAGCTACGACGTCTTGGATTGCGCTTCTTGGATTGCGCTGGTTGCTTTTGATTTCAATGCAACTCAAGCCTCTTAAGAGACCGACATATTCACCCTTGCTGGTGGCACAACTTCAGCGGTGTGATATACTGATCATAGGTCACGAAGACGCTCGATTTATGCTGACTCAGATTCCCTACTCGTTGTATTTCAATTTCTCCGTTATAAACCCAGCGTACGCAGATCCCTCAACTTTCAACCATTTCCTCGACATATTTTCTACACACCCCTCAACGTCTGCGAGGTGACTACTCATGTCTTTAATTTTTCGGTTCTTACCGGCTCATACAACCGGTTATGATACGGATTAATAGAAAGCCAGTTCGGTCAGATTGGATTTTCCAACGGGTCGTATGACTCTCGCCGTCTGAACGACTCCGCCGAGATAATCCTTGCGTCCATAAAATCCAAGGCGCCTCTCGCACCTGGTTACCTCTTGACTACTCTCACTGCATATAATGCGACTGGCGGTCTTCAAGATGGTGTGCCAACTGGCGGCTCTTCGAATTCCGGGGCTTCCTCACGTCCAAATTCCTCTCGTCCTGAACTGTCTACTAATACCAGTCTCTCCGTATTTGTGGTATATGGTATGTTTGCCTGTTTCAGCGGATCATTGAAGTACGTCGGTTAAAACCGTGTTACATTCTATTCATCCTTGTCTCTATCATATTTGGCGCGAATATCCTCATCTCTAGATTATCTTTTCGCTAGATCAACACGAAGTCGCCCTTGCAGTAACTCTAGAACGCTTCCTCTTCTGAACATCGCTGTCGTCGCCTGTCCGTCGAGATCATATGCTACTACATATCAATCAGAGCATCGATTCTCACTGGAATGATGGACTCGTCTTTTGAAGTAACTGTCGACGATGCGCATCAAATGATGCTTAAACATTTCTTCCGTTGATGTTTGACCGCTGAGAACCGCCATTGATCCATGATATCCATCCCAGAATGGCTTTTGCGAAGGTAGAGCTTCCAGGCTTCTAGGCTTGGCATCAGTTCAACACACCTGCGAATACCGACCATCGCATGCATCATGATCCAACGTGTACTAACCCATAGCCTACTAAATTCTTACACTGGCGGTGACCACGAGATGAATTCCTCAGAAAGAGGCTCGATACAACCGTTGTAATCATCACATATAACTCGTATGTGGTCGATTTCCAGAGGCAGGATGCTAGGGAATATAGAATTCAAATGTCGATCGCATCTCACGGTCGTCAGAGTGTTGTACATATTTCCATAGTGATTTTCAACGGATGTGCCTTTTGTGGATCTGATCCTTGTGGCCCATCTCAGTTACAGACTGTCCCAGAGCGAGCATAAGAAACCTGTGATTCCCCGCCCTGGGGCCTTATGCACCTTTGAGCTTTTAAGATCCACGCCGACGACTCGCCCGACGACGACGACGACGACGACTGGTTGCGCTCTTACGTCCTAGGACCTTGATTCGTGCTGTGCATATTCACCCACTTTCATTACTCAATTCATCAAATTCGCGGTTCGGAAGCCGATGCAATAAATATTTCCTTCCATTCTCTATAAATTCCGTCGACGTCTTTGGATATGCACGGTTTTGGTAGCGTCTCGGCGCTAATACTCCTTTTCTTTACTTGTACCGTTTCTTCAAAAGTTTCTTTTCAGCGAAATGAACGACGCGTTGAGGGCGGGATTCATTTGCCCATACGGGCACGGGGAACGAAGGAAATCGTCAGGCGAGATGGGCTATCGGCCGTTGTTGGAATTGGCGACTATCGGGATATGTGCGTCCATTTCAGGGCTCAAAATTCATAGAATTCTCCATTGATCTCGTTACAGAACATATAGTGTACTTTTACACATAGGAGATAGAGATATTCCTTTGGTTTTAGGTGAGTATACCATGACAATTACTTGTGTTCATTTTGAATTGACAATGATTGAAGACACTGGCTCCGCGGATCTCTGGGTCGTCTCGGACGCGTGTACGAATTGCAACGCTAAAGGCGTGTTGCCGCCACTCTACTCTCAATCTAGGTTTCAGCCGACTGGCTTGGATGTTCGGCTCCAATATGGCGATTCACGCACAGGAACCCATGCGTATGGTTCTATCGGACGGGAGACTATAAGCCTCCTCGGTCTGGCACTACCAGCACAATATTTCGCAGCTATAAACGACACGAATACCAGCGTGCTCGATGCAGGATGTTCAGGCATTTTTGGACTTGGATTTCCTATTAATAGGTATGTATTCGCGACCACTGATTTATAACTGTTCGCTGAATATATTGTTGAAAGTTTCATTTGGCACGATGTTTATATCCAATCCATCGATCCTATGATACCCCAACTGCGGCGCTCCGATCAACTTCAACAACACTCCCCGCTCCCCTCCTTCCCGAGTACTGCCGACTTCTCTTCCCTCTCGCGAATCAACACACGGCAAATCGCCCCTGGATCCACCGCTACAAATGCTATCCTTGCTTCTCTGTCCTCTATGGGACCTCTAATCCCACGTATTGTCATGCTGGGTATCATTGAGGCTCCCATGTTCACTGTCGCTCTGCAGCGGGATACTGTGGATGTGGGAGGCAATATAGGGATGCTGAGTATAGGCGAGTTGCCTCAAGGCTTGAAGAGTGAGAGCTTGACGTGGTCTAATGTTCGTGGGTATACTACGCTGCAAAAGGGATTGCCACCTCCAGCTGATTCGCCATCCGAAGTAAGAATCTAATTTTTAAGCGTGCCCTGGGATGGTGTATTGATGATTTGTTTTGTAATTCAGACTTATCCGATGGCTTGGGAGGTTTACATGGATGACGTCTACTTTGATGGTGTAAAATTACCTCGTTCAACGTTGCCTACGACCAATATCGCACTTACAGCCCTAATTGATACCGTAAGTCCGTCCCTCCTGCCCATCTCAGCCAGTCCACTAAAATGTACCAGGGTAACTCTCTCATCCGCGGCCCAGCTGACGTGGTCGCCAACATCTTTTCCCGACTCGGTTCAAACCAGTTCGACTGCTCAACGCCTCACACGCTCGCCTTTCAAATCAACGGCAAGGTGTTTCCTATCGACCCTCGCGATTTCATTACACCCGTATCCCCTAACTCAACAGACAAGTGCTTCGCCAACCTCGTCCCCACAGATACGCCTGTCGAAGGGGAAAATTACTTATATAGTTGGAGCCTTGGTGCGCCCTTTTTGAAAGGGTTCGTTCCTTTCGAGTTCGTTATGGTTTATGGATAATAGTATTGACTGAGTGAATTATAGTGTAATAGCTTCGTTTCACTATGGAAATATCACATATCCCTCAAGGGATCCGCCACGCATCGGCTTCATGTCGACTGTTCCTGCTGATGCCGGTGAAAGGCTTCGAGTAGCCATATCCGAGGCATCGCGCAAGGGCGGTGGTATGACAGGTTTGTCTGATACATCCTACCTACGTCGTTTCCTGTCTGATCAATTCGCCAGCTACGTCTGAACCGGCACCATCAGGAACCTTCACCCCCACCCGATCAAACGAGACGGCTGTTGCGAAATTGCCATCTCCCTACCCTTCATCTACAATAAGTCCCTCTGTCAGTCAAGGTGACGGCCTCAGCAACGCTGCGGTCTCACCAAGGACAGGAATATGGGAATGGACAATATTTGTTCTATCAGGACTTTTCGGACTATATTTCGTTCAGGTGATGCCGTGATGGCCTTTTTTGTTGGACTTCAATACTCTGTACACCAGAGTAGTAGTATTTCTTGATAGGACAGTGTCCTAAATATGTTTGTTGTACAGGCTATCGCCCCCAACTCGTAGTGTTAATATGTACTAGGTATACTATTCTTGTGGCCGTAGGATTACGGTTATTTGGTTCTTCGTGGTATCACTTCGCAATTCCAGTTGGAGCCATTTCGGAGAATATAGGCGTCAAATTGAACTCCAATGCTGTTGCGGCGCTTGGCAACACTAAGAGCGCAACCACCATGAAAGGACTACAGGTAAAGCAGAACAAGAGACTGAATGGACCCTTAGGCGTCCCTCAACCTCCACGTAGAAAGAGAACAGGTTTCAAATTAGAAAAAGGCATAGGAATCGACCATGTTAAAGTTGGGATGCGCTTGGTTACGAACCTCGCAGAAGGCATCGATTTCCCTGGTCTGAAAGGTGCAGCAATGCTCGCTTACGACATAGTAGAGATTGCGGATGTGAGTCCCCCGTTCTCCCGTGTCACCGTAAATTTTTCGACTGACATATACGTCACCTTCAGCGAGTTAAGACGAACAAGGAAGACTGCCGTGTAGTGGCCGAGTGTGTCTGGCGCTTAATCGACGCCCTTGTCGATTCGTCAGCGCGATCCAAAGCTGTGGTGTCCAATACACGTCTCACAGAAGATGTGAACCGGCTTGGCAGGTAAGTGTATGATGCATACTCTCGCTGGATATCTTTTTACGCGGACTTTCACAGAGACCTTGAAACCATCAAGTATATCCTCCAATTGGTCGCCTCACGCAGATTCTTGATGCGAATTTTGTACCACGAAGCGGATCAGAAGCAGATTTCCAGGTGCAAAGATATGATTGACACGAGCCTCCGTGTTTTCGCTGTAAGTCATCGACTTTTCTAATGCCAGACCCAGGTTGGATAACACAATTACGGAAGGTCTACACCGGGATCCAGTTACGCAACGATGTTTATGAGCTCAAAATCCGACACGTGTGTAGCCAGTATCGTGCTCTTTTTGCAGTTCCTGACTCGTTGACAGACCTCAGACGGGGATCCAATCCTTACAAAGTACTTCGTCCCTTCCATTTGTCTCTTTACCTTTCACTTACGCTCCCCTACTCATCAGCATCCAGATTTCGCGTGTACCACCACCTAAGCCTCGAGTCTTCGTAGGCAGAGAGAAAGTACTGGAAGAAGGCGTTACAGTCATCCTAAACAGCTTTCTCAAAGGTGAGGGCGCTAACATAGCCATCCTGGGGACAGGTGGCATTGGGAAAACCTCTCTTGCCCTTGCACTTCTCCACCATGAGGAAGTCCAAGCTCACTTCCAGGGCAATTGCTACTTTGTGCCATGTGACGCCATAACCAGTGTCAGTGCTCTAATCCACAGCATCCTTCAGGTCTTAGATGCATCTCCTGGATCTGCGACGGATCTGATATCTGCTCTGCACCGATGTCTCGAGTCATCAGACCCGTTGATGTTGATATTGGATAATTTTGAAACTCCCTGGTACGAAGTGTCATCCCGTACACAGGTTGAGTCAGTAGTGGCTAGAATTGCTGCCATTTCCACTGTGACATTGATGATTACTATCAGAGGACTTGAATATCCTTCTGAAATACAGTGGGTTACTTTGCCCACTGGACATAAACAAGGATTGCCTGCCTTGACACTGGAGGCTGCAAGAAAGGCATTCTGGGCTCATAGCTCTGCTCAGCCATCATCAGATCCAGAGTCAAGAAGAGCATTAGATACACTCTTAGAAGAGTTGTCTTATGTTCCTCTTGCTGTCAAACTGGTTGCCCATGCAGGGAAACATCAATCCCCAGAGATATTACTCAAAAGGTGGAGAAAAGAGAGAAATGCTTTAGCAGAAGCTCATGGTGATAAACATGACCATTTGACCAGTGTTGACTTTTCTATTGGTCTGCTGATTAATTCTTCCATGTTGGTAAATGAAAAGGATGCAAAGCAGTTTCTTGCATTGCTAGCTAATTTGCCTGATGGTGTTCCTGAATGGGCAAAGAACTTAGAACACATTGCATCCCATTTTGAAAACTGCATGAGACTTGCTGATCTTGTTCAGACAGCTACACTAGTGTATTCTGACAGTTCTGGAACTTTAAAGATGTTATCACCCATTAGACACCATATTTTAGCACATTATGTGCTAGATGCATCACATTTGGCTGCACTTGAAACATATTATATTACTCTAGTCAACAAATATGCTGTCAAATCAGGTAGTGGTCTGATAACTGCAGTGCAAATACTATCACCACACATCAACAATATAATGAGTGTGATAAGATATGCATTGAATAAACATCCATCTAAGGTTTTGATAAATGTGACTCTAAAAATGTCCTACTTTCTCTATGAAGTTAGGCCAACTTGTGACCTGCTTGAAGAGATGCTAAAGGTGTTACATGTAGTAGACATGAGAGAAATGGAACCAGTTGCATATCATATCATGGGTGATATTTGGTGCAGAGAAGGAAAATTTACTGAAGCTAGAGAAAAGCTTGAAAAGGCTCTTCATCTCTTCGAGGATGCTGACAATAAAAATGCACAAGCCCAGTGCCTACAGAGCTTAGCAGAATTGTGTCTTAGAGAAAGCAAATACTCTGAAGCAGAAACCTATGTTCATCAGTCACTTAACTTGTATCAGGCCATGATAAATCCGAGCCCACTTGGTATTGCCCAATGTCAAAGAAGCTTAGGTGAACTTCTTTTCAGCAGTGACAGATATCCAGAAGCCAAAGAGAGTTTTGAGATTGCTTTGACAATGTTTGAAAGACTTGAAGATCAGTTTGGTGTAGCCCAATGTCTAAGGGGCCTTGGTGAAGTGCTTCGTGTAGAGGATGAGTATTCAGATGCCAGGGAAAAGTTAGAAAAGGCATATGCAGAGTTCAAGAAGCTTGGTAATCTATATTGGCAAGCTCAATGCTTGAAAAGTCTGGCTGATCTCTTACTCAGAGAGGACAGATATCAAGAAGCAAGCAAGACAATACAAGAAGCACAGGCTCAGTTTACAAAGATTCATAATCCTCTGGGATTAGCTGAATGTCATCAGACTCAAGCAGAACTGCTTCAGCTTGAGGACAAGTATCTCAAGGCTAAAGAGCTGTTTTCTATAGCATACAAGGAGTTCAATAAGATTGGTGCACCATTAGGAGCAGCTAAATGCTTGAAAAGTATGAGTGAGATTCTTTTGATTGAGGATGATATTCCTGAAGCCAGATCAATGCTAGAGCAAGCCCAAGAATTGTTTGACAAGATAGAAAAACCATTCTACAATGCTCAATGTTTACAGGGGCTAGGAGAGCTTCTAGGCATGGAAGATAAATACTCTGAAGCTGAGATGAAGCTGAAAGAGGCAGTTGAGCAGTTTATTCAGCTGGACAATTGGCCTGGGCAGGCTCAATGCCTAAAGACACTAGGGAACATTCTGCAACTGGAAGACAAGTATCAAGAAGCCAGTGAAGTCCTTGAGACAGCATATGAACTCTTTGATGAGATTGAGGATACTTTGGGTGAAGCCCAGTGCTTGAGGAGTTTGGCAGAGGTTCTGCGCCTGCAAGGCAAATATTCCGAAGCACATGAGAAGGTGCAGAAGTCATATGAGAGGTCTAGTAAAATAGGAGATATGCTGGGTATAGCACAGTCTTATCAGGTCTTGGGAGAGATTCTTAGAATGGAAGGAAATAAGGATGAAGCACAAAGCAAGCTGCAAGAAGCCCTTAAACTTTTCAATTCCATTGGTGACTCTGCAGGTGCAGAACAGTGTGAGGAGACTCTGAACATGATGGAAGGATATTGATAGCGGGAAGCATAGTATGTATGTATACAGCATATATATGTTTTTGTACCATTGTATAGTAATGTATGATAATATATCTCTGTCCATGACACGATGCGTGAACACTTAGGTTGTCAATTTATGTAACACAAAATATGACATACAAGACTACAATTGCGTACAAAACCAAACCTCAACTACATGGTACAACAAGACTACAACAACATACAGATGTGCGGCACGACACTACACAGTACACTCCATACATCTACAACGCCATACGGTCCGTAAGAATACAACTAACTATTACAGAATATCCCATCCCTGTTTCCTGGTCCAGTCGACGCCATTCTTCAACTGCTCCAGCGTCAGGAAGATCAAGATCGTCGTAGGCTGGAGACGGGTCCAAGCTGGAACCCAACCCTTGAACATAAACATTGCTCCTTCGTTCTGCATTGAGGTGCGTATTACTGCGAGCGTGGACTAATAAAATACGGGTAAGATGAGCATGAGCTCAAGTATGGGATTAATGAAACTTACGTTCGAGCCCGGACCTGAGGCGTTCATAATTCGGCTCTGGTTTGATAGGGATGAGATACTAAAACAATTACAGCAGAAGCTCGGTGAGCTAACCTTTAGCACGTCAGCGGGTGAGCAGACCGTAGTCGCTACCGTTCCCTAAAGAGTGGAATACTGAGTTCACTTAGCGAAAAGAGCCAGTTGGTGATACCTACCGCTGCGAAACTAGCAGTGAAGTGGCAGGCAATGTTATCCTGGAAGTACCCAGTTTGAAGCAGTTGAGCTTTGAAGAAATCATAACTGTAGAATTTGGATCAGCTCGAGCTATGGATGACGTGACAGACTCGTCAGGCTTACGAAGCAAGTTGCGAGGCATTCATCAGTATGGCACGAAATACGTTTGGCCCAACTCCACGTGCAAGGGATGACACGCCTTCTTCTCTAACCATCTACACGTCCCCTGTGTCAATTTCAAGAAGGGAGTATTAAATAGATTGAACGCACTCGGAACAATGCATCGAAACAATGCTTATAGTTGAATCTCTTCTCTGGTGGCTTTGCGAAGTCGCCTTGCAACCTAACCATGACGATTTCTAAGGCGATGATTAGCAGTCGGACTGTATGGTATGTAAAAGTAACTCACCTCCTGGATTTCCGACAAATCCAGCAATACCTCCAGCTATAGCGATCAAATTGACAAATTGAGCGATTCACATCACCCGGAATCAAAGGTAATCGATACGAACCCATACTTCCAGCCAATCCCAGCTTCCATGCAGGGGCATCCTTACCCGCACCTAGGAACTTCTTGCTCTCCTCATACGCCCAGAATCGGCACATGGAGTATGACATCTGACGCATCCATGTTCCGGAAATGCCATCAAAGAGCCCACGCACACCTGCAATCAGAGATACGTCACTATTATGTAAAAACAGCGCTCGTGCACACAAGCTGGATGCACTGACCAGCTGTCCGAACGGTCTTCTTCATACTCTCAATCATGCGTTTATCGCCGGAAGCTTGAAGGCGAACTTTTGTCAGGTCTAGTGGACTGTAATTAACCCGGCATGAGATGCCGGGCGAAGATTACTTTTTAGGGAAGACGTACTGAGTGATCGATGCAGCGATAGTAGCAGCCAATCCTGATTAAAACATGGTTCAATGGAATTGCCAGCAGGAATCTGTGCACACGTACCACCCAGCCAGAATGGATAAGGCTTCTTTTTCAGTGGAGGGGGAGCTTGAGTTGAAGGGGCAATCGGCGCTGGTGGTTGTGACGACATCGTGAAACCTCTATGGTAAGAGCGGATCTAGAAAGGCCAGATTCTAGGAGAAAGACGATATGAGGGCTGCAGGGTAAAGGTGAGACGGGTTGCGTGGGTGATTCCAAGTATTTATATCGCACCAGTGCTACGTCGTGATATTGTTCTGAGGTCGTCACGGGGCGTGTGCACGAGAATGCTAGCCGACGAATTCTAACTTAACCCTGTCGTTCAAACAAATCAATAAATGTGGATAGCAATCAATGCTTCTGCTTCTTGGAATGTTCCAAGGTATGAAGTTTGAACCCACCTTCACAGCTTGAAACTTGAAAGCATTCCACGTCGAAATGCAGCCAGGATGCGATATTGGCGACAATGGGGAATATCGGGATGAAGAATGGGCAGCTAGGCTGGTGCTGGGAGAGGACAACCTTAAATGCAGCAGCATGACCCGCTAAACGGTTTGCCGAGGCGGCGCTTAACGGGATTTTACCCCGCAGTACCCCGCAATTCCCAGGCACAAGCGCTCGCTAGAATGTGGGGGGTCAATCACATTCCTCAGGCCCCTCAGGAGGTTCTCAAGAAAAGAGCAGAGTGAGCTACTTATTTATATTATTGTCAACCTCTTTCTTACTTTTTAGTGATTTGGAATTGTAGGTTTTCGAGTTAACGAGGTGCTACTGTAATGCGTAAATAAATGGGGAGGGATTCCGGAATATATAGCTGTAAATATATGTCGGCCGAAAATCGATATGTGTACATTCTGTGTAAATTCCCATCCAGTAGGATGAATCCGGGTCCGCTGCCATTACAGAGACTATACAAAGGGGACTTCGCTTACTCAAATACCTCAAGTACATATATTACATTGAACCGTCTATCTCTTAGACTTGATCTGTTTTCCGTTTGTGATTGCCTATGCAATGATACATCCCTCAGGTAAAGGAGGCCCTCCTTCCTGACCGAATGCAGCAGGTAAATCACCCATAAGTTCTTGAGGAGGGGAACCGTATGACTGCATCTATACAAGGAAACATTCGTCAGAGACTGAACTATGGAGTTATATATGTGCTCACTTCAGTCATCATTTCAACTACTTTAACTTGAGTTTGGGGATCGTTCTCGTTATACCCAGGGTCGTCGAATACGGACACAATCTTCCGCACAGATGCCAGCTGAAGTTCGTACCGCTCCACATCCGTCTTGGGAAGCTTTTCGGAGTTCTCCTTGATATACTCCGGTAACTACACAAAAACACATCAGGACGTGTAAGTGATGAGAAACGCGTTAAAAAGCACCTTATCACTGAGTTCTTTAAGTGGATCATACAAGATCTCCTTGCTCATAAGCTGGGTCATCATATTCTCAATGAACCCAGCCAACTCTTCTTCACTATCGCCTCCTCCCTCACCTTTGAGGGAGGACGTCAGCTCAGCCATGAAGCTCTCAAAGTCTGCATTCGACGAATCTCCCTAATGGGCCAGGTCTCGGCGCTCAGCAAATTACGGCAGCAATTGACACAAAGTAATCTTATCACTGACCTGTAGATTCGACTCTCCCTCTTTCATCTTGTTCATCGTCTGCCGTATTTTCGACTGGAAATCCCCCTTATCCGTCGTTGATCCTGACCCACTAGCCTGTTTATCATCCATGCTTTCCGGATCCGTCATTAAGCCGTTCATCCCCTCGACCAGCATAGCCTCCCATGCCTTTTTCATTGCCTCTTCGTCTACTTCACCCTTATCCGACCCTTCGGTCTTATCCCCAGAGACGAGCTCACGCATGAGACTCTCCATACCTTTCGACAGTTCCTTCGCAAACGTGCCGGCAATTTCGTCCTCTTCTTCCGTGGTGGCGAGACCACCAACCTTTGCATCTTTCACCGTGGGTGGAGCTGCATCAACTCGTGTGTTATGCCGAGGCCGGGTGGAACCCACTCTCGTTGCAGCAGTTGGCAAAGGCGCAGGCGCCGATGTAGTTATTTTCGACGATCCATTCGAACTACCTGCCACCGGAGCTGTAGACGTATCAGACTTGTGATTTGGAGTAAATTGGGATATGACATCTGTCGAAAAGAAAGCAATTTAAGTCAACATAGATTTCAAAATGGCGATTTAAACGTTCAAACCGTCGAGCTCATCCAAGTCGTCTTCGGCGTCGTCTACTCGCGGTTTGTTAGTTGGGTTGGCAGACATCTATCCTGGAGGTGGGAGTTGGGGGAAGAAGGTTCAAGCTCTTTCAAGAAAGGACTGATGACGATCCTTTGTGATCGCCTAGTTACAGCCTTAGGCACATGAGGCTATGACTGTGGGAATTATATAATGACTGTGGCACATTTCTGACAAATGCCGAACGGCAATATCTTGAGCGCTCAATTACGGAGAAAGCGCCCTTTGAGGACACCGCCATGCGCCGCCAGAATGCACCTCCCACCTTGTTCTGTAAGGAGCCTCAGTTTACCTCGCGGACCTAACATTTACCTTGTGGTCCTACAACTTTAACACAAATGGTCTTCCCCTGCCTCCGGCTCTAACTTGTTTCAGAGAGAATGAAATGAAATTAGCTGCTTCATGGTATTATTATCTTTCATGAGCAGTGCATTACGCTTCTACAATGGTTTCTGTAGTACCGTTCCTATCAGATCGCTAGTCCGCGGAACATAGCAGCCTCTGTAACGTACAGCTCACCTCGCACGGGATTTACTGGTATTTATTCGCCGTATTGCCGACCCCTTCTTTGTCTGCCTCCACCATACCAAATGGCCATTGAGAACGCGAATCCGTGCATACCGACCCGGTCCAAGAGGTTCGTTGTTATGCCCTTCCCCATCAAACAAAAGATGCACATGTTCTCTAACGATGAATAGCAGTATGCGTACCCAAGAAAGCGTCTTAAGAGCAAGCGACCAACAGGCCTTCTATGATGGGAATCGCCCTCACCAGGTGACGCCAGCAGGTGCATTAGAGGTTGCAATGTCAACTGAACATCAGGTGAGTATGGAACTGATTAAATCGCTTTCGACCCAAAGCAACCAACAGGATACCTGATGGTTTCGAAAAGGCGGACGGCTTGCTTTTAGCAGGGTGGGAAGAGGA
Source organism: Pleurotus tuber-regium (assembly GCA_014058305.1). NCBI lineage: Eukaryota > Fungi > Basidiomycota > Agaricomycetes > Agaricales > Pleurotaceae > Pleurotus > Pleurotus tuber-regium. Next base: position 1,611,260 of record JACFYU010000023.1, read on the forward strand.
AGAAGACTCGGTAGCTGACATGTACGTGATTCGGCAGGACTTCATCGTCGCATTGCTTGATCTAACCCTGTCAACCAATGATAGTAATTTCAATGACAGCGATGCCAAGTATGTCGCGCTCCGTCTCGGATGCCCTGAAGTGCTAAAACTGTTATCATGAAGAGACTACAACTATAGAGGCAAACAAGCCGTTCAAGTTAGAGGCATCAAATCAACTGAAGCTGGGAAACCTGCTCAATCCAGCGGTCGCAGGGCTTACGTACGCAAGGATCCCCGTCAGAGTACAACGGTCCAATAGCCTCGAGTCAATCGGTCAGTTGTTGACGTTGCGGGCTTGTCCTATGTCACTCATATCTCCTCCGCTCATCTTGAGCAAGCGTTCCTGTTCCTGGGTCTTCTATAGTGTCAAGTGTGACCTTTATCTTGAGGCACACGAGCCGCCACTTTCATTTAATTCGAAGGATGCTACTTGTCACAGAAGTTGATTTTAGTTCTCTGTACATCGCCACAAATATTTATTTATGCTTGCAACACACCTCCGATGCAGTGGCACGGCCAAATTCCCAAAATTCCGTTGCGCTTGGTAATACAGTAATGTAGCGTAACCAATGATAGTAGCAGACCCGAAGATTGTAATGAATTGAGGAATTTCCAAGGGCAACGGGGCCGAAGACCATCATAAATTTCGAGCGCCGAAGCATCGGAGTACGAAGCAGCAGTGGGAATCAGATCTCAGACCTCTATTGCAGTCACGGTCTTACTTCTTGCGCATCAGATGCTTCGTAGAGACCACTCTCACCTGCTCTAAGTCGCTATGAAAGGTTGCTACTCGGGGAGTTGCCCGCTCCGCCAGGTAAATCAACCAAATGGAAGGTATGCAAGTAATGTCCACTCATAACTATGGGTACAAGACGTTGCAATGGAGCAATACGTGTTGATCGCGTCCAACGAAGCCTGATATGATAAAATGTATGGGTGGCTCTGCGACTCCTCAATTCATCTTGACAAGTTCCTTATCAATTTATAACTAAGCTCCTAGGTGATGGTGATCATCATAGTCTTTCGTCCCAATCTTACAACGGCACCCAACAGATACCACGCTACCATCTATAGGAAATCATCTCCTGACCAAGAAGCCCGAGTCCGAATGCTTGCAGCCCAAATGGACTCTATCAAAAGGGTAATTGATTCAACAGTACAAGTGGTCGACGTTCAACATTCAGCATTCACTGATCAAATCATGTCGGCATCAACTGGATTGCCTTTAGGAACGAACGTTTGGCCGAGATGCGCATCGCTTGGAGTTACCGAAGAGATGTCCATGTCAGGTCAAGTTACCGTTTACCCTCGCTATGAAAAGCCCTTCCTCTGATCTCGGAAGGCCAAGGCCCAATAGATGTTTTGAACATTAGATCTGCTATCAACTATAAACCGAACAGTGCGCTTATGTTTAGATCACCGTCGGTGAAATTGCTTTTCCGGCGGGATTATATCGCCAAGAACACCGTAAGTCGTCGATTCATCAAAGTCTTCGATGACAGGAGACAACGTACAGCGGCATGTAATTCCTGAGGCCTCGAGGCACAATTGGTGCAAGTGATCACCTTTGCATCCAGTAACTCGGGACTTCTGACCTCTCCTCCCCAGTGAGAGTGTTGACTAATACAGTAAGCAGAACACAGCCTCCACTATGCGGCGGAACGGTCTCCTGATGTTGGTTGCGCCATGAACTTCAATTGAGGGGTATGGAAGCCGTGCGAGTGAGCAGAATTATAAGCCATCTCGGCTTCTTAAATTTCGCATGCCCGATATCACTCATGCCCAACATGTAGATCATCGATCATCGAGGAACATTGATGAGCCTGCTAAGATGCAATCATGACTCTGAAACACACGCCTAGCATTCTTTGATGCCAACAACTACTCACCCCCCCAAAGTGCAGGGCCGATGATCCACAAAGACTCCGAATTCTTCAAGTTCTCTACCCTCTGTGAATATTCTGTCCCACTGGGAATTTGGGAGCTACATACGTGATCGTCAGGTGTTCTTCTCACTTTACACTTCCATTGACCCTAGTAGGTTTATCGAAGGGATGGATGCAGTCGGATGCAGTCGGTGCTGTGGCGTTCAGGAGAAATGCACACTCATGTATCATGCCCTAATCTCGATAGGGTTGGAGTAACGGTGCCCCGGATATGGCTGATTTCATTACAGTCTCCTGGACACGTTTCTTACTCTATACATAAATTTATCCGGGAGCGGTGCAGAGATGCTTCGAGAACTTTGTACGTCATGATTTATCCCTCTCCTTGCTGTTCCCCTGCTAGCCTCATCACCGAAAACTTTGATGTTGATGCACCCGTCTCATACGACCTCACGATCGGATACCCACTCGGCAGAAGAGCGATCAAGGTATGCCCTATCAGATTCTCCGTTAATGAAGGGTTGCGCAGTCCGCAGGTCTTTACATTCAGTCCTATCGCCGCTAACGCTGTCAGGACTCTGTAACTCAAATTGTGAATTCGAGATGACCGTCGACTCCATATAATACATGTAATATACAACGCTGGTTTCGACTTCGGTTCAATAAATACAAGCTCTGCTACAAAATGCAAATGCGCAGTGTTCAGGGCAAAACAGATGGGCCATAGCAAATGTATCAAAAGCGGCGCATGGCTAAATCCAAACCACTGTCAGTAGTTGCAAACGTTTGGAAGTGGGTACTTACGGCGTCGACCTTCAGGCGTCCGACGAGGTTGGTAAAGCACCGATGGTCTGTCGTGATACGGCGAAACGAAAAACTTGAGAGATCCCGAAGGATCGCCATATTGTCGACAGAGATGAATTAGCATGTCATCGGACAAAGCAGCACCTATTCCATATGTCCCTATTTCAGACTGAAATATGGAATATTGCGACTGGTCGTCGTCAGGGATATTCAACTAGATAAGGGGGGTTCGTGAGTTATTCCCGGAATGAATACTAGGCCAGTCGCTAACTTTACTGAATATGCGCTCTCGGACGTACGCAGCATCTCGAGCGCCTGTGACGTCGACCGCAAAGTAGCTTTTGGCATCACACGAGACGACGATGCGTATTGCGGTGGCGTGTGGCCTTTATGGGGTGAATACGAAAGTATGAGAATCAAATGAGCAGGAGTGAGGGATTCGACCTACATCACCTAGGGGCTTGAGAGCACAGAGGTTTTACTCATGGAAGCCCAGACAGTGCCTTTATGTATAGGGTCGGGCCAATGATGCGAGCCATACAGATTATGCAAGCATAAACACTGGCAAGGCAACAATTGATGGATGATTGATAGTCAGTGGGATCAATGCTCCGGGTTTATAGCAAAATGGATTTTAACCTTATCATTCAGCGGCGCTCGGCTACAGTGGGCTCGAGCTTGTGAGCGAAAGCTGACTCGTCGCGTAGACAAACATCATTGAAGATGACATCTTCTGACAACGCCCATTAGCGTGTCGCCAAAGAGACTGGATGCTACAATTCCTATCACCCTCGTGTAGGGTCTGTTCAACCGATGTAGTCGTGTACAGTTTCAAAGTATCAGTCAGAGCAAACGCTTTAGGCAATTGGGGTCCATAGGGTGATTTGGCACAGAAATTCGATTTTATGCTTACGCCGTTACGAGATTATGATAATAATAGGACATTATTCCCTTTGATTGAACGGTATTGTGTGAGTTCTCCGGAACTGGCAAGGCGCCGCGGAAGCCGCCAACCTGGTAAAAATTAAATAGGTCTTTGTTAGCGCTCCAAAAATCCGCGTATCATTCAAGATGATGTCGCTACCAAGTATATCATCATTTCAAGTCGGGAAAAGAATGGAGGGTAAGAACGACGGACCCTCTCAGACAGATTCTCCAGTTTTCAAATTATAGATGAATAACTGAAAAATAGATGAACTCAACGCGTTTAGTGATTATGAACGGTAGATCACCGGTAGTCCCCATAAGCTCAATATCAAGCATACATTAACTAATGCAAATATCGTTGTACGCACACAGAGATATTGAGTGACAATGTGGAGAACTTGAAGCACTACCAGGACCCCAAGGCGCCATTACTTAATTTGTAGCGAAAACCCAGATTAGGCAATAAGGATTAACTGTCGGAGCTCAAATGGTGACCGGAGTAAGAGTCAGTAAATACTCTCCTTGCTTGACCTCGACAACATGGAAATACCCAATGTCGGTAAGTAGGGTCAGTGATTTTCTACCACATCGACCTATGTGCTATCAGCCTTATGTGTAGCCTCTCTTTCTTTAATCCAAACTTATCATTCGCCGGAAAACCTATTAGGCTGACCTTGTCTTGAGTTCATGTTCGTATGAGGTGCATGTACCTAATCCGCGAGCAAGTGAGTTGCGAATACCAAAAGATATCTTAGTTATGCATTCATAATGACACAGGGACTACGGGAGATTTGCAGCCGCACACCGGATGCATGTCGACCATGGTAACTCAAAAATGCATCAGATTCTCCGACTCAGAAGATAGACATGGAGCCGGAGTTATCCACAGAGCTTCGGGTATGTCCTCTTATGTACCAGCTCTTTTGGTTGCATTTTCAAAATGCCTTCTAGCTCAACAATTTTGCAGTATTTCTAGCCAACTTCTAGTCGTAAATAGCTCAGGAGCATCATGTTTTGACTGTAAGGCTGTACGATAAATCTAATCTTTGATGTAACTCTGCAGTATATAGTTGGCCTTGTGGTCATCCGGACGGTGATGGAGGAGCGCATGCTACCGGATTCCTGGATCATATTAATAGTCTTTCCCGCTGAAGACTTTCAAGTATATTTCTATCCATGGTCACCCAATGTTGGCCGACTGATTCCAGTTCCCATTGATCTAACTTACACCCTCTTATGTGTGAAAAGTTCATCGGATGTTCACTCAACTATTCCGCCGTTTCCACAGGTCACATCTTGGGTAAGTTGACTCGTCTGCTGCATGTGGTTCAAGACAGTTCTTTGATCTATCGAAGTGTTTCATCTTCCTCCTGTAGGGATATTTCATCCGCGCTTGTTCAGTAGCGTTCTGATGCCTCGTCACTAATGTGCTAATGTCGAACTATGTTCACAGAAATTTCTCAGAAGATGTCAACGCCCGTCATGATTTGCTGCACTCCTGCCACTGCATGTTTTCCAATACCCATTAGTCCAACCGCCGATTTAAGGCATGAAGCATGCCACAGACAGGAATTCCATACACTCACAGGCGCTTGCTCTCTTTCACGGAACTCATACCCCGATTGTCCGGAAATCATGATTTCGTTGATGTCTTGGATCGCGGAGTTTGACGTGATTGTTATCTAATCTGTTGTACTCATTAATAGCGAGGTAAACCTTCGACATCTTTCCTTCATCTTTCATCCATGGCACCCACTATCAAAGTTGGAGATACTATCCCTGAAGGAAAGTTCTCTTACGTTCCTTACACTCCCGCACTTGATGACAATGTAAGTGTATCATCTACTGAATCACTGAAGATCATCTGACTGATAAGCCATGGTTTCCGTATTGAATGTCCTCTATCATGCATCTTGACCATCCGCAGTCGGCATGTGGAGTTCGTAAGTCGCAGCCGTGGTTCAGCTTCCAACCGTTCTGGGAATGAGAGATTGACCACCTTCGTGTTGATCATCTGATGCAGCTACTACTCTCTCGACCAATGAGTGGAAAGGGAAAAAGGTTGTCCTCTTCGCCGTTCCTGGAGCATTCACCGTAAGCAGACATCTCATCTACTCACTGGATTGATACTGATGGGTAGCCAAACACTATATGATCATCATATATTGCTTTATGCAGCCAACGTGCCATGTAAATCATCTGCCTCCTTATCTCCAGAAATACAACGAATTCAAGGACAAGGGTGTGGATGTTATTGCTGTGTTAGCAGCTAACGATCCCTTCGTCATGAGTGGCTGGGGTCGGTTCGAGGGTGTCAAAGATAAGGTCTGTCATATACCCGCATTGCACACATCGGGAGGGAATCACGGATGAAATTGACAGATCTTGTGTCTCTCTGACACCGATGCAAAATGGTCTGCTGCCCTTGGTCTTACTCTTGACCTGACCGAGCGGGGCCTTGGTGTAAGGACTAATAGGTTCGTCTGATCCCCTCTTCTTCCCTGACATGAGGATCATATCGGACCTCAGGTACGCCATAATCCTCGATGATCTCGTCGTCAAATACATTGAGGTTTGATCCCGCTATCACTTGGTTTTTGTTTGCCCTTGCTTAACCATTCATACAGGTTGAACCGGCGCCTGGCGTTACCGTGTCCGGTGCGGATGCCGTCTTGGCCAAGCTTTGAGGCTTATAAATAGAATCTGAGGTATCTTGATAAGTGGAATGGGAGATCGGAAGCTTTGTCATGGAGTATACACTGTAACAAAATCGATATAAATCACACATGTTATGAGAGATAATAGAAAATGAAGGACACAAGATCACTGGTCATATCCTGGCAAAAAAGTTGGTGACATATCTGCAATATCATAACGCGATTCTACTAGATGGGGTACAAACGGTCTATCGTCTCCGACACTCAATATCTGGTTGCCTTAGACTATGCTTCTCGGTGTGAGGGAGCTGGAGGCGCTGGACAATAGTCCTATGTTTATCCGAAGCTGAATAGGAGTCCCTTCACCGAGTCAACGAAATACTCGCGATCGAACCAGATGAGGGGTCAGTCGAGTCTCCCCATTGCAATATCGTTCATTATCCACCACTCGTCCCCCACAACTTCTACAATCTTCATTGTGTGGCTACGCATTAGTCAATTGCTGTTAGGTTTATTTGGTCATATCCGAGCTCGATGCGAGACTCATATATTTCGTGTCATCCTAAGGCGTAAAGCAGGAGATATACAAGAAAATTATGCGAAGGTATAGGATGAACATACACCGTCAATAAATAGGTATTGCATCATCAAGCCCATGGATTGTCATCGTCCATATCATACCTGTCCAGGTAAACCCTAGCATGCAGTGGTGGTGTTTCTGATCGTGCAATTATACCCTCCGACTCAAATTGCTGCGCAGTCCTTGGAGTATCTTGATGGTTACTTCGTCTTCTCATATCCTCTCCTTCATCATTTATGGCATCCAGGACTACATGCCCGGCATCTACTCGTGTTAGTTGGAGATCATCGTCGGCAGGATCCTCAATCTCAACCTCACCCTCCTGCCTTCGTCCTTCTTCATCATGGGTAACAAACCCACGCCGATATACTTTCTTGAGTGATGAACCAGTAATCGCAGGTTCGCCCTTCCGCCGCTCCTTGATCTTCTCTTCTTCAGCCGCACGACTATCTTCTACCACAAGATCCACAGCATCAGGTGGTAGCACTTTCGGAGGCGATTTAACTGGTGATCCTGAATGACTTCTTGACAATGATGTCGTTCGTATCCTGGGGTCCTTAGCGACACTGCTACTACTCTCAGCAGACGAGGGATGCGAGTCCTGCTTGCCCAATCGGGTGCGTAAATTTGGATCACTGGTCCTCGAACCAGAACCTGATCGTGATGGCCCATGACTGCGCTGAGCCTTCGTCCATTTCATCTTCACAGCACCCTCTCTATTATCTTCATCAGCAACACGGTCCGATTCGTGGTCAATCAACCGCTCAGTGATGGCAGGTCCTCCCTGGAACCTACCTTTCCCCTTGGTGCCACCATCAGATTGTGTCCTTTGCCTCTGAGTTGTGCCCACAGCCCCGTATCCCTCCCATACAGGTCCATCTCTCTGCTCCAATGCAGCTTGCCCTTTCGCCCCTCTTATCGGTGAAAACCAGGCCCCCCTCTCATCCCTCAAGACTCTTTCCTCCTCATCCCACATCGTAACCCTTGCCGTCTCCGAACTAACATCGATACAGGGGTAATTGTAATCCCCAAACAGATACTTCCGACTATGATTAAACAACTCCTCGTCCGCTTCATCGATATCACCAAATGGTAATTCGTAGCCATCCTCAATATGAGGTTCCCCCCAAATATCTTCCTCTTGTGGTTCGACCATGTCGGGGGCAAGGTGTACGACGTCTTCTGCGTCCCCGCATAGAAGCGGGGCGTGAACCTCCTCACCTTGATCACGTCCAGCAATGCGAGTGATCGCGTTATTGACTCCTCGTTCGAACCTTCCAGGTGGTTGAGTACCCTCTGCGGGTCGAGGAAGCCAGTATTTCTTTTTCCCTCCTTGACTATAGCGGAGGCCGGCCTTGATCCTACGCTCGCGTCCAATGCCCTGGTGCATGAAACCTTCTGATGGCTCGAATTCCCGGTAGTCCATTCCCTCGCCTCTGAGTGTCGCTTTAGAGTCTTCAACGACATCCAACAAGCCAAATGCATCTCGGAATGCATAATAGAAAGGCATGCGCGCCACGTAAGAATGGTTATTGTCCATAAAGTCGGTATGGGAGAACGCGAACATATGGGCAATGGCGAAGAACGGCATCTCGACGCAAATGAGCGTGTCAGTGAGCCCGAGTGATATGTGTTCAGCATCCGTATAGGGGCCGAGTTTCTTGATTGCCCCAGCGGAGACAAGGATGGAGATACCAATTGCTTGCCAAAAAGAGAAGAATAAGATTCCTTTCACGCATAAGAACTTGGGCACCGGTCTGAAAGGTTTCAAATCGTCGCTTACAACCAGCCAGAACATGGCAAGACTATCTATACTATTAGCAAGCGCAGCCGAAGACTAGACTTACAAGCTTACCAATATAATGCTAAACATATACTCGTGTTGTAGATGATACTGACGTAGAGGTAGCCAGAGTCTATGCGGAAGTCGCCCTCGTTGAATTTACCAACAGCCTTCAATATTACAGTTGCTAACGCGAGAACTGGTTTGACTTGAACGTATTCTAGATACAGGGTCGTATCATCAACGTGCACGCGCAGGAGAATAAAGCGCTTACGGAGGATGCCCCGTTTGAGAAAGAGGAATGTATGTGGATCACTGACATCGATTTCGTGTTTGAAGAGGCTAACGGGGAATATGGGTTCTTTCGGCGGTCTGCCGTGGAGGAGAATGAGCAACGATCGTTCACCACCTAGATAGAGCAAAAGTAGGACAAAAAAACAATATATTACAAATGCCTTCGTATCGCGTGTTATGAGCTGGCGTTTGTACATGGTATATAGGGGCAGACTTACCTCGTATACGTCACGTATAGCATCTATGATAACAGCAGCTTCCAAGGAGATGAGGGAGATGAAAGATGAAATGCCGTATATTGGAACCATAAGCATAATCCGTACAACCATGCTATTCAAGCAATTAGACCTTAGAGTCACTAAGCAAGGTTAAGTGGTTGATATCACACCGTTGTAAGCCTGGTTTTCGATAGTTCTTCAGTTGGAGATATATTGACATTCCAGACACAAATACTGCAATTAATGCGGATACACCGGCCAATGTGAGGACAGTCGTAGGAAGACGCGATCCTGAGCCAGAACCAATCTCGAGGTTATGTGAGTCATCCATGGTATATGGATACGAGTTCATCTGAATGTCGTGGTACTCGGGCAGAAAGTTGTCCCTTCGGTGTCGCAGCAATATCTGGAACAAGCGATCCTGATAAGATCTTTCGTTCACGTCTTCGTGGGTTGGTATGAAGTAGAAATGCAATTAGCAGCCTGCATGAAGCTGTGAACCGAAGAAAGGTTCAATTCGAGGCGGAGGTTGCGCAGCTGAACGTCACTGTTGAACCTTTGGCGCCTAAGAACGGTACCTTCCCCGTGACAACGCCCCTAACATTCCCCTATTCCTTAACTCATGTTACCGATGAGAGTACCGGAATATGAGAATATAGGATCCGGATAAAGTAAAATACACGCAGTAATACTTTTGTCACATGTTGCATAGCTACTACCTCTATAATTCCTTGCAATGACCGCATGAGTCTTTCACACGTACTCTCCACTGCTTTCGGAATCGATGCCAGCAGATGCTAAAGATTCAGATCTTATATTCTCTTCAGACTATAAGTGGGAATGTTAGCTTTTGCTACATTTCATTACTATATATGTGAGAGTTTCGTAGCTATAGAACATTGATGTTTCTGTAATCATACAGCTCTCGAGGAATGCTATATCTAAGATGATATTCATTTTGAATCGGCAGTGTTATCGATAGGCTTTGTGCGGGGCACAATCTATCAGAAATAGGCATTACAGGACTTCCAGCCAACATGACGGAAAGGGGCGGCTCTCGCTGTGGTTATTTTCGACAGTCCCACAGCTTGTAATAAAGTCCAAACAATACACTCTGACCCCTGTTGCTATAATACACCAGCTATCCCTATCGTGAGTGGGAACTTAATGGATACAGCACTGAACTGAGGTGGAGTCTCAGCCCGGGGTTATCGCTCTATGCTGAAACCGATAGAAGTAAGATGACCCACAAATATTGTTTTCGAGGGTATCGCATGCAGCTCCAATCATGGAGCCAACTGCGGGTGATTTTATTTCATTTTACCTTCGTAATATGTTTAAGCGGACGGAGGACACTCCTCAAAGTATGCTGTCGAAAGATAAGTGGCGGAGGCAATATTTGAAAATAGTCTAATCATGAACGATGCATATAATAATATATTATATAAGCCGACAAGCAAGGTGTGACAGCTGTCGCAGACGGCGCTTGCCCGAGTTTGATGAAGAAGGCGCAAAATTTCAACCCGTGTCAATTATTCGGTGGTAGGTCTACGAATAGAGCTTTCAAGAATAGTCGAAAAACACTAGCCCTATACATAGACATTTTACATTGCTCGGTCCTCCAATTGACTCAAGAACGAGAAGATCCAAGAACTCGGAAACCAGTGCAACTGGAATCCAAGGAATATGTGAACACATCTTAATAAGCACGGGAACTAATCGCAGAAGCCTTTGAATTTACCCAAGAACAGTACGCCCTTTCATCACCTCAACCGGTATTCGCCCCTATCGGTATCTACGACCACGTGATGAGTGTCAGCCTCAGCCTAGGGGCGCTCGCCTTGGTCCTCCACCCAACTATTCACCTCTTCAGTTTGAACTCCCACGTCCAAGATGCCCAAATTCTCTAAAAGGATACATCTGACCACGGTTCGCCGACTATTTATCGACCTCGACGCAAAGAAAGCCTTGGGAAAGCGTCATCGATATCGCAACGAGCACCCATACGGTACCCCTGATCCAGTAGTAGACACACCACCAGAGAAACCCGCCTCACATCGTCACGCCCATGAGTCTGCTCATCCGTCCGCATCATCTAGCCCAACCCGTATGGCGTTGCAGCACGAGGATCTCTCTGAAGACGCCATCGTCATCACAGCACTAGACACAATACCCTTCTGCTGCCATGAAGATCTCTTGACCATGTCACGAGAACAACTACTCGCCGTTGCACTTTCACTGAATACCAAGCTTCCGAGGAATTTGAGAATTGACATTGGACAAAACCGCTCAGATCGAGAAATTCGAAAGGGTATCGAGATCGCCGTGGGCATCACCAAAATCGATCCAAACCCGCCGAAGGACGTGCGTAATGGTCCAGCTGAGGATGGATCCCCGTGGAGGAGCAAGGAGATGGGCCTATTGACTCCTTTTGCCAGTCCATTGGCCAGCAGGAGCCGCGTTTCTAATGGCTATTCACCCAGTCCGCGTCTAGCGCGGCTCGATGAAGCAGACGAAGAAGACGAAAGCCCAGTCTTTTCGGGCCGGGCGAACAAACGTCGAAGAGTCTCTGCGAAATTATTGTTCGAGTCGCATCAAGATGACGTATTCACATCCACTGAAACCCAAGGACAGCCTGCGCCAAGCCTGACGAGCAAATTATATTTAAACCCCTCGCGGTGCGAAGACGTCAGCATGCCAGGTGCAACCCCCTTGAGATTGGCAAGACAATCCTCGCGAATGCTCACAGCCTACGAAAATATCAGTCGACGCGAAAAGACAGAAACTGCAATCAAAGGAAGGCCAGAATCACGTACCCCACAGGTCATGAGGACCAGCTCGTCCCTCGCAAAACAGAACACCTTCGTAACACCTTTGCGGACATCAACTCCCAGAAGACCTCGAAGCGGGAGGTGGCGGGATTCTACCTATCGACCGTTCTCGAATTACGAAGATACAACTACCGACGAAGATCCAGATGCAAGGGAGATGCTATCTGGAATGTATGGAACGAAAATGTGTGAATCATATGATGGAGAGTTCGTAGAAATGGATCTTAGTCCATGACTTGTTTGAAGCCCTTAGCTGTCTGTGCCTCTCAATTCAACTCAACGTATGCTACTAACGCGGCTGAGTGAGAAATCTCATAAATCAATCAAAATAAAGAAGCATACCTCTTCAGCCTCTTAGATACTCTGAGATCACAGGTAGAACTCAAAACAGCAACGATTATATATATACACCGAATATATTACTCAACGCATTCAGTTGTTATCTCTCCACTTATATCTACCATCCTCCCTTCGCGCCTCGAACTCAATCTCTTCCTGTTTCTTACGGTGCATCTCTTCCGCGCGATCGTTGATATCGTTTGCTTCTTGAGTACTAGGAAAGCCAATATTCCAATAACCTGGAGGTGTACGACCGCGCGCCCATTGGTTCCTATGTCGCGAGATACTTTGCTTGTGTTTGTCTACGCTCCTGGATTGACCGTCGGAGGATTTACTGTTGGAATGATTATGCCGTGACTTGGTAGGCGTCGATTCTGGCGACCGCCACAAAGGTGGCTGCAGCCGCTGCGGGAGAGGCCCGATAGCTTCGTAATACTAAAAACACAGTCAACAAATGTACATGTAGAAATATCTTGAATTATTAACATCACGACAGCATTCACAATCACCAGCGTGAAGCTGCTTTCTGGCGTCTTTGCTTCTGACCACTTCTTCAAATTGGAAGTTGACGCCACCGTTGTGTTTAGGATCGATAGCGAATAAAGAGTTAATTGGTTGAGCGCGTCTGCGTATGCTAGTCATTCAATATGTGATCATTAATTAGAAGAAAATATCTCGTACCCTGCTGACTGTACTTGCTGACCGTATCTTCCTCTACCTTTATAAGCTGAATAATCTATGGTATTACGACCTGACGCTGACGGAGTCGGCGTCGAAACGTCGTTTTCCGATGACTTCTGCTTTCCCTTGAATATAGGCGCAAGCGGCTTGCCGTTTCCTAGTCCCCCAATCAAAGTCTTCGCTTGTAATGGTTCCCTCTTTGGTTGATCACCAGTGCCACTAGCTTTCGTTGGAGACGAGGACATGTGCTCAGCGACGTCAGTATTATTCGTACGCCTTACTTTGCTTGGCCTTGGAAAGTCTGTATTCGGTCGTCGCTTAGCCTCGCTGCCACTTTGGAATTTGCGAGCATCTTGTGGAAGCGTCTGAGGGATCGTCGGCCGGAAGGGGTATCTCGGCGTTTCAAGGATACGGCTAGGCGCTGGGCTGAGCGCAGTCCCACTTGGCACTAGGAACAGCGTTGCGTCAGTTTTTGTCACTTGTACCCGAAAGATCACCCACTTTGAGAGTCATCTTCAGTATCAGACGATGGCACAGAGTGCCTTGGGACGACTGGGTGATGCGCAGTCGAAGGAATCTTGAACAAAGACCTAGCGAACGGCTCAATAGCTTGAGAAAGGTTATGAGCCGAGTTCGTGAAATACGCTGTATCAAACAAATATTGACGTACCTTGAGAGTCGCTCTCTGTGTCAGAACTATGTGGAAGCCAGTCAACTTGTGGCGATGGACTTGATGGATGTAGCTTCAATGGTTGGATATGTGAGGAGGGAATGTTTGTCTGCGATGAAGGTACGCGTGTCTGTGAGGACGAAACCGATGAAATAGGAGGGCCCATTTTTGACTGGCGCGATGAAGTGGCACGCAGTTCATTTTCCTTCTCGGATTGGCGCCGAGTAAGTTGAACGCCGAGGCTCTTGTCTAATTCCGTGGGTAAGCATCTTCTTTGTGATTACAGTGATTGCAGAAAAATACACACCGAGGACAGCGGGTTCCGCCCCGTGTGCAAGCATGTCAAGTAGTTTTCGAACCTCCATTTGTGAGAAGCCCTTGAGCCGTGCATGTCGCACTTTGTCAACTGTATCACTTGCATCCACAGAGTTGTCACTGGTCTTGAGGTCGGTACAAGCAAGGTATTTCCGTAGTCGATCTATGGCTCGATAATCCCGTGAGTATCGTTGGCGAGCGCGCTCCATATTCTCAGCCAGTTCATCGTATCGCCTTTGCAGTGTCTCAAGTTCCGAGGAATCACTGTGACGCCTATTAGATGCATTTAGCTTGTGCCGCACTGTCCAGTAGTGGCAACACCTACACATTCTGCTGCCTGAACTTCTCGACTTCTTCGCGCGAATCTGCTAGTTGTTGTTTCAGACCTTCAACCTCCTTATGCACCGTACGAGTGGCTATGGAAGCGTTAAGGTCTTGAATACGTTTATGCTCTTTCTTGTAAGATTCAAGTTCTCGCTCGAGTTCGGCCATTCTTTCGCTGCGCTCCTTGTACGATATATCTTCATCCGCGTTATCGATATAAGCTTGAGCCTCGTATAGTCCCGGAAACCCAAGTGACTTCGCAAGTCGGTTCCCCCGGTGTTGTGCATCGTACAACTGCCTCATGAGGTCGTCGTTCATGGCTTTAGACCGCGCTAGTTTACGTTCAACTACAGATAGTTCTTTCTGGTGCTTCTCCTCCAGAATCTTGTCCCTAGAGCGAAGATTCGCGCTGCAGAAAGTGTTGCCAGTCGGCTCATCCATGGTAACTAGACAATCCCGAGCCCTAAAGTCAAAGGAGCTTGAAGCGTGACGCGACTGAAAGGACTGTTTCCCACGCTTAATTTAGTTGTCGATGAGCGTAACGATCACGTGGTGTGATCTTCCGTGTCACGGTGCACTGGGTTGATCAAAAATTTCCCTGAAGACGACTACCAATGTTCGCAATCTCCAAGTTTTCTCTGAGGCATCTGGACCCTGTAATTGGACTGCTTGGAGGTTTACTCCTATAGCATGACCCATATCGCCTCTCTTTATATCACACGAATGATCCATTTCTATCTGGGCTATAGTAAGGGCGACCAGAACTTGAAATGGAAGTATACTGCTGCTACTATAGTATGTCTATGTCTTCTAATTTAATTCCCTGGTTAAACTAATTCTCCAAAACATAGGGCCCACTATGGGTTCTCCATTTCTACTTTTTTGATTGATCATGAGTTTGTCCTTTGTACGCCTATAGGTAGCATCGCAATGCGCATAGATCCTATCTGCCCTCAACGGCTAGTACGGCTGATGAAGCGGATCGTAGTCGTGGTTGCAAATTTACTGAAATAACCTTATCCATGTCCGCAGAATAAGCTTCTTATTTCGATTTTTCCGATCCACAGCCCCACAATTTTTGGACGAACCCACCGACCATAGTTCAGTCCCCACGACGGTATAAACTCTCTCACCCGGCGTACGAGTGTACAGTCAATATATACATCGTAATGACAAAGTTCCAACCCAAATTTTTATGTTGGTTGCCATCCATTTTCGTCTTTCCTCTAAAGATACCAGCTGAGTGTTTCCCAATATAGAACAAAGCAATTGGTAAATCTGTAATTTTGTTCCTTCGAATCGATGACAAAATTACAGGCCCTTCATTGTTAAGCTCATGCTGTGCCGAACCGGTATTAATTTTCCGGACGATGCTCAGACTATCGACATTGAATAATAAAAAGTTGCTGCTCTCAGGTACGTGTCCCTGAACTTCATAGGTTATTGTAGATCTCTAAGAAATCTGTGCCGTAGCTCCTGCGCAGTAGTTCTCCGAATCTGAATCTTCGGATAGAACGCACTTGAACCATCACTCCCGGCGGGAGTTTCGACTTCCTCGCATCACATGGTAAAGTCACGGTCACGAACGGCGAAGTGGAGATAACGATCTACCTTACTGAATCCTTGGTGAGTTCTTAGCGGTCCTGAGCCTGTTTCAAGATCATATCTAATGATTCGAACGGACTTAGTGGCGATGCATGCATATTTTGCTGTGCAAATTCTTCCAATGCGCTTTGGGTAGCAATAGCTCTTCACCATACTATATACTCAATACTGGCAGCTCTTAGCCTGCTTCTGGAAGTTGGTATAGTTATCCTGCACAAAACTGTGAGCTGGTCTAATAAATCCTGTGTACTTCCCAGCTCATGCTCTCTCTTCTTCGAAGGCGCTACAGCTTCGACCCTTACGTCATACAGGGAAGTAACAGCTTTACGGCCACGTTCGAGAGCTTTTGCAAAACATGTACACATCGACTACTAAATTTAGAATCATAGTGCATCACGTGTCGTCGATTGACCCGCTCATACAGCCTCAGCGCCTCAAGTTAAGCTGATAACTCAAGGACTATTCCGCGACAAGCTTATATGTAAGGTTTTACTAGGACACGTTTACGGATATCACCTCGGTTTGGTCTAGACATTCCTAGAATAGAATCCTCAGGTTCTCCGGTAGTAATCAAAGCGATGTTCCACTATGACTCCATCTACCGATCGCGTTTGGACTTGCTCCCGCCCTTGTTCATGGTCAACGCAATCTTACCAGTGTCGGTAACTTCTGTAAAATAACCCCCCGAGACCTTTCGCTGGTTACTGCTCCGGACCTGATAGCATAATCAGAGGACCGCGGGTCAACCCGCAGACCCACGGATACGACAACTAGGTTCATGTATTTCTACGCATGGTTGCCTGGTTTGGATATACCGTAAAACTCGAGGTGCTTAAGTAGGCCAGGGTTGTCTCGCTAATTCCTACATCTTGTTTTTTCTACCATGCATCGACATACGTCTTCGTCTTCTCGTCATCATAACTCCCCACCTGTTATCACACTGTACGATATACGCGCAGGCCATAGTCCTCAGCCATGGGCCCCCAATATCTGGCGCATACGGTGAGTTTGGCGATACCATACCTTACGAAATAATTATTGACCCCGAATTGCCAGCTTTATTCTGAACTATAAACGCCTTCCCTATCGAACGGTGTGGCTCGAATTCCCTGACGTCGAAGCCACTCTGCGCTCTATCAATGCGCCTCCTAGTTCAGTGCGCAGCGATGGTCGTCCGTCGTACACTCTACCCGTTATCGTTGACCCCATGCGATCCCCAACCCCCCAAATTCTATCTAATGCTAACAACATTGCCGAGTACCTCGAGTCATCGTATCCCGCTCGGCCTGTCTTTCCCGAAGGCTCCCGGGCTTTACAGACCTTATTCGCCCACTATATTCAGGACGTTTTCGCTAAGCCGTTGCTGCCTATTATGGTGCCTCTGAGTCATCAGCGGCTCCCAGAACGCAGTCAGTCCCATTTCTTCGGTGCTTCCACGAGCTATGCAGGGCCAGGGATGGCTGCGCCAATGCTCTCCGGACATCAGCGCGAACAAGCATGGAACGCCGTTAAAGAGCAGTTCAGCTTCCTCGCCATAATTCTAGATAAAAACTCTGGAGATGGCGATGGAATTGTTGCTCAGGGACATAATGTCAGCTATGCGGATTTCGCACTTTGTTCTGTCCTCATTTGGATAGAACGGATGGCTCCGCATGATGAATGGGCTCGCGTCAGGCATTGGAATAACGGCCGATGGGGGAAATTATACGATCGATGCCGGGAATACATGGACGAACTGTAATGTAATGATATCATAACACCGAATAATGGACTTAAGCTGTAGCGCCCAGTAACTGCGATATCGTAATGTCCTTTTATATAATAATACTGTATTCACCGTGGAGTTTTGTCGCTGGGTTTGCCACAGCGCAGCGGTGGGAAATTAGATATGAGTTTGTATTCGTTCGACCATAGAGGGGTTACATCTCCGCTAAGATCGCAAGCCAGGTATCAGACCGATGTGACCTGGAAATAGAAGAATTGTCTAGAACCTCCAGGAGCTGGGTATGTTTACCGTCTGTGGGCTTTCATACTAAGGAGTGTCTACGTATTGTCATGGCATGCTTGCTGCGGCTGTACCAGTGCTCGATATTTACTTAGTTGCTAAAGATACGTTAGAACAATAACGGAGGGTTGACAGAATTATTTATTCAAAGACAAGAATGTATAAGAGCTGTAACAAATTGCTTCCGTCCGTGCCCGTGTCAGCAGAACTGATCTGTCAGCGTTGAAACGTCATATTTCACATACCGTGGATTATTCAACAGCTTTGTTGTTTATTGTCCAATCAATTGCATCGTGGAGGTTTTTGGATTTGCCGTCGACTATGCACAGGCCACAAAGATTGGCGTATCTCATACACTGTAAAGCGGACATAATACCCGTGCCGTTTGATTTTAGACGGAAAGACCGCGTATGGTGGGAAGCCTGGTATGGCGGGGGATACCCATTGACTGACTGTATCCAGGAGATAAAGATGTCTCCCCTGGCATCAAAATCATATTCGGAACACTACTCATAGAAGAGAAAGGTACCTCGCGGCTTTGATCATTGATATATACGGAACTTTTGTCAGTCGTCGAGATTGGCCTACCCGATTGGTTTCGATGAGATAAGAAAGTTCGACAAGTTGGCTCGGGAACAGTATGGTGGCCCGTCCGTCTATTGGAGCATCACGTATACCACAAGGAGCACTCTCATTAGGGTATGTTCCGTCTGATGCATGGTCTGAAAGCGGGACTGTCAATGATAGTGGATGAAGTCCAGCGGTCCGATATTAAACACTTCATGACGGAGCTGATGAACAATAAACCAGGACCTATTCAACCCTGATTAGATGAGGCGGCTGCGTGGATGGGCACTGTACCGAGGGAGGGTGTATCTATGTACCATATTCTTATTTCGAAAGATCCCGCTGTAACGTGATCCCTACCTTAGCTCATGGCAACCATCGGGGTAATATGCAATTCTACTGCGAGCAATATGAAGAGAGGATAAGGAAAAATAAAAAAAAAACACCCACTAGCCTCCCCCTTTCATAGTCAACGTACGGGCGTAGCGTTATCGCCGACAAGCCCGCGTTGATCTCACTCGCTGACTTGAAATTCCGAGATTCTACAGTCACCTCTCGTCAAGCGTGGCCTCGCGCCCATATTTTCTCAAAGCTTTCAGCGCCGGATTGGAAAGGCAAGTTTCACCCGCAGGCTCAAAGGTGACCGTCAGAACCGGAATTTCGCCACGATAAGCATGTTCTTTTGCACGGAAGCGTTTATTATGACAGTACAAATTGAGACGACGTCGAGTCGGGGAAATTACCCAGAGGTTCCTAAGTTCTGGATATACTCAAGCGCTAACGTAGGGCTGATCGGAAGACGAGCAGAACGGCACGAAAATCGTAATCAAAAACGTGCAAACGGGCATCAGCTAACAGCTCATCAAAAAGATATATGGGCGTCTTGAACATACCTCTCAGCTGGCTTGACGGGAATCTTCTTATCCACCAACTTACCACCTTTCTCAAAGATAAAATGGCTGCGCTTGGTCTTGCCCCCTTCACCTGCGCCGAGGGCAGTAATCAGCTTCCGCTTGGGGTCGGATAAGAGAGGATACGGCAATTCTTTCTATTCGGCGTTCAGCGCGCAGCAAGTCATAGTTGGTCAGGATGGGTCGGATTACAACCCAGGACGGAGAAAAATTCGGAAGAAGAAGTCACACCTTAGTCTTCCATTTACTTTGCGCCTTTGGTGCATCGGCGCTGAGGCAGTAAACCTCAAAATTGTGCGACGTAAAGTCAGGATATATGTCCCTGAAGCCGCAAGCTTGATTCGTGCAACCGGCTGTGCAAAAAAAAAATTAAAGAACATTACCGAGCGTAAAGTCAGTTTGTGAATTTATTAACGGTTTTCAAGATTCAAGGAGAACTTTACGCACGCGTATCGGCTCTTGGAACCAAGAAAAGCACCAGCCCTTTCTCTGCCGTTAAACTGGCAACGTCGACATCTTCATCGTTCTCGTTTTTCAAAGTAATACTTGGCAACGTATCGCCGATATCAACTTTCTGAAGAGCGTCCCTTACTTCCTCAGCTGGATCTTCCTCTTTTTCTGCACTCGATTTTGCCTATTGAGATTCACAATTTTATACAATTAGTATACATCATGTACAGAGAGCAGGAAAAAGAAAAATCAACCTTTTTCGCACTAGCTTTTTCTTTAGTTCCCCCAGCTTCTTCCTCAGCGCCTCGCTTTTTCGACGTTGAAACCTTTCTGCCAGGTTTACTCGGTTTCGCTTCCTCTTCCTTGGGTTTAGAAGAAATCCTGGAAGACCGGCGAGGGCCAGCAGCTGTTGTTTCGCCTGCCTGCTCAGACATTGTCAATCGACCAATCAAATTGTCGATCCGTTATAGTAGGCAAATATGTCGTAAACTGTTGCCGCAATGAACACGCACTGACTGATCGTACCAATTAAGGTTTAACGTTTATTATAACTTGACCTTTTCATCCAAACGCATCGTGGCGTTGGGAAGCGGTGGCCATGAGACACAAAACACAATGTGCTTTGAAATTCTTGTAAGTAGACCCATGTAGGACATATATCAAAGCTGAAGAGCCCCAACGGTACGGGTATGGGCGGCAGCCATGACATTGTTGTTACTCCCACAAATCCCTATCATACCGTGATCCACTGATCAGACACATGCATGCACGTACGAGAAAAGGGGTTGGTATGTACATTAGAATTATTGTAACTAGATGATGTTGAGTAATAGATAGATAGATAAGAAATCGAAAGATGTGTAACTGCTGCTAATAGCTACTTGAATGAATTCTTCATACGAATGAACGTCCTATAAATTGCAAAAACAATCCAAAGGTTGTCTTAGAAAGGTTGGGGGCGTCGTAAACCAACTGCTGGAATAAATCATGAAAAACGAACGAAAGGATATCACGAGCAGGTATGCGTGGAAGGAAAGCTGGTCTACCCACAGGTATGTCCTGTGTGCAGCTAATTCTAGGATGATCCTAATTAGTAGTAGGCTCAAGACTCCCCGCCGATCCCCTTCTAGGAGCATACGGTCTCGGCGACGCGAGCGACGGCAAGCTCGGACTCAAAATCGTTGGACTCCTTATAGTCGGCGAAGCCACCGTTCCTCCCGCCTCTCCCTCATTCACCCCCTTGGAAGAAGGTAAAGTCGGCGAAATGATACTCATAATCGACGACGAAGACGATCTTCTCGAAATATACGGTCTTGGAGGTGGTTTCTCCGTAGGCGAGGTAGCTTGTGGAGAGGTAGGTTGTTCTGCCTCGGATGATGGTGATTGTTGAGGGACGTGAACGTTGAGTTCCAGCCCATATTCGTCCAAGAGAGGTCGGGGAGGTGGACGTTCGACCATTGCCTCCAAAAGCTACACAGTCAAAAATTGTAAGAGCATAGATTAGGTGTGAGAAAAAAAAACAACGAACCTCCTTCCTCAACTCCTCACCAGCATAATCCCCCTCCATCTCTTCCGGTCCCAACAACACCGTTCCTTTACGGAAAACCTCTCCCTCTTCCTCAACCAAAATCCTCGACCGGTCAATAACAGGCGACGTCACATCCTCCTCCCCTTCCTCCGCCTCAACAAACCTCATCACATCTTCATCGTCAGTATCATCCTCATGAATGACAAAGTCCACTGACGGACTCAAAACCTTCTCAGGCTCCTCTGGCTCAGGCTCTGCTTTCGCTTTCCCCTTATCTATTCTCGGCGTCGTCACTTCCTCCTCTCCTTCGTCTTTGTCTGCTTCTTGGATAGGACTATCATGCAACGACCCATTACTCATTATAGCGCTTCCATTCGCTGTAACGTTCGACACGGACGTAGATGAAGGAGAGTGCGCAGAGGTGATGGTGAAGCCCAACCCAGTCAACTTGAGCGATGGTTTTCCTGGTATAGTCGTAGACGTGCGTGAAAGTAACTCCGTCAACTCATCGTTTATCCCTAACAGCTCCTCCATCCGAGAAGGTTCGCTCATGCTTTCAATAAGACCCGAGAGTTCAAAGAGGATAGTCTTCGCCTGAGCAGTCAGCTCCGCCATCGAATCTTTAGTAGCAGTCGAGTCTAAACGCAGTTGCCCAATAACGGCTTTTGCGCGCGAGACGACGTCGCCATCACCCTTCAAGAACCATTCTTTAGCACCATGATGCTATGACGGAGAATACGGATAGTTGAATACGTTACCTTCGTCTCATCTCCCAACCGGATGCTTCTCGCCAACTCACTTTCCTCAATCATACTCCACACTCCCTTACCTGCATTCCTCCCAACCGCCCCATTCACCCCATTCACAGGTTGGTGCGCGTTCTTCTCGGCCTCTTCGGTATTGCGAATGCACGAGTTTAATATATCCCTGCACATCCTAACAGAGAAAATATCAATACCATAAAACCCAGGATATATCAATTTACCTAGCAAACTCCTCGTCCCCAGGAGGGACATCCAAATCCAAACACCTCATCACCCAATTCGCTCTCAACCCACTCCTCAGCGCCATAACACTCGCTATATCCAACTCATTCCTCGTCAAATCCAAATGCAACAAACTACTGCTCTCCGGTAAAAATTCCGCTAGGGCGATGGCACCGGAAGAAGATAGAGAGGTAGAAGAGAGGAAGAGTCGTTTGAGGGAGGTATTAAGGGTGAAAGCTGTTCGGAGAGATTGTATCTGTAGTGGAAAAGAACGAGCATTGTTATTATTGATGCTTGGTTTGTGGGAGTGGGAAGGAAGAGGGAGTTGGGTGGGAGATAGGAAATGTGAGGACAACGTACCCCTTCAAGTCCGGGTCCACAACACGGGTTCTTGCTGAGATCAAGCGTTTCTAGGGACGAGTTGTATTTCTAGTCATCACAAAAACAGCACATTGTATCAGATGAGGAAAAATAACGAGGAAGAATTGAGCGGTAGCAATAGTTTGACGCCGAGGGCGCCTAAAACCGGAGCAAGGCGTCCCCGATCAATCACACGGGCTCGTGTCACGCGTCACACGCTCAAGAGAAAGGGGGAGTGAAACTCACCAGTGCCTCTGCGATATGTACCAAACACGGTACGTCCAACTTGTTCTCGCTCAAGTTGAGCACTTTGAGCGTTCGGTTACGTTTCAGTACTTGCGCGACGTACGAAACCCCCGTCTGAAAATAAAAAATATATAATGAAGCACAGAGTTAGTACATATACACGTGGAAGAAATTAAGAAGCACAAGGCAGTCAAAACCTTACCCTTAAATCATTCCCCTTCAAATCCAACGTCCTCAACGCGCCCAACCTTGGAAGCGCGTCCAAAGCTCTGACTTTATCCAACAACGCCTGACTATGTTGTTGCTGCTGCTGCTGCTGTCTCTCTTTCTCACCACGATCTCTCTCACCCGTCTGCACATCTCCCGCACCACTCCCTCCTAAGCCCAAAGACGCTGATGGCGCGGGCGCCGGGTAGCGTGCCGTCACTCCGCCTTGGGATGAGCTAGTTATGATAGGTACAGGTTGACCGGTACTCGATAGCGGGTTCTGTGCCGTCAAGGGTACGGGCCGTCTGCGCGACTTGGGTATGTATGGTGTATAGGTGGTCTGTAAACCCGTAGGCGGGTGTCGAGGTGGTGGTAAGACCGGGCCGGCGCGCAGAGGAGGAGTGGGCGATGAGGTGACGGTGGGACTGGTGAGCGGGCTTTGAGTTGGCGTGGTGGTAGAGAAATTGGATGAGGATAAGGGAGGGAGTGTTTGCGTGTGGTGATGGTAAGGCAGAGTATGCAATGGCGGAAGACCCGAAGTCGACGATGCGGGTGAAGGGGGTACAGAGGAATTCGGTGTGGACAAGTTACTCGAGAGGGAAGGAGTGTAATGATGATTAGATGCAAGAGGGGTGGGTATGGGTGTAGTAGGCACTGACATCCCGGCAGGGATAACATCCGGGTAATCTCTGATCATCAACGCTAGGGCTACTGCGCCTGTTTGGTTGATCTTGTTGTATCGGAGGGAGATGTTTTTGAGTGACGATGTACGGACGGTGCGACAGAGTATTTCGAGGGCTGCGTGGCGAAGGTTGCAGTCGTCCAAGCGTAATGATACCAACCCCGATACGGCCGTATTATTCAAACTGGCGTTGGTGGTACTGGTGCTGGTGGTAGACGTAGATTGCGTGTTCATTGAAGGAGTCGAAGCGGTAGTTAACGAGGATATAATATACTCCACTGACTTCTTGTCGAGGTTGTTTTGCGAGAGGTCGAGGAATTCGAGGGATTTGGCTTGGGAGGCGAATGCGGCGATGAGACGGAAGGCGGGTGCCTTGAGGCGGCGGTTCGACGCGACAGAGAGGTAGGAAAGGGAGTTTGGGATGAGGAGGGCGTGAAGGATTGGTTTCAATATCTATTAATACACCAATTTTTAGGATTTTGAGTTGAAGAACAACTTCAAAGCACACGTACGTGCTCATCTAGGTCGCACTCTCGAAATACGAGCTTGCGCAGACCCCATTCGATAGTGAATACGTCTGACAAGATAGAAGCTGATACGATATTCAGCTGAACACCAGAAAAATCGACGGTTCGAGGGTGACCTGATGATCCATGCTGTACCGAATCATTAATCACTGACGAATAACAGCATCAGTTCAACATACTTTGAATGCAGCACTGATAGCTGGGTCCGGCTGTTCATCACATCCCGCACAGCATTCCCTATAAAAGCTCTCTACCTTCTCTAAACTCCACCACTCGTCCCCTCCTCCTCCTCCTCCTCCTCCCTCCTTCCCTGTACTCATACTACTCCCACTAATAGAATTTCCTCTCACAACTCTCCTCCTCCTCTCTCTCTCCCTCTCCTCAATAGCCCTCTTCTCCTCCTTCAGCGTCGGCGTCGATGGAGGATTCAATGAAGATATTGGGTAGACGGTGGTAAGTTGGGGGAGGATAAAGTGTGCTCTCTTCAGCGGTTTTTCGTCATCTGTCGAGGATGCGGGCTGCGACTGTGTTGGCAAGAAGCGAGTAATGCGAGAGAACAGAGAATGCTGGGGAGGTGGAGGACGTTTGAGAATTGATTTTCCTGGGATGGGGATGGTCACTGCTGAGGATGAGGGGGAACATGATGAGCTGGACGAAGACATTTACTTAGAGAAGGCGCATCAAACGAGACATGTGTAGTCGATCAATCTTTACGATCTCAAAACACTAGTTATCGAGTTAAAAGCTGTGGGAATTATGTTTGTGACTGTGGGAACGACAATGTTATACATACACCAGGGGGCATTACTCCCTAGCTAGCAGTTCAAAAACACCGGAAGGAGTGTTCAGGAAACGTCCCTCCAACGATGTAACATCAATGCATCACCCTTAGCGCGTACTTCATAACATCTGAGCAATTCAACCAAGGCACTCTTCACAATCTTATCACCAAAATACTGGCCCACACATTTCCTACGCAAAAAGAAAATCAAAGTCAAAATACCGACTGGAATCTAGGAAAAATACGCACGAGGCCCGAATCCAAAGCGCAGAAGGTTGTAACGGTAATCCGTGGGATGAATGTCTTAAAAACGCCCTGGACGGAATACATCACCGTCTTCTCCCCAGGTAGGTGACTTGCGCGTATGCGTATACATGTCGACGATGATAGAAGTATTGGCAGGAATTGTACATCCACCTAGGACTTTGGCTTGACTCGTAATCTCGGAAAGTGTGTACCCTAGCGGCATGAGCTGAATGAAGTGGGGACGAACATAAAGTTGGCTGTAGACGTCTAGCTTCAAGGGTACAATGGTGAAGATATGTGCTTGTCTTCCTTGGATATGCGGCAATAAACTCGACGCTGGACTGAGATGGCGAGGCATTTAACACAGCGTCGATCTCCCCAGCTAGCCGTCTCTGGGCCTCTGGATGCTGCGCAATGAGGACTGCAGCCCAAGAAATGGCATCATTCACAACATCTATTTCACATCATTCAGTTGTGGGAGATCTTCAAACCAATCATGACCCACCGATATTGTTGAATATGATTTCTATCCACAGTGTACGTAAACTCAAGAAAGGTCATTTTCCCTTCTTGAGACAGTTGTCGATTCGCCTTGCTAATTTAGCATAGTCAGCGATTTGTCTACGATGACAGGGATAGTGACAAACCTCTTGAGCTTCTTGTGCAGTTTGTATCATCAGGTTCTCCCACCTATCAAGGAAGGCTACCATGTCTCGATTAGCCTTGGTAGGTAAATACGAGATGAGGCTCCATTGTTCCAGTTTTCCAAAGAAAGATCGAGAAATTAGACATTCATGGGCAGCAATAAATTGACACAGTTCGGCGAAGAGCTTCTATAAATCAGCACACATGTGAAAGAGTTTTTGAGACAAGAGGACATACGTCGTCAGTCAAAAGGCAGCCAAAAAGAATCCGTGCAATGATCTTCAGAGGGAAGAAAGGAGAAACAAGCATATTCGCCTGTACTTGCAGCGACTTTCTGTC
This sequence comes from Pleurotus tuber-regium, assembly GCA_014058305.1. Taxonomy (NCBI): domain Eukaryota; kingdom Fungi; phylum Basidiomycota; class Agaricomycetes; order Agaricales; family Pleurotaceae; genus Pleurotus; species Pleurotus tuber-regium. The sequence goes on from JACFYU010000023.1 coordinate 1,637,693, forward strand.
AGTAGTATGTTGTGTGGTGCCTAATTGTAACGGTAGCTTGGCTATCCGTCCCGCCGTGTCAGCAATGATGGTTGGCAACATCTCTGAAGACACAAACGGGGAGAAATATTGATCAATATGGGCGCCAAGTCGATGCCAGTCTTTGCAGAACTTGACGCCAACGCATTCACCGAGTACCCTTTTCATAGCAATATTAATATTAATCGAAGGTATTTGATCAATCGAGGTGACTGCAGCAACCTCCCGATATAGTCTCCAAAACCCATGTTGGGTGCCCTTGTATGGGTTCTGGCATCACCGTGAAACATGCGAACATCATTGGGATCCGTTATAACGCTGTGAATAAATGATTCAGACACTGCTGAAGACGGAATATGTGATCGGGACTTACATTCCAGGTGTAGTGCCGCAGAATACCCAGCCTTTGCATGAAGCATATGCATTTTTCCTGATGCTTTATCCCTGCGTTGCATCTATTATACAATCCAGAAATCAATTGCAACTTGCAATTGATTTCTTGCAATTGATTTCTGGATTGTATAATAGATAAGTAGCAGGCTTTGCCACTCTCGAGTGGCCCTACCAGGTTCACTCGTTCAGTTTACATTGTTTGTTTTCCAAGTTATCAGCCTCTGATAGGAAGTCTGCCGGCCGTTGCCGAGAGGAGTAACAGCTATCCCATGATTGGCTCGGGTCTTATTGGTCCTCTCCGTCCCCGGATTCACGCGACAAGCGAAAGTGACCGTTCATTCACCGCCTCTCCTCGTCCCCTACTCCTCTCGTCGCTCAGTGGTACTTGACCAGAGCATCGTAAACTGAAGTGAACATGCAGACACTTGCAGCCAGAACCTCTTTCTCTCGTGCTCCATCACGGGCAATTCGTGCTTTCTCCTCTTCGGTGGGGCGACACCAGGCAGAGCCTGTTCAGAAACCCGTTTTGAAAAAGGAGTTTAAGATATATCGTTGGGTAATTATTACGAGATCTCAATTCTAGTCTTGCATGCTGAAGTTGCGTAGAACCCGGATGAACCTGCGAAGAAACCCTATCTCCAATCATACACCATTGACTTGAATCAAACTGGACCTATGGTACGTCTGTATGAATTCGCCTCGTATGTACAAACAATTGATGTCGTCGAAATAGATTCTGGATGCTCTTATCAAAATTAAGAACGAGATTGACCCAACATTGACGTTCCGCCGCTCCTGCAGAGAGGGTATTTGCGGCTCATGCGCCATGAACATCGACGGGCAGAACACACTAGCTTGCCTATGCCGAATCGACCGAGACGGCAGCAAGGAATCCAAGATTTATCCTCTCCCTCACAGTACGTCGTCGTTTCTTGGCATCTCAACATACTTACCCACTCTATCCCCACGTCTTAGTGTACATCGTCAAGGACCTCGTCCCAGACCTAACCCTCTTCTACAAACAGTACAAATCCATCCAACCTTACCTTCAGAATGATAACCCACCTGAGAGGGAGCATCTGCAGTCGCCTGAAGATAGGAAGAAACTGGACGGGATGTATGAGTGTATTTTGTGTGCGTGCTGTAGCACGTCGTGCCCGAGCTATTGGTGGAACCAGGATGAGTATTTGGGACCAGCTGCGTTGATGGCTGCATACAGGTGGATAGCTGATTCACGAGTAAGTTTATGAAATAAACATGGTTTCTTGTTAATGACATCGGTATTTAGGATACTTATGGTGCGCAAAGGAAGGAGAGATTCCAGAACGAGCTTAGCTTGTACAGATGCCACACTATCTTCAACTGCGAGTTCTCGTTTCTCCCTCTTCGCATCTCATACTCAATTCAATCATGTTTCAGGTTCTCGCACCTGCCCTAAGGGTCTTAACCCCGCAAAGGCGATCGCAGAGATCAAACTCGCCCTCGCTACGGAGTAAACGGAAGGAATGTACTTTTAAAAGTATTTGCGGTGGTGGCAGTGGAAGTGATAATCGAAGAATGACCAGACGGTACTTTTTAGCAGTTACATAGCAAGCTTTTGATCGGTATCCTTTCCTTCTTCCAAAAAGATTCAAATATACTAGATCAATTCCTTTTCAGCATGATTTTGTGGGTGGTGAAGCTTTGGCGTGTACGCCTCTCCTTCAACTGTGTTCGACAATGGTCGTATCCCTTTTGGATAAGGTACCGACTTGAGGCCAATACCGTCCACGCCGCGTAAAGCTTCTAAAGTGAGACCCACCATTGATGCCCTCCGCCACCCCGCCACCCTTACCATGAGTGTTTAACTCTGGTCCTCAAAACTCTTAAAATCCCTAAATTCTACCATTGACTGGCCTCAGCCTCTAGATCGTTCGTTTTATGAGACCTATCTGCTTCTGCTTTTCTCAAGTTCATATCGCAGTAACGTACTAAGCCGGAGTCTCTACATCGGCCAGCCTCATGATTGCATGATTAACTATTCCTTTACGCATCGGTACCTCGGGAGGTGGGCCTAGACTCCGATTCAAGCTATTATGTGAGAGTCAACGAGAACGAATTCCTCCATTCTAAGGATTATCCAACAGTACTCTTCCGCAATTCCGGAACCGGAGGGGATTACGCCTCCTGACGCTTCGTCAACAATCATGCTGGATGTCCGAGTCTCATATTAGTCACGACTTCCTTCAAGCTCAACTGGCATCGGTATATGTACCGACAAACATGAAATTGGCCGGATTACAGCGTTAATCCCCGCTTTACCACCTTCTCGCCGCATGCGTTTCCCCCGCCCGTCCCCCTCGTTGGTTCTCTTCCATTCCACATCAAAAAGCATGCTAAGTAAGGTTAAGATATTTAATATTCGCCAAGGCCCGAATGGCCGTTTCCTGTACCCTCATAGCTATAGCCAACAACCCGATCGTTCAGCAATGTGGTCATCACTCGATCTCCTACGTCGTGCAGCAGGCCTAGACGAGCACAAACTCAGGATGATATCATCACAGCCCCGGCGCATACATAGAAAGCGGCTATAACACCCCGCTCAAAATGTACATGCAATGCAGTCTCGGCGCACACTTACATACCGAGGTCGTACGTTTCTGGCTTCCGAATCGTACCACATCAAAAGCTTCTGCGTTCCGCGAAGTCGGGTGCCTTTCGTAACAACATAACTTCCCCGCGATTTTGTGTACATAAGGGTAAGGGCTTCCTCAGAGCCTAAGCCTTCAGGGCGTCCTCCCCACCCCCAGGTCTTGCTCCCTTTTCCAACTGGTGGCTCTGACTGGTTTCCAAGATACCGATGGCTACCTGTGGTTTATCCATGTTCCAAGTTCAGATCCGTGCAGTTATTTTATGGATTTATGTTGGTTTCCTGGGCTTCCACCGGGCTCATGGCTTGCCTGCGTCTATCCCCGCATCTCTTCCTACTGTACCTACGCCCAATCTTGCATCCATCGCTGTACCTACGATAAGCGGTACTGGACTTCGGACTCTGCCGCGTAATTTCACACTGGCTGCGATCAATATTACGCTGCCAAACGCGAATAGGACTGGTGCACCTCTGGTGCTTGGGGCGGGCGGTGAGTATCTAACCTTCCAATATCTCATCTTATACCAACGAAACTCTCGTGTCCTTATGACAACTACCCAGGTGCTACCGGTGGCGCGTCTCTACACGTAACTTCCGTACGTGTGCAAACTCAAACCCGATGCAGGGTTCGATTCTAACGTTTATTTTACTTCTAATTTATGATTAGACGTACGCTTCCTTCCCTTATAACGATTTCCCCGCTCTTTCCCTCGTCGATGGACAACTTCGTGCTTTCGGTCGATCAGGGAATTGGATAACAAACGCAACGACCACATCTAGTGGTGGGATGATGAACTGGTTAACGAGCACGATATACCACACGTCTCCTACAGACTACTCCGTCTTCCCAAAATATGGGCTTCCGTATAGGGGGGTTGGATTCTTGGGTGTCCATGATAGGCTGGACTTGTGGTCCCTCTGTCCGTCGAAGCAGTTTCGGGGGCAAACGAGCGTGGTTTTTAATATTTCTGCCGCACCTCCGAATCAGGGGTATGATGAAGAGGATTGTTATGGGGTTTTGTTGAATGTTGTCCCGGTCTTGCCTGACTTTTCAGAAGCAGGGATACGGGACTTGGACGAGTGATTGGTCAGAAAAAGTGACTATTGGATTCATCCCAATAGTGGGATGTGTGTCTTTTTCAGATTCGTACGTGACAGATTGACGTACCCTTTATATTCTATATACTTGAGTAATAGTCGGGTGAATGACGAACTTTTCATATCAAGTTCATCTTTGATTGACTTATTAAATGAGTAGCTGCGACAGTTGCAGATCAAATAGTTCATCTTGCCGGAGAGGAGCATTACCCGACAAGATATCGTTCTGTTGCTTCATTAATATTTCCCAACAAATCTGCAGTCATAAATGGAATTTGTTGTTGTTCCGCGACCCCATATTCAAAGCGTTGCGTGTAGCCTCACGGCTAACCCGAAGGAATTGGCTGATGCTAAGAAATCTAGATCGATGTAGGTTGGAGGTCTACCACGTCTGCTTGTATGTACGGTTTCAACAAACACTGGATGCACATAAATCAATCATGTGGCGATACTGCGTGTGGATGTCAAATTATTAAATTTACAATATTCTGATGTAGCGTGTTCAAGTCTTCGGATTCAAATATATCAACATTCTTAAAGCAATACTCGAGCAAAGTGAAGGCAACTACTATCCTGTGTCTCTTGGATGTGTTGCGTGAAGCCGTACTCCGTTATCTGGACTATGTAGGTTTATATATCTGTCCGGATGCATATGCGCCGTTCATGCTCCCGGACGAGATATCATTCACCGATATCCAGCTCGACGATTTCCAGTTGAATCTCGCAAGGCTCTCAAAGAGAGCCTGAGTAACTGTAGGAGAAGTGGGCCGAAGGGAATGTATCGTGGTTGTTGTTGTTAACGTCGGAGAGTATGTACAGGAAACCTAACGGTGGAGGAGATGGAATGTTGAACGTGTGAACATTGACCCTGATTTGGATTCCGGTTGGCGCCCAGGCCCTTTGAGCTTGAATATTTGAATCGCAACCTCCACCACAGGCATGCAAAGCATGTATGGCCTTCGGGCATATTTTCAGGACCACTCAGTTATGATTAGGCCATATAATATCTCGCGACCGATACCATCATAGGTCATGCCAACCATGAACGGATTGACTCCGGCGCAACTGCACAGAAGTAAGTATGAAAAGCGGACATGGCGTGATGCAGGGGTTTCGAAGGTAATGACCACCAGGATTCAGTCTCGCTACAGAAAACAAGCTCAAAGGAACAATAGTGAAGAACACACGAAAATTCAAAACGATACGTCGTGCACTTGAGAGAGAATGAATGTTCTCGCGCCACTACAAAGAGCAGTCCTCGTCGCGATTGTAGAAGGTTATGAGGAGACACTACAACCCGCTATGTGGGCGAAATTCCTTCATTCTTTAAATTCAGTAGTTCTGCACCTCTAGGACCCGTGGATCTGTCAATTCGATGGTTCTGACGTTCATCAACGGTCAGGATAGATGTCTCAGACTATGCCTCTCCCCCAAGCACAACTTTTCGGTATACCAATGCAAACATGGAATTGGACAGACGAAAGCGTTAATCCCCATTTTACCACCTTCTCACCGCATGTGTCGTTTACCCCGTTCCCCCCGTCGACTCTTTCCTTCTACATCGAGCGAGCTTAAGACGTTCAACATCCACCGGGGCCTGGGTGGATCTCTTCGTGCCACCCTTTTACTTCCCTGTATCCTCATAGCTATAGTCTATAGCTTCGTCATTCAACGCGCCGGCATCGCCCGTTCTACTACATCGTGCAGCAGGCCTGGGCGAGTACAGGCTCAGGATAACTTCATAATAACTCAGCGCCTTACTGGGGGCGACTATAATTACCCCCCCCTTCCTGGCTAAAATTGAAAATGTAGTCTAGGTGCATACCTATACATACTACATTCCAAGTTTGTACGTTGCCGACTTCAGAATAAGCTTCGTATTCTGCGAAGTCGGGTGCCTTTCAGCCTTCAGGCCTCCCCCTAGGTCTTCCTCCCTTCCGACTGGAGCCCAGGCCAGTTCCCGAGATACCGATAACCACCTGAAGTTTATCCATCTTCCAAGTGCAGGTTCGTGCACTTATTCTATGGATATATCTTGGTTTTCTGACGCTTCCTTCCTTTATAACGACTACCCCGCCCTTTTCCTCTTCAACAAATAACCACTGCTTGGATTTCGGAACACGATAATACACCCCTGACCAGGACCCCTAAGCGGATGCATCATTCCAGTCTTGCAGGTGACCATGCTTATCTTTGGCAGGGCTTTATGCTATTCGCACAAACTGATGAAGTGTTCGTCATTTGTAACACTGATCCTGAATAACAATCACGATGTCTACGGAGTCCTCCTTTGCACATCAGTTTACGTTGACTTTTCATTGTTAGCATTGCTCGACCAGCACGTTCGTCGAACAAACTTTACTCTTGAGAACGTTTGTGTTCATACACCGGCAAAGTCCCCCGAGCCGAGGGAAATTACTCGCATTGGGAGGATATGATACGATATGATAGTGGGCATGACGCTCATGAATGGATTGTCGAGTTGTGACTAACGCATGTATGTTGGATCTAGGACTTCCCGCCCATGCCATCTCTTCAGGCAGTGATTACTTCGACGGCTTAACTGTTCATATTTAGAACATAATTACATACTCCATCAGGTGCCTCACTGCATACTTATCAACTTCCCTTGCTTCTGTCACACCCCTTGTGTAGCTTGGCAGACATACTATCCCCGATTTCGACCATGGACAACCTCAGCACTACCAGCCGAGATCAACAGAAGTGGAAAAAACTTACTCTCAGCCGGAAACCGATGAAGTGGGGTATAAGTATACGTTAGTAGCCACAAGGCCTTCACCTAACTCATTACTCGAGGAACGCTTCCAAGGACAAACATTAGACATTGCCGTTGACGTTGAGGGGCCATCTACCAAAGTGGTAGGATGACTCGGAGGATTGGCAGTCACCACGGTGTGTCATCACTTATGTAAGCACACGTAAACAAGCATACTCACAAGATCCCTTTTGCCCGTCACCTCGAGAAAGAGGCTAGCGTAGTAGTATCGCAGAATGGTTTGGAATCAATTGTGAGTGATGGAGCTGAATTGTTACCCCTGCATCCAAGGGTTTTTACAGGTGCTTATGTATTGCAGTAACATGTACCCAGAACAATATCGCGTCACCACGATTGAGCTATTAAATTTTATTGGAATCATGAATGGACCAACCGGTGAAGTCAAACACCGACGACTGGCAAACTATATCAAACTTGGAACCGTTACGCACTTACTCAGCGTGGCTTTTTTCAGGGTGGTCGTCGGACCTGTTGGGTACTTCTTAGATGAAGGACAGCTACCAGTGAAGCGGCTCATCTCGGCCATCCCTCTTATACTTTCCGGCCTCCTGGGAATCAAGCGTAGCGAAATTGATCGTATGTATTTACGAAAAGAAGGCCGACCCTCTCGTATTTACTATATCCCGGTCACCGGGGAATTGGGTGTGACGAGATGATTACTTCAAAACCTTTCGTAGCGTTGATGCTGTATACCGTTCTAGCTCGCCAAGGATCAGTGCTAGGGTCGATACAGATGCTGCATACCGAGAATAGCCGGCGGAATTGAGAGTGATCATCCTTAGATGATCGAAACCTTAGGAAAATCTACCAATCGGCGATCGGTGAGTTCCTCTCTCGACAAATCCTCCAAATAATACTTCCACTTTGAAGCTCCTAGGTAAATAACACTTCGACTGGGCGTAGAATATCGTTCATCGTTGCTCATATAGCGACGTTATCCGCCCGTTCACCCAGTAATCAAAGCATGTTTGCAGGTGGAGTGTTTCATGCATATCTGAGCCACTAGTCGGCTTACAGTCTTCGTTCAGTAAAAAAATGAACGCTCTCCACAATATAGATCGGTGGTCCATGGAAATCAAAGGCCCAAAGTCACCACCTCCCTCACTATGCGTGTTATCCATGTTGATGTCTTATTTGACCCTAAATCGGCGATGGCCTTGTACCGTTTACAATTCGACTAAGAAGTTTATAACCTTTCGACTCTCGGTTCCTCGTCGTCCGAACAATGTCTGCGAAGTATATTTGGAGATTGATGCATTGTATCACGTCTTACATCTCGCTAGTCCTCAGGGGTACAAATACTAAGACTGTTGGTCTATCACGGTATTCAACAGAAATTTTCCTCGATGGTGACCCCGCTTCTCCTATCTCAATCTGACAAACAGATTCGTCTGAAAGATATCACTCGTACAGTCCTTCAATGTCTACACGGCTTGCACTCAATTCATGCGGCACTCTCATCCTTCGCCGACATCCTTTCTCAGAAATTCTCAGACACTCAGCCGGATGTAGACATTGGGGGCGTATTCGATGCCCATGTTGGCGACTGCGCGTGCCACATGCGTGTTCAAATGGTCTTGGACCTCATCAGTCACTTCTCAACCTCTTCAGAGGTTGGGCGTGTGCTCGAGGAGCGTATCATCCCTCGCTTAGAAACCCTGAAATTGCAGACTGCATCACTTCTTCATCAGATCATTAGGAAGAACGGGAATACTCGTTCACTAGGTTTTGGGCCCGTCATTTCCCTATCACATATTCTTGACGCCATAGGGTACTCCGAATTTTTGACTCTCCTTGAAGAAGAGTCGATGTCCTCAGCAACGAGTACCCTTCATTCTAGCCCGAACAATGGCTCGGGCTCGCTCAGTGGAAGCACGCCAGTCTCGCCAGCAAGCTCTAAAGCTCCTTCGGATGATCTCGACCAGGCTTTACGAAAGCTCATAATCAGCGAAAATAAGAGAGCGGATAACCATCATCCCTCCGAGCCCGGCACTGTCAGTTCGCACCAGCATCGTTCACTCACTGTCGACACCATCTGGGATCCCAGTAATCTCGTGATGGTCATTCGCTTCCTAACATTCGCTCGGCTTTTATCAATCGCCAAAGTTGCGTCGCTGGATAAGGGCCCTCCGGCTCGGATCTTTGCGAGGACCGATCCACAGTACGTATACGATGTAACGGAGGCTGAGCTGGAAAAGTTGGATCTTCTGGGCGAGGGTCGATCCTTACAGAGCATCATCCGTCCCGGGGACAAAGCAAAAAAGACCGCGCTTAATAATGAATTCGAAGCGATACAAGTGTATCTATCCCAATTGACAGTAGATTGGTCTGTCAAGTCTGCAGCGCGGTGTGGACTTCGTTCGGTTATCAATAAGTACGTATTATCTCCTTCATAGTAGGCTGTACTAATTCTTACACTATTCAGTCATCAACTTGTAGCGACAAGCTCTCGTCAAATTTCCTGTGTAGCTACTTATGCATCGTTTCTTCTCATTCAAGCCGCGTGGCTCACCAAGGGCATACCGATCTTCTTGGTAACACAACGATTTTGTTCTCATGGTAGGGCTTGATTCTCACTTTTGGCAAGCTGAAACTGACGTAGGCATCAACGTCACTTTACTAGGTTATCATGTACTCTTCCATCGCATAACCCGTGACCCTGCCACTGCACAATGTCGGGTTGAGTCGGAAGAGTATCTGGAAACAATGGGGCGTAAAGACTGGTTTCAAGTTATGCCTGTTGAGCATGAAGCTATCTCAGCTTCTGGCTGGGCATGGGAGCCCCATTATATCTTCATCTGCATCTCTACGGAGGGCACGCACCAAGAGTTTTATAACCGCCTCGTCGACACAAGTCTCGGGCCTAATACGCCACACGAAGGAACTTGTAGCGAGCTCGACCAATACGCAATATCGATCGCGCAAACCAACTTTTCCGAACTCCTCACGCATTCCTTCGCTCAACATGCTCAGTTCCCATTCCCGTTGCCAGGAATCAAAGATGAATACGAGCATGTAGCGAGAATACTTGAGTCGAATTACGGTCCGAAAGCAAGCCGATTATTCACAGAAGCATGGCAGACTGCTGGGGATTTTGGTACTGGACCATCTGCGAGATTATCTTCACCCCAGCATGTGTATCTCGAATTACCTGGGGTGGTGGCGAAACAAGTCGCGAAAATGTTGGATAAGAGGGAACGGCCGGGATTAATTGGATATCGCACCGTCTGAGTCAGGTAGGAGAGTTACATTGTAGCATCAATTATGGAGTAGCGGCAGGATACATTGTACTGTCACAAATAGCCCGCGCGGGACATAGCGGACCTGTCCAAAATGGGTAGAATACAGTGTGTATGTCGACTACACGCCGCGGAATAATACAAAGATGGAAATAATGAAAAAGAGAAAGCGCATATCAAGGACCGACAAAGACCGAGCGGGTGAGATCATGATACGAGTTGTATAAACTGTTAAACAAGAGCGTCAGGGCATGGAACGGAAGGAAATGATTGGATCAGAAATAAAACGAACGGGATTTATTCGGTTGCATGAGGTTCAGGTTGGGATTCGTCGAGGGGGGGTGAAGGGGTATGGCCAGGTTGCGCTAAGGCGTTATCAATGTCCGATAGCAGGTTTTGTAATTCATTAGCATGTTCTTCATGGGCTTTTAACTCCGAGATGGAGGCCATGTATAGCCGATGTGCAGCGTCCTTGTAAGAAATGCCCCATTTTTCTCGGGCAGCGAGGACTTGAGCGTGGAGCCGTCTTGCTTCAATAGTCGAATGAACCTATCATAATAAGTATCTAGTCACTGATTATCAACTAGAAATATGGCACTTACAGGGTCGGCCGGCACTTTCAAAATGCCGCCGGCAAGCCGAATAAAGGGCGAATTGGTGGGCTCGGGCATCTGTAAATGAATAGATATGCTGTTCAGAGAAAAACCAAGGGCTTAGAAAGTAACACGTACCGCTGAATCGCGAGGATCAGTGGGCATCTCAGATGAGAGATGCCGAGCAAGTGCCTCAAATCCTACTTGATCAAGGAGGTACTTGGGAACAAGATATCGGTTGCCATCAGCGCCATGGAGAAGGTATAGTGAATCGTCGGTGGGAGTATGATCTGATGTGCTAGTCGATGCCATTGAAGACGATGTCGGTGATCACGCTCAGTAAAAACGAATCAGTTCAGTTCGGTTTGTACTTGGTCGGAATTAGTCAGGGACCGGTCAGCCTAGCGTGGCTTTTAGTTCTATTGGGTACTGAGATCACCTTATGACGACTTGTTTTCGATCAAGGGGTTGGGAAGGGTCCAAACTGGTGCTCATTTAGTGTGGAGAGGTGTAGAGACGTTCCGCCTCTGCCGTCCTGAGCTAGTTTGACGACGTCGGCGTCTAAATGAGGGTCGAATGGGAGCAACAAGCGCTGACTAACGTCGGTGCTTCAGGATCAATCGATTGAGATCAGATACGCAAGTACTACTTGCATTCTTGCTCGTTTTCACTCAAGTACTTACCAGCAACTCCGAACAGGTGAGTGGAGCTACATTCATCAAGACTATACATTTCAATCTTCTTTCAACAGGGAAACGACGTTTGCAACCAACAGCGGACACGGTCGGCACGTAGCAGCACTATCTACTGTGTGTAGCTAACCCTCCTCTCACGGCGATCGTTCGATCTGTTGGTCCCACCAGCGTCAGTACGTGCGTGCGACTAGAATACGGCAGGAACTTTAACTCGGGCTCCGAGACTTATTGATAACGGACACGGTCGACGCCCAGCAGCACCATCTGCCGCGTGCAGCGTACTCTAACCCTCCTCCAGAATTCACAACGATCGTTCGATCTGTTGGTCCCACGGCTACCAGCGTCAACACCCCCGTGCGACTAGCATACAGCAGGAACGTCGACTCGGGCTCCGATTTTTCCAGGTACGTTCGTCGGTGAATCGCCATGTCAATTTAACTGACCGTTACGCCTGCCCATTTTGCTATGGGCTGACTCCCTCATTACTAGCTTAAGACATTCTGAGGTGCAATGAGGTTCCTCTGCTATTGCTCCTCTTGCTTCGGAAGGAAATATGCATCCGAGTCGGTAATCCAACATCATGCTGGCATGGACTTTGAACGAACGAAGAATGCAGCAATGCATCAGGATATAAAAGACTTCCATTTACAGCTTTGGGAGAGCAATATAAAACACCTAGCGGAACAGCTTGCTCAGTTTTCAGGTCTGTAGATTGTTTATTCGCCTGAATGTATGCTTACAGTAAATATCAACATCGTCTATAGTTGAAGCATCTGAATCCGATGAAGAAATGGATATTGGTAAGAAACTGTAGCCTGATCATAGAGATCAATTCCTGCTATGGATATTGACTTCTAAATTATAGATGACACGGGTGCCTTTCCTGTTTATCTACCTTCCGGTGAGCCATTCATTCCACCAATTCATAAAATTGTCTGATACTATTTATTGTTGTCTTTCTGTGAACTATTGATTTTATCCTTGCATTATGCTATTCCCGCTAACTTATTAACTCCCCATTTTGTTGTTGCCATCCATGCTATATGCCATCATATATTGGGGTAACATCACCATCACTGCTTGTGCCATTGCACCATTATCCAGGTATGGGAGAAAACCATAATCATGGAGGAGAGCCTGCAGATGCTTGGGATTCTCCAGTGCATGATGCATATGTGCAGGATCCTGCATTGCATGGGATTTTTGATTCCAGTAGTGGAAGTAGTACAATGCCTCCAGTTGTGGAGAATTCTGGTTCTTATGAGGCCAGCAAGCAGACTGGCAATGATACCAATGCCCATGATAATGGCACTTCTGGTTTTATCATTGATGCTGATGAACATCAGCCTGATGTTGATGATAATGCTGATGATGAGGATGCCATTAACACCTCAGATGTTGACCATATTCTTGCTGGAATATTACCTGAGTCTCAGGCCAAGCTTCAAAAAGAGTTGTTGGGAGACTATAAATGCCCTGAAAGACCACCAGATAATAGACCTACCTGGGGGTTGAACCTGACAAACTCTCAGATATGGAGCATAAAGCTTTGGTTAACCTGGAAAAGAAGCAATGGAACTGTAAATGCATATTCTCAGTTCAAAGCACTTTTAGAAGAAGCTCTTAATGAAGAGCTGTTGTCTTTATACCTAGTGAGAAAGCTTGTCAGGGAAATTACTGGTGTTATACCAAAGTATGTGGATGTCTGTCCCAATAACTGTATTGCCTTTACAGGGCCTTTCAAGAATCACCTACGTTGTCCTGCTATGCTTAAGGTGAAGGACCCTTACAAAAAGAGTAAATACATTACTGTTCCCTGTGATTCTCGGCGGTATTATCCTTCTCCAGGTGATAATGGAAGAGAGCCACAATCACAAATGGTTGTGATTCCAGCAATGGCTAGAATAAAAGCAATGCTAGCAAACTCAGAATCTAGCCAGCTTTTGAGATATCGTGATAAGCTTATGAAAGAGACAATTGATGTGTTAGCAAGAGGATCAGAAATCAGATATAAAGACTATGGAAATGCTGAAGCTCAGCATAAGCTTTATCAACGTGCTACATTCACAACTGACCCAAATGTGCATGAGTTTGCATTTGCAATTATAACAGATGGTGTCCAACTTACACTCAAGAAAGAGTCTGACACTTGGGTGCTCATGCTTATTATCATGGATTTGCCTGGTGAGATTTGGTATTTGGTGGAAAATGTTGTTGTTATTCTCATAACACCAGGACCAAAGCCACCTGGAAACCTTGAAAGCTTTTTATATGAGTTTTACCAGAAAATGGCAATGGCAAGTGAAGGAATCTGGATGTGGGACGCATTGGAAAATGCATATTTTGTTGTCCGTGCATTTGTTGTGTTGATTTTAGCTGATCAATTGGGATCAGCTAAATTAAATGGAATGGTTGGACATATAGGGAGACTTGGTGATAGATTCTCAGAAGTTATTTCAGCACGACCAAATAAGAATGGAAAATATCTTTACTACCCTCTATTTGCACAGCATTATATACTTCTTTGGAATCCAGATCGAAAGAAGTATGATCCCAAGAATCTTCCAATACGGACTGAGAAGCGATATTGGAATACCATTGAAAAGCTTAATGAAGCTTTGAGTACTGGCAACAAAAAGCTGCACACAAAGCTTGTCAGAGAGTCTGGTATTCTGCGATTGCCTCTTGCTGCAGCAAGTAAAGCATTTATATATCCCTCTCTATTTTTTCCATCTGACCCATTTCATCTTCTCTATGAGAATTGTGGTGCTGCACTTTGGGACCTGTTACTTGAGTCCAAGTTTCTTTCATCAGCCCAGGCTGTGGAATTTGGACAGTTGCTTGCAGATGCAAACTCAACTCTGCCACCTTCCTTTTGTGGTCCAGTGAGAAACATTCAGCAAAAGAGAAACTCACAGTATAAAATCTATGAGTGGATGGCAGTTGTTCATTGGTTTACTGTTCCAATATTGATATCCCTTAATGTTGATAGGCGGTGTATTGAAAACTATGTAAATTTCATAAAGATTGTTGAGTCTGCAACTCACTTGTATGGTCATACCAAAGCAGACCTAGAAAAGTTGGAAAATATCATTATTCAATTTTTATCCAGCTTTGAGTATCTGTATGTACAATGTGAAGATGATATTTGCCACTGCCGTTTATGTTTTCTTCATTTGTTGCATATACCCCGGCATATACAATGGTTTGGAAATTTCCGAGTAGGATCCCAGGCTACATGTGAACTTGGGGTTGGCCGTTTGGGTAGAAAAGTCCGTTCAGACAAGGCACCATTTCAGCACATGGCCAATATTGCAGTTGAAGATGAAGTGGCAAGATGCTTAGAACTATTATTGCCAGAACTTCATCCCAATATCTTCAAGAGCAAGTCAGCCCCAATTTCCAAGTTGATGGGAAAGTCTGTGATTACCAAGGCAGTAAAGGATAGTCGCGTCTTTTGTGATGACATGAATGCAATTGAGAAATCAGACCTGTGGAGAGGTTTTGATCAGAGTACAAGCTTGGAAGAAGTCACTCGATATCGGAAATATAAGACAGAAACACAAAATGTGACTATAGCCAGTATCTTGAGTGAACAACGCCGTAAAACTGGGAGTAAATCCAGGTCAAGCAGATACTTTGAAGCAAAGCAGCCTGATGGCAGGAGATTCTGGGGAGAGGCTAGGGCATTCTACTCTTTAAATGGAAATACTCATGTCCTTATGACATACCATCCATTCGAGGAAAAAGAGTTTCTCTTCAATCTATACCACACTGGAACCATTACCAAAACAATTCAAGTGCTTGATTGTAGTTCAATCGAGGCCTTGGTTGGAATTTTTGCTTACAAGGATACTGTTTATATTTTGCGAAAGCACGGTGCCCTTTCAATGCTGCAGGTCACGGATACAGGTGCAGTCCTACCTGAAGATGATAATGATACAGAACTTCTGGGATTCTTCTGATGAAATACTTGTGTTGGTGATTGTTAGGCTTGCCCGAAATAGAACTTAGTAAGTAGATAGCATGATGTATCCAGTTCGTAGAATTTTTGTACATTATACAAAAAATAGCCAAAAGAAGACTTGTATTTACCAGCGATGCCATACACTGTACCCAAGCTCATCTCCTTCAACATGGCATCCGACTACAACATGAGCTTTTCAGCAAGCACAGCCTTCTCCTTTTCCTTCAACAGCGCTTCAAGACATTCGATTTTGAGATTGAGCGCTTCAATTTGATCCTCAAGCTTCTCACAGCGTTCTTCTAGGACAATTCGCTTGCAGCGCAAAAGGGAAAGCTCATGCGCTTCGGACGCTCCTAGGGTTGGTGATTTGCCTGTCTTTGCTCTGATTGCGTCGCAAGTGGCACACCGTAAAACTAAGAGAGAGTAAGTAAACGGGAATATCTGCTTGTGATTCACCTGCTTCTGAGGTTACTGGTACTTACCCACTGAAGAATGTGGCAGCCTTCCCAAAATCCGCTCTGCATTGAGACGTGGAATAATGTTGGCAGGGCAGTGTGGATTTGCGTGAACACCATCGAGACATATAGGCTGAGGGAGAGATGGTGATGAAACAAGCCATATATTGGACATAATGGTACTGCTGGGTCGGATTGATAGCTATCGAGCGATAGACGGTGTTCTGGTAAGTCTGAGATGTGTTGCTGACTTCGATGCGTGGCAGGTTTCGTGTGGGAAACAAATCCATAAATGGATGCCTTACCATTTCGGAGTACTAAGGGTTGTTTCCCTGATAGATCGACAAGTCCTCCCCAGAACTAGATGACCTCAGACAACTGCAATAAGTGCCTGCAATGCTGCTGTAGCAAGTTTATCATTGTCGTAGCAAGTTTATTGTCATCGTGGCAAGATTACTCTTTCGCAGCCTGGATAGTTTCGGATCAGATTAGCGCCCATTGCAAGCGAAGCTCCGGCAACTCTCCGCGCCCTTGCAACATTACCTGAGCTGTGGTAGGTACCCATTCCCTCTGAAAGATCCTCTGCATGTACGTGACCATTCTATTCAGGCTGTGATTCGAAGGTTGAGTATGCTAACAGTAGAATCTTTCATCAGGTCCAGAATATGAACTTTGCTTGCTAATTCTCACCTGCATCTCAACACTGCACACAACAACACGATGAATAAATACACCTTCAATTTCTGACGCGAATAAACTTTGAGAACGTCCGCACAACTCCTTAAAGGATGCGCACGCAGATAAGTTACACCACGAAGTTATTCTCCCTGGCAGCTGGCTGAAATGCTCACCCTGTTCCGTTAGGTTTGTCCTTGATACAAAATGTGCAGTGATTGTCATTCGTGACTTTTGTGCGAAGGAAGCAGTGAGTGCAAAGGTTCCGACTGAGCAGAAGTTATCACCGTTTAATACATTTAACGATGCTTAGGCCGATTGTCCTAGTGTTACATCTATTCAAGTTACTTTGATCGGACGTCCTTCCTCTCTCCCACCGCCACTACTTCCTCCTCCTTGACAAAACAGTCTGCCGCAGCCTCGCTTGGAAGACCAGATCTGGCTTGCTAGATCGAGCTCCGACCTACCTTCTGTAGGCTTGAAACCATTTGGAACTATCGGACGTTGCAAGGTTGGTGTCAGACCAGCCGTCTGACAAGGCACCTACCCTATCACAAAATGCTCCTGCTCACTCGGACAGCCATGATAAAGATAGTTCGGTGGTTAACCATATCTGTAGTGTCTTCTATCAGCTCTGGAAGGGATTCCCCAAGCCGAGATATGTTGATGGGGCTACCGGAGGCCAAGTCGACATGGACGCCAGTCGCGTTGGTGCAAGCCTAGTACCATTTGCCAGAGAGGATGCGGCGTACTATATGCCAGTTGCACCACCATACGAATAGTTTGAACCATGATAACTGTGGCGGCGAACGTTCGGCCAGCTCTCGGGATACTATCGCCAACGCTTCACCATACCCCTTTCCAACCTTTCCACCCACCCAACCCTTTTAAAAGAAAGCTCTGCACCACCGCGTTCCATCGCTGGGTTCCATCACCCAAGCCCACCTTCAAACGCAGAAGGTTGACAATATTCAAAAGGAGTTCGTGTGGGAATGACGACTCCATACGAGCACGGATCAATGACGTTCACACCATCGGAATTCCAAAGAAAGTTGTAACCATCTTGACGGTAATAGTGAATTTCGTGATTGTCTCTTGATCACTTGAATTGATAGGCCAGCAGATTCTCAACTCCTCGCCCTTCAGGTGAAGCACTAGAACAACCAACACAAGACACGCTTTGAGCCCCTCTCCGTGCGACCTCCCTTAACGTGATCAGATCTATCAGATCAGATACTGATTTGGCTGCATTTGGGCAGCGTTGCGCTGACTTGGAGTTCAATGAGAGCGAAGAACAAGGTGGAGAGCTTGAGGTCCAGGTAAACATGAAGGGGAGGGACGACGACTTGATAAGAGCGCCATCACCTCTACCAACAAAGCTTCCTAGTATCGGATTACCGAAGAAGGTTAGATCCACTCTCCATCTCAACAGTAATAGTGAGTTTCGTCTTTGTCTCTCGGTACCTTTGTACTGATAGGTCAGCAGATTTTCAACACTCACTTTCTTGCGCTTCAGGCGAAGCACTAGCACAATCACCCCAAGACACGCTTTCCAGAGCACCAGGAGATAAGGTCTCTCCTTCGGAAGTTAAACCCCCGTACAACCTCTCTTAGCATGTTTGGGTCCATCAGATCAAGTACTCCTTTCGAAGAATTATCCCCTACTAATAGCAAGGCCCCCTACGATCCTCTACAAACATCATGCGCAATACACCTTCTCCCCTAGTCGTCGACATAAAGTTTGGTTCGGTCAGACCCATACTTCGAGGACCTAATACACCTGGCACAGCAGAACATTCAGTTCTTCTCCTGGGATGCCTATAAACTCATAGGCCCGGATCAATCTGCAGAGTCGGAAGTCTCGCAGCCTGCTCAATCCGACGGCCCCATAGACTGTCTACAACGTGCATGGTTGGACTCAAATGCAGGTGATCCACCACGGTCAGCGTCTCCTCAATCGGCGTTATCGCCCAAATCTTCGCGACTACCCCTTGCCGAAGTGTTCTCACCTATGACGGATTCACCCAAGTTGGAATCACCCAGTACAGATAACATGAATTTGTTCGATATATCACAGCATGTGGAACGCCCTCCGATACCTGAAGATCTTGAAATAAGATTCAGGAACTGGCCATGGAATGGAATTGAATTTGACTGAAGGTCAACAAGAGAACGACGTCGACGCCGTTTAGCAAAAGCAAGACAAAGAACTTGCCGCAAATTTCCTGAGTTGCCGCCTTCGTTTCACGATCGCAGCCAGTCGTTCAGCTTTGGCCAAACATCATCTTTCTCTATGAATCAGGATGAGGAGAACCAGTCGACGTCGGTCAAGTCTCAGGCAAAGAACTCGCCTGCACGCTCTTTACCGATGCGGAAACACCGAAGTTGCGTGACGAGCGATACGTTCTTCCAGAACATGACATGTTCCCCGCGAAACCGCCTGAAGCCGATATCAATGACGAGCAATCGTCAGACCTCATTGTATATGCACAGACTCACCTTGAACCAGACCCATGATTCAGCGTGAACGCGAACACGTACTACACACCGCAGACAATGCCGCAGCCTCCCAAACAATACACGGAAGACCTCAAAGGAAAAGGGCATTATTCTGTCATTGCGGACTCAACTGTCATGACAAACTGAGTTATGTCCGCAATACAAAACCTACTTGCGTGCTCGAGACAGATTGGTCGAATTCTAAGCAAGAAGTTGACTTAGCAAGCGGCGTAACGTGCTCAGGACGCCGAAGAAGAAAGTCGCCGAGCTAGAAGGCATGTATGTACCTTGAAGAAGCGGTTGAAGGTTCACGACAAGCGAGCTTCGACAGGAGCATTGTGGATAAGGCCAGTGGGCAGGCGTTGAGGATGTTTCATCGCCAGATCGCTGACCTTGAATGGGAGAAGGCAGAGCTTTTCCCACTTGCACATTCTCCGCTCTGATAACCAGTTCTGCCTTCTCGGCTTCCCATGCCAGCTGTGCAGAACACATTTGTTCACCTTCATACTCAGCTTTGTTATGATCGCCGTCCGCCGCTGCGAAATGGTAATGTCCAGCGTGCCAATTCTTGTATTTTCCATCTGCTCCCACTGCTGGGAAATGTCAAGTATACCTTCCTGTAATTTGCGCTGATTCAGCCCAACAACTTGAAGACTTGCAACCTCTTCCTCATGCTCCTTCATCTGCTCCTCGAGTCTCGGAACTTCGGCTTGAAGCTTCTCTTGTTGAGTTCGCTGGTCTCACGGAGGGGTTGAAAGAAGTGAAGGAGCGATTGCAAACGGGAGATGAAGAATATTGGGAGCATGTTCATACGAACCGTACCAATAACAAAAGCCTAAAGACAAACGCTCGGAAGCATTACGCTTGTCCCCCTTCTTAGTCGCGATTAAGGTCACCTCCCGAATCATACTCATCAAGGCGCTATTCTCGGAGTCGTAGTCGATCTCTGTCTCCTGCGCATTCCATCAAGCCTCGCCATCCAGATCTAAGCCCTCCAGTCTGCTCTCCCCACAGTCGCACATCGAGTGAGCGTGGGCGTACCAATTGAAAGCAACATCATGTAAAGCAAACCTCAAGATCTACATCCCGTCGTAGCTTAGACAGTCGTGGCCGAAGCCTGTCTTCAGCATCGAACATTACAAGAAGTTCGAGGAGTCCGAGTCCAGTCGAGCACCCTAGTGCTGGAGTGTTTCACCAAGAAGCCGATCTTTCAAGGCAATGATGATGAAATACATCGGCTCGATGTAATTTACGGGATCTTTGGTACCCCAGATACGGACTGTTGGCGTGGTGTTATGGATCTTCCGTATGAACTCATCAATCCAAAGGAAACAATACTCGATGGATCAGCAGGAATATCTGCTGGTTTGGCGATGCGCCCAGTATTACATTGTTTCGTTTATCAGGTTCAGCGCTTGGAATTTATATGGGCAACAAATCTACTACCCATTCTATTCATCGCCCTCTATGCTGGATATTATCCACTTTTATTTTCTCTGAGCTCTCTCCCCTTCCTTCTCTCCCTGATTCTTTCATTCCGATTGGCTTCGTCCTGAATACCATCGCAAGCTCAGACCCTCTCCGGAACCCACTTGTCGAGAGGAATAGGAGGATTTAGGAGAAGCACGTGGCATTGTTGAAAATCTCAACAAGTTGACTTTTTTCACTCTCCTCTGTATTGTATAAGTCGCTCTCTGCTCCGTACCTTTGCAGTTTGTTGCTCCAGTAATGCAGGCGCCCTTTGCTCATCACATTCATAGACTCTCCCGTTCCAATCTGGAGAATAAACCAGATGAGGAACAGCTCGATTTATTGATGTTCCCTACAAACTTTCACCAAAAAAAGCCCTCACCCAGCGAAGCCAGCTACGAGAGTACTACCAATCCTCGAGATTCTGACTTTGAGCTTCAGGATTATGAAAGCGACCCCGTCAATGACATTCCCCCTTCATCCCGCCCATCTGATGCATCTCGACATGGTTCCGAGGCTTCAAAAAACCAGTATCTGTTGCATTCATCAAGGCCAGCAGCGAATTCATGGAATGCACCCTCCAGGCCTTTGGCTCAGCGTTCATCGGTCCCGCTGTCTCAACCCTCATCTCGGCATTCATCAGTTGCACCCTCCCAACCTCAGGATACTTCAAGGCATTTATCAAGGCGGCCACCTGCCTTACCATCCCATAATGGCCACCAACACAGCCAATCTAGAAGTGTGGTTCGTCAACTGCAGAGACCAGCTGCACCTTCCCGTGCATCTTCATCCTCTGTCGCTTCTGATTGAGGTTTTTCCATCCCTAATGATGCTGTCCCATTTGATGAAGATAAAATGCTCGATTGGGATGGATTTCAGGCTATTGAGCCCTCCTCCTACTCATCCTACGAAATGGTCAATGTTCCCATACCCTCTGACCTGCGAAGAAACTACGTACATCCACCGCGGCCTCGAAAACACTCCCCGCTTATATCTACAGATGTGAATCTCCCCATGGTTGGTCATCAGCAACTGACGCTGAACCGGTGTTCCTCCGATATGCTCAACAAGGCTCTTTCCAACACATCAACACAGACGCCTCTGATCTCTACAGCCTCCCCTCTGCAGCAGTACATTAGCACCATTCCCCCAAGTGTGCAGAAATATGTGAACACTGCGATCAACTTGATGGAGAGGGAGCATCTGAAGGAGACTGTTATTCTTCGCCAACTACTTATTCGTAGCAACGAACAAATTCTCGCGTTTCAAGGACAACTTGGGTATGTGATTCTTCTTTCTTTTTATTCTGGGTACTCATGATTTTTGTCTAGCGAACTCAGTCAATCCTCTGACTTCAAAGTTTGCGCCATTTTCGATGTTCTGCAGCCATTACCGACCCGTTCCTCTGTACCTGATCTTACTTCCTCATCTATTCCGCCTCCGTCTTCCTTATCCAACATCTCCATCGCTAACATCACATTCGAAACTTTGGAAAGTTACGCCGATAAGCTAGTCGCACATTCAGCATCACTGCCACATGGTTTTAGCGAAGCAGTCCTTTGGACAGAAACCAGTGCAAGGCCCCTTGCCTACTCCGGTAACACTTCGAAAAGTGTTTTCCACCGGATTTTACGAGAGCCGGATGGGAGACTTGTGGATGCTGGTGTTCGGAATGGGGTGGAAACTACGGGTCGGCAGGTTGCCTCAATTCTAATTCTGCAAATAAGTCCTCTTGGTCAACCCAATGCCTTGCGTGGAAAGCGCTACTATGTTCTTTATTTCCCGAGGGCTTGGAACGGTGCACTGGCTCTTTTGGAAATCGTTTGCCCTCAGCTCGGATATTGTAGCGGTAATTACAAGGCTGCTGCTCTTCTCCAGGATTCCTTGAAGTGGGTCCGACAACGTGACGCTCAACTGAAGAATGCGGGTCCAGCATCCACGAACAAAAGCAAGGGTAAGGCAAGAGCCCAGCTAACCATTCCTTCGCCGCCACCATCATCCACTGCTATGCTAGCTCGACCTACTGGCACCCCTCAAAGGCTAACCAAGCGAAATAATACCGCTCTATCACCTGCTGCAAATACCCCCAAGCGAACAAAATGTGCTAAGTTTTCACATCGGCCGTTACAACCACAATACCTAACACTTACCTACAGCATCAAACCCGAAGACTGGCGAACGGCCGCCAGTATCTGATATGTCCGATTCGGCAATCGAGGATTCCAGCATGAATGCCAGAGATGTGACAATCCGCTCCCCTCCAATTGCAGATCTCCCCGCTGTTGAGAATGATCACGCTCAGTCACCACCGGCTTCGGATCCCCCAACCTTTGAACCGGATCTGTTGGACATGCCTACACTCAGTCTTTCTTGGATCTCTGTTGAAAACACCTGTGCGTTCTTCCACTATCTTTCCATCCCATGCTAATGTTGGGTTTCTAGATGACGGTCTTCTTGGTAAGTAACATATGAAGACTTCCAGGATTTCCCTTACACCTATTACGTAGAATACATAAGGAACTCTGATAAGAAGCTCCATGGTATGCCCGCTAAAACCCTTCAAATGGCCCGAGAAATCGTATCCAATTTTGGACAGCATCGACTCTTTCATTCCGGCCCCGCTGACTCAAAAGTTCATAAGCTTTCATTACGGATGCTGGAGACCACCCCCGAGGATGTAGACGAGGACAATACAAACATGCAATGGGGACACTATCACTATACTTCAGGTAATATCAGCATTGACTCAGCTCTAACGACATGGGCGGACGTTGGATCAGTCGACATGGCTTTTGACCTTGTGGCTGCCGCCCTTCGTATTTGCGAATGTGCACGGTACATTTGCTACAAAAACTCTGTTCTAATTCCGCCATCTTCTACTTTAATTGCTGATATCTACCTCGAGCGACTCCTTACCAAGTTGTTTATGCTTTGGCAAAGGGACGGTGGGGTAAGTCATCTCTATTTGATTGTGTTCGAAATGTTCCCAAGCTCACATGCTCGGTAGATTACTAGTGGCTTCTCTACAATATTCAGGCCTCCTACTCTTCTCAGCTCATCAAAGCCACCAGCCAACGTCTCTGATCAGGACCCCGGCCCATCTGACACTGCGGAAGCACGTTTGTCTGAGCCAGTGAATGAATCCCCTCCACTACGACCAGCTGCCACCGGCGAAGTCTTAGAAGAAAGTGTATCAGTGGATATTGATACGAAGCTTCGGCAGGACCTCGAGAAGATAACGATGAAGAATTACAAGGATATCCTTGTCCGGTACAAGATTACCCCACCGAAGAGTAATACTACCAAGCCCAATTGTAAGTGTTTGTATTATTGAATGCACAATTACTTCTCACTAATCTGTACTTGCAGTCATAGACTTCATTATGAAGTTACCAGCAGATAAGCGTGTTCTTATTGCCAAAGATATTCAAGTGCTTTTACCGGCACCTGTGGTCAGTATACTAACTCATACTAATTGCCATGTTGACCGTGTTGACCTGTGGACTTTCTCTCACAGGCGGGCCCCTCTCGACCCAGGCCAAAGCCCCGAAAAATCGCTGGACCACCTGCTGCCCCAGTTATTGTATAACACCAGCGCATCGTTCATATCATATTCTTCGGCTGGGTGATTATCATGATATTTTGTTATTTTGCTTCTGCTTTTCATGGTCATTTTCCCTTCACTTCACTGTGCATAGTTTTGCGTGTTGGTATCACTATGAAAGCTCTGGACATCCTATGACCATTTTACGAACACTTTACAGTCACTTACGACCACTATACAGCCACTTACAACCACTTTATGACCACTTTACGAACACTTTATGACACTTTACAATCACTTTACGAACACTTTTTTGACTACTAATGACCAATTGACAACCATTTTTGGACTTCACATCACCTTTGCAACACTAAGTCATGACTAGACACCGTAATACGACCAGCTGCTTAGTGACCGTGGGATCTCCATATGATTACCAAAATGAACTGGTTAATGACCAAATTGACCGCGAGCTCACCAAACCGGCACCAAATTATATCCTAACTTGGTAGTTACAGTACAACGACCAGTAACTAGATTCACCAAACTAGCATTTTCCATGCACCCTGACGCCACCAGGTATAACTTTCCTAAACCGATCGATAACACAGCGGAAGTGTTGATCGGTTTCAGTCCGGTACTCAAAAGTCGTCCGACTCCAACCAAATATTCACTTACAGATCACCATTTCAGGAAAAGTATCTTGGTAACAATGGTCAGGGTGAAAGTCATCAGATTGTGTGATATTAGTGCTGATTTCACTCGATCAACACCCTTGGGCACCATCTAGGGACTTCCTTTTTTACTGAGGATCACGACTTGTTCAGAGGCGCGGACTAGATAAGGAGATCACGTGGGCGTGAGATTGAAATCAACAAAGTGAACAAGTCATAGCAGCCGAACCGCGCTTTGACTTCTGTATCATTTGCAACTCTTACCATCTCGTCGTCCCAATGCCGCTCACGCCCGCGTCCCAATGCACACCCGAACTGGCTGAGGTCCTTCTCAATCGAATGAACAGGCAACTTCGGAAGAAAGTAGAATCCGGGGAAGGATTGGTATGGTGGGAGGGACATCATGAGGAGATTGTGAGTACAACACTGAAAATACGCGTCATAATATGAAACTAACCACATGGTAGGATGAGTGGATCTCTGAGCTCCCGCGTACTCCCGAGTTCATCGCCGTCCTTCGCGTGCCCCGTTTGCTCACGGATGCGGTGGACGCGCTGAGTGCAACAGGGTCAACACAGGTCTCAAAGCTCATAGACAAAGGTAAGGCGTTTCTGAGAGAATATGAGCGCATCGGAAAGAGTGCGTTTGCCGTTGATGAATCATCGGCACAACCGTCAGACAAGCAAAAGAAGGGGACTGCGGGGAAGCAGGTGGTTGTGGTAGAGATAAAGCGCGAAGTGAAGAAGGAGGAAGAAGAGGGGGGGGATGGTATGGATATTGACGTAGTGGAGACCCATGCTGCCGACATTGTTCAAGACAATGGCGACTTCGGTATGGAATCAGATGCCGACGAGGTGCCGAGGATACCTAATGAGGCGAAGGTGAGTAATCCATGATTTTTTTCGTTGTGAACGTACCAAGTGCGCGTAGGGAAAACAAAGGGCAGTCGACCTGCCTCCGAGTCCACCTTCCAAGCTGGTTGATCCCGAGCCAAAGTCACGATCGAAGCCACGACCGAAGGTACAGCCGAAGGGGGAGCAGAAGGGGGAAAAGAAGGTACAGCCAAAGGCAGAACAGAAGGTACATGGAAAGGTGGCACTGAAGGCCGCACCAAAGGCGAACACACAGCCAAAGAAGGAGATACCTGCGACACCAGTTGCTGGACCCAGCCGGCCACGACTATTGCCACTACTGTCTCCGTTTAGAGATATAGTGGATCGCGCAACACAGGAACCTGGGGCCACAGCACCACCACAGTCGCCAACGGAGGCCAGTTCGAGTGACGCCCCATTAGCAAAGCAGAAGCCTGCTACACGACGAAATCCGAGACGTGCGTCGCGACCAACGAAAAGCCAACTTGTACCCAAGTTTCCCAAAATTGACTCTGATGGGGAGTCTGAAGTCCTCCCGAAGGCTAGTCCATCTTGGCAGACTTCGAAGCCACAGCCATGAAAACACCATGTACCGGCATCATCGGAGGTGAATGAGCCACCCTGCATGCGATGCATGAGGAGGCAGCGTCAATGCTGGCGTGCCAAGCGTCTCCCCGACGGCACATGTCAACCATGCCGAGAGCGAAAGCAAAAGTGCATTAAGCTCCCCTCAAATCTGAAGAAGAGTTCCATGCTGGTGAACTCAGATACTGAGATGATCTTTGACTTGCAACAGTCGCTCGGCGTCGTCGGTACCGCCGGAGCTCAAGAAACGGCCTTCTCACTCCTCCGACAAGTCGTTGAGGAACAGAAACAGATTAATAAAGTGTTTGAATCAATGGAGAGCAAGATGAACGACATCTTGCTGGCAGTGAAGAAGCCCGAGGGTGTATTGGTTGACAAGCGAACCAACCATGTCACCCGTCCATCCAGCTGTCCACCTCGAATTCCCCCTGCCATTCCCTTCCAAGCGACAAATCCACCGACTGGACCGAGTTTGGCAACTGAGGCAGTTGTGGCAGTGCCGATGGTGACGAGTTTGGCTACCGAGGTGGTTGCAGCAGTACCGATTGCACTGACTTTGGCTGATGAAGTACCTGTCAGCGAGCCCATCCCTACACGGTTGAGCAGCAATGAGCATGACGGTGAGCAGCAATCAACACCAGTGGCAGATGGTGTTTCCGCATCGACTTCGGCACCCGAAGCAGAGAAGCCAACGACCCCACCTCCATTCATTGGTATCCAACAACCCCCTACAACACCGAAAGAGACGCAGAAAGCGCACCCTAGCCCTACAGCAATTGTAACAGAGGAACCAATGCCAGCGAGTACACCGTCAGGCTCACCGGAACGCTCAGAGCATGACAGTGTGGATGAGCCAATGGACCTCGGCACCCCCGATGTCACTCATCCACCTGTAGTCACACTCCTTGCACCTACGCCCCTGCCATCCTCGCCTCTATCGGTATTACCAACGTCTTCATCACCCACAAGTCCCCTCCAGCAGCAATCCATATCCACAACATTCGCTCAAACTGGCCACATATTCATCCCAGCACCTGGCCCTATTACACGATCACGCAGCCGATCACCAGGTGACGCCCCCGAGCCTTCAAAGCGCAAGGCAACACATGACGGTAGAACTGAAAAGGCGAAGCGTAAAAAGTAGCATATATACTTGGTATATACATGATGTGTAATTACTTTAGACTGCATCTAATGCACGCTTGGATTTTGTCCGCCTCCGTTTAGTACCGTCGGCAACAATGAATTTCTCAGCATCTTTTGCAAGTGCTTCTTGCTCTTTCGTCTTTGAACGTTTACTTGATACTTTTGAGATGCCCTGGAGAGGTTTCTCTAAGGAAGAAGGTGCAGCGTCATATGACAATTGTGATACCTCGGCAGCCGTCGGCATTACACTCGGTGATTGTATCACTTCCTTATTGCTTGAGCATTTGGCTATGGGCAAGCTTATTACGGTGCCTATGATAGTAGGTAGTATTTACTTACATTGCCCACTGAGTGCCAAATGGTTGCTGTCAGGAATTCCTTCCACACCCATGTCGGCACTGTGATCAAGGGCCGAAGGCATTTTGGATGGCCTACTTGGTGTTGAGTTAATATTCAGCTGTGTTGAATTGTCTTTTAAAAGGATTGGATCGATTAGACCGTCCCATGGATCACGCTCGGTAGTACCGAGCGGTATAAGCACCTCTTCGGGTACCTAAAGTATAGGACACAACATGGTCAGGAAAATCCATAGTAAAAAGGGAATGACAAGCCTTAATTTGGGTAGTGTTGTATGTTTTCTCTTTAACCGTCGGCTCTGTCTCAATAACCATCGGTTCCTTGAATCGAACATGATATATTGGTAATTCATCTGTCTTTTGGCCGCTTGTGATTTGAGACCCTCTCTTTGTTGGACTACGACTCTGTGGCCGACCATATTCCGCCGGGTACTTTCTTGCTTTAATTTGTAGGCTTTGAATTCAAAGGCATGGCCGCCTTGTGGCTGCTGCCAGAATGACATTAAGCGCCATAAGTTGTCACGTGTCATATTGTGTGGGTCACATAGGGTAATGCCATCGGGGACCGCATTGGTGCTGAAAAAGTCGTCAGGATTCGCGGCCACATGCTTCCACGGTACACGAGTACACTGATACCCAGATGCTGCTTCTACTACATGTCAATGACATTTACCTTGGTGTGATTGATTGCCTTACTGTAATGCATTGTGAGGTACTCCCGAACGAGACCTTCGGCATCTTGTCGGCTCACTGTGTGCAGCAACGCTGGGTCAGTAGGAAATATGGGTCTAAAGTCACGCCCCATCTGGATTGAGCATATTTGGTTTAAGGGAGGCTCGGCCACCCGAAGGCTTGCAGTCGGTGTTGGAAAGTCCGACGACGCAGCACGTGATGGCTCCAGCGACTTCACGTGTGCTATAAAGCCTCGCTTCAATATATCAAAGGTTGCTGCGTTTCGCTCCACAAAGCTCGGTATGCCAGGTATACCGAGAACCTCTGTTGGCCCATCGTACCTTCACCGAACTTAGTCTTGCAATACACCAGCTGATGACAACTCACACTACAATTTCCAACTGCCCTCGGACATTATACCACGCATTGATAGAAACCGCAAGTAAGCCGAACTCCTTATGTGCTGCTAAATTCGACTTGTGAATCCTTCTCAGCCCGATTTTTGGTGCGAGTCTAATGATTCGGTCAGCCTTTGGACTGCCGATTCCTGGATTGATTTCCCTCACCTTCTACGATCGTCTTCGGCATTGCCCTTTCTCTTGATTGCAGCAACTTTTTCCTGAATTTCATGTTGTTCCTCGGCAGGTAGGCTGTTATATACTTCAACAGTAGCTTTCGCATGGAGGCCGATACGTGCTGTCGGGATATTCGCCTTGTCGATAGACACCATGTAACTATCCATCATGTCTAAAATGCGTTTACGATATTTTTCTTCCCTTTTCATGTACAGTAACACATTCATTCGGGTCTCGGTACCAGCCGCAGATGCCGAGACAATTGGTCTCCAATTGTTGCATATATACTCAATCAATTCCTGAAAAGAGAGTGAGTCTTGAATAGTGATCATCTACGTGCATACCTTCTTGATTTTGTTCTGCTCCTCGGCTGCTTTGGGCAGTTGCCCATACATCACCCAATGAGTGAACATCTTTGGTGCAATCTCTGTCCGAAATAACGCTGCACGTTCTTCCTTTGTACGTAGACGACGATATGTATCCTTGAATTCATCCAGTACTTTGCGATCTGCTCGGGAGTACCGTGCATCTCGTCGTGGAGTCAATTGAAGGGGATCACCTGGGGGGTCGCTCATCAGGAATTCATTGAGCAACTGATATCCAATATTATGCATTATATGTCTTTTAGCACGTGTGTATGCTATATCTATCGATAATCCCTGGAAACGATGATTAATGCCACCCCGTGTATAACATGAGGCGTCTCAACTCTACTTCACTTTACTACATCAATTGCTCTGAATGTCTGCTAACCCCAGGAAACGTATTCGGGCAAGGGTACTGGCTGAAGATCATGTGGATTTAGTGGATGCAGTCGAACTAAAATCAGTCAAGAAGGTGAACAAGCATGGTGAACAGTCAACTGTTATCGTACATGAGGCTGTCCTTCCATTGGATAGTATGGGCAGGGAGCTTGGACCAACAGCAAAACCTCTGGATATTGCCGAGTCCATGGATGTTCGGGAACATGATGAATGGATTCAACCGGATAATATGAATCCAAAGCACAAGGTAAGTTCATTGCATGAGGTTATTATGCAAATTGAAACAACACGGAACACAGACACAAACTGATTATTTGGTGGAGTTTATGGATATTGCAGATGTCCTGTTGAATGGTCTCTATGATAATGAGGCGCTAGCAGGTGATACATGCGGATTGTGCGGTTTGCCGGGGCGATGGCGGTGCCGAGATTGTATGCCAAATGGTCAGCGATGCTGTGGATGCCTACGAAAAGAGCATTTAAACAATCCATTCCATCGTATACAGCGATGGACAGGTAGATATTATCGTCCTGGCTCACTATGGGAGGTCGGAGTTTGCATAGTTGTCCCGCCCGGGTGCCGAGGGTCATGTACTGAAGGACAAAATCTTCTACAGACATATTTATTACACCAGGAGGTTAGGGACACACTTGATGATCAGCTTGATGAGGTAAAAGCCCGGGCAGGAGGAGAGCGGTGGACTGCCGATCATAGTGCCGACGACAGCAACGATGAATTTCGCTGGTTCGATGATGGTGGAGACTTTGATGAAAATGATGTTAATGCAACTGAAGCACCCAGTTACGATGGGAATGCAACCAATGATGAAGCTAAGAAGGATATTGGTATTACCGAAGGTCCTGACTGCCCATCACAAGATGAATTTGGCAATGATTATGTCTTGATTATTCATTCCAATGGCTACCACCGTCTTCCTTTATTATGGTGTAATGCGTACACCCCAGAGGAGAAGCTAGCATCATTGACACAGTGCCGAATGGTACCGACCAGCTTTACGAAAATACGGACTGTGTTTACCCATGGCTGCCTAGACGAGTTCCGTCTTCTAAATTTGGAAGGCAAAGTTTCAGCATACCAATATCATGAAGTTCTTCGGCGACGAACTGCCCCTCGGGCACCACATACTGTACCCAACCGATATCCAGAGCTTCGGCGGATAACACGATGCTGGAGGTGGATTAAACGAAGAAAGTGGGCAGGTGAATATCGGATGGCAAATGTTCAACTGCCTACCGACAACACCGCCGTCGGCGCTCTGGCCACGAATGGAAATCATGATAGAATGTCACCCGCTTCGCTAGCAATTTTTTGTCCTGCATGCCCGCAACCAGGGATTAATCTTCCAGCAGATTGGATGACTCATGAAAATCAGTGGATATATCGTCGCTCTGTAATGGCCGACGGCAATTTCAAAGCTGACCACATTCGACAAACAAAGGGTAATAATGATGTATGGCTTTCTGAAGGTTGTGGTATGTTCTCAAAACGAAGCGACTACGAACATTTCTTGGCAAATGCAAACAATAAACCAACGGTGTGTCCAGGAATGCTGAACTTTCAGATACATTGATCTATAATGATTGTAGAAAGCTGCATGTGAGAATCGGTTCAGAGCCATTGAAATGGCGCTAATGTCGTCAAAGTCCTGTGATGTCACCGGCCTGGTGGCAATAGCATGTCCACGTCATGGCTGCTTCGTGCCCGGCTCGGTGGCCGATCTTTTCAGTGGTGAACAGCAGAAGAATACAGATTGGGTATTGTTGCAAGCAATTCAACATGGAAACATTGATCCGGAGCAAGGCCTACTACTCTTTTACGACATTGCTTGTCAGTATAGCATCCATCTCAATGACCGCATCGGCCACCGACTCCCTCCTGGGCTTGACATTGACACCGCTATTGGACAATTCCATGTACATGGACACAAGCAAGAGTGTTTATTTCGCTATTCCTCAACCTACATTCCGCAGTCAGGAGTTATAGTTGGGGAAATTCTGGAAAGCCTATGGTCTAACTTGAATGGTATCAGCCCTGCCATGCGGACGGCTACCCTTGCGCACCGAGCTGAGGTGCTTGATGATCACATACGTGACTCAAACTATAAAAAGGGATTGGGAATGATACGGCATCTTTGTCGTCGGTTAATTCAGGCTCACAAGATGGCAGCTGAGATGCAAGAACAAGTATCGGCACTTATATCAAGTACCGATGCAGCGTTAATCGCACTCTGGGAGGACCAAGTACTGTTTGCCGAGACACAACGGCATGTTAATAGAAAGGCTATGGATGTGTACGCCGCATTTGGAGCTGACTCAATCATCAGGACTGCCGATCGGGCTGCCGATATCACAGTGCATTCGCCTGAAGCTGAGTACTTATTAGAGGGTTTTCAACTACAACAGCTTCAGTAAGCTAATTAAATTATGTTGTGTGAACTGTCTGATTATTTTGTAGAGTTGATATTCACAGTGCCTGCCGGGAGTTTGCTTCGGCTCCAACATCTCATGCCGAGGCCACAATTAATAACCTCCGTGCGGAGTTACTGAGTAGACTTACAGCTCATGCAAGCACAAAGGCTCGCCTATCCTTGGATATTATGGATAGTGCACGAGAACCATCCACTTCAGTACCCGATATCGCCGTCGGACTCCCAGAAGATCGCCTCATCATTATTCCATCCAATGTACACCAGTCCAGTCAGGACTTGATCAATTTAGAAATCGTTTTGCGTCAGGAACAAGCTGCAAAATTACTTAGTCAGCTTCGTGAACTAATTGCCGAAAAGTCATTGCTGTACCGAACCGGCGTTCGGAAAGCAAGCGGTAATAACATGAAAACCCGTGCAAGAGCATCCCTCGCTAGTCTAAATGGAAAAATCTCAAATACGGTTGCAGCATATACCCAATGTCGATTAGCGATGGTTACGCTCGGTGCTGATGACCTTGTCATGCGAGTCTATAAATCACTGTCCAATAGTGACATTACGGCTGACACCAGTGTTATTGATCAAAATGTACCTGGGTCAACCAAGTTAAACATGTCCTGGATTTGGACTTTGGGACAAGCAGATCCCTCGGAGCCTTCGGCACTCACAGAATGTAAGAATATTTATCTGTGGAATTCTAGCCCAGATATTCATTATTCTTTAGATAAGCGTGTACGGTATTTGAAAGCCCGAGCACTGTCACAACGCTGGTCAGAGGAGTGGCAATTGGTTCCACATGAAATGCAGTGGACAATCAACTACTTTCGGCACCATGCAAATGTATGGAAAGATCGTGGACTATCAGAAAATATTGGTTACAATGCATATGCACAGCGAAAGGTAGCCGAGTTTGCGCTTCGGGCCCACCATGCCCAGGAGGAGTTCGATCAGTGTCGAAGAGTCTATTACCCAATGTGGCAGTTTGTAGAATAATTTCCATATTTGAACCAAATGTAACATGATTATCATGATCAGATCATCGTGATCTTCACTTTACCTTGTACACTCACCATGGCTCCCAAATTCAACTTGTTTCCCCCTGAAGCTGTGAACATTGGCCCATTAGACGATGATATTTCCATCCAAATTTTACTGGATGTCGCCGATGTCAGATTTGTCGATATTCTAATTGCAATGCATCATTCGCCGGACCATCCTCCTTTGTTGAATCTGCTATACAGAGAATTGGTAGCTTGTCATTTCTCATTGTATTTCATCTGTTAACGATTTCTTGTCTAGGAATATGTACTTTCAACAATAGGTGCGGCGGTCTGCCGAGGGAAAGCAGTAAATCCCGGACCTATTACCCGCCGCCTTGCCAAAGGACTTGGCGCAAACCAGCAACCAGCCACAATGTTGCGACAGGAACCACAGCACCGATATCTGCTGGCCCTCTCCCAACTTCTATATGATTTGATGGAATTCATTCCCCGTCGGCACCCATTCCCTTGGTGGCGCGACAAAGCAGCTTATCAGCGTGCAACTGGAGCATTGGACCAGCCTGCCAATCCTTTCATATTGTCGGCCGCTACTGCACGTCATTGTCTTGCAGTGTGGAACATTGAAGCTGACGGTCGGCTACCGGACTGTCCTTGGGAGAATGATCCGACCTGGCGGGCGCCAAATGAGGCCGATGAAATCCGCCAGATCAAATTGAAACACTTAGCAACATGGAGTATTCCCCCTCAAAGGGATGTCAGTGTTAGTATTTGCCGCGAATGCATTGTCTATCGTGGAGTCCTTACCCAGCTTCGAACCCGCCTCCATTCTGACTTGCAAAATGTTCAAGAATTCCGTACGCAACAAGCCCGAGATGCCGCTGGCTATCTCCTCTTACACAGCGAGGCCAGTATAAAGGAAGCGAACGAGCCCGAGACAGAACTCAATGTTGATGACAAAACAAAATATGATGACCCGGAGCTTTTGGAGTTCTTGAAACATCTTCCCCCAACAGCCGTCGGCCGCCCAAGTCGACGACAAAAGGGCAAGGCCAAGGCACGGGAGGTTGTTTTGACAACAGAGGAGGTACAAAATATGATTCAATCCTACTCCCGTCAGTGCCTTCAACAAGCTACCGTCCGATCAGCAAATCCACGTTGGGCTCCGGGACCGATATTGACATTGGATGAAGTATATGTGGCGTTATGCTCACCGCCAGATATTGACAATGACATTCATGATGGTTATATTAAATCGCTTCCTGATGGTACATTCTTGACAGGTTATTCAACACCGATGGATGCCCGACTGGATGCATTGGCCAAGGACCTTGGTACAGAGACATCAAGTCTGCTGGGCAACAGCGATGAGACATCCAGTTTGCTTGGTAGAAGCGATGAGACATCCAGTCTGCTTGGCAGGAGCGATGAATCAGTGCTTGTCCCATCATTGCGATCGTCTCAAGTGCCGAACCATTTTACCGAGTTTCCGTTTCGGTCACCCGATCGGAACGCCTCCACTATTCCTGTCACTGCAGTTGGTCCTTCAGTCCCCATTCAACATGCTCATTCCTCAACACAGGATGACGCATCCCTGCTGGGTAGTGATAGCAATGACTCCGTTGGTGCTGTTGTCCCTGATCATTCTTTATCCCGACATGTAAGTACTCGCCAATTTTATTTTCCTCAATTCACCGTTCTTTCAGGAATCGCCATCATCTCTCCTCGGATCATCAGGCAGTGATGGTGTCAACCGACATTCCGCCGGCTCCCGCAACCTCCATCCCGAGCGTGTTGTAAGTTTATTTTGTTTTGGAATTTCTTTATATGCAATTTCTGTTAGGATCGGTCTGTAGAACTGGTTTATCAATCTTCACATCATGCATCGGCTCCCCGTCGGCCGTCGCCAACATCGGTACATCCATACATATTACCCATCCTTCCAGCTTACTGACTCTGAATCAGCATGAAATCCTTTTCAGCACCTCTGATGATAGTACTGACGAGGTACATTTATCCACCAAATCCGCAACTGTATTGGAATTGCTATTTAGGTTCACTTCGGCGACCGCTCGGCGACTTCAGATTCTGATTCTGACTCCAACAGTAGCTACGATAATACTCCATCTATTCAAGAGATTTGTATGTCCTATTGAAAGGTTATGGCAGCTCGCGCAGGTGGAGGGAATGAATCTGTATAAGGAATGACTCAGTACCTGGTAAGAGTACTGATATATGTAGCTGTACTATGTACCTGTATAAGGAATGACTAAGGAGTAGTTAGCGTATGCAAT
This sequence comes from Pleurotus tuber-regium, assembly GCA_014058305.1. Classification (NCBI taxonomy): domain Eukaryota; kingdom Fungi; phylum Basidiomycota; class Agaricomycetes; order Agaricales; family Pleurotaceae; genus Pleurotus; species Pleurotus tuber-regium. The sequence continues at coordinate 1,673,148 of JACFYU010000023.1, forward strand.
ATAAACATGGGGACCATGTATCTACTCACCTCAGTACCTGGTAAGAGTACTGAGGTGCACTATCCGACGTGTACCGTAATTGTCCGCTATTGACCGTGGGATGATTACCTAAGTATATACAATGATGACTCGAGGTCAGTACGACTTGTTATTCCAACACTCCCCCTCAAGACGGACGGAGACCGAGAGCATGAACAAACTTGTCAAGCTTGGGTCGTGGAAGTGCCTTGGTGAAAATGTCGGCAGTCATATCTTGAGTTGGGCAGTAGGAGATGGAGATGTCGCCTCGTTCAATGATATCACGGATGAAATGGAAGCGTATGTCGATATGCTTTGTGCGGGCATGGAAGGTGCTATCCTTAGTGAGAGAGATAGCGCTCTGGTTATCGCAGTAGAGGGTGGTGGCGCTGCTGAGCTTGCCATAGAGCTCCTTGACAATCGAGCGTAGCCAGATGACTTCCTTGGATGCATGAGCCATAGCGACGTACTCGGATTCAGTGCTAGAGAGGGCAACTAGAGTTTGCTTCTTCGAACCCCAATTGACAGCTCCCCCTCCAACCAAGCATACAAATCCGGAGATTGAGTGGCAGTGGAGTTGCTGACCCCAATCAGCGTCGGTGTAGGCAGTAAGGGTATCTTGGGTGTTGCCTAAGACAAGGCGGAGGTCGCGAGTTTTCTTGAGATAGCGGAAGACTCGCTTTGCAGCGGTCATATGAGCTGGACCAGGGTTGTGCATGAAACGAGAGAGAGTAGAGACTGCGAATGAGATATCTGGTCGAGTTCCAATGGCAGCGTACATGAGGGAACCAATCGCTTCTGAGTATCGATTGCATCCAGCAGCTTTAGCAGCGGCATATTCTGCTGGGTTCGATGGGCATAGATCAGGAGTGGTGAGGAAAGCGGGATCCATTGGAGTGGTAGCGGAGGCTATATTCTCCCAACCAAAACGGTGGAGAATGGTGTCAATATAGGCCTGCTGGCCTAGGGAGATGGTGCGGTTCTTGCGGTCGCGGATGACCTCGAAACCTAAGAGCCAGTGAATCTCACCTAGATCCTTCATGGTGAAGGTCTCGTTGAGGAGCTTCTTGATTTCATTGATCTCCTTCATCGTGGGTGCAATAATGGTGAGATCGTCGGTAGCGGCGGCGACGATGGTGTAGGCATTAGGATTGAGGATCTTGTAGAAGACAGCTTGGTCAGCTTGACAAACGTTGTAGCCGAACTTGAGGAAGGCTTTGCGTAAGCGTCGGTACCAAGCTCTAGCGCCTTGACGAGTTCCATAGATAGCACGTAGAAGGCGTAGGACAGGATTCTTGAAGTCGGTATCACCAAAAATGCGCTTCGGGTCAATACCATCTGGGGGCTTCATATAGACATCTTCTTCGATTGGTGAATGAAGGTAGGCGGTTTTGACATCCATCTGGTGGATTTCATCGTCTCGACTGGCGGCGATAGCGAGGAGTAGTCGTAGTGTGCTATGTCGGACGGTGGGTGCGTAGGTATCTTTGAAGTCGACGCCGGCGACTTGCGTATAGCCCTTCGCGACTAGGCGAGCCTTGTGGTCATCGATGGAACCTATAGGCGTAGTCTTGTATCTGAATACGAAGCGGCTGCCGACGACGTTGATACCAGGTGGAGCTTCAACGACTTCCCAGGTGTTCATCTTCTTGATGGAGTTGATTTCCTCCTCGATCGCAGCTTCCCATTGCTGAGCTTCTGGTCCGCTAAGCGCTTCCTTGACCGTTTCTGGTTCGGTTCCAGTAATCGCCATAGCGTATTCAATGAGTCGGTCATCGTACGTGGGTATTGTTAAGTCGGGCTCGTGGCAGATGTCAGCTGACGACGCAACAGTTGGGAGAGTCTTGCCATCGGACAAGGCTTTGTAGGTGCCGGGAGGAGGTCGTTCACGCATTCCTCGACCCTTGGTTGGATCAGCTGGGACAAGTCCATCAGATCTGGGTCTGCGTTGAGGAGTGGGGTGGTCAGAAATCGATTCTGTATCGGACTCGTCTGTATCAGTGGATTCAGAGGATGGCGTAGGCAATGGCGCTTTTGCAGGTGCTGGCGTAGTCGGGAATGGAACGGAGTTGGAAGAGGTAGTCGGCTTGGAGGATGAAGTGGTCGGAACGTCAGTCTTCTTCTCCCCCTCGGACCGAGCACTGTCGAAGAAGGAAGTTTCGTTCTTGTTGAAAACGACTTCCCGCTCGACCGTAATCTTGTGCTTTCTTGGCCAGTATATCCGATAGCCTTTGCTTTCACCATCGATGCCTACGAACTTCCCTTCTAAGGCTCTTGCGTCAAGTTTGCCTGCGTCTCGTGCTTTAACGTATGCGGTACAGCCGAAGGGGTGGATCATGGATAGGTTTGGTTTATCACCAGTAGCAACCTCGAATGGCGTTGTGTTAGGTGGTAGCGCGCGGGTCGTAGCGCGGTTCTTGATATAGTTGGCGTAGTTGATGGCTTCTCCCCATAGCGATCTTGGTAAACCTGATTCGATGAGTAGCGCGCGTGTTAGTTCAACGAGCGTTCGGTTGAGTCGTTCAGAGATTCCATTTTGCTCTGGCGTATGGTGCGTGGTGAGCTCACGTGTGGTTCCTTGGCTCTTGAGGTGGTCGTTGAACTCTTTGCTGAGGTAGTCTCCTCCACGATCCGAAGCAAAGGTCCTGATACCGTTGGCGTCACGATGTTTCATGAGCCAGGCTTCGTAGAGCTTGTAGAACTTGAATGTCTCGGACTTTCGAGCCATCAGGAAGATGCGCGACTCACGGCTATAGCTGTCTGTGAAGGTAACCATGTAGCGCTTCCCATATATGGTGGCGACGCGCGATGGACCCCAGACGTCAGAGTGGACTCGTTCGCCATATGCCTTGGCTCGCGGAATGGTTCGCTTGCTTGGGAATGGGGCGCGCGTGATCTTGGCCTTGACACAGACATCACAGAACTCTGCTGTGGATCCTGGTTCAAGCTCTATGCCTTCAAGGACCTTCTTGTCCAGCATAGACTTGATGGCGGCGGGGGCTATGTGAGCCATGCAGCGATGGAGCTGCATCATTGTCATGCGGATGGGGGTAGCTGCGCTCGCGGTCTCGGCTGGCTTGCTCATGGCTTTGCTGGGTTCGACCAACTTGTAGAGGCCATTGATGTTCGGGATCTGGCCGATGACCTTGCGCTCTGGTCGCGGCGATAGTATCTTGCACATCCCGTCCTCGATCAGGATGGCGTACTTCGCTTTATCGAGTCGACCGCCGGAGATGAGGGTGAAGTAGAGGCCGGGGGAATAAAGGGTGTCCTTGAGGATTACCGTTGTGGACTTGTTCCCGTTGGGTAGCCGTAGTTCGACATCGCCCTTGGCTGTTGCTTGGAAAGTTCGTCCATCGGCGGCTCGGATTGGTCTCGGTTCGATCGCCGTAAACGTCTTGAAGCGTTCGCGATCAGGGCATAGGTGGGAGCTGGCGCCTGTGTCGAATATCGACTCGCTAGGTTTTCTGGTCGACGCGCTGGCCGCTGCTGTATCAACTACCTGCGGGGACTCTTCGACGGCTGGTTGAGCTACTACTGGCGCTTCGTCAGCGTCCTCGTTGTCATCCGTGGTCAGATCGGGTGCCGCGGCTGCAAGCGTTGCGCTAAACGCGTACTGGACAACCTCCTCGTCGTCCTCGTCCTTCTCGGTCGATGCCGCTGCGCTCTCCGAGTTCTTCTTTCCCTTGCCCTTGGACTTTGCCTTCTTGCCTTCCTTTGGGCCTCCAGGTGCCCAGCAGTCCCGGACGTAGTGGCCTCGCTTGCCACAGTTGTAGCATTCGACGTTCGCGGCTTTGCTGCCGTCGCCGTCCTTGATCTTGCCCTTGCCCTTGCCTCGCTGGCCTCGGGCTTTACCGTGGGCGTTCATTGCTGAGTCGTCGTCTCGCGATTTCATGAGCTCGCGATGCTCAAATTCCTGGATAACCTGCGAAATCAGCAGTTCCGAGGATAAATCTTGACTAGTGGCTATAGTAGCCGCGCTCAGCGAATTGATGATGGGGCGATACGAATCCGGTAGCGACGCGATAACCATCGCGACGAAATCCCTATCCTCGACGGGGCTATTCATGCCTGCGAGCGTTTCGCGTAGTCGGAGCATCTCCGTTAGATGCTCTTTCGCGTTATCGTCATCCCCGCAGCGCATCTCTTGCAGCTTGCGGCGGATGTCCACTTGATAAAGCTTTGACTTGTTTTCGTACTCGGCGCATACTGCTCGCCAGACGCCGGCCGCAGTCGGGATGGATTGGATCTTCAGTAGTAGTCGTGGGCTGACCGTTTCGTAGACCTGCTGTTTAACCATGTATTCGCGTTGCTCGTATTCATCAATCTTCTTTTCAGCCGCTTCCAGGGTCTCCGTGCTGAGCACGTTCTCGCTGGTATCAACGGCTTGACCCTCCTCGTTGTATCGAATCGGAGCGGGTGGCCGAGCTCTTCCGTCGACGTGGCGCATCAAGCCTCTTGCGCCAAAAGTGGCAGTTGCACGCGCTTTGTAATGAATCCAGTTGGATCCATCGTCTGCGAGTCTCGGGAGTTGGAAAAGTTTGAGGCCGTTGGAGTCTGATGAGTTGGACATGTTCGCAGGGCCCATAACCTATTGAAAGGTTATGGCAGCTCGCGCAGGTGGAGGGAATGAATCTGTATAAGGAATGACTCAGTACCTGGTAAGAGTACTGATATATGTAGCTGTACTATGTACCTGTATAAGGAATGACTAAGGAGTAGTTAGCGTATGCAATATAAACATGGGGACCATGTATCTACTCACCTCAGTACCTGGTAAGAGTACTGAGGTGCACTATCCGACGTGTACCGTAATTGTCCGCTATTGACCGTGGGATGATTACCTAAGTATATACAATGATGACTCGAGGTCAGTACGACTTGTTATTCCAACATGTCCTACACTCCATCTTCCTCATCCTATACTCATTGCCGACTCCCCGAAGCACCCCCGACTCGCACTGCTCCTGCCCATGTCTACACAGCAGAAGATTTTGCAGACATTAACGACGATCTCTTCGCATCCTCCAGTAGTTCAGAGTAGTGTATAATAATTGTTGCCATTACATTGATTGGCAGTTTCAATATATCTACCCCATGTACTACCGCATGAGAAGTGCCGACAACGTTCATCATCTTTTCGTTTTCTTGATATATATCCCCGCGGACTCATATTTAACATCTACAATGTATGTTGATCAATTAGGAAGTCTCCGCTTTTACCCGTGCGGTGTATGTTTCAAACTATATTGTATAACCCCGTTATAAGGTATGCTACAGTACAGTGTAACTCTTCTATGTGTCTGAGTGTAGTGAAACAGAAGAGCGCGTTTTTTAGACTTCCATGTAAATTTATCTATTACTCTGGCTGATGGTAGAGTTGTTACTAAATATCTCTGTTTCTTAGGTCATGTCTGATTGCTTACCTTAGAATGATGACATCCTCCGTACTCTCCCATATAAAGTACTGAATATCGAATTATTCATAGTCTCCAAATAATGCAGAAGCCAGGCTCTCCTTTGCCGACTTAGAAGTTAAAACGATGCCACCCTCCCTCGGAGTCGCCTGGCTTGCCATACTGCTGGAACGCGTCAACATTCTGACAGCACAGGGTGGTACATAATATCCTCTATCTTGTTTCTGCGGAGAACGTTCAGCGACATTCAGCCTAAAGCACATCTATTGACAATGCATCAAAGGTGAGGGTTATCGCCGATCAATGAAGTTGAATTCTGGGCTTCTAGGAAATGTACGCGGACAGTGGTCGCTATCTTACAATCAGAAATACTGACTCGAACTCAATTCCGAATCACCACATCGCTAGAAGGTAGCACATAAAGGGAATGTCTACTGCTGACATACTGGTGTTTACCGCGGTGTGAAATTACTACAAGAGTATTGAATGACGTCTCCACCTTGAACAAGTTCCTCGCCAGGGATTCGTAAAATATTCTAGTCTACCCTTCAGAGTTTGCTTGTTACTTGCGGTGGAGACGGTGAAGTTTGACCATCCGGAATATACACAGGATATGATGTATATCCAGCGGGGTCGGTACTTCCTGGTCGATAATATAGCTTTCTGTCCCCCTTCTCAATGGGCCAGTTATTTTTCAGTCGCCTGGGCAAGTCGGGCTATAACTCAACATATTAACACCACCACCTTCAAACAGATAAAGCATTAAACTTACGTTTGATATAAACAACCTCCCGAACGCAATAAGATCTCCCTTAGTATCCGCCGTTTGTATAGCCAGTTGTCTATTATACCCGCCAGCACTGATCAGCCGTTTGCCTTGCCAAAGTTCTCGTAAAAAGTCATTAGATTGACCCTCTTTGGGATTGGCGTTCTCGGTTCCGTTTGCACGAGGTTCGATAACGTGAATATACGCTAGATTGGGATGGCGCTCACGCAGAGAAGATACCAGGTAAGAGAACGTAGGAATTGGATCTTTCATACCCATATCTATAGAAACTCGGTATTAGTATTACTCAACGCACCGCAAGTACTATGAGGAAAATACCTTGCACCGTCGTCCAAGGACTCAACCGTATTGCCGCCCTCTTCTCGCCCACTTTCTTCACAATCGCTTCTACCACCTCCAAGGCAAACCTCGCCCTCCTCTCAATACTCCCACCGTACTCGTCTTCCCTCTTATTACTCACATCCTGCAAGAACTGATCCACCAAATATCCGTTTGCACCGTGTACTTCAACTCCATCAAACCCCGCTCGATCCACCGCATTTGCTGCCGCGTCAGCGTACATTTTGATGTATTCTTGAATTTCGGAAGCAGTCAGGGCGCGAGGTGGAGGGTATTTCGTGCGGTCAGATAGTGGGATGGCGGAGGGGGCGACATAAGAGAAAGAGGGGTCTTCTTTTTTGAGAGTTCCCTCGTTTACAGCGCGTCCCAAGGCCCATAGTTGCATGAATATGAAAGAGCCTTTGGCATGGATCGCATCCGTTATCTAGCAAGGATTTCCTTCTTTTAGATAAGGAAATCCAAATTGTCTGTAAAAGCGCACCTTCCTCCATGCTTTAATTTGCTCTTCGTTCCATATTCCAGGAACGTTCTTATATCCACCAGCTTTCGCCGCGATGAATGTAGCCTCAGTTATCAACAACGTTCCAGGCTCGCTCGCTCTCTGAGAATAATACTCTTCAACATGTGGTAGAGGTACGTGTGTGCTGTCCGCCCGGAACCGCGTAAGGGGAGCTAGCACGACGCGGTGTTTGAGCTGGACGTCGCCGACGGCGATGGGTTCGAAGAGCTTTGAGTCTGACATTAGGATTTCAGAGAATACATTTTATCTGTGAGAGTTTTATAAGACTGCAGGGACATGTTGCAATTGCCAGTGCGTATAGATGAAGCCGAATACCGGAGCGACTGAGTAATACTTATATCATGTGGGCCTCGTTGAGGAGATAGCAGTTTAGGCGATCCTAGGAGAAATACAGTTCATTTACGGACGTGATATACAGGCATCAGAACATGGGATAGTAGTATGTTGAGCGGGACGTGGAACAAGTCGTATAGAAAAAAAATATCAATCGTAATCAACTTATCAAGGCGTCAAGGTCAAATGAAAATCGTGAATCAGAACGTAGGTAACGTCCTTTAACATTACCGGTTACCATTACTCCAACGTAATCGTGGAATGGGGGGGGGGAAAGGGTAGATACGCGCTTGGGTGTTAAAAGAGGGGAGGAGTAAAATTTATATCGGAAACGAAAGCAAAGTGGCGGAGAATTGAGAGGGTGGGACAGAATAATACGAGAGACAGGGCAGGAAAGAGGACGAAGGCCGAAGTAGTCTACTTAGAGAGCAAAAAGAGGTGAGTACATGTCGAGATATCTGGGAACATAAGCAAGACTCACCCAAAGAAACCAAACCATATGTCTAACCATAGTAGAGCGGGCGAAAACGTTGGCGTACATCACCGCTTGCGTTTGCTGCCAGAATTACTATCCGACGAGCCCTCAGCATTGTCATGCATCGGAAAGTCCGCTAACATCCCTGCTTCGTCTACAGCAGCAGAGCTACGACCATCGCTATCTGCGTCCGACCTGACAACCGCATCGACACCACTGTTACCTCTGTTATCCGTAACCCCCGCATCCACCAAAATGACATCGCCATCTTCATCTACATGTTGTCCATCTGGAGCTACTCCTTGTAAAGCGTTCGGCGCACTAGCATTCCTCAAAGCATCATCGACCATTTCTGCGTCCTGCCCCTCATCCTCAGCTTCTTCAGGTTCATGCAGATCGCTCAGGCGGCCAATGCTATTCCGGGCCCTATTAGTCCTCGCCACACCGCTACGGGCATCCTCGACCTCAGTCTCTGCGCCCGTAGCATCCCTGTCAGCCGCCGGTTCCGCAGTACCCGGTCTACTACCGCTGCCACTCCCACTAGCACCATCCTGCTGGGCAATAGCCGGCGAATTGGTGGTACTAGGTCCAGGACTCTCCTCCACAGCAGAATCTTCATCTTCAAATGCGGGATCGATCTCCACTTCTACGTCTTCCTCGAGATCAGCAAATGTCCTGCAGAGTGGACATGAGAAGGCAGGGTGGTGATTTTCGAGTATCGGCCGAATACATTTGTAGTGGAAGGTGTGTGAGCAGGGAGCGATGAAAAGTGCTTGCCGGATGGTAACGCCGAAAAGACAGATACAGCAGTCTGGGAGGTTAAATTTGGGAGCCGTTTTCGTGGGTGCGCCGTTCTTTGGAAGAGCTACGGCTGATGCGAGAGATTTGAGGTTCTTAATGGCATTAGTGCTGCCCGCAGAATTATTGAGCTGCATAATGTAGGTATAGGCTTTCACTCACTTGAAAGCATTAGCAGCAGACTGCCACTCTCGTCCTAGCTCTATACGGATTTTGACTGATTTATAGATGTCCTCCGTCCCACCCTGATAATCAACACCAAGCTGTAAGATATCTCCATCCTTGATTTGGAAAGGACGTGACTCTGTATTAGCAGGAGACAGCCTGACATGGTTTAAGAACGTTCCCGACGAAGATTTGGTATCTCTGATATAGAATTTGCCTCCTGATTCCGCCCAGATCTCTGCGTGAGCTCTTGAGACGACCTTTGATTTAAAAGCAAGCTTGTTGGAACCCATAGCGTTGACTGCAGCCAGCCCCAAGCCTGTACGGTCGGTGAAACGGCCGATACGCAGGGGTGGATCGCCCTCTCTGATATCCCTGCCGATGGCCTCAAATCGGAGCGAACGTCGTGAGTCAAGATGGGGTACGAGACGGATACGATGGGAAGGAGCATTGGGATTACTCGTAGCCGCCGTCGTGCCTGTGTTCTGACTCGATCCTGGTGGTGCGATACACTGAGCTACTGCAGGTGGTAACGCAGCATTGTTATTCGGATTTGGCGATGTAATATTGCCTGCAGACCGTCTTCTTCTGAGCATATGAGACAAACCCGTACCTATGCCAGCTGACGAAGATGCGCTGTTGTGTGACGCTGAAGTCTGCACCCCACCTGCTGCGGGTCGGCGCCTATGACCTGTCACGGCACCAGGGGAAGGAGGCTGGGCTGGTGGCGAGGGAGATAACTCTCTCGCCAAATCAGTATTGATATGCGATTGGGATGAATTCCTCGGTCGACCTCTGAGGAACGAGCCCAATATCGTTGTTCGTGAGGGAGGAGATTCATTCCCGACGTGAGGGGAAGCTGGGTCCATGTCTCCTCGCTGTTGTTGGCGGCGTTGATGTTGATCTTGTCGCTGTCGTCGTCGTTCAGCTCGTCGGTGCTTGTGGTCTTCGAAGAAGATGTTAATGTACTGGATTAAGGCTGGTGGCTTGCTTGAGTGCCAAAGATTAGGCGCCGGCTGATACGGGCCAAATTTCAGGTTCAGCCACATTTTCCCTCAAGTCCCCACCAGTGCCTTGAGTTGACTCGAGCAATGTTTCGAATGACGGGCGATGATTCTACTTGGTAAACGTCAAGAATCGAGGATACAGGTGAGTGGGTTTTCCCTTCCCGAGTACTCTCAAGAATACATATGACCCAAGGGGCGCTGTATTGGAGCCTCGGTTGGATTATTATCATTCAAATTCAATTAGAAGCCTTATACTTGAAACATTGTGCATTCCTGAGCGATATTTAAGTAAATTTGATCGCGGCCTCGCAATGGATCCAACGGTAGGCCGAAGGTGACGGCACGTCGAAGTTCGACGTACCTTTGAGCATGGGCGCCGTTTCTCATGACCCTTTTTACCCCGTTAGTCACTTCCTTCTTACCTCCAAGAGGCTCCCTATAGTAGCCCACAACATGGTCCTTGCATAAAACCAAGCATTTGAAATAACCTGTGGAGGTTCTTTGATGCCACGACTTGGTTACGGTCAATCGAGGCTCGGGCCCACTGATATGTCCGTCGCAAATCCTGCTCATATGTTGGCTATAGGTTATTTCTTAAAGCCCACATAATACATATCCATACCACCCGTTGGGTATCGTACCTCTGAAGCCGATATCGCCTGGCCGAACAGGAAACGACCGGATAGGTACGATGTCCGCCTATTCGTCGACGGCCACCCAATTTGGATGGCTCTGATAGGCATCTGCCGCGTCAAATGAGTGGTTGAACTAACACGAGGCGGTACATTCTCTGCTAGGTGATCGGCTCACATTAGTTGTACCCGCAAAACAAGGTAAACGCAGCGGACATGCGCGAATAGTCGAGCCATTTATGCTGCCATCTACTTTGCATTGCATTGTTCTAAGTACAACACATTTCATATCGTGCATCTGTTAACGTACTTGATTCATTGATTTACATAGTATCGCGACATGAAGTCGTCCATACCGGCGTCTCGAAGTGGCCGTGCTCGCTTAACGATCCCTTTACGCATAACCAAACGATTCTACATGAAGCGTCACACTCGCCCCCCCTCTAAGTATATTCGACGGACTGGAAACGGGGAAAGAAAGCGCGCTCCTGACCGATTGGGCAATACTATGTGAACCGCATACTGTGACCCAGTCCTTTAGTGAGATATATCGCTTCCGAACAGAAATCCTTTTGAGCCGCTTACCGCTAACAGACATCCGCCCTTGTGTCTCTTCCGCTTCATAACGTAAAATCGCCTTCAAATCGGGTCGGCCAGATGATACCTGTACCCCTGGCATGTTCAATACCACAGGCAGGCCAGCGGTTTTATCGCTCTGAGGAGTTTGGACACCATGAGCCGAATTGGAGGAATTGATGGAAGCACTGTCATGGTCGAGCACGTCACAGTTTTGGGAAGTTACGAATATTCTAATGTGAACGTCGAGGGAAGGGGGAGCGAGTAGAAGCCCTTTGTGTAGGGTTTCGGATACCCAGTTTATATGAGCTATGTGCGAATGCAAAGGTGAGTAGTGAGATAATGAGAAATAAATGGATGAGTACAGATGTCCCGAATAGCCCAAATAAATAAGACCCTTGTGCAATGAGTTTTTCCGTAACGAGCGCGCCTGAAGTTACAATGAGTAGAATGGACATTCTCGCCAACATGATACATACTCGATAGTGTCCAATAATACAGGAAGCGTATGTGAAACGCCAGAACCACCTGAAATTGATTTTTCTCTCGTGAGTGATCGACGCTCGCGGACATAACTTGATGGGTAACTAACCAGCAATAAGAACGATAGTATTGAATCGCCTCAAATCGGGCGAAGGTCCATACGGCCCGTCCACAAAAACCTTGATGGTCTCATGCTTTGCTGCAGCATCAATAAGCCGTCCAGTGCATCCCTCTCTTGGATTGATAAGGAACACCAGCTCCTTCCAATACGACGTATCCTTTCCTAAAATCTGACTTTCCTTTTCAGCTAACTGGTTTTCCACCACATCATCGAGGTTTTGGTCGTGGTCCAGACTAGAGTCAAAGCTCGCGATGGTAAAGGGATGCGCTTCGAATGGGAGGATAGAAACGCTTGGCATGATGAGGTACGCTGTTTGCCCTGGGAGCCAGTGGAAGTGTGGTGGACGACGAAGCGTGAGTCGGACCATATTGTTTGAGAGTTGCTCGACTCGGGCATCGAGGGTACCACTACCAGATTTGAATCCAAAGTATGAATGGTTGAAGACGATAAGACGGATGAAACGGATTAATCGGTCGGCGCCCCAGATGATGAAACACGCTATGATGTATGGATCGAAACTAATACAGGTGTCAGAGAATCTTTTTGAAGGATGGTATGGAGTGACATACTGTCTGTATCGGGTGTGATAGTACGATCCAATCAGAAAGACGCTGAGGCCAAACCAGGATGTCAACGAATCGCCAAGTTGGAGATATAATTAGGACCTACAGAACCAAAAAGAAATGAACGTAGAAAAATAGTTCATATGCTTGCGAGCGGACGGGTCGAATGGATACGAGACATATAATGGTTAAGCCTACGCCCGCCAACATACCCGTCCAAAGCCACGTCTCGTGCCATTCGTGTCCGGGCACTCTGTTCAGCCATTGCAATCAGCAGCGTAACACATAGTCAACACGGTGACTTACCCTTTTACAAGCTATAAATAGCGAGGGTTCGGATATGAGAGATATAAATATCAATGAAACCGAAAAGATGTTTCTTACTCTGCCGATACCATGCACCCACATTAGTACAAACGCCACTCGAGAAGTCATTCGATGCATGTAGTTCAACTAGATAACGAGGACTATTAGTAAGTCGAAGCAGTAAGCACGCTCGTGACGCACTTTATCATAGCTCACTCCCGTAATTACTGTGGTTGAACAATCATTCCAGCTAGTTGTACCAAGGGGAGGAGACACGACTTACGCGAGATGAGATTGTTCTTCGTGCCAAGAGCTGTAATCAAAGGAAACTGGCTAGTCGCTAGTGTCCCCGTACGATTCGACCAGTATTGGATGGATAGCTTATTGCCCTGCACATCGGTAGCTGCAGACACGACGCCGATAAGTAGCACCACATGCAAAGAACACTGACGTACGTACAATTAATGAAAGACCACGTAAATAGAGCGATTATATATAGAACCGTCAAGGTGACCTCTGCAAAATTAAGTGTGTAGGTATGCCAGAAAGTCACGGTCCAGCGGAATGCCATAACGCGATAAGCATTTACAATAGCGACGGGCAGCCTTCGGAGCGCAACCTTTCCTCGATGAGACATAGGAGCAGGGACCTCCTCTCCACCAACCTTTCGCTTCTTCGGCCTTGCCCGAAACCTAGAAGCATACTTCGTGTAGAGGAACGAGCCAAACTGAAAGGCCGCAATGATGAAGAAAAATACGGCCAAGCACCACCAGAGCTGCCACGGGTACTGCTGGTTTCTCTTCATTGAGAACGGTCGGTCTGGATTGGAGGCGTGACCACCGCCGCCGTGGCCATGTCCGTTATCATGGCCGTTGTTTACCTCGGAAGGAATAGCGCTCGTAGTTGGCTGGGAGTGGCCATGAGCGATGGAGGGCGTGCTCAAGGAAGACATGCTTCAAAAGAAGAGACGTAAAGCGTCCTAGCCAATTGAGGACTCGTGAAGAGCCTTTTTATGCCTTTCAGGTGTTTCTTCCGAAAGAGCATGTCCTGGAATATCCTTCTCAATCGCGGGGGCTCACTGCATCGACTGGATAAGAACACATGTGGTCATCGCAAAATTTGACCCAACGGTTTGGTTAGGTCAAAGATTGTTGTCGTAAAATAGAGGATGAATATAGGACTCCATGCGAATCTGTCTGGGTAAGTAGCGTCGAGAATGAGGTATCTGTGTCTGGAACGATATCTGATAAGATAAAACTTGTGGCTCTTGGAATACAGGGGATGATCTAGGACGGTGGACCGGTACACCGCTGTGTGATTGTGGAACATGATCAGGATTCCTGCTCAGCGCATCGAGTGAGCAAACACACATACAAGGTACCAAAATATCGCGACAATGGTAAGTATGATTGGAGACTTGGGATACAGTCCACTCGTAGCACTAAGACCAAGAGCGTATCGGATGCTACTGCATCATTTTGTGAGGAGTTGACGACAGATATCCCGCATCTGCGTTCAGGGATGCGCCATATCACGACCCTTGAAGATAAGTAGACCATGTGAGTGCAACTTTAAACAACATGGACATGGCGGAGCTGATGCTTAAGAAGCAGCATCGAGACTCGTCTTTGCTGGAGGTGTCTGACTATATCTGATTAGATAGAGCATGGCTCTTGAATGTATTTTTAGCACGTCATTGCATCGTCCGTGATTTAGGTATGTATAGTCCCATCTGAAAGTCGAATGGACTGAAACCTCTGGGAATGCCTACTAGCACGCCCGTGTTGAGCGAAGGCGTGAGGTTTTCACCATGGATGAGAGGTGCTGCGCAGGAATACGTCTCCGTGGGCATACCTATTTTGAAATGAATTTGGGCCCAAACTTACTAGGAATCTGTACTTACCCTTCGCGAGACTTCGATATAGCAAAGAGAAGACTCGGCAACGACCACATGAACAGAGAGAACGTTCACTTGCTCCTCTGATCAGATAACCCTGTTCTGATAAGAAGTTATCAAGTTATCTGCCAGAACAAGTATAGATAAGATACCATACATCGTGGCCTACGAACCCCGAGCGATTCAATATAGGGTGATTGAGGATCATAGCTATACGACCATGTGAATCGAGCGAGTTAACCAGACTTGACAGGATTTTGGGGAGAAGGTTGAACACACAAAATCACGATAGTTGAAACTTTGTGAGTAAGATCTTACCAAGAGCTTGAAGACCAGGTTTCACTATACACCACTTATCAATTTTGTTTACTTTTGCAGCGGTTACAAATAGATTACTTGCCAATTGCGAAAATCAGCACCACCATGCTGGTCTGCCCCCCTTTTAGCTAGCCAACGCGCCATCCCCGCCCAAGGCCCTCCATGCTCACTGAAGGCTTCTCGAAGTGGTCCGATATATCGCTTGGACCTACGGTGGATGTTTTGTGGTGAGGAAAGGAAGAACAGCGCAGTAACTACTTATTTAGCATAATGGGACGTGTTTAGGATCACTAAGTGGTGTATCGCGCAACCTGGTCTATCAATACCTGGTTGAACTTGAACGTTGACATTGAATTATAATATTGGATATTGGATGTTGATATTTGCTTTTCTCACAGTTAGAAAATATTTTCACACGGGCATGTTACAATTGTTTTCAACTCAATAATAAGCTCAGTTGAACTTCCAAAACGCTTATTTACAAAGGGTGGCTTGCGTCCCATTTCTCTAGCCTAGTTAATTGTGCAAGAGGGATGACACCGTAATCATCTGATATACGTATGAGCTAATTTGATAAAAAGCGAATAGCATGCACGGAAAGTACAAGGTACGCCGTTTTCGCCATTGTCATATTATATATAGTCTGAAATGGTTCTTCCGTAGTACGCTATCCCATGCTTTGGTCTCATATTCAAACACAGAAGCATGTCTGTCTGCATCAATCAAATTGCGCACAAAGCGCGCGCTCACGCAGGCGGCACCGTGCTATAAATGTCGTTTGGCACGTACTTGACACAATATCCCCACAACCGGCCTATGGCAAGACCATGTGGTCCATACTTCAGGTAGTACTCCGTCGAATGGAGTACGGAAAGTCTTTTTGCCAAGGACAAACGGATAATCTCAGACCTGAAATCCTTCTGTTCACGTCATTCATCCATCATGCTTTCCTCTGCATTCGTCTTTATGTTGTTTCTCCGTCCACGGGGTATGCCAGTTATGCTCGGAGAGTCTGGGTCTCTTCATTTACGACTGGTGGAACTCGGCCGCCGACTGTGATCATGGCTTCGCCGCAAGAACGGCTGATGAATAGCACCATTCAAGTTATGCCGGGTTAGGTCAAACCACTGACTTGTGATTCCAGTAGCGGGGACGAAGCGGGCACGGAGGCTACGCAGGAACGGTGTGTGTGCAGCATCGATATCATTTGGTAGCAAGTGGTACTATTGAGGATCTATACGCGCCATCGCATCACGATTTCAGAGACTTCGGCAATGGCCTACGTTCTTAACGGCTGAAGACGTTCATTATTCTGGCCACGCTAACGATGGTCATGGCGAGGGGGCAAGGGTTTCGAGTTCGTAAACATTTTAAGCGTTGAATTATATGGTCTTTCGGAACTATTACGCTCTGATCTCGGATCGTTGTAACTCAACTTGAAGTCATTGATCACCTTCGCGTATCGGATGATCGTACTACTTGGCATGTTAGTTTTCTTCGATTGCCTCACTTTCGCCACGAATATCCCGTCCCTATTACCCATTTCTTATACTGGCGTCGTCTGTCGGTTCTATAAATGCTGCCTCGGTTTTTGTGTTAGACAACCTGAGTGGATTCGGCGTACTCTACTTACGGTATGAAGTATCTTGGTTTATTCGGCTTTGTGGCCCTCACTATTTCGGGCGCTCATGCTGTTCCCGAGTACGTTCAGTTTATTAGCATGCATGAGTAGCGACAGTGCTAACGTTGACTACTCAGATGGGGGCAATGTGGGGTGTGTTATAGCCTTAGCATCTTCGATACACAATACTGACATATTTTTCTTCGTCATGAAGGGTATTGGATGGACTGGTGGAAGTGAGTGCCTCACATCAGCTGCTCATTATGATCCCCTGTGACTTATCGTCGACTCTCCAGCGACTTGTGACGCTGGCCTGACATGTACTCACATTAATGATTGGTACTTCCAGTGCCTACGAGGGGCGTCCACTCCACCGTAAGCAACAAACTTCTACTTCCTAGTACCCATTTCTGACTGGTCATGATCCGCTTAGGCCATCTACCGTAGCTCCACCGCCAACTAGCGCACCACCACCACCACCATCAACTACCGTACCATCCACGCCTGCTTCTACTCCTACCGGTAGTACCGGCACTTGCGCCACCATCCCAGGCTCTGTCAGCTTTAGCAATGCTGCCCTCCCGGATCCCTTCCAACCCATTGCTGGAGGTTCACGCATCACGACTAAGGATCAATGGACCTGCCGTCGTGATGAGCTCTCCCAATTGCTCCAACGCTACGAACTCGGCACCTTGCCACCCAAGCCTCAATCTGTCACTGCATCCTTCTCCGGTGGTCGCTTGACCATCAATGTTTCCGATCAAGGAAAATCGATCTCCTTCGCTGTTACCATCTCCTCAGTATCTGGCACCGGTCCATTCCCCGCTATTATTGCATACGGTGGACCTAGCATCCCCATTCCATCGAACGTTGCTGTTATTACATTCAACAATGACGACATCGCCGCCCAACAGGACGGTAGTTCACGGGGACAGGGCAAATTCTATCAACTCTACGGCTCTAGCCATTCCGCGGGTGCAATGATGGCATGGGCTTGGGGTGTACAGCGTATCATCGATGCACTCGAGATCACACCGGCAGCTAACATTGATTTAACTCGCATCGGTGTCACTGGTTGCTCTCGCAACGGCAAAGGTGCATTGGTTGCGGGAGCATTCGACCAGCGTATTGTTTTGACTATCCCACAAGAGTCAGGCTCTGGAGGTGCAGCTTCCTGGCGCCTCTCGAACTTCCAACAAAGCCAAGGACAGAACGTCCAGACTTCAACAGAAATCGTCCAAGAGAACGTCTGGTTCTCTCCCAACTTTAACCAATGGGTCAACCAGGTCAACAGCCTTCCTTTCGACCACCATTCCTTGTCCGGCTTGGTCGCCCCACGTGGCTTGTTTGTCATAGAGAACACAAGCATGGAGTGGCTTGGAAACCTCAGCACGTACGGTGCTCAGCGAGCCGCGAAATTGATCTACCAAGCTCTTGGTGCCACCGCAAATATGGGTTACTCACAAGTCGGAAACCACAACCACTGCCAATTCCCATCATCGCAACAATCGGAATTGACCCAGTTCATCAACAAGTTCTTGCTCAATCAATCCGGAAACACTGATATCTTCCGCAGCGACACAACATACAGCAACTTCGACCAGACACGGTGGATCAACTGGAGCGTGCCTACTCTGGCCTAAATTGATGACTGTATGAGAGGGTATCATAAGTACTGATCGAAAGTATGTATATATGAATAGCGTCGAATACATCACGATTAGTAAACGAGGGTTTAAACATTTTAAGCGTTGAGTTATGCATATGCTTTCTCGGGACGCGCTTTGATCTCGGACCGTCAGAACTAGTCAGTGATCACCATCGCGAGTCGGATGATTGCTCTTCTCAACACATGCTAGGTCTCTTCGATTACCCCACTTCGCTAATAATATACCGCTCCCACTATCCATCCCGCGAGTAGCGTCACTGTTCCACTTCTATAAATTCTGCCATAGCTCGTCTCGACATGGTCAACCTGAAGTTGCTCGGTTCACCTCACGTCCAACATGAAGTATTTCAGTCTACTTGGTTCCGTAGCATTTGCTATTTCGGGTATTCGCGCTAGTTCTGAGTACGTTCTGTTCAATTAGCATGACTTTCCATCGCATTGACACCTGCCCCTATTCTTACCAGCGCTTGCGCGACCATCCCAGACTCAATCAGCTTTACCGATTCCGCCCTCCCCGATCCTTTCCAGCCCATCAATGGAGGTGCACGTATCGCGACGAAGGACCAGTGGACCTGCCGTCGTGATGAGCTCTCCCAATTGCTCCAGCGCTTCGAGCTCGGTGCCCTACCGCCCAAGCCTCAATCCGTCAACGCATCTTTCTCCGGCGGTCGCTTAACGATCAACGTTTCCGATCAAGGAAAATCAATTTCTTTCGCCGTCACTATCTCCTCCGCCTCTGGAACGGGCCCATTCCCCGCTATCATCGCCTATGGCGGACTGAGCATCCCCGTTCCGTCGAACGTTGCCGTCATTACATTCAACAACGACGATATCGCTGCTCAGAATGACCAGAGTTCGCGTGGACAGGGCAAGTTCTTTCAGCTCTACGGTTCCGATCATTCTGCTGGTGCATTGATGGCATGGGCATGGGCTGTCCAGCGTATCATCGACGCGCTCGAGATCACTCCTGCGGTAAACATCGATCTCACGCGTATCGGTGTCACTGGTTGCTCTCGTAATGGCAAAGGTGCATTGGTCGCAGGAGCATTCGACCAGCGTATTGCTTTGACTATCCCACAAGAGTCAGGCTCTGGAGGTGCGGCTTCCTGGCGCCTCTCGAACTTCCAACAGAGCCAGGGTCAAGTCGTCCAGACCGCACCAGAAATCGTCCAAGAGAACGTCTGGTTCTCTCCCAACTTTGACCAATGGGTAGACCAAGTCAACAGCATTCCTTTCGACCACCATTCCTTGTCAGGTTTGGTTGCACCACGTGGTTTGTTTGTCATCGAGAACTTGGACTACGAGTGGCTTGGAACTCTCAGCACGTACGGTGCTCAGCGCGCTGGGAAGTTAATTTACCAGGCACTTGGTGTCACGGAAAACATGGGCTTCTCACAGGTTGGAAATCACACCCACTGTCTATTCCCATCGTCAGAACAATCGGAATTGACGCAGTTCATCAACAAATTCTTGCTCAACCAACCTGGAAACACCGATATTTTCCGCACCGATACAACATACAGCAATTTCGACCCAGCACAGTGGATTAACTGGACTGTGCCAACTCTGGCCTAAGGACTTTACAAGTCAGTGTTATACTCGATGAGTTGAATACGTCACGAGTAACAATCAACTCCAAAAGAGTTGGCGATATCAAGTGATTGAATGACAGTGTGGTTTTGCTACGGCTTGCTTGTCCAAGTATCTAAAACTGTGACATGACCCTTTGTAATATTCACGACAAGAACCAATCTATTAGTGCTTACTTTAAGGCCATGAACCAGGATCTCGAGATAATTCTAAGCAAATTTGTGCAAAAACGCAGCTCAATAACCGGCTATTCGAAATCCTAGGCCCACATATATCTTTCCATGAGAGCAAGGAGTGAGCGCAGCTCACGCACGCAGAGTAAATTAAATGAGAAACTTCGCGAGAAACCACCTCGTCGGAAGCGTTTGGGAAGCGTGTCACAGTGCAACACAAAGGCTTCTCTGAGTCTGGGTGTGTATATTCTCACAGTCAGAAGATAAATATCCCACAGTCAATAAACCCAGGTGTGATACGCACATGATCAATACAGCACGGTTCAGGACAAACCACCATCTACTTTAACCATCCGTGCATTGACGGCTCTTGACTACCGCGTTAATCTTGCTTTCACTATTTGGACGTACTGGTGACTACGAAAACCAGTCTCCTGTAAGATAATTAACTTGTTGGTTTATGAACTGTCGAGGCTCACATTAACTGGGCAGTAGTTTGTTTTCGCGTTCAAATTGTCCAGGAGGAAAGGCTTCATTGGCCGAGTACACGCGTATTCAGATGTCGTCTGGAACTCCCTTTCGTACCTCACAAACTCGTGCAATTCCTTCTGCATTTGCCACCAAGACAACGCCCACAATTCCTCCAGCATCTCACACCTATGAACCACTTGTTAAGGCAGTTTTACGCCATCGGCTCACCTCGGGTATTTTCATATTCAGTGCCCTATTTTGCTGGAATGTAGCTTCAATATGGTCAATATGGGGCAAAGGGGGATTCAATACCTTGGGGGTGGGAGGTGTATTATTCAACCCCCTCATGCCCGCTACGTTGCTGTACGCGTGCAGTTTCTGGGTAGTATGTTCGCTGCCTACCGTCGTGCTGCGCAAAAGATATCTCACAGGTACGACATCATACACTCCAAATCCGTCTAATTTTCACCGTTTTAAGATTAGCTACCTCTGCTGTTGCAAATTCACCATCGAAGATGCTCCACTTAGCCATCTCCAAACCTACGACAATTAATTTCCTTTTAGCCCATCTCGTCTCTTCTATTTTCATCGTCGTGCTGCATGCTTTCGTATCATCGAACACAAGACTCGCATTGTTTGTCAAGTCAAAGTACGTCCTTTCTCTCATTCTAGCCGTGTTCTCCATGTAATCGTTTACCAGAAAACATCCCTATTACCTAAATGGTCGCTTGCTATTCTTGCTCTTCTCTCAGGCTTTTGTAGCTATTGCTTTCAGCATGCGCAATATCATGCTCGATCGCTTTGCCTTTCGCCCAGCAACATCTTCGTCGGCCCGGCGGCCATTTACTCTGCTCGATATCGCCCGAACAATCATCGTAGCAAGCCTCCTTGCAACTATCGCCTTACCAGTGTCAATGATATCATTTGTGTTGGCAAGGATAGTCATTTTGCCCGTCCTATATAAAATACCATTCGCACCCTTCCTTTTGAGACCATTCACCGCCCACTTCCTACGGTCACCATGGAGCATGCTCCTCCCTCTCCGATACCTTCCATTAATCTATAGAGCCTGGTTTCTGGGAGCGACAACCTTCGCCATATGGGAATTCTCCAACATGCTATTTGATCTCTACGTATCTCAACCTATCAATGTCGGTTTCGCTACCGCCGACCCTGCTCTGACCCTCATATCTGGCGTCACTTCCTCAGACAAAATCATCAAGCAGTTCGCATATGCGGAGCTCAGGGATTTAGCTACAGACGATTCATCAGCCGCCAGCGCTCGACGAACTGCTCTATTTGGTGATCAGAAATTCCAACCTAGTCTATGGAATACCCTCCTAAAGGACGGCCTCGTGACCCTCGGCCAGGACTATCAACTTTTCCTCCGTCGGGGTGCACCTGCGCCTCCTTCTCCCGCTGCTCCGGCTGCCCCGAAACCACAGGAGCCCCTCCTCCCTTCCACACCAAAGAAACTCATTCAAAAGCCTATCTACCAATCGGCTAAACAATCTCCCATTCGCAACGTGATCGATTCCTTCGCCGCAGATGGATCGTTTTCACAGGCCGTAGAGGAAGCTCATGTCCCAGAAGTCTTCAGATCAGTAACCAACGCGGTAGTCGAGCCAGCTGGTGCAGTTGCGAAGCAAGAGGTTGAGAAAGTCCGCGAAGCGGGAAAGAGTTTTTTGGGACACGTAAAGTCGAAAGCGCAGACTGGCGTATCGGGCGTTGTGGTGAAGTATGCTCCTCGATGGGTGAATGAGATTGTGGACTCTTGGAGAGCATGGTGGACGAAGGAAAGACTTGGAAAGGTCGCTGAAGGTTGCTTACCTAACAGGGAACTTGATGTATTGATCATAGAAGGTGCGCTCATTCGGTCATGAGGTGTTTCCTTTCTCGAATCGTTTGCTTCTTTGTAGTGCTCACCCACCTTACCTGCACGTCATTAACGGAAGACCGCTACGGAGTGGTGCAGCGGGACATTCCGAAAATCTTAGAGGCCATGTTGTCATTCCTTTCCGAAATAGAGGTATACCAAAAAGAAGTAAACGCGATGTATACGCCGCCGCCGACGGATGTACGCCTTAGTGTCAAGGAATTGGATGAAAGTGAGTTTGTTCGCGAGCAGGTGGAGAGAGCCGGGGAGGTGTTGAGCGTGGTTGGAGATGGTAAGTCTATCTACCGGACGTCGTGGGATGCTATACTTGACGTACTTGTATTGCAGCGCTCAAGGATGGTGTCGCAAGAATTGTGCGTACGTTTGGAGACAAGCTGTTGGCGTTCAAGTTTCCGCCGAGGACGGCAAACAAGTTGCAAGGGTTTATGGACTATTGCTAGTAGATTCCCGCTGTTATCATTCACTCAGCGTTTACGCACGGTCGTTGGTGAATGCATATCGACGAGCCGGTGTTGGGCGTCATTGACGGAAGGAAGCAGAGGTGTACCACCATACTATTGATTCATAATAGATGCGGGCGTTATCGAACCACTCACAAAGTGTTCCTTCCGCTAGCCTGTAAATCAGAGCGTTGCCTGACTGATATTTCACTCACGATTATAGTCCTCATTGGGCCAAATATAAAAGCTGACCTTGTCTAGCTAGCCGTCCACTTCATTCTTCCCCTGCACCGCCAGAACAATGCGTACTGTGCCAAATCATCCGTTTAAAAATGAGCAATATTCGCTACCACGGAAATCTATTTGTCCCAATTTGACCTAAGCGCCCGAACTGGGTTCTTGTCACGGTGGCGTTGCTGAGTGGATGTTAAACACGGTGAACATGTTCAATAATTCTGCTGCTCAACGCGCCTTGTCCATACCGGAACTACTCCACAGAATCTTTGAATTCTTAACACCAGAAGAAAACGCATCAAATATCCTTGTCTGCCAAACATGGTCTAACGAAGCTTTGAATATTCGGTGGCATGATGTGGAACAACCCTCACGGTTGTTCAAACTATTGGCCCCTCTTCAACGCAATCCAAAGGGCTTACAGGTACGTGGACTTATTTCCTTGAGATTTTGCATAGCGTGATTTTTTTTAGTGCTTTACTCGTCGTATCCTGCCGGACGACTGGAAGCGGTTCGATAAGTACTCATGGAGAGTCCGCGACCTGTATCTTTCCTTCGATCAACCATTTCATCTATCAGTGTTCTCTGCTATCGGTTGCAGCCGACCACGGCTAGATATCTTGCCAAATTTGCACACCTTGTATTGTGACGCCAATCCCGACGTTTTCCTTCTTTTCTCCAGTGCTACAATACGACACTTTAGCCTGAACTGGGATGATTTCTACCTTGACGATACAGAAAATCTGAAGGGAATTATTCCCTTCATCCCCGCCAAAATGCCGCACCTGCAGACTCTATCCATCCTTTTATACTATGAGACCATTGATGAAATCGATTCTGAAGTGGCAACAACACTGGGCGGACTGGTTTCGTTAAAATCCTTAATCCTTCCCTATCAATGGCTCACGCCCATGGTCACACATGCAATCGCGTTACTTCCGGATCTTGAAGACCTGAATAGGACAGGTATAGACCCCGATGTTACGCCCGACCAAGAGGACATGATCTTGCAATTGTCGCCAACGCTAGAGCCGAACAGCTTCCCGTCCCTCAAGTACATGTCCATAATTATATCATTCCATCGAGCTGCCTTCTGCTTGTCGCAAGCATATACTCCCAGCAGTATCATCTCGCTTGACCTCCTTTCACCCGAGGTAGAATCACTCAAGAACTATCCTTACATCATTGATGTAGTCGCCTCTGCTTGCCCCAGGCTAGTGAAACTCTGTCTTCATCACATCTTTCCGTCCCACGCATCGAGGCCCCAAGGTCCGGTTACCTTTGCCACGTTGAAGCCCATCCTTTCTTGCTATAATTTAAAAACCCTTTGGCTTCAGCATGCCCTGCCTTTTGAGCTCGATATACATGACCTCATCACAATCGTCAGAGCACTGCCTTGCATAACAACCCTTTCCCTGAATCCTAGCCCTGTTTTTGATGACGATCCAGTACTCAATATCTCGGCCCTTGCTGAATTACTCCCCTTCTGTGATACTTTGGAGCTCCTTGGACTTTACATGAGGGCAGATGTGCCACCCCATGTACACAACGACATATCTTTTAAAAACCTGAAGACCCTCTCCGTGGGCAAATCCCCTCTCATAGCTCTGGTTCCCGTCTCCGATTTCTTGAGTCGCGTTCTCCCCGAGGATTGTGTTATATTCCACCATATACCCGACTTTACCACACTTCCTTTCGAACAAACCAGCTGGTCGAGAGTTCGAGCAATAATCCGCGAGGTGGTCAAATCGCGAAAGGAAGGAAGACAATCCTTGCGCACAAGCGAACTTTAACAGGTTTTTGTTGCACAAGATTTCATTCGATTCGCCCACTTTTCAGACGCATTGGTCGAAGTACTCTATGGTCAATACGTATCATACCATGCACGGAGGGTGGTGGGCGAGGATGGATGAACATTAGGATGACTCCACCCTCGCTATTAGCAGGCGTGTTGGCCTTCCAATACTTTCGGATATCTTATCTCCCTTCACTCACCAGTTTTACCTGATATTGAATCGACTGTTGATAACCCTCCTTTCTTCGATAGGACCTACCATTTACGGTGACGGAAAATTTCTGACATATTCATCGCTACTTTCTGATCATAGGAATAGAGCCCGTGATTGAGCAAAGTTTATCTTCTCAATATACCGAGTGATACACGATACGAGTATCAGGCTTGAACCCGTTTCAAAATTTCACAGCTCCTTAGGTATTGATACGCCAGGTTGTCCAATACACCACTTTGCTTACTTTTGGGATACTTAGAAAGGACATCATCCCAGTCCCTAAACCCGCTCCACCAACTTTCTTGTTACATACCGTACACTATTCTGTGTGAGTAGCTTATCAGAGAAAGGGCTTTGAACGGGCATGATACCTGGAGACCGGGGCAGGTGAAATGTACCCAGCCCAAACATTCGGCCTGCACTGAACCGTTGAACCGACCGATCAATGATTAGTAATCAAGTGAAGCGATCACTACTAACTAGTACGTACCAACATTTCCTCGTAATTGTGGGCTTTGAGGCTTGAGAAGCAACTTACCCTCATCAATCCTAAGTATGATTTTAATCTAGTGCACACATGTATGAAACCTTTATATCTCCCTGCGACTAATCACGCCTGACTATCTTTTCGCGTTATCTAGTGGTCCCTGAACGTTGAGCAAGTGGCATGAATGTGACTCATCTACGTTTCTCACAAAACCGAATACTGAATGATAGTGCTTTGCATTACTAGATACTGATTCGGCCATGTCCCCTCTTTTTGCAAGAGGCTTGGCAGTTTCCGCTTCGGAACCGTATATTTTCCATACCGAGGTCCGATCGACGGTCAATGACATTAAGATATTGACTACAAAGATCTCGCCTGTGCAATCTTCCCCATTTCCACCTCGGCTCTATTTTCATGAAACAGGACCGCGGTCTCCATAGACTCGCAATCGTTAACACACATGTAATACACTGGCATTCGGCTTCGGTGACTATCGATGAAAGGTGATTACGTCGCGGCCTCACCCTGTCCGGCTTATAACATAGCCGGTATCGCGCAACAATTTGAAGTTTTGCATAAAATGACACTGAGGGACAGTCAAGTGATACACCAGACTGCTCCTTTTATTCAGCGAAATGGCCACCTCACCGGCGGAGAGCTCAAGACGTTCTTCGCTCACTCTTATGGATCACCGATCAAATCTACCAAGCTCGTCCCTCGGAACAACACCATTAGATAGAGAGATCGCACAAGATGAGCTTGAGTTCGAAATATACGGAGGAAACGACATCCATGAACCACCCCCGAAGGGAGTTGACTCTGTCACTCCGACGCCAACGTTGTCGACACAGGATCCCAATCTCGTCTTTTGGGACGGCCCTGGTGACCCCGAAAACCCACAAAGTTGGTCAAAACGAAGGAAATGGGCAATGACCGTAGTCTGCGTGCTAATGACCGTTAACGTGTACGTAAATTGATCCACCCACGTTTTCCTTCAACGAGCCTATCAATGCTTGCAGTACATTCGCTTCTTCTGCACCAACCGCTGCCACTCGTGCGGTCATAGCTACCTTCAATATCTCGGCAGAAACATCATATCTAATGACAACTAATTTCCTTCTGGGCTACGTCTTCGGGCCATTATTCTGGGGACCAGGATCAGAGTTATGGGGCAGACGGCCAATATTTCTTATCGCGATGATTTCCTACACTATCCTGCATCTAGGACAAGCTCTTGCCAAAAATATTGAGACGCTCCTGGTAACGAGATTCCTTTCGGGATTTTTTGCGGTTGCCCCCATGACTAATTGTGGTGGTATGTACACGTCTGCGTTCTCCATTACCTCTTCAAGTAATCTATTATCATGATAGGTGTCATCGCAGATATATGGCCAGCGGAGACACGTGGACATGCAACAAGCCTTTTTACTGCTAGTGTCTTCATGGGTCCCGTCATGGGCCCCATAGTAGCCGGATAGTGAGTTCTGTAAATCCACACGTTTTAATGACGACTCACCGACATTGTCTTCTAGTATCGTCGAGAGCTCTTTGAGCTGGAAATGGATATTTTGGGTCATGATGATGTTTGCTGGGGCGTGTACACTACTTATGGTTATATTCCTGCCGGAAACATACGCTCCAGTCATCCTTCAAAAACGCGTAAGTGTTTCATCTATCCTTTTAGACGCACGGCCTTTACTCTTTCGCATAGGCTCGACGTCTGCGTAAGGCCGATCCTGAGAAGAACCGTGACCTCTACGCCGAGCATGAACGCAACGATTGGTCGTTGAAGGGAATCATTCACCGCACGCTCTACCGGCCGTTTCAGATGCTCGCCATGGAGCCTATTCTTGTCCTTGTAACATTCTATGTCTCCATCGTCTATGCTATCCTCTATGCACGTAAGTATCTCTTGCATGCTGTCCACCTCCAGACATCTAACTATATTCTGCTTAGTTTTTCAGGCGTTCCCGATCATCTTCATCAACAAGCGAGGTTTTACCATTGCGCAAGACGGCCTCATTTTCATCGGGGTTGGTCTCGGAACTACCATCGGCTCGCTTATAAATGTTTTCACGACGGCACATTATCCAGCTTTGATTGCTAAGTGGAAAGGATTCCCTCCACCGGAAGAGCGGCTCATCGGAGCCATGATCGGTGGGCCTTGTCTCGTCATTGGCATATTCTGGCTCGGCTGGACGGGGCAGTATCCGAGCATCCCGTGGTATGTGCCAGCAATCAGCACAGTATTCCTCGGTACAAGCATCAGCTTAATATTCATATCGTTTTTGGCGAGTGATATGTTCCTAGAAGGGTAAACGTTGCATTAATTCATCCAACTATAGAGCTACCTGGTGGATACCTACTTGTGAGGGCGACTCGTGTCTCCAAACCGTTCAATAACTAATATCGCTTCAGGATGTATAGCGCTTCCGCGTTCGCGGCTAACACCATGTGCCGCTCCGCTGCGGCCGCGGCCTTCCCTCTTTTCACCGTACAGATGTTTACGAAGGTGTGTGTCCGACGGTCACGCATCCTCCGACACATAGCTAATTGCGCTCCAGATGGGCGTCAACTGGGCATGCACTCTGCTTGGTATAATCGGACTGATTCTCGCTCCTTCGCCATTCCTGTTCAAGAGATATGGCCCGCGCATTCGCCAACGTAGTACATTCGCCCCCTGTATCGTGAGTCTTGCCGCTCAATCTATT
This sequence comes from Pleurotus tuber-regium, assembly GCA_014058305.1. Classification (NCBI taxonomy): domain Eukaryota; kingdom Fungi; phylum Basidiomycota; class Agaricomycetes; order Agaricales; family Pleurotaceae; genus Pleurotus; species Pleurotus tuber-regium. Next base: position 1,701,205 of record JACFYU010000023.1, read on the forward strand.
CATCAGCTATTGTTTACCGTTCTTTCGCCTAGGATCTTCGAATAGCGAAAGAGCTTGAGGCTTCAGAGAAGAACGAAAAGGTTTAGAGAATACGAACATCATGCGTTTACAGATTTAGACGATTTTTTCAACTCATAGCATCCCTCTAATGACTTGTATCCATATATACCATAAGACTGTACTCACACCACCGTCATCAATAGACTTCAATAGTATGTTTCTTGAACATTTCATCAAAATGCCTCTACACTATCGTTACTCGTTAGTGTGTGCATACTCTCGTAGCAAGCACGTAGTGTGTTGGTAAAGCGTGGCATTGGATCACCCTCTCCTTCGAGTACAATATTGTATAGCGTATTCACTTTGAACAAGAAGGCTTGCTCGCTGGGTGGAAATCATTCTGCATATTGAAGTTGGTGGGTATGAGCCATTATGAATATACACAGGTAAAAAAAAAGACTGTTAAAATATGAATAGCCTTGCGACGTCCCTTCCATTGCATTAAGCGAGAATCGAACTCGCGGCGGGTCGAACGATCAACATGGCAACGACCCAGGTTACCACTACCCCATTAATGCTTTAAATGCACAATCACTAGGTAGCTACATATACTTAAATGGGGTCCCAACGATCATGGCTGACAAGCGGAATGCAGCAGGTATAGTTAGATGAGGCATTGTTCAACACGATGGTCAAGTGCAAGATCATATATTTTAATGCATAATCTGCGGCATGGAATGAACATGTAATCGAGTAGCCATAAAGGTAGCCAAGTAGTGAACACCCTGACGGTTTCAAAGCTTGCCGAGCGAAGCAGCGGCAGCATTCTGACCAGCAGCCTTCGCCCGCTTGCGGAGCATTTGGGTAGACTTGTTTCCACGAATACCTCCACCCCATTGTCGGCGTTGTTCCTCATACTTATCAGAGCTACAGAAATCGCAACATTCAGTTTTTTCCAAGCGGGAGAGTTCGAGGGACGTACAAGTTAGCCTTGGCAGCGCTAACAAGGTTAGCAAGTTCACGCTGATCGTCGCTCTTCACGTCTTGGAGGGCGACAACAGCAGCAGTCTTCTTGTGAACGACTGTGCCAAGACGAGCCTTGCCCTTAACAATGACATAAGGCACACCCATCTTGCGGCAGAGTGCAGGGAGGAAGACGACGAGCTCGATCGGGTCAACGTCGTGAGCAATCACAACCAACGAAGCCTTCTTCGCCTCAACCAAAGCAACGATATGGTTCAATCCATATTTCACGAACAGAGGCTTCTTGTCATCCTTCTTGTCCTTGCCGTCTGCGGCATCAGCGGCAGCAGCCGTAAGACGAGCCTTCTTCTCCTGCTTCGACTCGGGACGGTATTTGTTAAGGAGCTTGAAGAGCTGGGTAGCGGTGTTTTTGTCGAGAGTGTGGGAGAATTGGGCAATGGCAGGAGGGACCTTCAAGCGCTGGTGGAGGATAACCTTTTGACGTTGGAGGCGGACGTATTCGGGCCATTTCACGAAGCGGGTGAGGTCAGTTTTGGGGCGGATGTCTTGCCCTGATTCATGTACTTATATTAGGATTCCAATTCAGCATAGTAGTGAGGCACGCACCGATACCAAAATTTTTGGGAGTGGACTCAAAGAGAGGGTTCTTCGCGACCTTCTTGGACTTGCTGGCACCGAAGGGTGCGGCGGCGGGCTTCTTACCGGATCCGGCCTTGGCTTTGGGAGGCTGGTCATTGAGACGAGGTTAGCTATGCATCATAAAAATGCAGAAGCGTTGCCCCGGAGCTCTAGCGCTTGTAAAACAAGCCCAGCGTGCATGTCATAGCCGTTCAGGCTCAATGCAGGACATCTTATGGTAATTGACCATGTAGATGACTCAAAAAACGCTGAGTGGTTCTGAAGGTCGAATAGTCAGTTTGGGCATGAGAACACATCCGACGGTAGAACTTGCCATCCATCCTTTTATCATCGCCATTCGGACGCAGAACCAGTGCTAGAGCTCCGTTGGGCCATGCCAAAGCGGTTGCTCACCATTTTTGTCGGTAGTCTTGAGGTCGGGCTTGACGATGAAGGGGAAGGTGGGTAGACGGTATGTCCTTAGGCGTTGAGATCCAATTCACACGACCGGCCCTGAACTCAGGGGTCGCTAAAACGTACCAGACTACTTACGAGGCTGGGACTCTCGGGTTGTGAGGGATACACTGAGAGACATGTATATGCACAAATAATTGAAGTAGGATTACAGGTATAAAAATTGAGCGACGTATTGAAGATACTAAGACTACAGAATACCACTTCCCGTGCCTCTTTCGAAAAATATAGCAGTATTATCCGTCAACCTATATTGAATGGCCGAACTTCGAGGGATCAGCTTAACTCCCTGTATCTGCGTAGCAGGCCCTGTATGTAATGCGACCTTGCGGATAGACCTTGTTAGGAACGATGAAATTGCAGGCCGAGAGAGGGCTTACCTCCCCACTGACAGCACCACTCCTTCCGCTGGATAGTGGGCGAACATCCATATGGTAAGTACATAATTGATAGAGATGCCGGAACAAGTCATCGGGTTCGGATGGTGTTACGATGTGGTGTCGGATGATCAGGTTGCATTTGAACTAAGTGCAGAAGAGCATGAGGGTATGCGATCAAAACGACATATGATCACTGGGTGAAGGGTAACTAACCTGAAGACAGAGTGCTCTGGTTGCGCGATAGAAACGGGCTATGTCTAACGACGAAAAGCCCATCCAATGCAAGGACGAAACGCCGTCAAGAATGACATCGAAATTTGATGACTCCTCTGCTCGGGAAAGGGCCGTTGAAATTGCATCATATATGGCTGATAATTTGGGCACGTCTTCTCCAATCGACGGCCCTATTAATGCAAGTATATCTATAAAAGTCATGGCACCGGACGACATTTTCTCAGATATGTTCAAGTTCTACAACCGAAAAAAAACAGTAATTGTCAGTCTTAGCTTGCATAGAAAGCCTTAATAGAAGACCACCATTCACAAACCGATTTCGCTGCGATTGCTTTCCATCTGGAGACATCTGGCAGAGTTGACACCACCAGACATCGGTATGCCTTATTTTCTTTCGCTTGGGAAGATACCAATGAATGTAGAAGAAAGTCGGCGGGTGAATCGAGCTCATCAGTAATCAGCAAGATGATATTCGCTGGAAGATTGAAAGGAGAGAGCATCATATAAAGAAAACCGAAAGAGAGAATGATGATGAGACCCTTTCAAGTTCTGGGCGCTTCACAAACTTGACTCTTTACAGGCACGAGCGAAGTAATTCTATCGTTCACAATCAACGTTGAGGACCTATCCTCCTATTTTTCTCCTCTAGGTTGGCTTATACGTTAGCTCAAATCTACTTTGAAGGAGCAGGAATCATGTTCTTTGATTTGAACGTCCCAATACCTATTGCGACGGCCTCCTCGTCTGGCGTACAGTCAAAGAAAGGAAAGGGGAAACAAACCAGCTCGCAGGCAGCGAGTATCAGCGCGTTTTCTCCTACTCAAATCGAAGCACTTGAGTCGCGTATCGATCTACTCGTACAATGTGAGTAGCTCCTGTTCTCCATGACATCCGTTAACTCTTGCATGTCCTTGTGAAAGTAGGATACACTATACTCGCGTTCAATCAAGTGGTACACAAAAAGGTCGATGCAAAGGTTCACATCAACGTCCTCGATGGCCTTCTACGAGAACTTAAACGACGGCCGGGAGTAATTTATCTCAAACGATTGACTATAATCCTGGATGAGGATAGTGAGAAGGGTTTTGGCCTTGTAAGTCGATTCGTTTCCATCTCTTCTGGACTAAATGTCAAGCACTCCGAAAGATCAACGCTAGCATCCCCCTATTCAACTCGTACGATCTAATATCCCTAGTACCAACCACCGCCAACACATTCTCACTCGCCTGCCTAACACATAGCCTCCCTTCGCCCCTAACTGCCCACATTATCTCCCTCCCTCTCACTTTACCTCGTCTGCCTTTTCGCATGAAACACACCCTAGTGCGCACGGCAATCAAAAATGGCGCAGTATTCGAAATCAGCTATGTCGGTGCTCTAGGCGGAGAGAACGATCCTTGTTTGGTTAACGCGGATGCTGCACTGAATGATATTACCGCCAAGCGCAATTGGTGGGCAGCATCAAGGGAGCTATGTCGCGTCGCCAAGGGCAAGGGTTTATTGGTGAGTGGTGGGGTGGTCGCCGAGGCTGATCTTAGAGCACCTAGAGATATCAGCAATATGTGAGCAATTTTTTCCTATCTTGGTTACTTTTTCGTAGCGCTTATGTCGACTAGTATTACCTTACTGGATTTACCGCAAAATATTGCTCACGATTCGATGTCAGCGGTGCCAAAGTCACTCGTCAAACGTGCTGGTAAGCAGATATCTAAACGTTTCATAGACTCAACTTAGTCGATACTGATCGATTGCTGTGCGACTAGAGACGCGAAAAACGTATCGCGCTGTCCTCTCTGAACCTCGGCTAGTCATACCAGAAGGGTACCGGGATAGCAATATCAACGAGACAACGCCTGATACCACCGTAGCTCCTGCAAGTGTAGATAAACCTTCCACGCAGAGTGGGGCGAACACAGCAGCGTCGGACGCATCGCAAACCCCGACCGATAAAATCACCAAGGATGGAGGTGAACAAAGAAGCTTCCAAAATGGGCAGAAGCGTTCTCGGGAAGAAGCAGTAAAATCCAACCCAGCCCCAGCAGGGGATGGCGAATCCAAGAAAAAGAAGCGCAAGAAGAATAAAGAGGGACGTGGATCAATAACCACATCGTAACATATGCATGGATGTATACTTACATGGCATAATCACTATTAGCGTCTGCAGATGGGATGGTTATATCGATTTGTCTTATTAACGTTTCTTCCATTGATCGCCATTGCAGGTGCTCTGAGTCCCCTAGATGGGTTTCGCTTGTGAACGATCGACGCCTTGAATGCCCCCATTTTTCAAACTAGCTTAGGAGCTGGCAGGTAGCTACGACTTTTTCGGTGCATTATGTCTTGGTCTTGGAACGTCTTCAACAAGTGTAGGCTGAATGAAGATGCTCTGATGAATGGCTTTCACGATAGTGTAATCAAAGCAACGGCCAACTTGAGCTCCGCTGCCTTCGTCCAGAAACGCTTCATGAACAATACAGAGCTCGAGGCAGCAACCATATTCTAGCTTTCGTCACCGCAAACCCTACAAGGCACCCAGGAAGCCTCAATTCTAAATGCAAATTCGCGAGATTGAACATCCAAGCCAATTCACTCTACATAGATACCCCATACAGCAGCTTCCTCCCTCCTCTTCCTCCGCCTCACCTCCCTCCTCCAATCCCTCCTCGCAACCCACAAACTCACCCCCACCCCAACCAAACACGCGAAAATCGTCATATACAACGAATCGACGTAACATGATCGTCCTTGAGTGCATTTGGGTATTGGATCGCTGAATTGGTCGATATTGGAGTTAAGGGACTTTGCGCGCTGGGTGTGATGTGCGTCTAGGTTACGGCCGAACATGATGGAGAATGCGTTTCCTAGGATTAAGGGTGAAAGGCCGATGTATCCTGATGCTTCAGAGAAATGGGCTACGAGTAAAACCGATGCATCAAACCAGTCAATCAATCATCGTAAACGTAAAGTCAAGGCAACCGAATTCTTTTGACTCACCCAAACCAAAATAATCGATAGCTAATATAGGTGATATCGCTGCAACGCTACCATATCCCAATCCGAGTAACCCCGTCGCAATCCACAATTTGCTCACAGAATCTATATTCGCAGCTGCCATTTGGGATAGGAGGATTAACACGGCTGCGAGGACGTAGCAGTACGATCGAGGGCGTTTTAATCGAGTGCTAATATAATCCGAGAGGAGACCTAGGATTTATTGCACTGGTTATTAGCACTGATGGAAAATGTTGCTTGGTTAGGATGGAGGTGGGAGAGACCTATCATTACACGCCCTGAACAATTCATTATACTGAGTATCGAGACTTGTGCGGCTTGCCATTGGGCAGCGTCTATTTTGCTAAATAGCGGTGCGCTCTCGTATGCGTATAACATTCGTGCTATAGATCCGACATTATTGATGTCTATGCTTCCTCGTCAGTCGCTTCCAATGAAACAATACGCTATCATGATATAATTACACATTAATCCTGTACCAGCCACTATATGCAAATCAATAAGTCAGCCGCCGCCAATCTTCAGTTCCGTAATGCAAAATCACAATCACTCACAGATGGAATTTAATATAAATAAACACCAGAAATTACTGTTCGTCCATAACGCCCACCCAGATATATCCCGTTCAATATCTTCAATCTTGAATGGTATATTATCTTCCGCCAGAATTGATCTTGCGATGCTAGGTGCTTGATGGGAGAGAAGCGGAGTCTGACAATCATCATCTTCGTCTGATAAACAGGCTTGCTCCGCTGGTTGGAGAGGGACTGTTCGTATAAGGGAGAGTCCGAGCAACATGGGTAGTGCTGTGCCGATGGAAAGGACAAGGAGAAACGATGATGTATCACCGGGAAATGCGACGTGAGCGATCGTCGAGAATATGAATGCAGAGATCCCGAATCCAGATAGCACCAATCCCGTAACAGTAGCCCTCTGAATCAATTAGAATTAGAATAACCGAGACTGACATAAAATTAGGGATTGCGTTACCATATGATCAGGAAAGCTTTTCGCAGTGGGGTTACCTGCACCACTCAGACCTGCGATTCCACCAGCACCCGTCATGTAGCTGAACACCATTAGAGCGAAGAATATGTGCGGGGATAGTGGTTTATCGGTTTCTGACGGTCCAGCGTTATAGAGAGTCCTAATGCCAAAATATCCTGTGAATAGTAAGATGAGGGCGCTAGCGAGTGGGATGCGGGGGCCACGGGAATCGACGATTCGACCCCAGATTGGGGAGCTTGAGTAGGCTCCGGCTATGTGGGATAGGGTGCGTTTGATGGTGATAAGTATGGATATGGAGAATGGGAGAGAAGCGTACCATTGCCTGCAAGCCCGATGATGTTTAGCCTGGTCTGCTCGATGTGTAGTCTTGAAGCGAGTTGAGGGCCATAAGCTGAGTCGAAGTCATGATAAGCCGGTTCATGACTAAGAAGGACTGACCTGAGAAGACCTTGAGATGGGTGAGTTGGAAGCATAGGACAGAAGGCGAGGAATTCAACGCTCACATAATTAGTGCCGGAACTTGCAGCAACTAAGATAGAGACGAAGAGAGTGGTCAGTCTTTTGGATATGTTATCCAGCGGTGGCGACTTCGCTGGGTAGGACTGTGAGGTGGTCATTGATAAGTAAGGGGCTACTGCGTAGCCTCTAGGATTTGACTCGGAGCGCTGACGGCCGGATTGTAGTATGTACCACCGGGGAAAGCATTTCTGCGATCAGTAATCATTGCAGGCGCCATACCTATTGAATGAGACGAAGCCTGACAGATGAAATATACAACATAGTGAGAAGTAGCTGTAGTTTGGACTTTCGCGGGGCTCGAAAGCTACTACTAGCTGGTACTAGCGGGAGGTTTTTCACGGTGGCGGTTGTTAATCTGGTTGATGTGTTCATTTCTTGACCACGTAAATTTGTTATGTAATTGTGGTTTTAAGTTTCACGGCCAGTTGATGCTGATGCAATCCATTTTTACGGCAGATACTTTGGAAAGTTGCTGCGCAGGTAAGGCGGAGGACGGTTGTATTTTACGCCTTTGCGAGGCAGGGAAAACCAATCTGGAGGGATGCCTGGTGAGTTATGTTTCTCTCCGATTGAATAGGATGTTAGTAATCATGTTCTCAGGCATTGCTATGTTTATCGGCGAACGTCACCTAGTGGTTCGTATGTCATAAATAGCTCTTGGTCCTCCCCTCCTAATCATGACTCTAGTTGAACGCTCTGACGCTCTCCTTAGTGATAGCGCCACCTCGGAGCACCATACTCAGAGTCTCACCAGATCCCATATCTGTCATTTCCATAAGTGCGAGAAGCACATCCTCCATGGAATACTGTAGCAAATCGAAGGCTCAACTGAAACCTTAACGGACATGACGTCGAAAGCTCGACCAACATGAAGACGTCAAAGTCCTACCGGTAGGGGTGAAATTTGTAAGTTGTACCTATTTTAGATGGAATCAAACATGATTTTGTGCTACGTACCCCTACATCATCTCGCTTTGAAGCAAGGTCTTGCTAATGTCCTCGACTCCTACCGGCCAACTTATCCTAGGTGATCACAGGACCACACCGTCAGTCGGTGCATCATGCGAAATATTTGTAGATAACCCATCTTATTCACTATGGGGTTATGTTGACGCAACCGTTACTTTCTTGGAGGATATGGAGCCCCACTATCGCCAGTATCTGGATTGTTGCAGCTGCTAAGTCGGTTATGACGCTATCGTACCATATTACAGGCGCCGAAGTCGTCCTAAAGCGAGTCTTATCCCATTACGTCCCGATTTAATCGGGTAGCTCATCTGGGCGTTCCCACTTGCGATTCCACTCAGTTTGGAGAAAGACTAGTTCAACGTTCTTAGTTGACGATGGTCTTTGGTTATCCAAAATATGATTGTCAATTAGGTGTTCTACTCGTCGTTCGCAATGACCAGCGGGAACGTGCCACATCAGCCTGCGTGGAGAAGACCGTCATCAGAATCCAATTTCTACTTCTAGTGACAGTCACCCACCTTTCCAAAAGGTCCAAAGTGCGTTTGGATATACCGAAAAGATCAAGAGCCTCTGATTTAAAGAACATCAAGAAGCTGGCTACATCCAAATGCGGGACCTCAAGACGCCTTCCGGGGATCTTTGTTCTGTCGGGGGAACTCTGACCCCATCAGGATCCCCTCTTGTCGCCTGATCCTACCTATTTAGCCATACTCCTATCCAGCTCTTTATAAAGAATACACCAGTTCTGCATGTCTCAATCGGTCGAGTGCCCGTATCCCGCTACTTCCATCAATATTGCATTTCTCAGGTCATGGTAGTTGATCAGCTTGACGTCGCCATCGTTGGCGCTGGCTTCGGCGGTCTTTATCACCTCCACAAGCTTCGAAAGCTTGGATATTCAGTCAAGCTATTTGAGGAAAGCGGTGGGATTGGAGGTACCTGGCAATTGAATCGCTATCCTGGCGTACGTGTCGACTCCGAGGTTCCTATATATCAATTCCCTATGGAGGAGTTGTGGAAGGATTGGTCATTTTCGGAAAGGTTACCAATTGGCGAGGAAATCATGAAGTATTTCCAGTATGTCGACGACAAACTCGACCTCAGCAAGGACATACACTTCCACACTCGTATCGCTGCCGCCGAATTTGACTTGAAAGAGGACCGTTGGATTGTTTCCACAAGACAAGGTGAACGTGTACGAACCCGGTTCCTCATCCTCTGCATTGGATATGGAAACGTCGCATATGTTCCCCAGTTCCCAGGCCTACATACTTTTAAAGGGACGTGCTTACACACTTCCAAGTGGCCGAAGGAGGGCGTTTCACTAGATGGCAAAAGGGTTGGAGTAATCGGTACTGGCGCGAGCGGTGTACAACTCATTCAGGCAATTGCACCGACAGTGGGCCACCTCACCGTCTTCCATCGCACACCGAACATGACATTACGAATGAATCAAGCGACGCTGAACGAGGACGCACGCAGTAAAGAACTTTATCCAATCATTTTCCGCCGTATAAAGCAGACGTTCACCGGTTTCCTTCTGGATTTCGTTAACAAGAGCTTTTTTGAAGCGACTCCGGAGGAACGGAGGTTGATGTACGAGGAGCTTTGGGCGAAGGGTGGATTCCACTTCTGGCTGTCGGGGTATGCGGAACCGTTTCGTGATCACGAGGCGAATGAGGAGGTTTACCAGTTTTGGCGCTCGAAGGTCATACCGCGCATTAATGATCCACAGATCCAGGGGATTTTGGCACCCGCTATCAAGCCTTACCCTTGGGGTACTAAGCGTCCCGCTCTAGAGGAAGTGGGTTCCAATATTCTCAATATGGCTTGGTAGCACACTGATTCACTTGGTAGACGTACTATGAGGTTTTCAATCAACCTAACGTCACTCTAGTCGACCTCTCCAAGAGTGAAATCGCGGAGATCACTCCTGAGGGTGTCCTCATGAGTGATAAAAAATTGCAAGAGCTTGATGTCCTAGTCCTGGCTACGGGCTTCGATAACCTTACTGGTTCTCTTACGGCCATTGATATTCGAGGAACTGATGGCGTCAGCCTCCGCGACAAGTGGTCAAACGGGGTTGCTACCTACCTCGGAATGGCGACGGCTCATTTTCCCAATATGTTCATTTGCTATGGCCCCCAGGCACCGACGGCATTCTGCAATAACCCTACTTGTGTTGTACGCACCTTCACAATTTCGAAGCGGTCCTTATATTTACATACCAAATAGGAAATTCAGGGTAACTGGATCATTGACTGCATCGAGAACATGAAGAAACAAGGTCTTACTCACGTAGAAGCGACGATGGAAGCTGAATCCAACTGGACACAGTTCGTGAAAGACACTTGGAAAGGAGGGTTATGGCAAGAGGCAAAATCCTGGTACATGGGCGCGAACATCCCAGGAAAGAGAATTGAACCTTTGGTATTTACTGGAGGTTTACCCCTATATCTGGAGCACTGTTACGGATGCTCAGACAACGGGTACAAGGGTTTTGAATTTTCTTAACAGGAAATTGAGGAACTCACAGACGGTTGCGTGTCTGCGTTCCTATACCTCCCAAATCACGACTGATTCATCGCGCCTCCAGCTATCATCGTCCACCTAACGGAAATAGGTTTAAAAAACTTTGTGTCTATCGTACATTTGCATGAGCAAGCTATATTGACCATATTTATGAAGATCCCTTCGCGCTTGGATTTTGAGGGAAATGACTGATTTGGATCGGGCTACCAACCAATTCAAACTGATGGGATAGCGCGCCCGGCGTATCCACAGTGAGTGTGTACGCCCCATTGTAGAGCCACAAATTGCCTTGATCGTCGGCCCGAGCCAGAGATCCTAGTGTCACCTTAAGTTCAGCCCTGCTAGCTGCTCTGGCATTGATTCCATGGACCCTCGTATAAGAGACAAGTCTCTTATTAGGCCTCGGCGCTGGGCCTGCGTTGCCACTCACAAACAGAAGGGCAATATAGTCGGACGTCACTCGTCCAGTATTGCGAACCAACACGTCGAAAGTGTCGAATGTGATTAGGTCAGGGGTCTTTGAAGCACGAATAGCAGCGACGAATTGAGATATCTGGTATCGCGTTTTTGGAGCCTTTTGCCACGATAGGGAGAATGTGGTGAAATGGAGCCCGTGTCCGAATTCGAAGACAGGAGTACCCTTATACCATTGATAGGTGCGGCCCGGTTTAGAAGAAGTCGGACGAAGGGTCATGTCTGTCATCGGGACCTGATCAACGTATGAAGATGGATATTGTGTAACAGGCAAGCGACCAGCAGGTGCAACTTTGCCGGTAAGGATATCGAATACGGCAGTTCCACCGCTCTGCCCAGGGTAGCCGCTCCAGACAATCGCATTAATCTAATAAATCGAAGATGAATCAGAAGTTACAACTACACAGCGGAAAAACAGACCTTTAGATTATTTTTCAATGAGCTATCATCGACTTGGCCGCCACCGAATTGAAGGACAACTACGGGCTTTCCGACTGCTTCCAGTTGAGATAGAAGGTCGAGCTGGTTTCCTGGCCAGGTAATAGCGGTTCGATCCCTTCCTTCCCTCTCAACCGAAACTTCATCGATTCCACCAGAAAATATGATCAAATCAGCTGCCCGTGCAGCGGCGATAGCCTCCGGGAAACCATCGGTAGTGTTTCCCGTCATGGAGGTACCGAAAGCGAAGGTGGCATTGAACCCGGCGTCAACAGCGCCTTGGAAAGGACTAATAAGGAAAGGTGCGACGCCATGATAGTTGCCTTGCATCTGCATTGTAGCATTTGCCCAAGGGCCAATTACGGCGACGCGCTTGAACTTTCGGCTGAGTGGAAGAATTCCATCGTTCTTCATTAGAACAATGCCTTCCACTGCAGCCTGATGGGCCAGAGCCTGAGCACTGGGTACGTTGACGTCCGACCAATCGAGTTGCCGGAAGGGCTGGGATTCGGGAGGATCGAAATAGCCGAGTCTAAGAAGAAATTGCGTCAAAATCAAGAACACATACCAAGAGATTTGGAATGTCTTACCGAACAAGGGAGGTGTACAACCTAACAAGCCCTCGCTCTAAATCGGCCCTCGTAATGAGCGTCTGGTTTAGTGCGTCTGGTAAATGCAAGGAATATGCGGTACCACAATCGACGTCAGTTCCGGCTTTCAGGGCGTCCGCCACAGCCTCGGGGTAATTGGACGTGAAGTTATGAGTGCTAAATATGTTATCGACTGCGTCACAATCTGATGTCACCCATCGATCTTCGTCGAAGCCGTAGAAGTCCCTCAAGATATCTTGCAAGAGATACGAGCTGGCGCAGGATGGGACCCCGTTGACTTCGTTATAGCTGCACATTACAGATGCGACCTTGGCATCTCTAACGCAGGTTTGGAATGGGGGTAAATAGAACTCGCTGAGATCTTGCGTGGTAACGACGGCGTCGAAGTGGAAGCGATCAATGCCTTCCCAGAGCTCGAGGTCGTACGCAGCAAAGTGTTTGCAATCAGCTGCGACCTTGAACATCTTGGGATCGATACCGCCTTGAAGCCCTTGAATTAGTTGAAAGACGTATTGGGAAATGTGGAAGGGGTCTTCTCCAGGTGTCTCCTGGCCACGGCCCCAGCGAGGGTCCTTGAACGGGTTGATATTCGGAGTGAAATAATCTAACCCTGCCCTACCAAAGTTATTGAAAGCGCGCGCCTCAGTACTTATTACGGTAGCAACGGATTTTATGAGTGGGTCGTCGAATGCAGCACTAAGGAGAATGGGTTGGGGGAATGATGTCGCTGAGCTAAAGTTCCCGGACGGAGCAAACGTCACTCCAGGACTAGAGGCCACACCGTGCTACAGCCAATAAATTCAATAGCATCATTACGAATAAGAGGGAAGTTATCCTACAAGGGCCTCGGACCACCAGTTATAACCAGGTAAACCAAGCCTGGGGACACCTGGGGAATCGTTGACTGTATTGTCGATGAGCTCTTCCACCGTGAACAAGCTTATGACAGCTTGAGCTCGCTCCCTTGGAGTCTTAGTGGTGTCGCAGACGGCGTTGTCCTTCAACGGTCCATTTACACAATCTGGGAATCCATAAGCAGACGCATATGCCGAAGATAGGATTGCTGTTAGGATAACTGGTAGTAGATGTCTAGGCATATTTAGTCGACGACGGCAACCAAGAATGCCTAGTGAGAAGCAACCTTCCTCGGTGAAAGGTCTTCTTATATCTTTTGTGCAGGAAAGCACACCTTAGCTCATAATCGTTCGCGAGGAGCATACGGAGTTCCTTTACGTCGGCGAAGACCAGCAAGCGTATGTCCTCTTGATCATGGGGGATATGTGCCATAATCTGGATATTGTCCGGCCCGTGGACAAGGTCTCTAACTCCCCATCGAATTCCTAATGAGGTAACGAGTTGAGAGAAGCGGTGTCCGATGACTACATACAGAAGTTCTCAGCATTACGAAGCAAGCTATGACGGGGGGGGCTTGGTGAAACTATGTGCGGTTTATGATTTACCCTGTCCTTATAGTCGTTTTCTAGGCTTTGACTCGTGGGGCATGGTCACGGTGAGATGGCTTCGGCGGTAGAATTGCCTATAAACATTGAGACAGCGAACGTATCGCTCCGTGTGACAAATCTTCATGGAGAGAAGGTGGCACCTATCACTCCGAGCGCGTGGATGATGGCTAATTATTCTTCAGAACGCTTACGTTATTATAACGCATCAGGACTCACAGTACGAATAATCAGCCTCTTGTCAACTGCGATCTTTACCTTGAGCTCGTAGATCACTACTCGGAGCGGCATTTTGCATTATTCATAGAAATAGCAAGTTGATTACCGTTGTGGCGTTGTTGTATAAGAGAGATAACGCGTATTGTACTGACCGTATGGACGGAATGCACTCGTGAGCTCAAATCCGTCCATCTATCAGCTCTAGAGTTTACCACTCCCAGAAGTACGTACAGGGCAATGCACCCTAAGGATACAAGCTGAAGCCACATAGATATATCGTTTCATTACGGGTTCAATCTGACGAATGGAGTAGAGACTTTCGATGAGTTCCGATCCACCACACTGGTCGGCAAAGTCTAGTTCAAGTCGCGGAAAGACTCCAATGGGGTAATCATCAAGGCGTCTCACTTTACGTTCTTCGCCATAAGTCGTGAGCTGGACGACGATAGTCGGAGGGTCAGATTTACGGGTGCCATCTATCGATACATTCCGGCTAAGGGGTGATCCGGGATATAAAAAAGAGTCCCTTGCCGCCTCCAGCGGATGCTGTATGACCTGCAGAACAGTGGGATGAGCTTGTCAAGACCGTATTATATCAGGACCAGTATCTTGCATCTAGATCAATAATTCATACAAGTCAACTTGAAAGTTGAAAGGTTGCGTATTCAATACTTTTCTAACGACCGCACAGCGAGACAAGTGCCGGATAGTTGGTGCTGGAAGGATGCGATCTTGGAGGGTTTTCGAAGTTCGAACTGAAGTGACTGTGGTACTGTTACTGTCAGGTTCGCGTACCTTTACATAAGCGTCAACTTTAATTTACAAGGTCATGTGACCGTGGCAACTCCGCTGACGCCTCTGTCAGTTCGCTTACACTGTACAGTGCGTACCTTGACTTGCCAAATCGTCGCGTAGTACCTTTCTGTGCAAGTCTCAGACAGTTCCTGGTTCATTCAATGCTCATGTCGGTTCTTTGGTTGAACCGTTCCCAAGAGTCGCATGCAGAACCTGCCCGAGATACGCCCTGGATGCAAGGTCAAGCTTAGTAGGGATCTACCTATAGGCCTACCCTACTCTCATTGAACCATGTCATCTGCAGTTGTCTCTTTCTTACTCAAGCAGGCTGGTAGCTTCCCATGGGATTATATAGACAAATCGGCGACCTACGCAAAGCTCAAGAGGGCTTGCTCCGGGATATGACTGCCATGCACTCCGAGCAACTCATCTGGAATTCAATCCAAAAGATTAGCTACTGGACCGAGCAGCTGCAATCCGCACTGGAAGAAGAGCGGAAAGCGAGGGAATCTTCAGGAGGCCATCCTCCACTTCCATAGTAAGATATGTTGTCTGCTCCATGGGTCATAGATGTCCTGAAACTCTTTTGTCAGTCTTACCAGCGATATGACTCTTCTTGTAGATGCTATCGGTAGCATGTCTGATGGTGTAGGTTTCCATATGAAGACCATCATCTCCGGCGTCACTGGGAAAGGAGCAGTAGCGACTAAACACGGTCTCATTGGGGCATGGAATCAGAATGCACACACTAACCTAGCCAACCTCGACAAGATGGACTATACCATCAAGGAGTATCTCTACGAGATTGACGCTAACCTTACGGCAATTGCAAAGATTCTGAGAGACGCGAACGAACTTCATTGTCTCGTTGCAACTAGTGAGCGAGCCCCCTTCTCAATTGTAGTAATCATTTTCATGCTTGGTCCTTCAAGGTGATGCAAAACGAAAACAGTGGTCCGAAGAGTGCGCGAATGCGATTCGCGAGATGCAAAGCCAGGCGTGGGGCCTTTTCCCAGTTGCTTTGAAAAGGTTGAAGCCTTCCTACACAGCTGCATTCGTTTCGGAGAAACATTGGTGGCGTTTCGAATTCAAAGGCAAAGGTGGACGTTTCTTGGCTGTTGAACCATCTACCCCTTGGCGGGGACGGCCTGTTGGGGAGTGGCGCATAAATCCAGCTCCGGCTGGTGAATGGCGGTTTGCTGGGCCGTTTGCAGAATTGGATAGCGAAGGAGTCGTGACTCAGTCGGACAAAAACACACATCGTCTTGTTCCTATTCGCTCACGCATCGGAGACTGTCGACTGGGATATCGCCGAGGGCCGACAGTAGACCATGATAATTCATCCGACTTTGATCGACTAGTCTTCAAAGTCGTTCCGTTACTGAATACGACGGAACCAGAGATTTCCTTTGCCTTAAAAAGGGATACCACGTCGGAGATGGTCCGCGAGAACGGCAAGTGGAAATACTTTGGTCATCTTATGGATCAGGTCTTCATTTTACAGGATGAAGGGGTTGGGCAGTTCGAATACATAGCTCCAGCTGATGAGCCAAGTCGCTGTATAATCTGCTAGATTTATTTGGTTTTTTATGTTGTGACATCGTAGCTGCGTACAAACCACTCAAGCCCGTCTAGCCGAATAATCAAGTGCGTTTTTCGAATCAATTCGTCCTTCAGGTAGAACGTAGCTGTATTGGTTTTCTCGAGCGCATCATTCTCATTTCTCATTTCTGGCCGGGGGAGGCTACCCCTCACGGGCCGCCGCCCAAATTGTCGTGCTCACCCTTCTGGGAAATATTCGCTGATAAAAGCAAGATATATTGCGAATTGCTCCGGGTCAATTGTATCCAATTCACTTGCGATTACACGGTTCGCAACAGCCGGAACCGTCGTATAAGTGACCGCCAGTGCCCGACTTGTTGCGACCCAACTACAGTGAGAACGTGCGTGTATGACAACATTGAGATTAGGCGAATCTTTTTGCAAGATACAAGCCAAAGCCAAAGTTCAAACGAATCTCAAATACATATTATGATCCGAAACGAATAATGGTTTAACATTAAGTTAATGCCTAGGAGAATCTAGGAAGAAAGCAAATAAACTTGGTCAGCGGAGTGTAGTGAAACCAATACCCGTAACCTAAGCAGCTGTATCACCTTATCAATCTCCTCACGTGCGACGGTGTCATCTTGCCACAACTCCCGACGCTCACCGGACGGAAAGAGTATTGATCGCAATCGCCACATTTAAACCGATAGGCTCACTCCACTAACTCTTCACAGAACCACCATCACCACTACCATGACCACTTCTCTCGATTATCTTAAGCAAACCGGTACTGTCGTCGTCTCCGACTCAGGGGACTTTGAGTGTGAGTTGCATCTATATCTCTATTGCGTAGTCGATCCCCGCTCATCGCCGCCATTCGAGAAGCCATCGATGTGTACAAACCACAGGTGAGGATAGCTTGGTTATCGGGAAACGATAGCATGGGTTGACTCTTCCGATAGGATGCAACAACGAACCCATCGTTGATCTTGGCGGCGGCTAACAAACCTGGCTATGCCCGATTGATCAATGCTGCGATTGAGCACGGCAAATCGAAAGGTGGATCGATTGAAGAACAGGCAAATGCTGCTATGGATAGGCTGGTATGTAGGTTACTCGCAAAGTCATTCGTTTCATTTCTAACGTGGGTTAACAATCTCAGCTTGTCGAATTCGGCAAGGAGATTTTGGCCATCATCCCTGGTCGTGTATCGACCGAGGTCGACGCTCGCCTGTCCTTTGACAAGGAGGGGACAAAAGCCAAGGTGCGTAATGAAACCTACCCCAATCTCCGTTGCACCCAATTCACCAATCATACAGGCGAAGGAATTGATCGCTCTGTATGAGTCGATCGGAATTAAGAAGGAGCGTGTGTTGATCAAGATCGCGTCAACGTGGGAGGGTATCCAGGCCGCGAAGGAGCTGGAGCAGGAGGATGGCATCCACTGCAATCTTACTCTCCTCTTTGGCTTTGCGCAAGCCGTTGCTTGCGCCGAGGCTGGTGTTACCCTCATCTCACCTTTCGTCGGCCGTGTAAGTATCACCTCACTGAAATCACACTGTATTCTAGAGAACAAGTGCTGATAGGAGCATTGCAGATTCTGGACTGGTACAAGAAGGCGACAGGAAAGACCTACGAGGGCGACGATGACCCTGGTGTGCAATCCGTCAAGCGCATCTTCAACTACTACAAGCAACACGGATACAAAACCATTGTCATGGGAGCCAGTTTCCGTAACGTGAGTATTCACTATCAACTATCAAGCTACCAGCACCGTCTTGAATTACATTGTTCTTGGTATTAATCGTTTGTATTTACAGACTGGAGAGATCAAAGCTCTTGCTGGTGTTGACTTCCTGACCATCGCTCCAGCTCTATTAGAGGAGCTCAAGAAATCTACCGAGCCTGTCCCCAAGAAGCTCGACGCTTCTGCTGGTCAGTACCTTCCTCAATTTGCTAGGTATTGATTCCGATTTAACCGGTTCTCACTCGATTCGATATCCAGCCGCCAAAGCCGAACCCATTCCTAAAGTCTCCTACATCAATAACGAACCCGAATTCCGATGGGCTCTCCTTCAAGACGCCATGGCATGGGACAAGCTGCACGAGGGAATCAAGAAATTCGCAGAAGACGGTCAGACGTTGAAGGATCTCTTGACGAAGAAGTTGAAGGAGTAAATAATTAATCAGACCGTATGGTACGTGTGTCGGATGAAGAAAGGAATTAAGTCATATGAATCAGTGTAATTGCAACAACTCAAATTGTATGTAATTTCTTTTCAAACCCTATAGACTGTAGAGTGTGGAAACCTTTTATGGACACGCGGAGCACTCAGGAGATGGCGTTGTTAAGGCGGTCAGGGGTTTCGGTGAGCGCTTCGAATTAAGCGCTTCGTGTACGGAAGTTTCCGCGAGCGCTTGCCACTGCTCTCTTGTCTGTCGAACTTCAACCGGCTACTAACTTGCAGAAACTTTCATTGTATCAGCCACGCCTTCGGGATGATAAGAGGGATGTTCGATCTCGCATAAAGGTATGTTTATGTCACGAGGCTAATAGTATCATGATTCATGGCGCGCTAGTGCTCAGACTAGCAAAATCTACTCATGAATTCTAACCTATAAATACTGAAGCTAGGGTAAACAGAAGAGCCTCATATCGAAAATTTCTCTGCCCTCGCTTCTGTGCTATGCTCAATTACATATGTAGTCATCGGATACGCTTCTCTTGATGCTTGACCGAATCGTTGATCTGATCAGTCGCTCCAGGATATCATCGTTCACGGTCCGGGGAATGCTGAGTGTTATGGCATTCGAAACCCTCATGATCAGGAGAACATACGTTCCCTGGTCTTCGACATCACCAAGGAGCTCCGTACGTTCTTCGAAATTTCTTATCTTTGAAGTCATTGATCCTGGAACCTCGTCTAGAAGGCATATAACAGCACATTTTATCGTCGTCGATAGTTAGTCCTCATTGGATACCTGGCTGCAGTCGTTGGTCCAACATGCACAGGTGTTTACTACCAATCATCCTCATAGTGGTCGTATCCTCTATCTATGTATCTGCTTACGGCTTCCCCGACTGCGTTAACGGACCACTGAAGAATAATGCTGTCTGCGACACCACCAAGGCTCCCAGGGAGCGAGCACAAGCCGTCGTCAGCTTGTTTACAGTCGAAGAACTCATAAACAACACAGACAATAAATCTCCAGGCGTGCCCAGATTGGGGCTACCCGCGTATATGTGGTGGTCCGAAGCTCTTGTACGTTGACTTCACATTTTCATGCTCCAACAATGCTGGTTAACTATCGAGATTCAGCATGGTGTAGCCTCAAGCCCGGGTGTAACATTTGCTCCTTCGGGAAACTTCAGCTCGGCTACATCCTTCCCCCAGCCTATTCTTTTGAGCGCCGCCTTCGACGATCCACTCGTTAAAGAAGTGGCAACCGTCATCAGTACTGAAGCTCGAGCTTTTAATAACTTCGGATTTGCGGGGCTAGACTACTTCACGCCGAATATCAACCCATTCAAGGACCCTCGCTGGGGTCGTGGACAGGAAACCCCTGGCGAGGATCCCTTCCATATTTCGCAATATGTCTTCAATCTTATCCAAGGACTTCAAGGAGGCCTTGATCCTAAAACGTTCAAAATCGCTGCCGATTGTAAACACTTCGCTGCATACGACCTCGAGCTCTGGGAAGGCATAGATCGGTTTCACTTTAATGCCATCGTCACCACCCAAGATCTCAGCGAGTTCTACCTTCCCCCATTCCAGACATGTGTGAGGGATGCAAAAGTTGCATCTGTGATGTGCAGCTATAATGAAATCAACGGTATCCCATCATGCGCGAATTCATATCTGCTACAAGACATTCTAAGGGACACCTGGGGATTTGATGAAGACCGATGGGTGACATCCGATTGCGATGCCGTCGATAACATATTTAGCACGCATAACTTCACGGCTACATTCCCCGAAGCTGTAGCCGCTGCGCTTAAGGCCGGGACTGACGTCGACTGTGCACGCCCACTTAGCGCATATACTTTGCATCTACCTGCGGCCTTCAATCAGTCATTAATTACAAGGGACGACCTGGAGCGGGCTGTGATTAGGTTGTATACTTCTCTCGTACGGTGAGGTGTTTTCACCCTTCTTAATGACTATGCCTCGCTAAGGCCTGTGCTTTCGATCCAGGTTGGGTTATTTCGATCCTCCAGAATCACAACCCTTTCGACAACTAGACTGGTCCGACGTCAATGTCCCCAGTGCTCAGGCTCTAGCCCACCAAGCCGCAGTGGAAGGCATCGTGTTGTTGAAGAACGATGGAATCCTACCGCTAAAGAGAAAGTTCAAGCGCGTTGCGATGATTGGCCCCTGGGCGAACGCTACGATGCAAATGCAAGGGAACTACTTTGGTGTCGCACCCTTCCTCATTAGCCCATTCCAAGGCGCCGTTGACGCTGGATTAAACGCCACCTTCGCTTTCGGTACCTCTGTCACGGGGAATAGCACCGATGGCTTCGAAGAAGCGATCTCTGCTGCACGGAGTGCTGATCTAGTTATTTTTGCTGGTGGACCCGATGAGGAATCGGTTGAGAGGGAAGGACTGGATCGTACTACGATTACTTGGCCTGGGAATCAGCTTGATCTCCTTGCTGAGCTAGAAGCGGTGGGGAAACCAATTGTCGTCCTCCAATTTGGTGGTGGCCAAGTCGACGACAGTTCATTGAAAAATAACCGCAAGGTCTGTTCATCCTCTTAGCCCATCGAGTAGTAAAATCGAACTTACACTTTATTCTTTAGGTTAATGCAATCGTATGGGCCGGTTACCCAGGCCAAAGCGGCGGGACTGCTGTATTCGATATCCTTACTGGTAAAGCCGCACCAGCTGGTCGCTTGCCTATTACACAATATCCTGCTGCATACGTCGATCAAATACCAATGACAGACATGACTCTCCGTCCGACAGGCTCTAGGCCTGGACGTACTTACCAATGGTACAAGGGTTCTCCTGTCTTCGAGTTCGGGCACGGGCTACATTTCACCACGTTCTCTTTTTCGTGGCAAAAGTCTCCGAAAACGCGATACCAAATATCTAATTTCGCTGCTGCTATTCGTGCTTCAAAGACACCTGAACTGATCACATTCGATACCTTCGACGTTTCGGTTCGCAATACTGGACGAGTGACGTCTGACTATGTTGCCCTTCTATTTGTCAGCGGCAACGCAGGCCCAGCACCTAGGCCTAATAAGAGACTTGTCTCTTATACGAGGGTCCATGGAATCGATGCCAGAGCAGCCGGTAGGGCTGAACTTAAGGTGACACTGGGATCTCTGGCTCGGGCCGATGATCAAGGCAATTTGTGGCTCTTCAATGGGGCGTACACACTTATTGTGGATACGCCGGGCGTATTATCGCATGAGTTTGAATTGGTTGGAAGCCCTATACAAATTAGCCGTTTCCCTCAGGATTCAAACGCGAAGTAATCTTCGAAGTTCGTAAACAGACGAAAAGTAGCTATGTAGACGATCATGGATATACATTAGAGTTGACTTATATTCTGGGTAGTCATTGGCCTTCAGGTGAGCTGCCATAAGCAAAACCGTATCAGCAGTGGTTGGGCGGGTACGATAATGAAGCAGACGTGCCTTCCCTGTTTATAGAACTCAAACCCTTTGTATCCATTCTCGGTGCATTCATGACAGTGCTTTGAATACAAAGGTAAACCACCCGTGAACGCCAATGGCTCAATCCGTTTCCCCGGAATATTCGCACCCATATACCATGATTTCGTCTCTCCCCACAGTCCTTCGTTACACGTATCTTTTACGAATTGCGTCCATCCAGCTTCCGCTTCCAAAGTCGCATCGATACGGCTATAACCGCTTTTCTTCATATTCTCAATGCAGTTGATGATCCAGTCGCCTTGGACCTCCTGTCAAATTTGTTAGCTCAGCTCCTGAGCTCACTGATCAGGGCTCAGGGGGTGAGATGACGTACGACACAGGTTGGGTTGTTACAGAATGCGGTTGGCGCTTGTGGACCATAACACATAAACATGTTTGGAAAATGGGCTGTCGTCATGCCCAAGTAGGTGGATAGCCCATTTGCCCATTTATCGTGGATGCTGACCCCGTCAGTTCCTCGGATATCGATCGCCGTTATTGCACCAGTGATATTATCAAAGCCCGTAGCTAAAACGAGGACGTCAAGTTCATGCAATTTCTTGTCGTCGGTCAAGACTCCGTTAGGAGTGATTTCTACAATTCCGTTCTCGGAAACATCAACAAGGGTGACATTGGGTTGATTGAAAACTTCATAGTACGTCTATGAACTGGATGAACAGATTGTCAAGCTGATCAAATATATAGAAACTTACTGCTTCCAGGGAAGGACGCTTGGTACCCCAAGCATACGGTTTGACAGAAGGTGCTAAGATATCCTGCACCCTGGGATCACGGATACGAGGTCGGACTTTCGAACGCCAGAACTCGTAAACTTCGTCGTTGGCCTCTTGGCTACGAAATGCTTCTACATACCCGGACAACCAAAAATGCAATCCGCCCTTCCCCCAAATTTCTTCGTACTTCAGTCTCCTTTCTTCTGGAGTTGCTTCAAAGAAGGGCCTGGCGGTGAAATCGTAGTGGAAACCCGCGAACGTCTGCTTGCTACGGCGAAACATAGTGCGGTAAAGTTCTTTACTCTGATCGTCCTCGTTCAGTTTTGCTTGGTTCAGTGGGAGCGTCATATTAGGAGTGCGATGGAAGACAGTGAGATGACCAACTGCTGGTGCAATTGCTTGAATAACCTGTACGCCACTCGAACCGTTACCGACTATTCCAAGTCTTTTACCATCTAGCACAACACCCTGCTTTGGCCATTTAGAAGTATGATGACATGACCCTTTGAACGTGTCGAGGCCTGGAAATCCGGGAATATGTGCGGTATACCCATAGCCGATGCATAGGATGAAGAAGCGGGCTCGTACACGTTCTCCTCGTTGCGTGGAGATAACCCAAACGTCCTTCTTCAGGTCAAAAACGGCGGATACGACGCGAGTGTTGAAGTATACGTCTTGGCTAACACCAAGTTTCCGGTCGACGTACTGAAAATACTTCAAGATTTCTTCACCATTAGGTAACCTTTCGGAGAAGGACCAATCTTTCCACAGCTCCTCTATGGCAAGTTGATATACAGGAACGTCAGAGTCGACGCGGACTCCAGGATAGCGATTCAGGTTCCAGTTGCCGCCCAACCCATCACTCGCCTCGAATATTTTGACAGAATATCCGAGTTTGCGGAGCTTATGAAGGTTGTAAATGCCACCGAAACCGGCACCAATGATGGCAACGTCAATCTGATCAGCTAGCATGGTTTGGGAGTGTGGGCTTGTCAGGAAGCGAGTGAGAGTGCTTTGTTGGTTGACGGAGCGTGGATTCATCGGCCTTTATAAGACAGGATTGGGTATCGAAACGATGTGATCAGATTTGGTTAGGACAATTTCAGTGCGAGATCTTAATGAAGGCGAAAACCAAGTTACAGCATTGAGGAACCCCAAGGTCTCCAACTGTTGGATCGAGAAGTCATGCATGCCATTAGGACGACTGCAATAAGGTTACATGACGTACATCCATAGCATTACTCGGAAGATCACACTGATAGAATCGCAGATACTCTTGATCGAACCGTGGTATAGCTAAAAGGTGGTAGATAAGCTCGTCCTCGCGCCGATATGGAGTCATCATGGGTACACGATCACTGACGAAGCACTCCTAGCCAATCTTCATAGGTGGTGAGTGAATATACTAGAATAGATTTGAGCTTGCAAACACCGTAGTACAATTAAAGCTTAACAGTAAGGATATTTATCACCAGACCTCCCCATTGGCAAGTACTTGCCCGAAATAGCACCTCTAATCAAGTATATCGTCACAGGCATGAGTCACTAGATACTTTACTTTATCGGATCGAGGAGCGATGCTGCATGGAAAAGCTTTCGGATGACTTTCCAAGCGTCCATTAGTGCCAATATAATGGGATACAACGATGATGCAGACCTTGTAATCCCCGTCTCAAAGTCAATGTCAGGGGTAATCTCTTCCCCGTTATCATCATTTGCTTTAGATATATGTAACGTGGAGAATATCGTAGCTACAGCGATCCAGATACTCGCGGTTGCGAGATGTCTTCCTGGGCATATTCTGTAGGGCGTTTATCAAACCGGTTAGCATTCTTAGTATCGTGTCTATTAATCAAGGGGACGCACCTCCTGCCGAAACCGAATGTGGCGTCTAAAGGAGGTTCTCCGTTACCACCGTCAGACTTGGGCAAGAAACGATCGGGATTGAATTTATTCGGTTCAGTGTATACATTTTCATCCAAAGCCATCCCCCTATTGCATAGATTAGAGAAATCAATAAGACACTTAATGCATCAACGAAGACGTACATTGCGTTAGCGAATATAACCGATCCTTTAGGGATGAACATTCCCCGATAAATATCATCTTCGGTAGAACGATGTGGAACACCTAGACAAGATGATAACTACAGCGGGTTCAGGATAGACGGATACCATACCTATAGGGACAGATGGGTGCCATCTAAAAAGGATGTAAACACCAGGTCATTACCGGATTGAGTGACAACTTAACCTCAAAATCTCTTGTGTCACAGCTCCAACATATGGAAGAGAATCATGATCTTCAAATGTTGGAAGCCGTTCGGGGCCAATCACCCTGTCAAGCTCTTCTTGACCTTTCTTCTGGACTTCAGGATAGTGGAGTAGTGCCAAGAAGAACGATGTGAGACTTGAC
The DNA here is from genome assembly GCA_014058305.1 of Pleurotus tuber-regium. Lineage (NCBI taxonomy): Eukaryota > Fungi > Basidiomycota > Agaricomycetes > Agaricales > Pleurotaceae > Pleurotus > Pleurotus tuber-regium. The sequence continues at coordinate 1,726,298 of JACFYU010000023.1, forward strand.
CATGTCTGGACAAGATGTTATCAACATTCCAACTATCGCAGGGGGGCAAAGCCAACCGTCTCTGCACCAGCGCCAAAGATGATACCAGTGGAACCTTTGATATCATCAATTTCTTCTTCTGTCAAGGTTTTGCCAGCTGCAGCTTCAAGCTGTGTAAGGAGAAATGAGGGTTGAGCTGAGCCTTCAGCCTGTCACGGATCACTGGTAAGATGATATAGCGGTGAAATCAGTTCAGCTCACTCACCATTTGCTTCTTCACATTTTCGTAAGGCATGTTATACAATTTTCTGATCGCCCATCTCCACTTCCGGGCGAAATTGGCATAGTAAGTGCCAGGGAACCATGAAGGAAAGTGCTGAACTGTTGATTAGTTAGTAAGAGGCTGGATTATCGACTGAGCACCGCTTACGAATGGGAAAGAAATCGACCATCGTTCCTCCAGGGGGACCACCATTATTCTGGGCATATCCACTATCATTTGCCGCCCGGACATATTCATCATCATCGGAGAGAATCTGATGGCCATATGCGATCCGCATAACGATAGCGGTAGTGAACCTAAGCACATCAGAGGCATGTTCTCGTTCGCATTGTAGATCCCATCCATACCTACTGAGTAGATGATCATAATCACCTTTATTCTCCATGAGACCTTTGACAAGGAGGTGAGCATTCTGAGTTTGTATTGGCCGGAAGCGTACACATGCTTGCTGTGTAAAATGAGAGTGCAGCAGCTTTCTGTGTTTTCTGAATCGATTCCCATAGGGCAGGAAAGCTATATTGGGATCCCAGCCCATCCTGTTGTAAGGGAACGAAACTCAGCAGCAAGCACCGATGATACAAGGTGTGTTAGAACCCACATTTCGTATACCACAAAATTTGGTCTGTCGCTATAAAGGGCGCTGCGTTTGTCAAGGAGATCACTTGCTGCTTGAACACTATTCAACACAATGATATCACGCCCCAAGACTTTGAGGTGTATGATGTCACCTAGCAGTAAGGCCATTATGAGAGCTTATTAAGGTCTACTGTATTCGACGTACCATATTTCTGCGACCATTCATGGAATACCAATTCTTGCTTTTCAGTTGGCATCACCCGAAGGTGGCCAATCAATGGGTCCGCCGGTGGGCCAGGCGGAAGAGGCGGTGTGCGCTTTGACTTGCCTCTGAAGTATAAAGAGAAGCAGAAAAGTGCCCCAAGAGCGACAGCCGTTACTCGGTACTCCATGAGGGTGATTGTGGCTGTCGAACCTATATATACTTATGCACCAAAGGACCCGAGTATAAGTGATGCAGCTCTTATTAGCTCTAGCAGTGAGTTGACAGATGTGATATAGGCCTTCTGACCATTGACGTAAGGGTCCTCGACCCACGCCGTATTCAACGTGTGGATGCTAACGTCACGATTTGTTCCCTTGAACTGTATTAGTCCCTTCTTTTGTGATGAATCACTGTCCGATCCACTTACTCTGCACGGCTGTACTTTAGATAGCTAGATATTGTACAATTAGCGAGAGTGTGAGTTCTCCCTTATGGAGGAGCGGTATATTGATGCTCACCTTAAAGGAGATGATGCAACTAACCGCGTCGGCAGCAGGAATCTTGCTTACCGTAACAGGAGACCTATTGAATTTGTGTTACTACTTTGCTAGTTTTTGAGGTTCGCTCGTGAGTATCATAGCAATGTAGGGTTCTACAAGGAACTACGGAGTCATTAAGGAAATTGGCTATTCCAGCCTAGCTTTTTGGGGTAGAATAGCACGGTCTTGGTTTGGTTTTCCCCTCGGTATGAATGAAAATACCACTTCATGCTACCGAGAGACAATACAGAAAAATCGAAGTTGGCCTCGAACTTTGTGAATGTGTCGTGTCTTGGATAGTAGAGCATGATAGCATATTTACAGTACGCTGTGCGGCGTATGTTGGTATTTGATGCTTGCGCGTTGGATTCAATTTGAAGATATCGGTGCAAACCTACGAAGGGGACCTGAAGAAAGCCAGAGTTGAAAGGCGCTTGATGAATAAGCGCTTATTTGGCCTTATTATGATGAGCAGGGACTATGGGCTGCCCCCTACGCCTTACTTCTTGCTTGCCTTGCCCACATAATTGCCACCGAACCTCTATTTTGGAGACGTACCCCTCACATTTCCCCGGCTACAAAAAGCTGATGGCGTATCTCCTTTATGTCGATAGCAAATAGGTGGTGTTCAACGTCTGCGTTGTCACCGCTCGTTGTGATGGAGTACGGTCATGGTTTAGCACAGAGATAGGTCTGCTGCTTGCTTCCTTTCATTCTTCAGAACTATGCACGATAAATACCAAAGGTTTTGCTAAATTCGACGCCCAAGAGAGCCACTGAAACAGAATGTACGGATTCCGGAAGCCGGCCATGGTATACCCAGGAGGGACTCGTAGATCTTCAGTATGCGGGGATCCATACTATCGAAATATTGCTGCGCTATGATTCTGGTTCTAGTCATTGGCAACAGGTCCTGGTTTGTGGTTTATCGTAACCTAATCACGTGCTTTATGACTATAGTGGTTAACTCGTCTCTAATTTGAACTCGAAGCCCCTTGGTACTATCGAGGCGAATTAGGATTTGATCGCCTTCTGTAGTCACAGTATTTGGACGTGCCCGATTCTGCCACTAGAATCATGCTCAAGAAAGTACAAGACTCGGCATGTACCACAGGAAAGGTTTATCCACTCCCTTCCCACATGATCATGGGTGTGGGTATAATGATGCAGAGAAGCTCGAATTATCAAGCCAGCCTCAAGCTCAAGCATTACTCGTCGACCCTTGACTGAAAGGATTCCACATCCCATCCTCTCGAAATGCTAAAGGACGTAGCAAATCTCCCTGATAAACTCGATGTTCTGATTGTCGGCGCTGGATTCAGCGGCATATTCCAACTTCATCACTTCCGCAAGCTCGGCCTCGCAGTCAAGATAGTCGAAGCTGGGAGTGATATAGGTGGTACCTGGTATTGGAATTGTTACCCCGGCGCTCGGGTCGATTCAGAGGCTACTATGTATCAGCTATCGATAGAAGAAATTTGGAAGGATTGGAGTTTCTCGGTCAAGTTCCCTGACTGGAAGGAACTCCGGCAATACTTCCAACATGCGGACCGCAAGCTTGGACTCCGCCGAGATGTTTACTTCGATACTCGCGTCGTGGCCGCAGAGTTTGACGAGTCTGCGCACAGATGGGTGGTGACCACACACAAAGGTGAAAAGATTCGTCCTCGGTTCTTGAGCATGTGCACTGGCTTCGCATCGAAGCCCTACATACCAGATATCAAAGGACTTCATTCCTTCAAAGGAATATGCCATCACACTGCTCTCTGGCCGCAAGACGGGCTTGAGCTGAAGGATAAACGAGTGGGCATTATTGGCACCGGCGCTAGCGGTGTGCAAGTCACCGAGGAGGCAGCCAAAGTAGCTCAGCATCTGACCGTCTTCCAACGCACCCCAAACTTTGCCTTGCCGATGAACCAGACGGCATTTGATGAAGAGATGCAGAGGAAGTTGAAAGAGAGGCAATCGGAGGCTTTTAGGATACGCAGGGCTAATACTTCCGGACACGATATTCCATTTGCTGGGCCGAAGATGTCCGCAGTCAGTCTTGAAGAGCGCCGTCAGATTTACGAACGGCTCTGGCAAAAGGGAGGTTTTAATCCAACCAAAGGAGGGTTTCAAGATGTATTTTTTGACGATGAATCCAATGACTGGGCCTATGGATTTTGGCGAGATAAAGTCAGACAACGACTTCGTAGCCCATGGCTGCAGGAGAAGCTCGCACCTTCAATCAAACCTCACCCTTTCGCCGTGAAACGGCCGTCATTGGAACGGGTAAGATGACAATCTTCGAATCCCACTTGCCAAATCCAATGACCGTTTGCAGACATATTATGATGCTTTCAACCAGCCAAACGTAAACCTCATCGACGTTAATGAGAATCCTATCGTCGAGGTCACACCTAAGGGGGTTAGGACGGGAGATGGCAAAGAACACGAGTTCGATGTACTCGTCCTCGCAACCGGTTTCGATGCCCTCACGGGGAGCCTTACTCAGATAGATTTTAAAGGCGTTGGCGGCATTAGCATACGAGACAAGTGGTCCACGGGCGTCCGGACGCATCTAGGGTTGACAACAGCCGGTTTCCCGAATATGTTCTTCGTCTATGCCGCTCATGGTGTTACTGCATTGTGCAATGGACCGACGTGCCTGGTGGGTAAAGATTACCTTCTTCAACATCAGGCATACCATATCAAACACTTTGTCCAGGAGACGCAGAGTGAATGGATTGTCCAATGCTTGAAATATATGAAAGAGAACGCTCTCACTAGGATCGAGGCCACCAAGGAAGCGGAGACAGCGTGGACTCGGCGCAACGATGAGCTCTGTCAAAAGGGCTTATGGATTCGTGCTAAGTCATGGTACACAGGGGCCAATATTCCTGGGAAACGGGTTGAATGTTTGAATTTTTCGGGAGGCCTGCCGTTGTACACTCAGCTCTGCGAAGAGTGTGCCCAGAAAGGGTACGAAGGCTTCACATCCAGCTGCGTACGAGAGTCCGATTACACCGATTACTCCAAGTATCCAGACGCCGCTGGAGCAAAGCGGGACTCCAAGCTCCCCGCCGGTCAGCCGGGTCCGTCTGTAATAGATCATTGATGTTGCTTGGAAATACAGAAATAGATACAGCTTCCGAAAGGGATAGGTCCGCTAGGAAAGCGCTGCCGAAGACTGCAGAACTCTCGCTGACTCCAACTACTTTCAAGTCTATGCCCAAGGATCTAATAAAAGGTTATAATTAAAAGTAAAAGTATGATGTCTAACAGGTTTCGAAAACGAGCAAACCACAACACGAGCTTTATCCTGAAATAGGAAGATCCCTTGTCAAGCAAGGAGATTCAATTTATAATCTTTCGTAAAGCACTTCTCATAATAGGTGGGAGCGGGCGACTTACCTAGATGAAACAAGCACAGCCGGCTACTACACACCACTCTGGACGTCACATTCTCAACTTGGTGCTGCTCCGGACATCGGTGCATGCAACATATGCGGAATACTTCACACTCAGATTCATGAATATAATGAACGTCTGGAAGAACTGAAAGGGCAGACAACTTCGTTACTGAACACTTTACGGCGCGCAGGCAAACATGCTAGGGAATTCGGACAAGCTAGATGTTCTAATTGTTGGCGCGGGATTCAGCGGACTATATCAACTTCACCACCTACGAAAACTTGGATTTAGTGTGAAGATCATTGAGGCAGGGAGCGACATTGGAGGGACATGGTATTGGAACTGTTATCCGGGCGCTCGAGTCGACTCCGATGTCACTATATACCAATTGTCATTGGATGAGGTTTGGAAGGATTGGAGCTACTCAGTCAAATACCCGGACTGGAAAGAACTCCGCAAGTACTTCGCCCACATAGACCGTAAACTCGACCTTCGTCGGGACATATTCTTTGACACCCGTGTCATCGCTGCAGAGTTCGACGAGTCCATCGACCAGTGGAAAGTCAAGACGCAGAAGGGGGATGTGTTTCAAGCTCGTTTCCTGAGTATGTGTACCGGGTTTGCCTCGAAACCGTATATCCCGAGATTCAAAGGCCTCGACACCTTTGGAGGCATTTGCCACCACACTGCCCTCTGGCCGCAGGAAGGCTTAGACCTTAACAACAAGCGAATTGGAATAATCGGGACAGGAGCGAGTGGGATCCAGGTGGTTCAGGAAGCGGCGATTGAGGCTAGGCAGGTCACAGTATTCCAACGCAGTCCGTCCATTGCTATGCCAATGGTTCAAGGGGACATAGATGAGGATACGGTAAGGGTGATGAAAGAAAAGCAACCGGCGGCGTTTAAAGACCGTAGAGAATCCTTCGCGGGGCAAAATATCTCCTTTGATGGCCGAAGGATATGGGACGTCACACCCGAAGAACGAAAGCAGACCTATGACGCCCTCTTCGCGAAAGGGGGTTTCTATCCTCTGGTTGGAGGATTTCAAGACGTCTACGCTGATGAGGCAGCCAATGACATTCTTTATGCAATTTGGAGGGACAAGGTGAGAGAGCGAGTCCACGATCCCTGGTTGCGGGAGAAGCTCGCGCCTAGCGTAAAGCCTTATCCAGTTGGCACAAAACGGTCTCCTCTAGAACAGGTCTGTCTATGCATCGAGTGTGGCTGACATACGCATATGCTAAAAAGGTACCCTCCAGACGTACTATGATGTTTTCAACCAGCCCAACGTCAGCCTCATCGATGTCAACGAGAATGCCATCGTCGAAATTACGCCCAATGGCATCAGGACCGCAGATGGTACGGAACACGAATTCGATATGATAATTATGGCAACCGGTTTCGACTCTGTCACTGGGAGCATGACGCAGATCGATATAAAGGGCACCGATGGTGTGACGATACGAGATAAATGGACGTCAGGAGCCAGTACGTATCTTGGGCTGACGACGGCGAATTTCCCCAATATGTTCTTCGTATACGCTACACACGGTCCAACAGCGCTGAGTAATGGTCCAACGGCTTTGGTAAGTTATCGGCACAGGTTCGTTACATGCATCGCTAACATTGATCCCCTGTGAAAGGAGATTCAAAGCGAATGGGTAGTCAGGTGCATCCAACGTATGAAAGATCGTAATCTTACTAGGATCGAACCCACAAAAGAAGCGGAAGCAAGTTGGAATCAACGTATAGCAGAGATCGGCAACATTGGACTTTGGTTCAAAGCCAAGTCATGGTATATTGGGGCTAACATCCCGGGTAAAGTAGTAGAACACCTGAACTTCGCTGGGGGTGTTATGGCTTATGATCAAATCTGCCGAGAATGCGAGGAGAAGGGGTATCAGGGGTTCGTCTTCAGAGAGAACGAGAGCGGGCGGGCGGGTGGTTCCGAAGTCAGAGACGCCTAGTTATTAGAAAGAATCATATTTTCCGGGGATGAAATCTAGCAATTTAGCAAGCGGCCCGTATATGGCATTTGCATAGGATAGCAAACCTATCAAAAATACGAATGTATGATTTCCATCTTTCCAGTCTCCAGAGAAGTACGTGCAGCCGGAAGACCTACTTATGCTTTGCAACGGATGCACAGCGCGCGCACTGGCGAAAATATGCCTGCCAGTGGAAACAATGCTGTGATCTACCGGCTGCAACGCAGGGAAGTTAGCCGACAGATCGTGCCGTTTCCCACAGTCAGTCAGTTTTCTCCCACGATCAATCCTGCTCTGTGTCATGATCCTTTGAATCTTATCTTCGTTGGAACACGCCTTCTAATTCGCATTTCGCGGCTCGGTTTCCGCTGCAAGTTGGATTCGGAGCCTTGTGTATCATACACAGTTTGAAACGCGGTGCATCGTGTACTCATTTCAGCCCAGGATCAACATGAGACCGCTAAGTCTGCACGTCTCAGCGTTGAACGATGCAGAGTACGACTTGTATACCACATCCCTCATCGACCTCGCGGCAAGTGGTGACGGCAATGAGGCGCAGAAACTGGGTAGGAACGATGAATACTTTGATCAACTCACCGTTGGCGTTCGTGAAGCAAGGGCCTGGTTAAAAGGTCGCTTCTCTCACATCCCAGGTTCCCAAATCGACGAGGCAAGTTCCTCACACGTTACAATCTCATTTGCTAACACTCCGACCTTCCAGATCCTCAAGTTCTTCAGCCCAAACATGAGTCCGAGCGATACCCTATCAGGGGGACAATTTTTCGCTGCTCTCCGTCTGACGCTCCACGTCGAGAGCGGGAAACAAGTTGATCGAGGTCTAGCATTTGCTCAAGGTACGTATGGGCTCTCGGTCAGCAAGTCCTTAGCCTACACTGAGCACTGAGGCGCGACACCTAGCGTTCCCTCGACCAGCACCGCCTCAAGCGCCTCCGGCGTCTCCTCCAAAAAGGCAGCTCCCAATCCCGCCTAGCTCAGCGCCGATGATGTCTACAAATAGCACAAATAATAATCCGTTTAGCCACCCGCCTATGCTCCCGACATCGCACTCAAACCCATTCAACCCGTTCACGTCTCACAGTCAGAGTCACCCATCCCATCGTCCTGACGCGCCTCCTCCACAGAAAATCCCACCGCTACCTCCACGTAAACCATCTCTTCACCAACCACCTCCAAGACACGCCTCCCAGCTTCCTGCAGTTAAACCCGTGCACGTGACGAGCCCATTGATGCGACAATCGCTACAAGCGAGTAAGGTAGGGCAAAGTATGAAAAAGGCAGAAGAACAGCTAGAGAAGGAACGGATCCTGCAGGTTCTCAAGAGTAGCAACACTCGTAACCGGAGTATCAGTCCAAGTAAATTACCTCCTCGACCTCCTCCCCGGCCAGGTTCGTCTTCAGGCTCTGGATCAGAACCAGCCATGCCGTCTTCCAGCGTCCCTCCACTCCCACAACGGCGTACGGCTTCTCCGTCTATGTCTACTATCTCTTTAGATCAAGTAGCCCTCGCACGGCCAAATATCAACACAGATGTAGGACAGAGCTACGGGAGCAGCCCGTTCAAGACACCAGATCAAGCATTCAGAGAGCCGCCAAATTTCAGTCTCGCTCGATCACCGTCTACATCGCCTACGCGAAGCACGACGTCGACATCAAACAAAGACCTCCCACCACCGAAACATCCTCGACGAAAGCCACCTCCACCCATCGACAGTGCCTACGTCTCATCTACATCAACGTCTTCCGCTCTATCTTCAGCCGACTCAACAACCCTATCCACACCTTTCCGTGATCGTGATCGTGCAGAGTCACCTTTGCCACCAGTGCCAACAGATGATTCACCTACGGCGCGTGTCTTCCGCAGTAAATCTGTGCATTATCCGTCACCTCCACCACCACCTGTCCCTCCGCCACTTGGTAAACGTCGTCCGGAAAGCGTACAGATCCTAGGTGGACTAAAGGATTATGAAAACTCGTCGCGAAGTCCGAGTTCACCGTTTGGTAATAGAGGACCACGTAGTGAAGGTGGGACTAGCAATGGTAGTAATGGCAGTGGTACTGGACTGTCGAGGCACGTATCGATGTCGGCGACAACTCCTTCACCAAAAGGGTCGTACTATCGTCGAAACGGGACGGAGAATAACACGCCTCACCATCCATTCGACCGCGATACCACTCCACTAGGAAACTTTCAACGCACATTAGCTACATTCCAGCCCAAATTGGATGCCTTGCAACCCAAACTAGAGAAAGTCCGATATAAAGCCGAAGCTGGGCTTTCGAAGAGAGGGTTCGTCAGAGGGGATGGATATCGGAGGAGGGAAGGGGAGGACGAGGAAGGGTTGATGGATGGTAGTGGCGGGGGTGGCAGGTATGATTATGATGGATGGGATAGGGTTGGTGGTATGGATGGTGGTGGGCCGGATGTGGATAGTGGGGACGAGAGTGGTGCGGCGATAGATGATAGGGAGAGGGAGAGAGGGAGAAAGTTGAACGGGCCTCGGAACCCCCTTGGTGGAAGAGAAGTGAGCATAGAGAAGGATAACTTGAAGCTACCACCAGGGGAGGGTTGGAAACCGCTATGACATGAGGATAAGATAGGAAGAGGGAGTGGGACTCGGCGAGTCGGTAGATGGATGGATTGAAATTTACTATATGGCTTCTTACTTTGAGTGGATTTGTATACCTCCTGCACGTTACGACAAAAAATCAGTACTAAATACAGATGCTTTATAGTTGTAGTATATGCCGTCTCTAGATGTATAAAGTACGTCCGATAGTGAAAGTCTTTCAGTGGATGAAACGCCTATGTCGAAGTCGTGAATAAAGATCAAGAGGACCAATCGACAACTATAAGGATAGCACTGTACAGTTGTAAGATGTCCAGGCTCGTTTTCAAAAAAACTATAATCATAGATGTTATCTGTATTCTCGTAGAGGTTAAAGAGAGTATTCCCTCAATGTTTTGAACCACGATATGTGTGCAAGGTGATATGTCCCTTGACTCAAGATTGCTGATGTCTAAGAGCGTGACGTTTCTAGGGCTTCTATCCGATATCGTTTAGGTAAGGAATGTCTGTGACTGGCTTGATGAAACTCGGCAAGGTCAGAAAGAAGATCTCGAGTATTGCAAATACCTTGGATTGTAGGTAACATGATCTACTCTCTCTCCCACGGAACGAATCACCTTAGTCGAATGAACACATGAACAATATAAATTCGTTATTGTCCCTCAATCGACCCTCACGTACACGGCCCTCTCGCCCCTTGACATGAATAAAGCCAAGATAACCGACCTAACCAACAAGACGCTCGACGCTCTCGTCGTTGGTGCAGGATTTAGCGGGCTATACCAGATTTACCGCCTTCGTAAACTCGGACTGGATGTCAAGGGGGTAGAGGCTGGAAGTGACATTGGAGGAACGTGGTATTGGAATTGCTATCCTGGTGTCCGGGTCGATTCCGAAGCTCCCATGTACCAATACTCAGTTGAAGAGCTCTGGAAAGATTGGCAGTTTTCTGAGCGTTTCCCTGATGGTCAAGAGATTCGACGCTATTTCCACTACGTCAATCAAAAATTTGATGTTAGTCGAGATATCTGTTTCGACACCCGAGTGGTAGGCGCGCAATTCAATGGCGCCGACAACTTCTGGGAGGTGACGACGGATAAGGGCGCTCACATACATGCACGTTTCTTGATCATGTGCATTGGCTTCGCCTCGGAACCATATATACCCGCTTTCAAGGGATTGGATACCTTCCGGGGTGCGTGTCACCATACAGCTCGATGGCCACAAGAAGGAGTTGCGATGAATGAGAAGCGTGTTGGGGTCATCGGGACGGGTGCGAGTGGCATTCAAATTGTGGAAGAAGCCGGAAAGGTGGCCAAATCGCTCGTCGTCTTTCAACGTACGCCAAACTTGACGGTACCGATGTGTCAGTCTCCCAGGGCTGAGGTTTCTAGGGACATATACCCTGACATCTTTGAAAGGAGAACAAGATCCTTTGGCGGCCACCATGTTGATTTTGTGGATAGGTTGACCTTCGATGACTCATCGGAGGAACGGCGTGCTTTCTATGAAAAGCTGTGGAAAGCGGGAGGGCTGCAATTCTGGTTAGCAACATATAAAGACCTTCTAGTCGATGATGTGGCGAATGATGAAGCCTACGCATTCTGGCGAGACCAAGTCCGAGCTAGGATTCATGACGATATCCTGAAGGACAAGCTTGCCCCGCTCGCTAAGATGCATCCGTGGGGGACCAAACGACCAGCACTAGAACAAGTATGTTGTCGCCCTTTCTTGCCCCCTCCGGAACTGATTTAAGATCTCGACAGCGATATTATGAAACGTTTAATCAGCCCAACGTCACTTTAGTCGACGTCAATGAAAACGCCATCACTGAGATCACGCCCAAGGGTGTGAGGACCAGCGACGGAAGGGAGCACGAGCTTGATATCCTTGTCCTGGCAACGGGGTTTGACTCGCTCACTGGAGGTTTCGTTCGGGCTAACTTAAAAGGCATAGATGGAGTATTACTCAAAGACAGATGGGCAGATGGAGTGAAGACTTACCTTGGCCTCACAATCGCCAATTTCCCGAATATGTTCTATATCTATGGACCTCAAGCTCCAACAGCTTTCTGCAACGGGCCAACTTGCATCGTAGGTATTGTATCTTCTCTCAAAGTAGCATAGCCCTAACAAGACAAAGGAAATGCAAGTGGATTGGATAACCAACTGCATCGATTATGTGACGAAGCAAGGTTTCGCCCGCATTGAAGCGCAGAAAGATGCTGAGGCTGGCTGGGTAACACGCATTCGAGAACTCGGCTCTCAGGGACTCTGGAATCACGCCAAATCATGGTACATTGGTGCCAATGTACCAGGAAAGTTGGTGGAGCCCTTGAACTTTGTTGGCGGCTACGTGTCGTACCTGGAGTTGTGCAGAGAATGTGCAGACAGGGGATATATTGGGTTCGACTTATCATTCAAAGGCAAGCCACTGGATGCAAAGGCTTAATGATATGGACCACAAATTTTGCTTTGGCACTCTGTGATGATGACGGTGAACGTGGATCTACCCAAATGACTTGTTAGATTACGGGCACCTATTTCCATAGATAGTGGAATATTTTGGACAGTAAGGACCGTACGAGGTATTCGGGGAACCCTTCCAACTGATATTCCCAAAGGGTTTTCAATCCCCCAATCGAGGCCTGAGGAATTGCATGTTAAACCTAAACATTATTCGTGGCAAAATTGAGACAACTCTGGCTTGGTCGGATCGACGCTCACCGGTACCCCTCGTCGCAGGAAACTCAATCCCCACTATCCCAGTCTAGTGAGCGCGTTCTAACAGCAATGTCAAATATGCCAATGATGCGCACGTAGCCAGGGTACATGCCACGCACAGACGTATCGACGCCTTCAACCTGAGTGGATTCGGAAGTAATAGTCACAAATCATGTGATCGTGTTACGCCTAATAGCCAGTGCCTAATTAGTAGTACATCCTGGTCCCCTGAACCGTCAGGGGGCGGAGTCGGCTGATACATTTGCAACCACACGATTCGCGCAGAAGACAAGATAAAAACGGACCTTGAGGGAGGTAAAACAGAATGTTGTTTTAGATCATCCAGTGATATCACCAAGACATGATACATCTTCCATCCAGACATACAGCACAAGCTTGTTCGCCTACATTCACCGGTTAAACTCTACAATCCATATCAAGACAAGATAAACCCCTTATACCCTCCATCAGCGCATTCCTTGCAAGCGTCTTGATATGCAACGTAGCCTCCAGTAAAATTTAGAGGTTCAACAGCCTTTCCGGGGATGTTCGCGCCTAAATACCATGACTTTGCGCGGTACCAGAGACCTAATGAGCCGAGATCCTGAACACGCTTTGCCCAGCTGGCTTCCGCATCCTCACTGGCTTCGATACGCTTGAACCCTCTGTCTTGCATGTATTTGATGCATTCGGTGATCCATTGCACTTGAGCTTCCTGTCATTCATACCAAGTTCAAGCTATACGAGTGGACTGAGAACAAGAGAAGTACTGCTTACGACGCAAGTCAGTCCGTTACAGAATGCTGTTGGGGATTGAGGACCATAGGTATAGAACATATTTGGGAAGTTGGCGATTGCAAGGCCAAGATGACTCTTCACCCCAGCTGCCCATTTATCACGCAGTAGAACTCCATCTGTGCCCTTTATATCAAGTTGGGTGAAGCCACCCGTAAGCGCATCGAAACCCGTGGCCAGAACTAAAACATCGAGCTCATGCTCCATTCCATCGCTAGTACGGATGCCTTTGGGCGTGATCCGGGTGATAGGTTTCTCATTAAGGTCGACTAGTGCGACATTGGGCTGATTAAACACTTCATAGTATTGCTATAGATGACGCAAATCAACCTCGAATCAGATGTAAAATCCATGGTAATATACCTGCTCTAATGCGGGTCGCTTCGTTCCCCATGGGTGTATCTTGGTAGCCGGTGCAAGCTTCTCCTTTACGGCATCATTATGAATCCTAGCGCGAACTTGATCCCGCCAAAAAGTATAGGCTTCATCATTCGCTGCATCATCAATGAGACTATCCTTATACGACCCCAACCAAAACTGCAGTCCCCCGGCATTCCACAGCTTTTCGTAGAAAGAACGACGGTCCTCTTCTGAGTCGTCAAAGGTCAGTTTATCGACAAAACTGACATGAAACCCGCCGAACGTCTGTCTTCTCGTCTCGAAGATGCCAGGATAGATGTCTCTAGACTTCTCGGCTTTGGGAGACTGGCACATTGGTATTGCCAGATTGGGAGTACGCTGGAAAACGGTGAGCTCTTTAGCGATCTTGCTGGCTTCCTCAATTATTTGAACGCCACTAGCGCCTGTTCCAATAACTCCTATCCGCTTCCCATTCAGCTCGACACCGTCTTGAGGCCATAAGGCGGTATGATGACATGCGCCTTTGAAGGTATCCAGTCCCTCCAAAGGTGGTATATAAGGTTTCGACGCGAACCCAAGGCACATGAGCAAGAATCGTGCACGTATTCTAGCACCTTTCTCTGTGGTGACTTGCCAGAAATTCCCCGTGCCATCAAATTCCGCGGCAACGATGCGTGTATTAAAACAAATATCGCGACTAACGTCCAGCTTCTTGTCGATATAGCGAAAGTAACGTCGAATTTCCTCCCGATCAGGGAACCGCTCAGAAAACTGCCAATCCTTCCATAGCTCTTCGACAGAGAACTGATACACGGGAGCATCAGAATCGACGCGAGCGCCGGGGTAGCAATTCCAATACCACGTCCCTCCAATATCGCCTCCAGCTTCCACTCCTTTCACATCGAGTCCCAGTTTGTGCAGGCAATGGAGCTGATAAATGCCACTGAATCCCGCACCAACTACGAGAGCGTCGAGGATCCTATTTGTTATATCGTCTAGCGTGGTTTTGGTCATGTTGATAATGGCGCGGAAGTAGAGTTGATATCGATGGGGGGTCGTATTGGATACATGGGGTCATTTATCCCACTATGGCTTATGGGTGGCGATGTGGCGAGTGATCACCGTGAGACCTGAATATCGCTGCGATGATTACGAATGACTACACATTTGCACCCGCTATATCTTCGTGGTTTGAGCTTCAGACAACTCCTTATACTCCCACTTACCCCAGAAGCAACCAGAGGCGATCACATATCGAGCACAGGATCGGATTAAAGACACTGGTGGCCCATAATTAGAACAGGGAGGGCAAGTCTTTTTTGCAGATAGACCATGTATTCAATTGGTTGAATGTGGTTCTGGAGAAACTCTCACACAAAACCGCGTGACTAGGCACCTATACTCCATACATAAGTTCTTTTGATGAAAAGATGATCTCACCTGTAGGCCGTTAGATATTCCTGATGTCTGAGTTCACAGTGAGTCTGCAGTCTCCGAGTCCCTGTTGCCAGATCGCATACATAACGTGGTCCCGAAAGATTGAGTATTGAAGCATGCACACTTGGGTTTTCAGGACATAATTACGGGATCATAGGACTATGCATGGGTGGCTCAAACATATTGCAGAAAGGCAAGCAACTAGCATGGGAAAAACAGGTGTAGCCCAAGACAGTGCGGCCACGCTATCATTGATTTCAGCAGATGATTGGTTTCGTCAACCCGGGCTACGTGCGAAAACGCTACTGTCAGCATATCTTAGCGGTATATCGGCGGAACTTCAAAGACAAACAACACGGAGTTGTAATATGTTGACCTGTATCCTAGCGAGATTGCCTTGAAGCAGCGGTATGAAGCAGTATTATTATTGTTGATCAAGTTTGTCAAAAAATTTGGCTACTTTGGAAATTGTGTTTGTCACTTACTTCTTCAATCCCTCGAATGTTTGAAGTCGAAGACATATTATTTATTGACTGTTGTCTTGAGTTTTCCAAACGACTATAAACGTAAACCTGTTGTCTTGAGCCGCTTCGCCAACTTGGGAGTTTCGACGAAGGGTCGCGTCTTGACCTCTGGAATCGGAGTTTTAATGCTTCAGTTGATCATTGACAGTGTGACGAACACAAACGCTCCTTAGGCGGCTCCCATAAGTATTACCTCCTTGAAAAGCACAAAACGGAGCAAAGGGGAAGAGAGCCTCGAAAAGAGCGCTTGAGAAGCCATGAGGGCGGTGTCAGCTTATCGATTGATATCTAATATATATATTAAATGATCATCTATTGTTTCGAATCACAAGGAGTGTCAAGCTAAACAATACCTATTTACACATCGTATAGTACAATTATAAGGAAGTCGTAGATGCAAACGAATAATTCATTCGGGATAGCGTAAGAAGGCGCCCGCTGATGGTAGATGGAACCAGACACCTGAAAACTAATCATCACCAGTCAGATCAATGACATCGCCGATCGTTTTGAGTGGTCCGCTTTTTCGCTTTTTACCAGCGACTTGTGGGGGTGCGATTTTTGCACTGGTCTCCGCTGCAACAACAAGACCAAGTGATGACGGTAGACCAGCAGTGGGCCGTGTTTCCGGAACGGGCGGTCTACGCAAAGTTGATGATGGGCCCGCTATTGCGCTCTGGTGACCAGGCCGTGGATTTCCTAGCGAATAAGGCTGGGCACCTTCAACAGCCTTTACCACATCCAAGTATCGCGAACCCATAATTTTTGTGATCAAAATGTTATCGCCAATGGTAGCCAAGAGATTCCTGGCCTGCTTCTCACGAACAGCCCACTGCATCGATGCAACAACATCGGGCAACTTTTCAACCATGAGCGTATGTGGGCTACCGGACCGAATTGTCGTAAAAGTGACAAGATCTCGTCCCTTCGCCAGCTGAATTTCTAAATGCGTCCGTCGATGTTGTCCATAACGAAACCCCTCCCTGGTTGATGACGAGAATAAGAATCGATCCAAGGCGGCACAGTCAGCACAGGCCGTCGAGCAACCCAGCTTCCTAACATTAGCGGGTTTGGTATGCTGTTTACTCTTCAAAATATTAACGAGATAGTGTTGAATGAGAAGTCGGATAAATGCGTCAAATGGTGGGTCAGAAAAAGCAAGGCGGTGCTTTGTAAGGGCTTTCCGGAGTGCTGATATGACTGGAATATATAGAGTAGTGTACGAGTTGTGTTCGAGTTTATTCTTCTGGATGATTTGAGTAAAGAGCATGGAGCACAATTCTGGGTTCCCGGTTGCGATACACATATCGACGACCTCGACTATGCGCTGAACCTTTGCTGTATTGGGGGTTGTTGGGGGAGCTGGCTGAGAATAATAATGATGATAACGGGATGTTGTGTGCGTCACAAGTCCATGGTCCCACTGAGGAAGAATGGCATCTAGACAAGTACGAAATATCTTATCCATTACAACCTTGGGAGGATTTGACTGGGAGTGCGTAGTCGAGTCCCCTGCCTGCGGTATTTGACTTGAATGGGCCTTCTTTTCTCGGAAAGTGCTAAGCAAGGTGACCCAAAATTCGTACCTGGCCGTTACTTTGATAAGTTTGGGTATTACGCTGGAATGAGGTCGTGAGTCTAGCGATGATATGCTATTGATACGCACAAACCTATCATTGAAGAAGTCGACGCCCTTCGCCGACAAGATGGAAAGCAGGGAAGGAATATCCTCAACGGTAGGCGTATTCAGAGTTTGGATAGTTTTCAGTAATTGTTCTTCACTCCATTTAGCTATGAGATCCTTCTCAGTAGTAGGAGCATGAGGAGGCAAAGACTGCAAGAGAGCTAAACGTGCTTTGAGAGACGGTGTGTGAAGTAACATTCCTTCGAAGCTGATGAGAACGCTCATCAGACGAGGTTCATGGAAATCAGAAAGAGAATCTCACATGCCATGAACGGCTTCAAATGAGAAAGTCGCCCATGCCTGAACGAGTTGAGCAGTTTTAATGACATCAACGCTCTTATCTGCGCCACTGGCTTTCACGATCTGCTGAAATATGCCCAAGTCTCTCCATCGCAGGGCGTGGCTTGTAAGGGCCGAGACCGTGTCCACTTTTCGACAGTCATAATTATTGAGTTTCCCAAGTGTGAGCTTGACGAGTTTGATATCGTCCATAGTCGGTTTGGGTGAATTTGATTCCTTGAGTCGAGCCAGAGCATACTCGACACCACCACTGGCGGAGAACATCAGAGAGATTTCATCTTTTTCATGGTATAGAAGAAGCGCTGTACGGCGGTAATCTGGAAATCATTTATGAAATATATGATAGACCTCCGACGGTGAGTGCTTACAATGGTCAACGGTTCCGGATGCCTGGTAGAAGAATCAAGTAAGAAGAAATGACCATTAGATGAAAACCCTGACTCACATTCCCAGTATATCCTTCATAGTCTTTATCGTCAGGCTCGACACCTTCGAAAGCATCTTCCGGGACTAAAACCTCCTCGGAAATGTACATGCAACCTTTGGATATAAAGGAGACACCGTCTAGGCCAACGATGTTACGCAGACTAAGGGACGAGTCAGTCACTTCTTCCATAGATGGAACGTCACCATCATCGTCATCGAACTCTTCATCCCACCCGTATCTCCTCCGCTTCCAAGAACCATAACCATAGCCACGGTCGTCTGCATAGCCACTGACGTGATATTCCAGGCTGGCAAGACATGTCTTAAAACCAAGTCCGGCGGCGACATCTTGCAAGTGCCCAACCAAGTGCGCGTCTTCTCCCTTAAGAGCCGCGATGCCTTTTGCCAAGTTTTGGTAACTATACTTATGCTGGAGCAGATAGACGATCATGTCCTCGTCCCAGTCGTCGTAGGCGCCCTTTGACCACTTGTGTAAGACATGTCGGAGCTGATCGATGGCGGGAGCCATATTCGGTATCATCGGACGAGATACGTTAGTGTTGCCTTGGATAAGATTGTACGATAATGCCAAGCGATAACCGGAAGTAATAGGTTTAACTTCATGCATCACGTCGGTGTACCAAGACAGGACTGTGGTGTTCACCATGGACGATGGTGCAAAGTTAAATACCTGCTCCTTGTTGGAGTGGGATACATGAACTTGGCCGCCAGTATATTTCGAGGGTAAGACAATAACAATCGTAGCGAACATGCCTGGCGCTTTCTCGGTACTTTGTGCGCTGGGTTAGATTTAATCCGTAGAAAGAAAATAGGACTCACTCTTGATGAGCCAAGAAACTGCGTATGAGACGATTTCAGCTAAGGAAACCGATCATTTTGTAGAGACTTACTGCGAACCAGTCTCGTAGAGCAGTAGCTTGTAAAGCTCGGCGCGAGGTGAAACCGAAGATGGGGCGACACCGAGAGCCTCACAAACCGCCTTCACTACCACATCTTGCACGTACTGTAGCCAAACTGGATTCTCGAAAGTAACCCTAACAGGTTCGATCTCCCAAGTATCCCGTACGTTCTTGTCCACAAGAGTACGTTCGCCTTTACCAAATGGGGCTTGTTTTGCAACCGAGGCAATCAACTTGGCATCTCGTTCGCTCAGCGGTAGACCAATGAGACCGATACCGTCAATGTGAAGACACGGATAAGGCGGTTGATAAAGATTCGTGCCATATGCGTAGCTACCCTTGAAATCGAAATCTCCTGCCAGGGCATCCTCAATATCAGCCTAGAAACCAACAGACCTGAGTTATGGGAGAAACGTGATATCGTGGAAACTAACCCTCAGATTGCTACCTTCCGACACCTCAGACGACCCATCTTCCTCACCATCGACGTCCTCGACGTCCTCGTCGAGGGTATCCTCGCTCTGCATGTCCGTGTCTTCATCTAGGCATGGGACCTTCTCTTGAGCGACGGCAACAACCGGAGCTGAAACTAGGACGGGTGGGTAGATGATCGGGGGATGATTAGGTGGTAATGGGCTCAGCCGAGTTCGGGCGGGTGGAGTCGAGCCAGAACTGGGAATGACCATCTCCTGGTGTCCGACAACCGGGCTTTCCACAGAGGACACGACTGGTGGGTAAATGACAGGGGGATAATTAGGTGGTAATGGAAATGACAAAATTGGGGAAGATAGGTTTGAGGCAGAAGTACAGGAGGTGCTATCTCTTGCTTGCAATTCCAGAGGCTCGAACACACTGATGGTTTCGCAGTTAGCCTTGGAAGCTTCTAAGACCTTCGAGGAATTGGGCAGCATTAGCACTTCAAAAGATCGCGTCTCTATCTCCATAGCGCTATCGTTAGAGGCTGATAGGCCCTCGTCGGCTTGCACTTCATGCGACGCGGTCAGCTGTGGATTTGTCGCTTTACTCGCAGAAATATGACCATCGGTCGCAGTCGTATCCACATCCATACCGTCATGCCCGGAAGCTGCAGCAGCCATTGTGGGGACTACATCATCTTCCGTTTCGACAACTTCCTTTACACCTGTACCAGAGCCTTCGGCTTCCAAAGAAGACTCAACGTGAGCTATGTCCGAGACTTCATCGTTGTCCATCGCAAATTGCAATGTCGAGACCTAAGGCAACGCCATTGTCGACTGCAGAAACGCTACCAGCAGCGGCGGCGGGTGATATAGCTTCGAGGACCTCCTTTTCGCTGGCATTATAGCCTACTACTCCTAGGTGATCGTGCAAGATGTCCGAAAGCTCGCCGCCGGACATCAAAATATTAGAGAGTTTGCGAAAAGCCACCCGGTGGCTTTTCGGACCTTGCGGAAGTCGGTGGCTATCACTAGGGGAGTCGCCCTATTTCCCATCTAGGGATATTATGAAGATAATGTAAACAATATACTAATTAACAATTGCCTGTTCCTCATAGTTATATTGTGTCTTTAATAAAAATATAATACACATTTACCTTTGACTATCCCAGGTAGTATTAATGTGATGAGAATCCAATTTTACTGAAATTTTGGATGAGGTTTATAATGTGAACTTAATAAAATTATAATCATAAATTTCTACCTTGCAAAAATCTAATCTATATTGAAATTATTTTTGATGAGAAAAATAAGATTACCTGCATATTATCCCAGGATGTGATAATAATGTTGTAATCAGATTCTTGTTTTCATTATTGTAAGCGACATCAATCGAAACATAATCTGATTACGCTTATCTTATCAGAGCGCCAATCCTGACGGCGCTTCATTCATTACAGTCTCCCGTTAAGTTGATTTGATCTCCAGTAAGCATATATATATATATACACCTTGACCATTTCTACGTTGCATTACAGTGGAATCCATCATATTTGCTATCGAGTGTAAAGCTGATGCACAAAGTAAATGAAGCGCCGTCAGGATCAGTGCTCTGATAAGATAAGCGTAATCAGATTATGTTTTGATTGATGTCGCTTACAATAATGAAAACAAGAATCTGACTACGACATTATTATCACATGTTGAGATAATATGAAGGTAATCTTATTTTGCTCATCAAAAATAATCTCAATATAGATTAGATTTTTGCAAGGTAGAAATTTATGATTATAATTTTATTAAGTTCACATTATAAACCTCATCCAAAATTTCAGTAAAATTGAATTTTCATCATATTAATACTACCAGGAATAGTCAAAGATTAATGTGTATTATATTTTTAATAAAGACACATTATAACTACGAGGAGCAGGCTGTTGTTAATTAGTATATTGTTTACGTTATCTTCACAATATCCCTAGATGGGAAATAGGGCGACTCCCCTAGTGTATAAATGCAAGTAAACAACGGCTGGTACGACGACCTCGCATTGACCTCATGATGCCTATCGACACTGAGCAATATATTGCTTTGTAACCAAACCATACAGCCTGCGCAAAATGACCTCAATGTCAAAACCCAATTCCTTGCAGCGCGGCTTCATTTTCTAAGCTAGTGCTCAATCTTCTTGAAGGAACGGCTTTCACCCCTACTGTCGGCTGAACTACAGTCATTAATCATTGCTGTTGCATACCTGTCCATATGCAGATAACCAGTAGATATGGTACGGTACAGGATGCCTTATCAATGGGATTACATCCACAATTACAGTCTTGTGTATTTACATTGATGGTAAATGCAAATCATTGGCACAACAGACATAAAACTTCAATGTCTTCATGGTGTCAGGCTTGAGACTGACATATTGGCGGTTGGAGGGGCAACAGGAGCTTGCCAAATTTCGTGGACCCAGGTGGCAGGCAGTATGGCTTTCGAGCGAGACAGGTCCTAAAGGAGGCAGTCGTGGTGTTTTCAAGGTCCAAGGTTAGCTTCGAGGTCTTCTTAGATATACGGTTTTGCCCAACTTTCACAATTTCGTTGTTGCAGAGATAAACTTGGTGGAATTACAGCAGAATATATGTTTAGTCGCGAGTGTCAAGCCACCGGAATGCGCAAGCCGAATTTGGCCAAATTTGGGAATTCGGTGGCTGACAAAGCCACCTGGGTGGCTTTCGCAAACTCTCTATTAACGCCCGTTCTTAGCGTATCAGACACGCAAGAACTTGGATCCTGAACACTTGTATCCGAGTTCAAGCTTCCAGCATCATCGCATTCCGTACGCTCATTACAGGCGGTGTGCATGGGAGGCCAGTGCTAACTTGCGATGTCGCAGCAAAAGACGACACTCTCGAAAAAGGCGAAAATAAATGGGGAACGCGAGCGTCACACATCATGTGATCGCGTAACGGAGAACCCCTATATCATTAGTATCTACGAAGACCAACTCAGTAAGAATCTAAGCTTAAAGATGGCGCGAATAGCTAAAGCGCCAGACACCCGTCGTCAGATTAACAATACAAACGCGCAACACCGTAAGGGCTATCCCAACAACACTACGTAGGAGTGGTATAATCAACCGCTTACGAAACCTCACCTACGTTTCCCAAACACCTGACTATCCAACTCACTCTCCATATCCATCCGTCCAATAACCTCTTCACTACCATGACCCATCCTCCCCATCTGCCCAATTTGCCCCAATCCTCCTCCTCTTCCAATCACCAAACCCAAACTCGTACTCCCAGCGCTACCACTACCTCCAGAACCCCCGACCTCACTCGAACTCGTAGAATCACCACCACCACCATATTGTTCCCTGAATCTCCCTAAAAATGGTGAAGAGCGTCTCTCTTCCGTGCGAAATACCTCTTTGGCCTCTCCCTCGCTCTCACCCCTAACACGGTCTTCTCCACTGAACATGGCACCCAAAGATACACCGTCGCTCCTTTCGCGTCGTTCTCGCCACTCCCTCCCTCTACCAAGGGTCCCAAATTCCCGCTCTCTACGCGTACTCGACCCCGAGCCAGCCCCACCAGAACCCGAAGTCGACGACGACCCACCAAGACCTTCCAAACTAGCCAAAAACGCTTCGTTCATTCTCCTCAACCGCTCATCAATCTCATCGGCACTGGTAAGCATAGGTGACGTTCCAGTAGAGAGAAGTAACCCTTGCGGAGATTGTTGTTGATTGTCCGTCGTCGTCGTTGTCGTCGTCGTCACTGTCGTAACCCGCCGACCGAGAGGGGAACGAGGTTCTCCCGACCGAGGGCCCACAATAGGCGAAAGATCCATGTTTGCGAGGCGGGTCCCCTCCAAAGGCTGTGTGCTCTTACCGTTATCCCGCAAGCCGCTATCTGTGCCTGCATTACATCGTTCAATACTCTCACTCCTACTTGGAGCCTGACTTGGTCCCCGACTATCAGTTCCACCCGCCTCCATCCTCTGACGTCCGCTCAAAGGCTTCCTGGCGTCGATTTCCTGGACAAAATGTGAGATATCTTCGTCATCCGCCATACCAGCCGCGAGATAAGACGCGCTCTACAGGTTGAGAAATTGTAAACAGAGCTGTCTTTTGTAACATCGAGAGAGAGAAACGTACTCCACGCTTTGCCTTTGCTTTGCTAATCGCATCGTCCCCGGGAGCTCCAGTTCCTGAACCTACACTACCAGCATTACTCCTTACTCCAGCACTTCCACCTCCACTTCCACCTGCGCTACCCCCCGCACTTCCACCAGCACTTCCAGCACCAAGAGATGAAGCATACCTATGGCCGAAACTACTAGAATATCGCTTTCTCGTAGGAACAGGCACAGGAGCGGGGCGAGCAGTAATCTCTGTGGCCGTACCTCCTGCAGGTGACGGGAATGCTACTCCCGATCCAACAGACGATGACTGAATAGGATGAGATGGTGGAGAAGGACGTGTTACTAATCCCGCGCTGCTGCTGCTCTTACTCACGCCAGCAATCACACCAGCACTAGCTAGCGACCCAGCTTTGAACGGCTTAACCGAAATTGGGCTAATGCTGCTGCCAGAACGCGTAGGCGTCGGCGGCATAGTAGCAGATGCTTGTATGGGAGATAATGGATTCTGCGACATATTAGAACCCTGCGGTAGAGATCCTGGTAGCCCCAATCCAAGGCCAAGGCCAGCAGGTGATCCAGGGTTAGACGCAGTACTCGATGTCCTCAAGCGCGAAAGTGGTCGTGGTATGCCCACTCCAGGGCCGGGACCCGCAGATAGAACACCACCAGCAGCTGCAGAAGGTGAGCTCGATAGGCTGGGAGCTCTAGGAAAATTGTGCAGATGTTGCAGTGGCGAACTTGAGGTATATGAACTCGGATTGGACGTTTTCCCATGTAGTGACGACACACTAGGGATTCCCAGAGGAACGGATGGGAGTCCTATCGTACCCCTAAGCGGACTCGTCCGCGGGCTATTCGTACGTGAACGTGATCCCCCGGCCAGGCCCGCAGCACCGGAACCAGTTGATCCAGGGATAGAAAATGTTCTATTCCCAGGCATAGACGCTGTACGACTATGACCTGTGCCTGACCCACCACCAGAGGTTTGCGGCGGTAAGATAAACCTATCAGCAATGGACTGCGTATTAATGTCCCGCTCCCGTTGCGGTGCCCAAGCTTGGCTCGGAGAGGTACTGTACCCCATGCCAGAGCTCGCGATAGAGTCGCGCTGTTGGTTCTTAATCAAAGTTGGCACGAACTCTACGTCAGGAACTGGGATTTCGGGTTTCGGTGGTGGAATGGCAGGTGGTTGCATTAGTCCAGCCTTGTCCCCAGCGAGGAAACGACTCGAGAGAAGGCTCTCCTTGTCATCAATTTGGAAATGCGGGGTGGTGAGATAAGTTATGGTCAGTGTCATTGTACCGCATGGATGGGGTACCGGAGGGAAGGTATGCGTTTGAGTAGGGAGAATCGCGGATGGTATTAGTGGAGATTGAGAAGATAGAGGCATGCCTGTTACATCCGTATGAGTAAAATAACTGTGAACATGAAAAGGTTTGGGACATACCGAATTCCAATACATCCTCTTCTAATTGCTTTAATCTCACAATTATACTCATGTTTCCATTACGGACTGTTCGGCGCTTGAGGCGTTTGTAAAGCTTCCAAGCAGGCAGGACGCGAAGGATGGTGTATAGACTACGGAACAGGGGTATACCATGCTTGTATATAGTGGGCGGAGCAACATCTGAGGATGAGGAGGACGAGGAAGTGGAGAATGAGGAAGTAGATCCGTGGTGCGTGAAGGTGAGAACATGCGACTCAAGTAGAATGTAGTGAGGTGTGGGATCGATACGGGTCCGAATGTGAGAAGATGCGGGGGAATCACTGTTCATATGAACAAGAACTTGATTTGAGGCAAGTTCTGGTATGGTTAATAGGACTTGGATCTCTAACGGAGGCGGTACGTTGGGTGGAATGTAAGACGACAATGAGCGATACGGCTCCCTTGCCTCCCTCGCGAATAAGTCGGAATCGGGTATTTCAAGATTGAACTGTAATATCCATCCAGCATCACAAAATATAGATTATTGCACGAGACCACGCACCCATTTATCAACCTTGGGCTGTACCCTTGGCTCAGTGGTAGTTCTAGCATGATTTACAACATGAGATAATTTGGTATAGACGTGAAAAGCTATTTGATCGGATTTCTGTGCCTCATTTGACATTATGGTGGTGAAGAGATTGAAATCCCTAGGCTGAGGCGGCCATGATGGTGATGGTACGAGGAGAAGGCGTGTTCGGGAAAGATAAGATAAGATCTGCCACAAGAAGGCGTGATAAGATGAGATCTGCGGGCGATGTTGGTTCTCACCAAGTTCGCAAATCATTCTCCTACTGTTCCCACTTCTTTCTTTCTCCCCATGCTATAAAGGCGTTGCACTGACTGCGTATCTGCATCTGAGTATTTGGAACCACTTGTAACTGAAAGATTACTCTTTGGTCGTCTTGAAGATTTACCGATAAGATATCTAGCTTTCTATCTTGGCCCTCGATGAGGTCGTTCTGCGCAGTTTTTACTGTCCTTTCATTTCTCGCATCATATCCTTTCGCTTCGCGGATACCACTCGGAGACCCTCACAGTCAATATCCTCTGTCGGGATCAACGGTCTCAACCAATTTTGGGGCAGGTGCACGAATATACGAAGGTATACTGAGGCGCTTCGAGACGGAGAACAAGGACATATTTGACTGGGTTCTACAAACAGCCGAGGTGAGTTACAATACGAAACATATCTTGATGAACTGCTCAGTTTATCGCAATATATAGGATTATGGGTTGGACGTCTGGCAGGCCTCGGAAGAGTCGACGGTGGACATCTACACGCCAGCCGACTCACCGTGGCCCAGGGTATTACTATCAATCCCACATACCTCCTCAAATATCAGCACAAGAGTGAAAACACCTCTACCAAACCCCTACGACGCCATCGACCGGTGGAACCTTTCAACTCTAGAGAATACGACATACCACAGTGCATACCACCCCTCATGGGAAATTGACGAATTCATACACACGTTAGCTGAACTGTACCCCGAGGAGGTGGGTGTGATTAAATTAGGTCATAGCGCTATGGGCAGGGAGATGTACGGCATGCGAATTTCCAACGGAGCAAAAAAGGCCGACGGAAAAGGTGAAAAGATGGGATTCCTGATTACCGGGGCTCAACACGCTCGAGAGGTCGTTTCCTTATCCTTCTATATCGTATGTTACTGACCTAACAATATAATTTCGTCAGTGGGTCGCTATCTCAACTGCCCTCTACATCGCTCATGCGCTCGTGAGCAACTCATCCGACACCCAGTCGTTGAAGTATCTTTTGGACGACTTCGTGCGGCTGCTTGAATTGTTTTCCGATTCCCTCACCTTACCGTGTCATTTCAGGACTTCTATATCATCCCCTCTCCAAATCCCGATGGTTACGACCATACTTGGGAGAGCGACAGATTCTGGTTTGTACCCTCAAAACTTTGTACCTGCAGATAACGTTGACGGCTCACGGATTCAGGTACAAGAACCGCCAAGTCATCAGCCCGACCGCCAAATGCGTTGGCATTGACACAAACCGGTCCGTCTCTCCCATCCCAATTCCGAATCCGCCCATCTCTAACTCGAACTTCCTCATCTTCTCAACAGAAACTGGGTACTTCTCAGCTTTTTAATCTTATTTCCCACTTTTTTGAACCGTGACTCGGGATTCAGGGATATAAATGGAAACCTCGTTCCACTCTCACGCCTTTTGATTCATATTTGTCTTCATTCCCATCTCCCGATGGCAACAAGAAGAAAAAGAAGAGACCGCCTGTGACAGACGACCCTTGTTCAGTCTGGTATCCTGGTCGTCGGCCATTCGAGGCCCCAGAAGTGAACAACGTAGCTAACTTCGTTAGTGCTCTGAATGGAGCAGGTGGTCCGCACGGAAAGATCAGAGCGTTTATTGATTTGAGGAGTTACGGCCAGATGTGTGAGTTGTTACATATCTAAGCACTTTAGCTGTTGAAATAAGACCGACTTGTCGTTTGTTCATACTAGTGTCATCTCCCTATTCGTTTTCTTGCAAGCGAATCCCGAAGGATGCTGAAGATCAGCTCGAGGCTGCCCTTGGAAGCGTGCAAGCACTCAGGATAGCCCATGGAACAGTCTTCAAGACCGGGAACCTCTGTTCTACCTTGTACAGGTGCGTACTCGCAACAACAGGATAAGTACTTACGCACATATCTGATGATATTGAACAGGGCTCCAGGCAACATCGTTGATTGGATGTACGCCCGCGCGGGAATAAAGTATTCCTACGCGGCTTTCTTGCGTGATACAGGAACCGTAAGCACCCCCTTCGCACCTCTCAACCC
Source organism: Pleurotus tuber-regium (assembly GCA_014058305.1). Taxonomy (NCBI): domain Eukaryota; kingdom Fungi; phylum Basidiomycota; class Agaricomycetes; order Agaricales; family Pleurotaceae; genus Pleurotus; species Pleurotus tuber-regium. Next base: position 1,753,876 of record JACFYU010000023.1, read on the forward strand.
TCAACGGGTCTTGTCTCATTCATCTTTTCTCTTCTAACCTGTTCTTCACGTAGTATGGCTTTTCTCTTCCTGCCGAATGGATACGCCCCGTCGGTGAAGAAACGGGGAGGATGGTGGAATATTTGGCAAAATTCATCGCCAAGCAAGGCAGTGGGTTGTTTCACGTTTGTCATCTCTGAACAATGCTTGACCCTTTCGACAACTATAGAATGATTTTGAGAAGAACTAGCCTGCGATTTCTCTTTGCATACTATGCATGCATCTTTTACCGTGTATTGATATCGATATGTAACACAATCAACGTTTCTTCTATCCACTTAACGAACTGACGAGTCGACTCAACTGTTTCAACGTACTAACAAAGGTCTTTCCCCAACCACTTTCAAAGACCGAATTGCAAAAATCGTGGACTCTTTCAAGAGTCAAAGGAAACTCTAGCTTCGCGAGTATAACTTTAACAGGTGGTGTAATTTCTGTTTTCAGGCTCCTACACTTTGAACTTTCCGGATTAGGCTTCTGCATAAGGTTGTGCACTTGTGTTAACATTTGGAGCACAAATAACGGTCCGTCCTTACGATTCCCGGATTCACCCATAGTTGTCGGAGAAACGAACTGATGGGCTGTATCCTCAAATATCGACTAGCATTGATGGTGTACCTGGACAAGATTCGTGGAAGCTACGATAGGTAGAAGAATGAGCTGAATGGGCGTTTGCGATTCCGCAAAGGGAAGCGCGTGCTGAGTGTGCCTCAATGAAAAGCGAACTGACCTTACTCGATAGGGGGGCGGCAAATTACACGGAAACATTTTTGAAGTATAGAGTGTCGTGGCATAACTGATATTTTACAGATCAGTATATGATTCCGGCATCACCCCATTACCACGAATGATGCCCTCCACTGACGATAATGCTATTTGGTCTCAGTCAACATACGACACTTCATCCTTTGGAGAGCACCACTCACTCGCTTCCAGTACAAAACGTTGAAGCATCGCTTGCCAACCAGGTGATCACTCCACGCATCTCGTCCGCTCTTCCAATCCTCCCGAATGGGTTCATATTGGACCACTTGTCCAAGAGGTGTGGTTGGGTGTCAAGGTACGCTGCGCTCATGCTATAATGACATTTAACCTTAGTTTATGTAGATCAAAAGTAAGCCAACGTAACTTGGTATAAATGTGCCCAGGGGATAGCGTATTGACTCGAATCTGCTTTGGACCCAACTCGCAAGCCATACCGCGCGCCATTTGTAGGACAGCAGATTTGCTGGTGTTGTACGACACCAACGCATGGTCCTAAACAGCGATATAGTGAAATACGTCAGAATCGACAAAGCATACGTACCCTGTTCGTAATGCTTCCACTCATGGACGCGATCAAAATTATGCTACCAGGCAATCCAAACCGAACCATCTGACGTCCAGCAGCTTGTGCGGTATAAAGTACCCCATTCGTGTTCACATCCAACACCTCCTTAAATTGTGCTGCTGGATACTCCAGGCAGTCTGTGTGCGTCTTTACAATACCTGCCGCAGCTACACAAAAGTCCATTTTCCGTTCTTTATTCCCGATTTCCTCTCCAATATTCCACATTTGCTGTTGGTCCCTGACATCAGCCGATATGTACTCAAGGCGCGGAGAAGGCGCATTAACGCTTTGAGATTTTTCTGTGTTTGATCAGTCAGACGAATGCTTGGTAGGTATGCAAACAGCAGGCATTACTGATTTGCCCCACATAGTCTCTAACAGCTTCCCATTCAGGAGAAGGTTGCGCCGGTAAGTCGATACAATAGACGGCTCTCGCGCCAGCTTCGCATAGAGCCATCGCCATTTCAAGTCCAAGCCCACGATTGCCCCCAGATACAATTCCCACTCTGTCCTTAAGAGAGAATTCGTCAAATATCTTAGACCTTGGCTCCTCATCTGCGTGAAAATTAAATGGAATCCATGGCAAGTAAAAAGGGTGGTACCCACTGAGTGTCTTAGTTTTATATGATAGAGCAGCATTTACCCCCAACGGTGCTAAAGGTGATTCGGATTGTTTAGGACGGTCTACTTTGAGGCTGTTTGTAGATGCGAAGCTTCGGTGATTGGAAGCCATGAAGTACAACGAATGAGCTCGTCTGCTCATCTCAAACGCCATTCTCGAGAGTGTCAGCATTGTCTCAAGCTGTAGAGGTTAAACAGTGGCCTCTGATCTTGGGGAAAGAAATCGGTTAATGCTACATAATCCACTCACTTATAAATTGGGGAAACCAGCGAACGTGAATGTGAGAGAGAAAGCCTCTCGTCGTTTGATCGGATACGTATGCGCTCCTCGTGCCAATCTTAACCAGTAGCTCGGAAGCTCATATGACCAGCGAGCCTTTATATCGAATACTATCATCCAAATGGCAATATCCCACTGATTACTCACCCGGTAGGCCATAAATTCCGAGTCAACAGAATTTTCTCATTCAACTCCCTAGACGAGAACCTCCTGTCTTATTTGGATGATCGGATCATTACTGCGTAATCGATAACACAAGTGAGTTTCTGAGAAGTCACCCGTACCAGAAGATGCGACTCTTCCTCATGTGCGTCCAATTTGCCTCGAAAACCATATACCCAATCTCGGGGCCTTGATACCTTCTATCATACCGCCTTATGGTCACAGGAAGGGGTTGAAACGAAAGGGAAGCGCGTCGGGATTATCGTAATAGCGGCGTTCGAGCGATAGAAGGAACTGGAGATTTCCAAGGAAAAGGAATTAAACATCTTTCTGTCTGCTCCCAATTGGATAATGTCAATGCACCAGTTCCCCGAGGCTGAGGACTCTAGAGACATATACCCTGCAATTTTCGGGAGGAAACGACAAACATTTAATGGGTTTCACGACCTTGAACGGCTGGAGAAAAGAGCGTCGTGCCTCCTGTGGAAAATGTGGGATCCCGGCCCGGGGGGCTGAAAGTTTCAGTTGAGGTCGAATAAGGATAGCCTGAAGGACGATGCTATTAGGGAGATCAATCCATGAGGAGCAAAGCGACCTACATTGGATCAGGTACGTTATGATGCGTTTCATGTAGCCCAATAATCCAAGTTTCTACAGTAAACGTATATAATCAGCCTAGTATCCCACCAGTTGACCTCCATGAAACACACTACCTTGTATGCCGAGAGCGATATAATGGAATACGATCTCGAAGTTTTAGTCCTGGTCATCAGCTTCAATTCTTCTACTTGCGGCTTCACGCAAGTCGATATAAAGTGGGCGATAAACGGGCGACCAGTATGAAGAATTACCCCGGTCTCTTGACAGCCAATTTCCCTAATACGTTCTTACGGCCCTGCATCCCAATAGGGTCCTACGGTGGACCTACTTAGACCGTAAACACTAATTCCTCGTATCAAGCCGGGAAAATTTGCTGAAACCAGCTGGGCGAACCATGTTGAATCTCAGCCGGCCTCTGGCGCTACGCGAAGTCTTGGTATTTTTGCGCAAAAATTCAGGCGAAGGTTGCTGAACCACGAGAACGAGGTTTGCTAGAGACTATGTGTCATACCAAGATACATGCACATAATGTATTGCGGGTTCGCAAAGTTCAAGTCGCGCCCAGTGGACACCCATTGATAGGGGCGTGAACGTTGCGTTCTCACGAAATTTTGGGCGCTTCTGTAGAGCGCTTTTCCACCTCGTGTTTTGCTCAAAACGCATGGTTGCGAGCGTCGACCTGTCAGAAAGATGCATGCTGATTATGTATAGGACCTTGTGGCCAAGAAGCACCATACGTCGAGTGGTCTTAGAATAAATACCCTCTCATATCTCTTCAGCGCCAACTTTATCTCCCCATTGGCAGCCCTCGTCAATAGTGCTACCACTACAGTATGCCCTCTGATCTAGCAATTGTACGTCGCTACCTACCTGCTTATTCTGGCCGAGAAGGCTAATCGAATATCGAAAAGTCGACCATTAAGGCCCTCAGCTATGTCTTTATCGCACCATCGCATCTAATTGGCGACGTTGTTGTGCTGGGCTTCTACATCCGGTTGATCACGACTGGAATTGTCCTCGTTCTCATTGGGATGATCAGTGCATCGGCTGAAGGCCGCAGTGAGGTTGAAAGTATGGAATAAATGAATATACACAGTGTAGTACGTATCAATATTGTTGACTTACTCTATTTTCAGCTTATATTCCATTTCTAGTGAATAGTCCTTCCATTTTATATTACCAACCAATTTTCCTGTACAATGTAATATATATCGCCCATCCGATTGTGGACCCGTCCTCTTATTTCGTACTACCGTGTATTGACATCAACAACCAAGGCTTTAGTGCTCCTACCCATAGTTCTTTGACGTGCCTCCGTACAAGTCGGGACAGTACATGGTGAGGGTTATACTCTAAATACGGAGCTTATAGCAACGTATCATGATGCGGGATCGTACCTTCGTCCTAGAATCTACCTCCCGTGGCTGCCATTTCGCACTGGAGGCTCAATAGGTGGATATACGGTAGGAGGATAGTCAAGTAAAAAGATACTTCCTTCAGCCTGACGTAGATATACCGAGTATCATATCTGGTCTACCTAGCTCATCTGGAATAACACGCCACCATGAGCGAATCCCATCGGCCAAAAATTTCGACAGCGGGCCATGCATTCTGCCTCACATGACCACCAGCCATCAGCAACCCCAGGAAGCTGATATCCCCTGCTAGCCGCTGCAAAAATTGGAAATTATTGGTAGCGGAAAAGACCCAGGCGCATAAAAAATGAAAGTTAAAGGTGGTGAGGACTCAGATACTGATATTTCGTCACGAGTATCTGCAGGTATCAATTCGTCTGCGAAATTGCCAAAGTTCCTGATGGACCCTTAGACTTGGCTTGCGATTTTGAAACCGTCTCATTGATGACGCCTTGCTGAAGATTTCGATTACAACGGCAATTATGCCTACGGCTCATACGTTCGTCCAGCCCCAAACCCATATCACCATACTGAAGGCATTGGGCTCTTCGGTCAGCCATTAAGCGATCGTGATGCAAAGTTGGTACCCTCTGTGAGAACCTAGGCGCCATTTGGACGGCATCCAGACGACGGTTCTAGCTTTGTATACCGATGTGATGCACGAAATCGATTACTTTAGAGTGTAGACGACGTCTTTGTCCACCCTGATCTCCCAGAAGTTAACAGCGCTATCGAAACGCCCGGTAATAAATCGGGTGTCAAAAGATATATCTTGACTAACATTAAACTTTTGATCGAAGAAGTGGAAGTAGCGTCTAATTCCCTATCATCAAGGACGCGCTCAGAGAAGTGACAATCTTTCCAGATGTGTGAGCCATATACATGGTTGATGATGTTGACTTGGAGCTGTTTATGTCGAAGTTCGTACCATAGTGAGTACAAAAAAGTCTCGGCTTCTGAAAGGTGTTCTATGGGGGTATGAGTCGTCAGAATGAGACAGATTCTGAAAATGAGAAGACCAGATGTTCAGATAGCTCGTAAATGGTGAAAACCCTTGAACATCAGACAAATCTCGCCATATGCTTCGTTCCGGAGGCACTTCTTCAATACCCGATTTGAGACAAAGCACTCTCACATGAATCAAATATGTCAAGGAAGCGGAGACAACGTGAACTCAAGACAACGATGACCACTGTTAAAAGGGCCTATGAATCTATGCTTAATCATGATACATGCACGTTCACCAGTATGCCTGGGAAGCGGGTGGAGCTTGTGAGGGAGATTTGCCGCTGTACATTCAGCCCCACGAAAGTAGTATTCTAATGGGACACAAAGGCTTCTAGAGCTGATTCATACTCCTTTCGTAAGTATCTCGGATCTGTCGGAGCAAACGAGCACGCCAGTCAGCTGAGTCCGCTGCCTAGCAGTGAACACTGTCTTGGCTCTTGGGTCTATCATGTCGAGGGCTATTGAATGGAATTTGTGAAAATATAATAACAATGTCATACCGCAATGAGCATTTTCATAGTAAGTGGGGTGAAGCAGAGTGACGACATGCACATACTGAAGATAAAAAAAATACCCTTTCTCACACCCAGGGGATGTCCATGTCGGAGTCATTACTCGATGCCCACGTTAGGGCTGCACCTCATGCCTGTGTGTTTTTGTACAATAATACACGCGCGTGGAAAGCCGAGGGATATATAATGGCGGTCCAGTGCGTTTGACAGTGGTCATACGTGCAGACAACCATGTCAGGACTTCCAGACAAGCTAGATGTTTTGATCGTTGGTGCGGGATTCAGCGGACTGTATCAACTCCACCATCTACGAAAACTTGGATTTAACGTGAAGGTCGTTGAGGCAGGGAGCGACATTGGAGGGACATGGTATTGGAACTGTTATCCGGGCGCTCGAGTCGACTCTGATGCCACTATGTACCAATTGTCGTTGGACGAGGTTTGGAAGGATTGGAGCTACTCAGTCAAGTACCCGGACTGGAAAGAACTCCGCAAGTACTTTGCTCATATCGACCGTAAACTTGACCTTCGCCGAGATATATTCTTCGACACTCGCGTTATCGCTGCAGAGTTCGACGAGTCCATCGACCAGTGGAAAGTCAAGACGCAGAAGGGGAATGTATTTCATGCTCGTTTCCTGAGCATGTGCACCGGGTTTGCCTCGAAACCGTACACCCCAAATTTCAAAGGCCTCGATAACTTCAAAGGGATTTGCCACCATACCGCCCTCTGGCCGCAGGAGGGTTTAGACCTTAACAATAAGAGAATTGGAATAATTGGGACGGGGGCCAGTGGTGTCCAGGTGGTTCAAGAAGCGTCGCTTGTTGCTAAGCAGCTCGTGGTGTTCCAACGCACGCCCGCCATCGCTTTACGAATGGCACAGGGAGAGCTGGACGAGGACACGATAAAGGTGATGAAAGAAAAGCAGCCGAGCGCGTTTCGAGATCGTAGAGAATCCTTCGCGGGGTACAATATCCCCTTTGATGGCCGACAGATTTGGGATGTCACACCCGAAGAACAGAAGCGGACCTATGATGCCCTCTTCGCGAAAGGGGGTTTCCATCCTCTACTTGGAGGATTCCGGGATGTCTACGCCGATGAAGCAGCTAATGACATATTGTATGCTATATGGAGGGACAGAGTGAGAGAGCGCATTAGCGATCCCCGGCTGCAGGAGAAGCTCGCACCCAGTATAAAACCTTACCCGGTTGCCACGAAGCGGCCTCCTCTAGAGCAGGTTTGTATAGGCATCGAGTACGGCTGTCAACCACATATGCTGAAAGGTATCCTCCAGACGTACTATGATGTTTTCAACCAGTCCAACGTCAGCCTCATCGATGTCAATGAGAATGGCATCGTCGAAATTACGCCCAATGGCATCAGGACTGCAGATGGTACGGAACATGACTTTGATATCATAGTTATGGCGACTGGATTCGATTCTATCACTGGGAGCATGACGCAGATCGATATCAAGGGTACCGATGGTGTGACTATACGAGGGAAGTGGACGTCTGGAGCCAGTACGTATCTCGGGTTGACGACAGCAAATTTCCCAAACATGTTCTTCGTATACGCTACGCACGGTCCAACAGCGCTGAGTAATGGCCCAACGGCTTTGGTAAGTAATCGGTATAGGTTCGTTGCATGTGCCGCTAACATCAACCCCTGCGAAAGGAAATTCAAAGTGAATGGGTAGTCAGATGCATCCAACATATGAAAGATCGTAATCTTACTAGGATCGAACCTACTAGAGAGGCAGAAGCAGGTTGGAACAAACGTATAGCTGACGTCGGCAACCTTGGACTTTGGCTCAAAGCTAAGTCATGGTATACCGGCGCTAACATCCCAGGTAAAGTCGTAGAACACCTGAACTTCGCTGGGGGCGTTGTGATCTATGATCAAATATGTCGAGAATGTGAGGAAAAGGGCTACCAAGGGTTCGTTTTCGGGGAGAACCAGAGCGCAAAGGCAGGCAGTTCTCAAGCCAGAGAGCCCGTCGTTGAGAGGAATCGTGTTTCCCTGGCGCTCAATAATATCTTGCAGACGGTCCGTGACGGTGTAGCGTTTACATAGTATGGATAATCTATCAGGACGCACATTTCTGATTTCCAGACATCCATTACCTAGCTTCTGAGCGAAGTACTCACCAATGGTCACCTACTCACTGCGAAAGCCAGTTTGGGTGTGGGCATCAGGCAGGGTGGCGCCGTTTCCCACGATCCAAGTTGCTCTGAAAACATTCAACGGTTCAACGGTTTTGATCACTTCCTATGCTAGATGCTGTATATTGCCCTTGCAGTGGTAGGTGACGACGATGAGGAGCAGAAGATTGGCGAGAATAATGAATACTACAACTCATGGTTTGCGTCCTGGGTTGGAAAGTAAGGGCACGAACTTTTAAACCGCTTCAAGATGAGGTTACTACAGGTCAGTTCGACTTCGTATAGGATGTTCTTGATGCTTCTTCTCTCTAAGCTGAATACATTTGTTTTGGCGTCATATTCCGTCAGCGCAGTGCCGCGTCCCCTCATGGGCACAAAGATAATATCTGTCCTTTTCTTTGCTTGGACAGTTATTATGCAAAACCCCACCTCAATGTCAATAGCTGCCTTGAACAGCAACACAGCTATAGAACTGGTGATACGGAACTTAACTTCCCAGCGATTAGGTTCAATGTCACGGAGGACGAGATCGCCAGTAAGGCTATGCATGAATCAACCCTTGATTGCTGAATGAGGTCAATATTCGTCAATATTTTCTATATAGATTTCCGATATCCAATCTGTACGAGGTCTGGAAGTTCTGAAGGCGTCACACATGCTGAATCGATGATCGATCACCCTGTCCACGTTCTGGTGGTGTATTGCAACATTGGTAAAGATACGAACCTGGCATAGCATGTAAGGTGCAGTATATAACCTTCGTTTCTACCCGGAAGAGCAGGTAAGAATCTTGACATTCATGGTAGACATAGTTGGGACACTCACAGCCAAACATTCAGTTGACCCCAATGGGTCGCTAACTATCGATGTGCCAATCACCCTTCCCCCCGCAAAACTGGCGCCTGTTCTCTCACTATCATATCACTCGGCAGCCAACAATGCATCAGCCATCGGTTCTGGCTGGACCATCAAAGGCGCGTCGTATATTGAACGCGTCCCCGCTACCATCGCACAAGATAACTTTCGGGGTACGTTCGACGCGATAAGCTCTGGTAGTGAATCGAACTGATGTGTCCAAATGTGCTAGGGGTGGTGAACTATGATGCGAACGACCGGTTTGCGCTTGACGGTCAACGTCTGGTGTCAATTGGCAACAACGAGTATCGCTTCGAGATCGAGTCATGGTCCAAGATCGTTGCCAAAGGGTCCAACCCGTCTAATCCTGACTACTGGGTGGAATATCTTCCAGACGGTTCTCAAAGAACCTTTGGCCATACCTCTGTACGTGTATTATGTCGTGAGCTGTGGGAATATATTCAACTTCCCTTCATACTCAGGATTCCGACATCAAGGCCGCTGGAGGAAATGCTACTCGAGCATGGGCGGTTTCCCAAAATATCGATCCTTTCAAAAACTATGTTTCGTATTCCTATGTTAACGATCGTCGAAGTGGTGCCTTTTACTTGGATCAAGTCCAATACGGCGGTAATAAATCCATAAGCATGTCTCATCAACGCAAGATCAAATTTGACTACGAGGATCGTCCCGACATACGCGTCAGGTACTTAGGTGGATATAAAATCTCGACGGAGAAGCGCCTTTCTACTATAAGCTCGTACGTCCAAGGTAGTCTCGTACATAAGCATATATTAAATTACGACACTGCTCCGCTCACGAGCTTGAGTCGTCTCACCTCAATCACCCTTGTGGACCCTTCTGGAGCGAAAGTGCGGCCTCTCAAGTTCAATTGGGTTGATGGCGATCCGGCTGTTTTCAATTCAGTTGCTCAACCAACTGTCGTCAATACAAATGATAGTAATGCCGTAGTAATGGCATTAGATGTCCATGCTAGTGGCAGATCGGACCTCGTCGTCGCATCAAAACGCTTCTCGGGTTCTCAGAAGCTTCATCTTGATGTATATCGCCCGGATGATCGTGGCATCATCTCGTCTACCCCGGACTCACAGTTTGACGGTCTGGATTACCCCACTTCACTGCTCCCTTTGGATTTCAATGGAGACGGGCGTAATGATTTGGTGGGTGATTACTCCCCTTCCTCCAATAAGTTTCTGCTAAGCGGAATGGCATATATAGCTTCATATTACGACCAGCATGATTTCCCATACACTGACCGTCCTGCTGTCAACTCCAGATGGTTATAAAGCCCAGCAACCGCTGGTGTTCAAGCCAGAGTATATCGGAGGGTCCTTCCACGTTGGTGACTTTGAGGTAAGTTTCAAATAGTTACCATTATGTGAGGGCGTATTTATGAAACGGTTTACTCAGGGAAATGGCCGAGTCGGACTGTGCTATATGTACCAGGTCTATAGGTCTGGCCCGCAATTGCGCTATATTCAGTTTGTGTCCGATGGGAAGAAATTCACTGCTCTCGATCCATGCGATGGTCCTAACGGGGTTGCTTTCGATGGGATCAAGATCGTCGTGGGGGACCTAAACGGGGATGGGTAGGTTGTTTAGCCGATCTTGTATACCATGGCGCTAATCATCCTCAAGTGCGGAGGATGTCTTCATCTTGTACTCTGCTTATAGGAATGGAGGCGACAGGGTTCAGATCGAACTTCTTCAATCCGATTTTAATGGAAGACTTAAGTATCGAAGCGACAAGCCTTTCGTTTCCATTGCAGAAAGCATCTACTGGCACTCCACTCTCAACTTCCTTCCATATTCAGCTGACGAAGACGGCAAGACCAGTCTTCTCGCTGTATCTAGTGATTTACAGGGGAACCTCCAGCTGCAAATGATCCGGAGCTCTGGTGCTACTCTACTACCTCCAACATCGCCCATTACTACCAATATCGCCTACAACGGTAATGTCACATTGGCCAAAACGACATCCACAACCGCCGTAGATCTCGTCAACACGTTTGACAAGAAGTTTGATCATCCTCCTCATACCGAGGTTACCGTTTTGCGGTTCTCCAACAACACGTTTTCGCCTCTGAGCAGTGTCAAGCAGCCCGGTATTACGTCTAGTTTTGTCACATGGGCTGATCTACGTGGTCTTGGTCGCGTTGATTGCCTGCTGAACACCATTGACTATTCGGGCAAACTTACCGTCAACCCAATGCCTTGCGCAGCCACTCAACCGGTCGACTACGTATCTGGATACGAGAACGGTCTTGGGGCCAAATTATCGGTACTCTATGCTTCCCTCAGCGACCGAAACACGTATACGGCTGACAGCGCGGATTCACCATTGGCTGCTGTTAATGCGATGGCGCGCAATGTCTCGTTCAGTGCTAACCTTTCGTCATCATCAGTCTCCCAGTCATCGGCGCACACGCGATCCCAAATCGTTTACTTCCCCTCATATGTTGTTAAGCAACTTGCGCATACGCCTTATGCAGCACGATCGAACGTCGTTGATCAGAGCGATTACACATACAGGAATGCGAGATACAGCTATGATGGACGTGGATGGCTTGGCTTCGAGACGATTACAAAGACAGCAGTAGTGATCGGCTCTTCCACTGCAACCGATTATTACCAGGAATTTCCCCTTATCAATCAACAGAAGGAGATTCGGGTCAGTGATTTGCACAGCGGCAAGCCACTCCAGACTACGAAGAATACTTGGGGTTCAAATCCAGGAAACAACAATATGAATCGGTTCATCTACCTTTCAAGTGCCAAGGAGAGTAATTACGAAGCGGGAATTCTTGCATATGACGTAAACGTCGACTATGACCATGACGACTACGGTAACATTACTCGTATAACCACACAATCACCTCAAGCTGGAACGCCAGCACTCACTATTACTGGCACCTTTCAGAACAATCCTGATACATGGGTCATTGGTCAAAAGACGCTCGAAACCGTTAAGCAAGGCCAAATATTGCTGAAGCAGACCAAGTGGGTCTACCAACCTGGATCTCTCGCCCCACTGAAAGAGAGTAAGTGGGTTGCAGATCAAACCTGGTCCACGCAGACGTTCGACTTTGATGCGACCGGAAATGAGACCACCGTGAAGGGCCCAGGCACAGCTTTGCGGACGTTCACATACGACGAAACGTACACGAATATTGCTTCGTCATCCGTTTATACTGCCTCTGGTGCAGACCCTTTGACGGAGACCGCAGTTTTTGATTTAGCTACTGGAAAGCCCTCCACCACAGTCTCGCCTAATGGTGATACAACCTCGATCATATACGATGTACTTGGTCGAATGGTGCAAGTGTCGATAGGTAGCCATGAATCTGGAATGAAGGTTGTGGAGAAGCAAGCATACGAAACGGATGGCAGGCACTTTTATCAGGTTGAATATATCGATAATGGTGAGAAGGGCGAAGAAGTCTGGTTCAAAACGGTTAACCATTTAGATGGCATGAACCGCGTGTGGAGGACAGAAGTACCTCGACCTGACGATCCCGATAGCATGATCTATTCAGACATAGAATACGATGGTTCCGGAAGAATCACTAAGCGGGCTCGCCCTTACTTTGCTGGTTTTTCACCGTCGTATGCTATCTTCAGTTACGATCCACTTTCACGGCTGACTCAGCAAACCCTTCCCCCCGTCTCCTCTGGTGTTTCTCCGATAACGTCGACTTTCGAGTATTCGTTTGATAATGGCACTTCCCGTGTCAAGGAAACTTGCTCTGACGGTCAAACCAAAGTAGTCACGTCGCGTGAGATACAGCACCTTCCGAACCCCGAGCCATCCGCCACGAAATTTACGAAGCCCTTCGTAGTTGCTTCCGTCAACGAGCTCAGCCAGTCCATCAAAACCACTTTCGATGGATTAGGTCGACCCCAATCAGTGTCTGACCCATCGGGCACCTCCTTACGGCTGACTTGGGATGGCCTTGGACGTGTAACGACTCGAAAGGTGACCAATGTGGATGGAGGTGTTACTATGGATATTCATCATACCTCTGCCAAATACGAAGATAGCCTAGGAAAGGTCACCATTACGAACGAGCTAACTAGCTCAACTTCGATCACTACGTCAGATTGGGCTGGTCGTCTTGTCTCCAAGATCACGCCGGACGAGACGTTCACCCTTTCATATGATAAGGGCGGCAAGTATACCAAAGAACATCTAGTTTCGGTCTCATCATCACAAGGGACTCACCACAGCTTCGATTATGATCAACGTGGAAACGTGACTACTACCACCGTCTCCATTGATTCTCGCAATTACACTTCATCTTATGCATGGTCGCTCAGCGGCGAACTTCTTCGTGTGACAAATCCCGACGGAACCACCATTAGTCGTACTCTGTATGCGGATGGGGAAACGGCCAAGAGAGTTGAGCTCGCTGATGCCAAAAAGGCCGTGCGCGCGTGGGTTAATCTCTGTGAATACAACGATGTCTATATTCGTCCTCTTTCATGCGAGTTGGGCAACGGTATCACGGCCACGTCCAAACTTGCTGATAATGGGTCCCTCGCGGAAATCTCGCTGGCACGAGACGGTTCGACAATTCACCGTCAAAGTTGGGAAATTGATACATTTAGCCGTATCAAACGCTATGATGCCAACAAGGACCTGAGAGCTAGTGCTTCTAGCGGTTCCTTTGTATACAATGGCGCAGGTTCGTGACGACTGTATCCTGTTTTACAGTCGGAACTCAATGCTCATTGTACGTAGGTGAACTTGTCCAGCGTATTCCAGATTCACAGAATCACGTAAAGGACGATCTGGAGGAATATTCGTACGACGATTGTGGCAATCTGAAATCCAAAAGTGGGAAGATATTTGACAACAAGGGCTGGCAGCTTTACTCAATACGAGACGCTACGACTGGCGCTACAGAGTTTTCTTTCAAATACTCTACAGATGGTAACTTGCTTTCGAAACTGGACAGAAACGGGAAAGAGAAATGTTCGATGCAATACGATACAGAGGGACGCCTAACTCAACTGAATGATACCAAGTTCGTCTACGACTTTTCCGGACGTCTCCTCAAGGCGATTTTCCCTAACGGCGACGTCAGAATCTATCCAAGCCAGTCGTACGAGGTCGACATCACTGCAACTGGTGAAACGACCCACACAGCGTACCTTGTCCAAGGCTATCGTCGTGCTGCGTTAATCACTAAAGACACTTCTTCAGCTGTTCACTACTTCCACACGGATCACCTCGGGAGTATCGTCGCAGTTTCTGATAATGGTGGTAACATTGTCACAGAGTACAAATATGACTCCTTCGGAAAGGTGAAACTAGTTTCTGGTGGCGACATCTCTCGGTACAAGTTTTCTGGTAAAGAGATCTTTGATGGGATTTACTACTTTGGAGCGCGCTTCTACGACCCAGATGTGAGTTCTGCTTGTCTACTTATGTTGTATTCCACCAAAGCCTAAGTTCTACATAGACTGGTCGATTCTTGACACTTGACAATTACCCAGTAGACATACAAGGTGCCAGGCCTTCTACGTTTAATATGTATTCATTCTCGCGGAACGATCCCATCAACTTCATTGATCTGAATGGCAACGTCCCTTGGTGGCATTGGTAGGGTCCGCCGTACTTCCTAAAATGTTTCCCCAGCTGATATTATCGACTCACCAGGCTTGTGGATGCAGTTTTGATTGTTGCTGGTATCGCTCTGTCCTTTGTACCTGGTGTCAACGTTATCGCCCTGGCTATCATCACCGGCGCCATTATGGGTGCTGGAATGTCCGGCCTCGCCTACGATATCCAGGCGCAAAGTTCAGGCAAGTCCAGTGACAAGGAATGGGGTATATCCATGGGGATTGGTGCACTTTTTGGAGCGCTTAGTGGAGGTCTCGGAGCTGGCGTAGATGCAATTCTTCCAGCTGTCACTGTCGTCGATGTATACTCCAATATGGGCGCAATAGGTGCGCGAATGGTCGCGGGTTGGGTTGCCCGCACTGCCTTGAGAGTTGGCATCAAGACCGCATTAGGGAGTGGACTCGGCGTCTTGAAGCAGATTACGGAAAATGGAATCGAGGGTAAACGGTGGGATGAAAACCTTGGGCAGGCTGCAGCATCTGGTGCGATTTCTGGATTTGAATCTGCTCGTACGTTTTCCTCCGCCTCCTCACGCTCCCTGACATCTGGTTTGATGGTAACTCGCTGTGATTTCTAGTCAAGGGTGGAGCCAAACAGTTCTTTAAACCTCTCAAAGGTAAAGGATTCAGGCTCAAATTCTGGAAGAATAGGAACTGGAAGGTGTACCGAGTGTCAGAACAGGAGAAGCTTGGTGGGATCCATAAGAGTTTGGATTACCCCCTACGATCGACTGAGCCAAAGCTTACTGGATTCAAGTCGATGAACGAGTTTAGTGGTCGCTCCTTCACACAGGACTCTTCCAGGTTCCTTCCCATCGAACAGGCCACTGGTTTGTGAGTCAGGATTAGTGAACGTGTCGATGTACTTGTACAATTACGTAAATGAGATATTGTGGCGTGGGAATGGTGGTATGGATATTATGTAACTAGTTTGACTTCAGGCTCTTGTAAGCGTAACGACGACTCACCAAGAAGCAATAATCCAGTAAGGCCGCTCTTGAGCAGCAACGCCTGCTACTTTTTTCACAAAGCTACCCCTTGACGCAGCAAGCACCAGCTTTATAAGCTACAAATACACAAGCCATACAATTACAACAGTACAAGCTAATGTTATCCCCATCGAGTCATCTTGTTCACAACGGCTCCCAGTTGTAACGTCTAAAGCAACACCAGTACCCATTGAACCCTTAAGTAGAAAGCCTACACGTTGTACCCGAGGCGAGCTTTCCCAGTGTCAATCGCGAACTCCATGTGCCAAGCATTCTCCTCCCAGGCTTGCCTGTCGCTCTTGCGCATCTCCCCGTCATCGTCGAACGGCAAATCAAGGATCAAGCACTCTCTATCCCCAATAGATCTGCCCTCACTCGAAAAGCAACCAGAATACTTCTTGGGTAGTTGCCCTATTTCTGAAAATATACTAAATCCCTTATTCCGATACTTATCCAGTGCCAACGTCTCCCGCAACCCTTCCTTTTTCGTTGTGATCCCGATCCGTTCACCTAAGGTTTCACGACCGTGCAGACAATACGCCTGTTTTGACGTGATGAAGTTCATCACCACCGCTAACTCGTTTGGTCAATCGTCGCCACTTGACAAATCGAGGCATATACTGGAATGAAAATTCTAAATCACGTCCAAAGCTGAGTGCTCCACGATGATAAGTTGAATAAGTGTGGCCTTTGGTGAGACGAAGTTGTAAACTTTGACGACGCCGCCCCCAGGATACTGGCCTACAATATCTTCTTCCTCTGAGTGTATTCCGTTCGGCGCAATGATGTCGACGCTATGTAACCTCTTCAATTGCCCATTATTCATGACTACCGTGGGCATCAACCACCCTTTAGCCTCTACAAACTGGTTATACGCCGTTACGAAGTCCTCCGCCAATTCTTTCTTCCGCACCCATTGGCAACCAATCGAAAGCAACCACTTGCCTGCATCCATTCCATGACTGGCTTCAAGGTACAAATCCAAGTCGCTTCTAGAGTATACCTCCCTAGTAAACAACTGAAGAGCAGTGGACCCCGAAATCACGATACCGGCATCCGCTTGCATTCGACGGAATGAAGGGATTAGATACGTCGGCAAATGAGGTGACAGGAGACGTTCGATCACAAACTCCCGTTTTTCGAATTTCTTTGCCTTTTGATAAACGCTCTTCGCCACCAGTCGGAAGCGCCTCAAGTCGAAGAGCGACAAACTGTCGAAAATTGACGTCTGGATGTCATAACTAGCAAAGAAAAGGCGGTGGCTGCACAAAGTCGGTATTGCGGCTCATTCCAGACAATAAAGTAAGAATTTGCTGATCTAACCACCTATTAGCACTATTCAGTAGAAAACGAAGTGAATATGCCACCGTGAGATGAGATGTTTCCATGTGCACCAGACAGACCACAAGAGCGAACAACTTCTCGAAATAGTTGTAACCAATCTCGACCTAATACAAGGTCTCCCAAGGGGCAATGCGCCATCGTTAGTTGGATTTGAGTTGTAAAGGGACCAACGGCGGTCGGAACGACAACGGTACAAGGCCCATCGTACAATGGCAGACCCAGACGTGTCGGATCAAGACAAGAGTGCGCCCGCTTGGTATCGAGAGTGCATAACACGCTGTGCTCAGCGAAAGATACATTGGGGAGGTGAATGATCATAAGATGAGATAGAGGGGACTGGCAGGACGGGTAATCTGCCGAGAACGGATCAATAGATAGAGCTTGTTTAATCACGAGCTTTGAACGCGGAAAGTAAATAAGACAAAATATAGGTCACGTTTTTCGTCTGGCCCACCAAAGCTTGACCGGGTACCAAACCTTCTACTTACGTAGCAGGAATATTGGGCCGTTGAATACGAATTAGATGTTAGTTCAGCATTCTCTTGGCTTTTATACTAACTCTAGTGCACTCTGTAAGGGGGAATTGTCGATGTTCTTCCCCGGAAGGATGACGAAGTGGCGATAGAAAAGTTCAGAGCGAACGCGCCTGGTCTGTAGCCTCGAATAAAGCAAACCTCTCTTGATCTCTGACTTTGTATCGGTAATCAGACGCAAATGATCTCAACAAGTCGTACGGTTGGACTATGGAATGGTTCGGCTGAAAACCGACGCGCTTGAATAGCTTGTTTGGTCAGTAACATTGGAAATGTATTATCTTGGTAAGTCTTCACGTCGCCACGTCGGTTTTCACAGCTTTGATAACAAATTTCGAAGTTATCTAGCAGTTATTTTGAGGTCAGTGGAATTGTATCAAGTATAGTTGTAATGATAGAAATGGCATGGCGTTGCACGCTATATGCCTTGCATGATGGCTAGCAGACCCAGAGCACATGGCCCAAACCAAAACTAGGTATCTGTTATCGGAAAAGTCTAGGTTGTATATAGTATACCTTGCTCCGATGAGTATTCAAGATGTCGAAGCACGCAATTTGATCATGATATGGGCTGAGATGGGAAGTGGAATAGAGGCCTTATGGATATCGAGACTGGACGAAATTCCCCTACATCGAAGGATTTAATCAATAAAAAACAGAGAGACGATGTGTGGCGTGGTTACTCACATCGACGTAATCTCTAACAGTCTGAACGATGAGAATGAGTTGAAGACATAAACATCAATTACAACGTTAACAACATACACTTCGTACAAAAGAAAAGGCGTGATCAAACTACGACAGCATCATGATTGAAAAAAAAACACTAATTCTACATCAAACATCAAACCACCCGCAATATCAAAACAACAACAAAACCATCAAAAGCGACTTGGACGCCACTCACCCACTACCCCACAACACTTTCCACAACACTTTCCACGCAATCATAGTCGCGATCAATGTTTCGCATCATCGACATGTCCCTCATTCATGTTATTCAGTTCGTCCTCATGAGCATCCAGTTCCCTCACAGACCACCAGAACACCACACCGCTGACAAACGCCAATACGGCCATCGTTCCATAGTTCCAAACCAACAACGGGTCAGCGGATAATGCTATAATAAAAACGCAAACACAAATACAGCTCGTTAATAAACTATCATTCTTGACAGGGAGTAAGAGAGATACGCACAGACGAACGCTTCACCCAATGCAGATGCTATAGCCGATGTGAATAGGAACACAGCCATGACGAGCGAACGCATATTCTTCGGCGCTTTTGTGAAGGCGTATTCCAATCCGGTGATAGACGCGAAGATCTCGCTGAATGCAATCAGAATATACGAGCCTGATTGGATCCAGACATTTAAAGGAGAGACATTCGGGCTTGTACAGCTGGCGGCAAAGTTTCCGCAGGGACTGGTCTAGATAGAGTAAACAAGCTGGTTAGTGACTGATTATGTGGTAGGTATATCGTTGACTTGTCTTACCTTGTAGATGTAATGTTGAAGAACTGTCGACAAGCGACATCGATCATGTTAATCAATGAAAACACTAATAAGCGAGATAAGAATCGCACGAACCAGCTGCCCAAACCATCGCCATCGTGCCCGTAAAGAATCCGGCGGTAATCTTCTTCAACGCACTAAAGTTGATTCCCATCCTTCTGAAACCAGGATAAATCTATGCGAATCCAATTAGCACGACACGAGGGAAAGCGTAAGGCAAATGGACGTACAAATTTATCGCAGATGGGAATGAAGATAATCAGCGCAAGCGGATCCAAGTTCGACAAAACATCATTCGGCAATCCGTGCGTCGACATCGTGGCAGCTTGCGAGGTCAAGTTGTTGTTCAGCTGGTTATATGTAAGCCCTTCATCGTAACTAATCAATCTACCCGTTCGACAACCAGAGGAATTGCCACTCACAGTAGAGAGGGAACCAGCAGAATACACTGCACGCCTTCAACCCACGGCGAACCTCATCCACCCACTGATCATCGAATGTCATCCACCTCGGCTTCTCCCTACCACTAGCAACAACCTTGCTGGGCTTCGCGTTCTCCCAGAAGTCGTCCGCAGTCAGTTGCCTGTAGGTCTTTACCGGGTTAATACTCCATCGGCCACGGGCGGCATAGCGCCAGAGGCGCAGCGACGTCGCAAGCACGGATCCAGTCGGTGGTGATCGGAAGTATCGGTTGCGACCGGCGAGGAGGGTGATTGGCGAGATCACGAAGACTGCTGTTGGGAGGGTGTATGCAAGCCAGAACCCTACGAACTGCGGAACGATGTGAGCAGGCGACAAACGGCAGTCGCTGAATCGATACAAACCTTTTCTGCGTATGTCCTGCAGTTAGTTCAATATGTTAGTCATATCAAAGGATTTAAATGATGAGTACTTACATCGTGATTTGTCCAATGAGAGCACCAATGTTAATGAACAAATAGAAGTACTATAAACACAACATTAGTCTCCGCTCATTTTCGTCTACGCATATACTCACCATGTAGATCCTCGAAACTGTCAGAGCGGGGTCGACAATAACCCGCTCGCCACTCTTTCGTGTGACTACAAACAGCTTGGTCCTGCGGTATTGTTCGGCGACGAGTGGGGATATATTGGACTTGAATCCTCCAGTGCCAAGACCCATGACGATCAGGGCAATGACGAAAGCACCAATAGCGCCTGGTTTGTCGATCACGCCAGGCACACCAGATACGATCAACAGAATATGCCCAATAATCGCGATCCCGACGGACCAACATATAGTCTGATAGCGCCCAAGCCAGGTATCAGCGATATATGCGCCAACAAGTGGCGTAATATAGCACCTAGAGTATTATGAGTTGGGAATGAAATTCAGACAGGGGTAGGGGACACGTGCCAGAATTGGAAGAATGTCGAAAGCCCAGTCGACGTACGCTGCCCTAATCCAAGCGCACCAGACTGTCCATTGAGCCCTCCAGCCCCGGTCCGCGAGCCGTCAGGAAGCGGTTGTTGGATGTAGTTCGTCTGAAGACGCACTTAGCAAAATGATACCATGATCAAATTTATGACGGTAAACTACGCACAAAGACCACAGTACTCCCTGAGACCCGAGAATAGATTAGCTTGCAGTAGTAATTATTATTATGACTGAGCATTACCATAAAACTGGAAATAACGTCAGCCAAGTAGCATGTAGCACAACAAAGGGAAAACTCACGGAGAAGCGTTCGGCCAACTCCACCAACGCAATCACTAGATAGATAACGATCAGAAAAAAGCTAGACACGGCGCATTGCACCCACTATATGCGTTCCATGGAATAGCGTCCGCCACTCTCCTCAACGTCAGACGCTCCTCCTCGGTCGGAAACTCCAGCCCATCATGAATTCCGTCGAGCTCGTGCTCAACCTCGTGCTCGATAGACCCATCTGATGAGGCCCTCTTCTCATTGAGGAAGTGTTCGTCCTTCTTTGCTTCCGCGAGACCAGCAACGACTGCAGTATCTCGTTCGAGTCCAGCCATGGTGTAGGCAAGATAACGAAGGAGCGGGGTGGGTCCATAAAAGACCCACGGTTGAGTTTATATAGCAAATCGGCCTTTGGTTTATGCCTCGGCTTCATCCAGGTGGCTGATGAAGAAGGAAGTAGCATATGGAACAGACGCCATTGGGGTTCTATTTTTAGAAACTGGGAATCTACTTGCTCATTCGGTTGATAAGGCACGTCTTTCATCTTCTCTTCTTGAATCGTCTTGGCAAAGCCATTTAAACATAACGATGATGAGGCTTCTAACAAATCGAGGTACGTTAATCAGCACACTTACGCCAGAGCGAATCACTGTTGCAGACAGTCTCGATATCCTTCGGTATCACGTTCCCCGGTGTCCATACGTTTGTGGTATAATTAGCAA
The DNA here is from genome assembly GCA_014058305.1 of Pleurotus tuber-regium. Taxonomy (NCBI): domain Eukaryota; kingdom Fungi; phylum Basidiomycota; class Agaricomycetes; order Agaricales; family Pleurotaceae; genus Pleurotus; species Pleurotus tuber-regium. Next base: position 1,775,278 of record JACFYU010000023.1, read on the forward strand.
CATTTTTTCACCACATGAGCACACGAGTATAGATTATGCCTAATCTCCTTTGGGGCCTTGGGCTTCGTTCTGGAGTAGGACCCCGGGGCCTATATCCTAGACATTTGCAGGATTAAACAGGCTGTGAAGCCCTCGACACTCTTTTACCTTCAAAATTCATATGTCTCGTCGACGGTGAGCGCTGAGGTAAGGTCTGTCGCTACAAATTTCAAGGCTAGGTTTCTGGAAAATTAAATTAAGATACGGTGCTATGGTGGCTTCCAATCTTGGATATGTTATGACATTTTCTCCAAACAGTTACGCAGAGACGTACCAACTGACCAACGTGAAAGTGGACTGAAAGCAAGGAGCAGCCCCTCCTCCATTTCCTCATCGACGTCATCTACGCCGTCCCCATGATATATTGGCCGCAGACGATGCCTCGGGGAGCAGCCAACGGGTGTCAAACAACTCCAGCTGAATGTGGATATTAGATAACCCTTTGCTTTCCATTTACCGCATATATGCGTACCTTCAGCCAAAAACTATATATGCTATCAATTTTCCCTACCAGGCCAAAAAGTGCCGACGTATAGGCGAAAACTTTTAACTGGTATGATGGAAGGTAGTGCGCCGGCAATGGGAGGGCCGAGAGGGGATGCGGAAGGGGTGGGTAGAGATGGTGGTGGTCAAGAGGAGAAAGGCGTTTGACTACATTCAGGAATACGTATATATACAAGTGCACGGACCACAGTTCATGGAAGGCATCGGCATTACCGAACTTGGGTACGCGCGCACATCCAAGTTACGAGTTTAGGCGGGCCGCCGGCCATCAGCAAACACTACACGCCACATTCGGAGAGCACGTGATTTTACCCCTAAAACCTAAGCGACAATTGAGCCAACATTGAGCAGATATATCATTTTTCATTATCTCCGAAATGTCTCTATAATTATCATTGTTAGCGTGGTGAACTATTAAGCAATTATATTAGATTCAAGCACAATACTGCGCAATGATAGTATCATTCCATGATGTCTAAATTAATCTATGTTAACCCGCAGTACATCACCATATGACCGGCGGCATTTCTGATATCGAGAACAAAGCAATGATAAAGTCTTCTACCAAACCAAATAAGGCCATCCACCCTTCTCTCACATCAATGCATCACCGCCCATCCAGCCACCCTTCCATATCACCGATCAAATTCTGCTAATCTTCAGTACGTATCCATTTTGTATTTATAACTTACTTAATAATGCTGCAAAGCTTTTCCAAAATACTTCGATAGGTAACGTTGCCTTGCCGTTCATCCTAAGAGTGCATATGATCAATTTCGGCATCAAGGTACAGCCAGGCTCAGTGTTAAATACAGAATCCAGGTCTACTACTAAACAGGCTACAATAAGGTACTTGGCTTCAACTACTGGGTTACAGAGTTGCGCCGCCCACTACCTAACAAGTGTACCTTAATTTCAGAACGGAGATTGGGGTTACGGAGTAACGCCGGAGAACGGATAGAAGGTAGAGCGTAGGTCGGAGATGCGGGATACCGGAGAACGGAGATAGCGCGGAACGGGAGTTCCTTAGTAGAGAAGAGGGAACGTATTAAGTCGATATTCGAACTGAAGAACTATCTACAAGTAAACTACGGCTTAAATACTATGAAGGTAACCTAACATGCGGAATACATGAGTTATACCTCGTGGTAACTAAGCCTAAGTGTCCCTTGATAATTAAATAATTCTACAGTAATATCCAAGTCCATATCAACATGTGCTAAGTCCGTGTGCATATCCCTTGATCCGAACGTATCCGAAAGTCCAATAGTCCGAAGCCGATGTCCGAGGTCACGGGGGTAGTCATCTGACCAGGGCTAGGGGTTAGGGGTTTGCACGTGCGTAACAGTACTCCCCCCTTAAGGCCGAGTCCCAAGAGGCCAGTCCAGAGCGATCTTCGGAGTTTCGTTCGGAATTCGGAGATTTCTCCGAGAGCTAAGGTCGAAGCTTCGGGGTCTGTCCGAGGTTCGAGGCTATGACGTCACTTGCTGCGGAGAACCTAGATCGAAGTTGCGGAGTTCGAATAACGCTTTAAAAGCGGAGAGGGGAACTCCGATGTTCTTCGTCTCTGACAACTTTCCTAACACGCCCACAAATCCCAACTCGTTCATCTCCCAATCTCTCCATCATGTCTGGCTTGTCTCTCAAGGATCTCGCTCAGTACCCTGAGCTTCAGGCTCTGGTTGCTCGGGAAATCGCTGTTAAGATGCTTGCCAACGAGTCCGCCGCGTCTGCTCCGCCAGCCGACGCCTTCGAGGTCACGACTCCGAGAATTGTTCGACCTCGCGATGATACGCCGACCGGAGTATCTCCTCCGACGAAGAGGGCGAAGGGAAAGCGGAGAATGGCGGAGGAAACTCCGGGAGGTTCGTTGGTCTTTGTGAAGTCGGAGTCACTGGAGCTGACACTAATCACAGCGGAAGTAGCACAGGAATTGGCGGAGATAGCGGAGAAAACGGAGAAGGCACGAGGAGAAGCAGCTGCGAGGGAGCAGGAGGCGGCCTTGTACGCGCAACGTCGGAAGGAGGAGGAGGATCGCCGAATCCGCTCCACGAAGATTGGGATTTCGAAGGCCATGAAATCCATGACAGTTGCGGATTATACGGGAGAGGATGAGGAGGTTGAGGAGAAGGAGCTGCCTGCTCTTCTCGGAGGTCCGGAGAGGGAGGAGAAGGAGCCAAAAGCTCGGAGGCGACCGGAGATTCGGGATCGAGAGGTGGGGGACGAATTTGCGACGTTGTGGTCAGACGGGGTCCGCAGGGCCTGCTTTACTTGCAGGGCTCGCCGACGGGAGTGCTTGCCACAGGCGAGGTAAGTTCTGTTTTCTTACTTGCTGCGCCGACCGGGCTAACATTGAGTTTTAGCGCAAATGCGAGCACCTGCGAGGGGTGTCACTGAGCGAAGCATCGGTGCGAATTCCCCAGAGGGCAGGAGACGAAATCCGGTCGGGGCAAGACGTCGGAGAGAACTCTGCGGAGAAAGGTGTCCGCAAGGAGAATCGAGAGGTCCGCAAGTCCGGAGGCGGGTCCTTCCAGGGTGACCCGGAGTTCTGCGAAGAAGATGGAGAAGGAGAAGGGGAAGGAAAAGGCGGACGAGGACTACGAGATGGGGGCTGAGGAGTACACGGACTCCTCAGAGTAAAGGACTTGTAGTAATCATGTAGCTACTTCTTTGGGTTTTCTTTTTTCTTGACCTATATACTTGGTTTGGGTCTTTTGAACTTGAGCAAGTAAGTAACAAGAGAAGGAAAAGGAACTAAAAGTAAGTAACTAAGACTATAACTACTAGAGAGAGAGAGAGAGAAAAGAATGAAATACGTAGCTATGCTGAGTGGACCAGGTTTGTCCGGGTATCGACGGTGGAACTCTTCAACAAGTTCCTGAGCGTGTTCGAGTTCGTCCGCTCCGAGCTCGGAGAATTCTTCCGCGGTGTCTTCGTAGCCTAGCCATCGGACTTTATATCGCAAGGGCATCTTTCGATAACGCTTGTCGATTTTAGAGTCAACAACTTCGGCTATCTCGTATTCTTCTTCGCCATCAACTTCGATCGGAGGAGGCGGAGATTGGAGGCGGAGAGGAATCTCGTTTGGAGTTTCGGGCTCGAGCATCGATACGTGGAACACTGGGTGCACTGAGCGTAGGGATTGGGGAAGATTAACCGTGAAGGACAAAGGACCTGCTTGAGCAATGATTTCAAAAGGTCCGATGAACTTCTCGGATAACTTCTTGGAGGGTCTTGTAGTGCGAAAGAACTGAGCCTTGATGAAGACCTTTTGTCCGACCTTGAAGTCCGGAGCCGCGGATCGTCTGTGGTCTGCAGGAGTTTGGTAGCGGAGTTGGGCATCGGACATCGCGGATCAGAGTTCTTGGTGGAGGTCGTCAAGGTTGACTACGAATTCTCTTGCACGGGTGGAAGCAAGATCGTATTCCGGATGTACGGAGATACGGGGATGGTAACCTTTGTTTGCGAAGAACGGAGATACTCCGGTGGTAGCACTTGGAGCATTGTTGTACGCGAATTCGGCTATGGGAAGAAGTTCTGACCAGTTGTCCTGTTGGTAGTTGCAGTAAACGCGGAGGTACTGTTCCAAAGTTTGGTTAGTACGTTCGGTCTGTCCATCACCTTCAGGGTGGTAGCCAGAGGTGTAGTGTAGTTTCACCTCTAAGGCTTTACCGAGGGACCTAAAGAAGTGGGAGATGAACTCCGAACCTCGATCGGAGGTGACGTGGTTCGGAACTCCGTGCTTGGAGAATACATGCATTACGAACAACTTGGCTAGATCTTCGGAGGTGATAGTGTCATGGCAGGGGGTGAATATGGCTTGTTTAGAGAGTCGGTCTACGATGACTAGAATGGAATCGAAACCGGAGGATTTGGGGAGTTTCTCGATGAAGTCCATAGATATGGAATCCCAGGGTCGAGAAGGTACGGGGAGTTGTCGGAGTTTGCCATAGGGTTTGTGTCTCTGGGGTTTAGCTCGCATGCAAGTGACACAGGACTTACAGTAGCTTTTGACGAAGTCGCGGATATTGGGCCAGGTATATTCTCGGCGGACAAGTTCTAATGTTTTGTTTTGGCCGTAGTGACCGGAAAGAATGTGATCATGTTTGTAGCGGAGAACACGGACTCGGAGATCGGAGAAGTCGGGGACAAAGATCCGGTTGTCTAGTCGCAGGAGACCGGAGTCGTCCTTTGACCAGCGCGGACCTAGTTCGGAGATAGGGACGGAGAGTGACGGATCGGACTCTTGCGCGGACTTGATGTCGGAATGGAGTTGTTCAACATCCATGACTACGGATCCACGGAGAGTAGGTACGAAGAGATAGGAAGCGCGGATTGATGCTACGAGTTGTTCTTGAGTGAAGACAGGTCGGAAGTTTTGTGGATTGACGTGCTGGTAGCGCTCACTCCCCTCTTTAGGGTAGACGTCCCATCGTCTAGTTAAGGAGTCAGGTTTGGCTCCTAACTTGCCTGGACGGAAACGAATACAAAGGTTGAACTGGGAGAGATACTCTGACCAGCGGACCTGTCTTCGGGTTAAGACTTTAGTCATACAGAAGTATTCTAAATTCTTATGATCAGTAACAACATCGATAACGGAAGCTGAACCTTCAAGGTATTGACGCCAGATTCGGAAGGCTTCAAAGATTGCAAGAAGTTCCTTGTCGTGGACATCATAGTTCAATTCCGTGGAGGTGAACGTGCGCGAGTGGAAAGCGACGGGGTGGATTTCTCCGTCGGAGGTGTAGATGGAGAGGATAGCTCCTAGAGCGTAGTCCGAGGCATCGGTTTCTACGATCATCGGAGCATCGGGGATCCAGTGAGTGAGTACCGGAGCTTGAGTAAAGGCAGCTTTCAATTCATTGAACGCTGTCCGGCACTTGTTACTAAAAACCCAAGGGGTGCCTTTGCGGGTCAGGCGGGTGAGCGGAACGACGATATCGGAGTAGTTGCGGATGAATCATCGGTAGAAGTTCGCAAAGCCGAGGAAGGACTGAACATCGCGGACTTTGCGGGGTTCAGGCCATTCTTGAATAACCTTGACTTTGGCTTGGTCCATGGTGAGTCCGGTCGGAGAAAGGATATAACCTAGATATTCTACGGTGTCAACGTGAAATTCACATTTCTCACCTTTAGCATAGAGTTTGTGTTTCCGGAGACGTCGGAGAACTTCCTTAACGTGCTCCTTGTGTTCCTCTACACTATTGGAGTAGATCAAGATATCATCTAGATAAACAATGACGCAGACGTCTAAAAGATCAGCGAACACATCATTGATAAACCTTTGAAAAGCCGCGGGAGCGTTAGTTAACCCAAAAGGCATAACCAACCACTCGAAGGAGCCGTAGCGAGTTCGAAAGGCTGTTTTCCATTCATCTCCTTCGGAGATCCGGACTAAGTGGTATGCGTGCCGGAGATCGATCTTGGTGTAGATTTTGGCATCGCGGGGTGCATCTAGGAGGTCGGCTAGACGCGGAAGCGGATAACAATCTTTGCGAGTAATGCGGTTAAGTCCGCGGTAATCGACACAGAGGCGGAGAGAACCGTCTTTCTTCTTGGCAAATAGGACGGGGGCACCGTGCGGAGAACTGGTCGGACGGATGAAACCATGCTGCAAATGCTCGTCGATGAACTCTTTCAAAGCTTGCTGTTCTGTTTGGGACAAGGAATACATCGGACCCACAGGGGGTGACGCATTCTCCTCTAACTCGATCTTGAGGTCGTAGGGCCTGTGATTAGCTAGAGTCTCGGCTTTACCTTTGCTAAACACGTCCGCGAATTCGTGGTATTCAGCAGGAACATTCGAGAGGTCCGGGGAAGGGTCGGACACGACAGAAGATCTGGCAGAAGTTGTTCCTTCGGGTCGGATATTGATCATGAATACCTGGACTCCCCTCATACGCGAGACTGTCTTGAAAGCAGCGGCGTTAATGAAGGAGATATTCGGAGGATCGGAGGAGATCGTAGTCGAAGGCGGAGTTTCCGGAGAATCCGGAACAGACAGAGTAGTCACCGGAGATGGCTGCGGAGAACACGGAGACATATCCGGAGAAGTCGGAGTAGTCGGAGGTGCTTCCAATGCCGGGGCCGCAATAACGCTGCCAGATTCTGGTGCTCGGAACGAGATACTGCTCAAAACCCAGTCAATCAACGGATTGTACCGGGTGAGCCAGTTATGTCCTAGAACAACAGAACAGGAAACGTCCAGAGGTGTGACAAAGAACATAATCTTCAGATTTTCGCCAGTCGGAAACCTACAGAGTAGGTCAAGAGCTTCGGTAATGAAATTATTTGAGGAGCCGTCGAACAGTAATAGCTTTATCGGAGGGGTACGGTAAGTTAAGAGTCCATGAGCACGAATGAAACCTGTATCTACAAAGCAGTGAGTAGAGCCGGAATCTATTAGTGCAGTAAAGATCGTAGTGGTATCAGAAAGATTGTCCGAGGTAAGAGAAACGTAAGTAGCGGAAGGAGAAAGAACAGGAGACGCAGCATTAAGTCTACAAATGTCGGGCCATATGTACAGATCGCAGCTCCGCGGAGGGTCCGAGGACTCTGGGCTGCACATCAGTTTTCCGTCTCGGAGATGTGTGCCTCTTGTTCAGAGGAATCCGATTCGGCTACTGCTGCGCGGGCCTTGGCGGAGTTCGAGTTTCCGTTGGGGCATTCCTTAACCCGATGTCCGGAACCACCGCAGAAGAGACAGAGTCCCCTCCGGATGCGTTCCGCGCGGACCTCAGGCTTCAGTTTGCCATCCTTTCCCAACTGATTGGCGAAAGGGGGTGGTGCGGAACTCTTCGAAGCGGGTTTTGCGGAGGACGATGAAGACTTGTTGCCGGAGTTGGAGGAAGACGAGGACGGGTTCGCGGAGTTCGAGGATGCGGGTTTAGACGAATGATGGGAGGACGTGGATTTCTTCGCGGACTTCTCGGAGTGCTTCTCCGAGGGATCGGACTTCTTCTCCTTTTGCCTCTCCCAGTATCGTTGATCGATTTCGGAAGCGGCGGATCGGAGAGCGGAGAGTGATTCCCTTTTCGGAGAACGCGAGAGTTCGTCCTTGATTCGGTCCGGAAGCGCGTTGTAGTACATGTATCGGAGGGCCCTGTCGCCCCAGCCAACCAGCTTTGAGGCGTGCTGTTGGAAGATCACGTTGAATTTCGTGATCCGGTGGTGGCTGAGCATCTTGAGAGAGTCGAGAGCCATTTCCGCGTCTCGGGCTGGGTCGATAGCACCGAAGTTGTCCTTTAGGGTTTCCACGAATGCCTCATAGGAGTACATCCAAGGTGGAACTTCCCCATCGGGTTCCGCGAGGTATGGCTCGAACAGATCGAAGGCCGTGCCTTTCAGATACGAGAGCGCAAATGTAACCTTTTCGTCCTCATCGGAGAACTGACCGGAGTTCGCGGTGAAGTACAGTTTCAACTGGACCAGGAACGTATTGAGTTTCCGAGGGTCTGAACCATCGAACGTATCGGGAACCTTGACGCGGGAGCTAGCTTTGGCGGAGGCAGGAACGGAGACCCCACGATTCAGATCGCGGAGTGTAGACGTAATTCCATTGAGGGACTGAATAAGTGCCTCACCAACATCGGATCGGATCGGGGTTTCTCGACGGGGGGCGGAGTGCGGAGGTTGATCGTAGTCGAATGCATCGTCATCTTCGGGTTTGTCATCACCATCGTCCGGAGGCCCAGGAGGTCCGCCAGGTCCGGAGGGTCCGGATGGCCCAGCAGAGGGCTCCCGTTGGGGTTGCGGAGAATGGGACGAGGTTTGCGAGAGACGTTCTTCGATGATCGTTCCGTTTCTCCGAGATTCTTCGGGGTTCTCCTGGAGTTCTTCGGTCGGAGCGGTAGTGCTCACAACAGGAGTCGAAGATGCGCGGATTCGCCCTACAGGTCGCCGTGTGGTGTTATGGTGACTGCGGGCGTGTGCGGAGGTCGAGGATCCGGATGCGGCGGGGGACTGCTCTGCAGCCTTGGCCAGCTTGGTAACGCGTGCTGTGGTCATCTGTGAAAAAGAAAGGGCTAGGGAGTGGGAGGTGAGTTCGAATATACTGTTAAATACAGAATCCAGGTCTACTACTAAACAGGCTACAATAAGGTACTTGGCTTCAACTACTGGGTTACAGAGTTGCGCCGCCCACTACCTAACAAGTGTACCTTAATTTCGGAACGGAGATCGGGGTTACGGAGTAACGCCGGAGAACGGATAGAAGGTAGATCGTAGGTCGGAGATGCGGGATACCGGAGAACGGAGATAGCGCGGAACGGGAGTTCCTTAGTAGAGAAGAGGGAACGTATTAAGTCGATATTCGAACTGAAGAACTATCTACAAGTAAACTATGGCTTAAATACTATGAAGGTAACCTAACATGCGGAATACATGAGTTATACCTCGTGGTAACTAAGCCTAAGTGTCCCTTGATAATTAAATAATCCTACAGTAATATCCAAGTCCATATCAACACGTGCTAAGTCCGCGTGCATATCCCTTGATCCGAGTGTATCCGAAAGTCCGATAGTCCGAAGCCAATGTCCGAGGTCACGGGGGTAGTCATCTGACCAGGGCTAGGGGTTAGGGGTTTGCACGTGCGTAACACTCAGCTAACAGTGAGTGCGCTGTGCAAAAGCGGCAACTCTGCTAGCACATGACACCAGAGACCTCCGCTGGTATTTACTAGTGGAACTAAACCAAAACGTTGGTCAGAAGATGCACTGCTATGACAGCCGACAATGCTATAGTCGACCTACAATGCATACAAATCCCTACGCTTGTTGTCTTAACCTTCGGGTAGGGATTCAAAACTTCGTAAATAGAAAATAACACCCACATGATCACTCGCACGACCGTTTTCATACGATCTGGAGCGAGCGGATTTGCATTTGTGTTGTAGACATTTGGACGAGGAGATGAAAAACCACTATGTCACCATGAACCATCGAAGGTACAAAACCCCATGCATCAGGTTTTATTGTGCAAGATTCCGAATCACAAAAACATCAGGGGCCGCTTCTTGGAAAGGAGCGTCAATTACCTTGCTTGCAAGGTCCTGTATGCCAAAAATTTCCTAAAAAGGAAGATCGGTCGTGCAAGCCAGTGCGAGCTGGCTCAGTGAACATTTCAGTGTCAGCTCGTTGGCTCTTTGATGTTCCTGGTGTCGGTCTCTGTCGCTCATCCCCATGTTCGCACATTGTTTGTCTCTGCCCTTGGCAAACGATTCATACCAAGTAGTAACGACCCTGTACGCTTGTCTTAACGTCTAAGCTTTAGGCAATATTCTAGTGTCATTTGACTGTTCATTATTCGTCAGGCCCATAATGTGCCTCATGTATAGGCAGTACAAGCTCTTGGCAGCCCACGGCATTATCAGGCAGCCATGCCCACCCATCCAAGTGCTCCATCAGCCTGCGCGATGACACCCGAAGAACTGCGCCTCCGCGCGCTGGCCACATTGAAGCATTGGCATGAACAAGCATTCGTCGACATAAGGTATGTTGGCCATCATTGATTGCGCTCTGGGCTTGCTCCAATGATTGAAAGCCAAATTGGTACAGACCGGCTTTGCAGACGGCTTGAAAAGGAGTGGCGACTGCCGCCACGTTTGCTGAACTATCCGACACTGCGGTTATCCGTACTTTCGGCCATACTGGAGCTGTGGGTACATTGCGCCAGGTTCTGCTTACGTCGTCTGCTTAAATGTATGCTGCTTACAAGGATGTATTCATGATGACGGCTCCAAAAAATTCAAAGTGAGGCTCAGCTGGTTGTGTATTTGGCTATATATGCAACAAGACATTAAATATTTTCGTGGAAAGATCACATGTACTTGTCGTCCTGCTCTCCAACTGCAGTTGACTGGATAGGCACCACATGTGTGGTTGATCGCTCCAGAAGCTCGATAATGATTGCTGACAGAATAATATGCTGTCCAATGGTGTTCTGACCCATCTGAGCAAAGTAGAGTTGACTCCAGAAGTCCGAGTTACTCACTGTCAAGCATTCAATAATCTGAGGAAGTCTGGCCAAATGAGGTGGACCTCTTCCTTGAAATTCCCATCCCAGTTGCACTGCAGGCTCCATGATGCTGTCGTCGACTGATGAGCAGGCCGTCCAGACAACACGTTTGAAAAACTCTTGCACTAGAGCCGCGCCGTCAGTCCCAGTCCATTGAAATTGGTGAAATTATATTGACCTGTCCCAATCAATTGCATGGTGCTAAAGGAACAACCGCTATAGTAGTGGCACATTATATGCTATTTGCCAACACAGTGGCATATCTGCCCCTGCTTTAGCCGTCGTCGCGGCAGCCGTTCAGGGAACAGAAAGGAGGGCACAAGGATGGTGCATTGACAAAAGAGGCCCAAAGAATTTACTGTAAGAAAGAAAGGAATAACACAGAGGGCCCAAGACTGATTATTCAGTGTACGTCACCGCGTACACCACAAAGGAACAAATGCCCTGCGACGCTAACATGGGCGTGGATACGGAAGGGGTTAATAGTGTAGACAGAGAATGAAGCTGAAGCACGGCCAAAGGCACATCGTGATCAACACCATGAAACCGAGAGTGAATGAGAGTAAGACTCGTCTAGAAAGAGTGCCACTAGCGCTTATGATAAGTTCTCACGGTTCGTTCTTGTCAAAGACATCATCTCCAGTACGTAGATGGCCCGCCTTCGAATCCGTTGCAATACGCAATGTTATCGGATATTCCCATGTTTCAATAATTCTGACATCCTAAAGTTCACACTTGAAAGTGCCGGTGAAAGTTGCAAAACTCTGCAATTGCATCTTCTCATCGCCACTATCTTTGCAATTATGAGCGTCCAAAATGGCTTCAAAGGTCAACAGAATTAGGCCAGAATCAGCCAGAGTGCGTTGATGCAACTCATCTAAATGCTCAATGGTTTACTCCTACATCACCGACCATGCTTGCATTGATCATGGTACCATATGTGAGTACCTCCGTTGATCTATCGCAGGCATTGTAACTAGCATTTTCGGAGCCCTAAAACAAGTCTGAACTATCAACTTTATTGATTGTGAAGTGTGAATCAGGTGTTTCTAAATGATACATTCCATCGCTTCCTTTTGATCTGATCTTAGGAGTTACTGCTCTAGAGCTAGAGGTCATGCAAACTTCCTACAAATTCCCTGCTTGTTTATATACGACACGTTCTTAGTTCAGCGCAGAAGTGTCAGTGTAATGTCTCTTCATCTGCGTGGCTCCGCCTGAACAACCCACATATGGGCCCTAACGGGATGATATGCGAGTTTCATATGGGCTTTGATGATGGCCTCTTCAGATTGATCGTCCCTCTGAGGTGTTCGACAGATTGACTCCTATAGGTATGAGTATAACGCTATTTGAGGGTTAGTGTGGAAGTCTGTTGACCCCGTCGCTGTTATACATCATAGACACGTAGCCTTCAAATAGGCCCGTAAATGATGCTGATACAAAAGACCTAAGCTGTCCACGCCCATGGAGACCCCACTCGACAGTAAACTTGGTGCCGCACTTCTTGGCAACATTGCGGCAGCAATGTACGTCCTCTCTGTATACACGACCGATCACTAAAGCATAGACTACATATAGTTTCTATGGGATCACTAGCGTACAAACGTTCATCTATTTCACGAATAGCCCGCAAGACAAGCTAATTCTTAAATTTCTTGTGAGCATGCGCCAACTCCCTCACATAGGTCCTTCGCTCATCCTTTGTAGATATTCTTCCTATGGTAAGTTAGTCAGATGGTATAATGCTGCTTAATGGCTGCATACTTCTGATACCAGGATCCTTGATACTGTTCACATCGCGTTCATCACCCACATCTTATACTTTTATGTCATAATAAATTCCTCCAACCTGCAAGCTCTTATGATCCCTATATGGTGAGCCTCAGTTGTAAACGATGCAATTGCTGGTGCTGAAAGCTAGGTATACACTAGGAGTGTTATGGTAGATATCTCCACCTCGTGGTCGTATCAGCACTGATTACGGGTCCGTAATGTAATGAAGGACCCGTTCCTTTGCCGTATTGGGCTGCTGTGGGCGCTTATTCGTAGTCGGAGGGTATTCGAATAACCGGTTGCCGGTGGCTTCTACCGGTGGCTTCTTCGGTGATTAGCAGCCTCATTTCCGGGAACTCAAGTAAATTATGTAATTCTTCTCAGCACTCTATTGACTCGGTCTGAAACAAGCTGTCCCAATTAAGTAAAGACGCCCGCCCACACCAGCATACCCCCCTTTATCCTTTCTTTTACGCGCACTCATTACCAAATTAGGCAGGTTTACAAGGTAATTAATTGTTATATCCATTTCAATATATTATACCCCTTTCACAAATGTTTGAAGACTCACACGGCCTCTACTTACATTTAGCTCCTGCTATGCTCAAAGTAGCTGTGTACAGCTCATACTCACATGAATAGGTTAGACACTACTAACCCTTTTATAATGATTAAAACTAGATACAAGTGAGCGTGGAGGTGAAAGATGCAACAAGGAATACTGTGACTTCTAGCAAGCTTTTAGTGCCCAAATAAGCCAGCTTACATAATACACTACAGGAGTCATTTCTATTGTGGACCCGTACATGCCATGCCACAGGCAGTGGCCCACATCTGCAAGTCTCCAGTATGATCAGGGTCAAGTGTTTGTTACCGTAAGCCTCCTGATACTTCAAGACGAGAGTGTGCTGATTAGAATGATATCATAGTGCCTCAGCGATCTCATGATACGAAGGTAGGGTCACAGCTGCTTCTGCGAACCATGGACTGACATATTTTGCGGGCAGTATCTTCGCATATCGTGTCTGGCTTTGTATGTCGGCAGTGTTCTGTGATATTATCAATCTCATCTCGCCCATTTAAAGTAAGTGGTAAGAAGAACTTGAGTGTGTGGGCCACTGCTAAAGCATGGCATAGACGGGGCTGGTGTGGAGTGTAATAATAATTATAATTATAGTATTAATATATTTGGTGATCGAACATACAAGGCAATAATTGCTGCCATTCCATTGAGTGTGTTTAGCTGAGACAATCTATGCAAAAGACCTTCGTACTCAAAGATTCCATTATTAGACATTCCATCATAAATCCATACTCTATTGGACTTGTCAACAAATCTTGCAACAAAATGAGAATTACCAAAATATATGATTCCCTTTAGTTGGTACTTTATGCCCTTGGAGGAGAAGGGCAGCAGAAAATCTGTATCAATGTTCAAAACAGTATTTGAGAAATCAAATGCAAGAAAAAAAGGTGGAAATTTGATGGTGTGAATGTAAGACATAGGTTCTGCACAGGTTACACATATACGTCTAGTGACAAAATGCAAGTTGTTCATCCAATGAGATATGGAAGTAAACTGTGTTGTACCTGCATACATTAAGAAAGACTCCCTCAAGTTGCCAGAACCTGACGTGGAATGTCCATTTACACATTGATATTTTCTGTGGACAGCGCCTGGCCTAGCCTGCAATAAAGAGTCTAAGACAGAAGATACAGAAGTGTAGCACCCATATTCAAATTCATTGGGATTCAGTTTTTCCAATGACAATCTTAAGAACTCACGGCATTGATTCACATCATCTTGAGATGATTTATCAGATAAAGTCTTAAAAAGTGAAAGCAATAAAGGGCTAACCAACTCAGGAAGTGCATTCAGAGTATAAGATCTTTCAAGCCAAATATTGAAAATAAGTGAAACTACTGTATCGTAAGCACAACTATTGTCATTCCACTGACAACCTACAGGTACAAGAGAATGAAGGGGTGGATGTGAAGCTAATGAAGTATTTTCAGTTGACCTCAGACGTTTTGATCTCTGAACAAAACTATCAGCTCTGACATCCGCAAGATAAGTCCTTTTGTTACTGGGAGGATGAACTTCAGGCTGACTAGATTGTGTGTCTAGTTTCTGTTTTATGTTGCTTGACAGATCATTGTTTTGGCTGTGGGATTCAGAGCATGTTGATTTCTTTGGATCAACAATTCCCCAGGCAAGATTCTGAATGTTAGGAGCTTCATAGGGTGTCTTTTTATTCCAATTGATAGCCCGGTGTATATGATAAGGGCTGTAATTATCAGGTTTTGTGATACGAAATGATGGAATAAGTGCACCACGGGTATCACCTTTGACACTTGCACTCAACTTTCCTTCAAATCTCAAACGAGTAATCTCATCAAGCCATTCTAAATCCCTGAGTTCTTGTCTCAAAGCTCTTGAGCAACGACCTGTGATTACACTGGAGTCAAAACCTTGCAAAATCAAAGTACCTTCAGCAGTAGCACTACGTGACAAAGCAGTGTAGTATCCTTGATGTGTACTGCCATCACTCAAATTCACAGGGTTTGCAGGTCGTGTCTTACCTTGAGATGCAAAATCTGTCATTGCATAATTCACAGAAATTTCAACTTGAGATCTAGATACATATAATCTTTTTCCAGTGGGAAGATCACACCAAGTAGATACTGATGTCCGTACAATTGGTACAACATTAGTAGGCAATTCTTCAAAAGCCACCTCTTGAGCAGGATTATTCAGCTTCACAAACAAGACATCAAGTATACTTTGTCCATACTTACCCTTGGTCTCAATCCAATCAAATACAATGCCCTCCTGGCCATTTGTCATGCAAAGTTCAGTAGCACTGTTGTTGCGCAACATCACCGGTAAACCTTTGCACAGACCCAGCTTACCAGGTATTTTCTTCTCAGTGGAGCAAGGTGGTTGTTCCCAAAGTATTTTCTGAATTTGTTCATCAATAGGAATTCTTGCTTGTTTCTTTTTCCGTTTCAGAATCTCACCATCATCTGGAGCTTGGACTGTATCTTCTGAGTAGAAGTACTGTAAAGTCAAACCATGCTCATTAGCAAAACGCTGTGCACCAAGCTCATTAATTGCATCTCTGTTGATATTTTTTGCTGTAATTATTGATACATTTCTAAATAAAGAGTCACAAATAGAAGCTCTTCCAGGTATGTTAGCAGATATCCTGGACCTTAAGAAATCTATGTCTTCAAGAGTGCAAGACCGATATCTCATGTTCTCTAATGCAGTGCGAAATTTGGCATCTTCTTTTGTCTGCAGCTTTTGTCGCATATTTTGTCTGAGAATAACCACAGTTGTAACTTGATGCCAAACAGCTTTGCCATGAGCCTCCTGCTGAGAACGCACTGTGTTCAAATGTTGGTCAGGACCACCTATAGTTCCACTGTACAAGGAAACTGACTCACCACCAATTGCAGGAGGCAGCTGTGCAAAGTCACCAGCAAATATCAAATTAAGACCACCAAAGGGCAAACCAGTGCAATTGAGAGCTTCTCCAATCCTAGCACTGATCAAATACATATCGCGACAGGACAGCATAGACACTTCATCAAAAAAAATATAAGAAACTCCACTTAGACGTTCACGTACCTGAGAAAGAGTAGCATTGCTAGCACGCATGTTCATTCCAAAAGCATAATGATATGTCATACCACCTGGCAACAAACATGCTGCATTGGCAGTAGGTGCTACTACCATTAATTTGAAAGATTCTTCTTGGGACTTGAAAAACTCAATTAAGGTCTTCAAAACCTGAGATTTTCCTGTACCACCCATACCTCCTATGTACATTTGAAGCTGTCCAGTCCCTTCACCAAGTGCATGATTTGCCACTATACGGAAAGCTCGTTCTTGTTCTTTGTTCAGATGAAAATCTTGAATCACGTTGGTTACAAGCTGAGCATGTTGTTTTGGAACAAAAGTTCTCTCTAAATAAGATTTGTCAACAACTTCAACTCTGTTGTAATCATAACTGTTGATGCTCAAGGCATGAGGCCGTTTGCTCAACCTTTGATCAATAACTGCCTGGCGTTTAATTTTAACCAACTCCTTCCATTCACCTGAACTCTTGTAAGGGATGGTAATGGAATTTTCTTTCAGATTAGAAATACTACACTGATCAATTGGTTTAGACCATCTATTGTTGTGCATAATCTCCATCATAGCTTGCATACCCTTTCTACGGTTGAGCTCAGTTCTACTTAAAGTGCCTTTTTCAATTTCAATCAAATCTTCCTCAAACTGAGGCAAGGAATCATCATAAGTGTCAGCATCATTGGGTAGCATATCCATGTTTGGTAAATACTGGTTTCCTGAGCAGCCTGTTTTCATTTGTGTACTGAAATCATCTTTTGCATCTAAACATTCATACCTCAAATAAAAATTATTCATTATTTGTACCTGACGCTGGGAGAAAGAATGGTTGACAAAAGCATCATCCCAAGTTTCCGTTTCTGATTTCAGATCCTTACCACTTCGCCAAGGCTTAAAAAGAGAAAGCATCACACTACAATAATACTCTCTATCACCCTGGTCTTTGCGAGGGGGAATACCTATAAAGTTGGGTATAACTTTACGAGTTCTACAGTCTGATTCAGCCAACATAACACATTCATGTGTATCTGATAAAGGGTGATCGGTTTGAAAGTTCAAGTGAAACCACTTTGATTGAACCTTTTTAGTTTTTCCAACTTCTTCCAAGTCAGATTCACTGTTACTATCAGTATCATCACATTCAATAAGATCTTTTGTAGTCTCAGGCTCAGTTTTGGATTTAGAGGATTTCTTAGTGGCTTTGACTCTTTTGCATCGTGTAATCCAGTCATATAAGCACATATTGTTTATAGTGTCAGGGCGGAAAACATAGTCAAAGACATTTGATAAACCCAATATCCGGCCATTTTTCTTTACTAGTGAAACTTTATCAGTAAATTTGTATGCATCATCTGGATGCCAATAACTTCTAGCCTCACTGACAAAACTTTTCCAGTAAAAGACTACAAACTCATGACTGGTGTAGTGGTCTGGATGATCCAGCAGATACATGCTGATCATTGGGGAGCCCATTTCCATTTTGGCACTCATTAGATTTACAATTTTAGTCATTAGTCGACGAGCTTTGGATTGAGAGTCAGACCCAGCATCAGATAAAATTTCAGTGTTTCTACTTAATACAGATCTTATTATTTCAATCATAACATGGGTTTTTAGAGTAGTTTTCGATATGTAGTCAGAAACATATGCAACAACAGCCTTAACAGCGGTTCCAGACATTAATGAGGTTACATCTGTGTTGCTTCCAAAAATGAATGAAAGAAGTGGTGTAAAAGTATTGAGCCAAGGTTCCAGCTTTTTCATAATTATTGAACCAGAGTTTTCATCAATATGAGTTTGTGATACGACTTGCCTAGGAAAACGTGCCTTACATTTCCCCCATTTGTTATCTCTACAGCCTTTGTATGTATGCCGTTTGTTGTGAGAACCATCACTTTTGATATATCTGTTACAATCATGCACATTAGATTGAAACAATATATCATCCACAGTTTCTTCGTAGTATTTCCACCATTCATCATTTTTTCTGCATAGTTCACATGTAGCACTTGTCAAGTCCTGACAATCATGTGGTGCTGGTGGAGTTTGTCTCAAGGAAGTGATTGGATCAATGTATGAGTCAGAGGACTTTCTGGTGACTTGTTTTTCTGCAACTTCGGCATAAGTTCCAGTAAAAAACTCACCTTGGTGACAACTCTCCAACCACTTGATTATTTCAGACTGCCACAAACCATTGCCATCCATGATCTTGTTTCTGATTTCCTGAGGTGAAAGTGAACCTGATATCCAGATCATACTGTGCAAATGAAGTGATAAGCGACCTTGCTGTTCAACAGTGCCATAATATGCTTCGACCTGGCCATAGATTCCTGAACCATCCAAGTCTATGCCAAGAATTACTGAAATAAACATTTCCACCATAAATTTGAAAAACCGAGCACATGCAACAGGATTTGAAGTAACCATAAGTAGACGATCATTTGCTTGTAAAAGTTCAGGCTGAAAAACTTCTTGATTGTTTGCATAGTATATACAGATAGGATGTTTATTATCAACTGGTGACAGAGTTATATACCAGATGGGGCTACCAACAGAGTATATAAGTGACCATATCTCATTTCTCTGGAATTTTTTAGAAGTTATTGACCCGTGAACTCCACCAGCAACATGATCAACATCCTTAATAACATTGAAACAGTTTTTTTCTTCATCTGTGCTAGGGATTACAGATTCACCGTGTAACAATCTTGTACCGATGCTAGTTAAAACTTCCTGGTTTAGATTAAGTAGACGCTCTGAAATAGAACGGAACTTTGATTTCTCTGCCAGTAGAAATGACTGAGTCGAAGATTTCATTATTTGCTCATGGCTGAATGCAATGAAAGGAAAGGCTATGTCTGTTTGAAAGCGCTTGTCATGATACATCAAAAGCCATTTTTTATGAGCAGAAGTTGAGAATCTGTGTACAGAGCCAATTCCTCCTAGGCCATATGGAAACAACCAAGGAAACATAGAGGGGTACAACTGAGGATTATTCCATATGGACTCAAACTCATTTGATCGTCCAATAGCAAGAACTTTACCAGATTTATTGAAGTATTGCATGGCTAAAGCTTTCAAAGCACTGGATGACATGCTTTGCATTTCAGTACCTGTTAGACCATGCATTACAAAAGGACATTGACCATCTGTAGTTCCATCTTCTTCTTCCATATCATGCACAGCAGGTGTATCACTTTGTTTTGCAGTGTCCGATGGCTTGTATTGAATTGTGACAGGAGCTGCATCTTCCTTATATTCTGATAAATGGTCCTCAGCAATTTCAATATCTGCATAATCAGCATGATTCAAAATAAGCCACTTCAATGCAGCTCTAACCTTGTTTGCGCTGATCAAAAATGGTGTTCGCTTCATATCATCTACTGTAGGCTGTTTGGGACCTGTAAATAATATAACCAGTACATCGTCCAATTCAGTTTTTGATATGGGTAATCTATCATATACCTTCGCAACAGGTGATTCAAAACACAATGCATTTGCTGTCATCTTGCGAAAACCACTTGCTATTTTTACAAAACAATTGCTATAGCGAACTCGAGCTATAATCAATTTTTCCAGAAAACGCAAACTTTGCAATTCAGGTGGAATAAGACCCAACCAAAGACCACGTGCCAATGCATATTTTGGTACCTTATTTCTGCGCAATGCTGTTCGGCAGTTGTTGCATATTGACTGCAGCGAGTGGTCAATTACAGGGCCAGGATATTCTTTTATAGGGTCTGATATGCTTTTACGCAACTTTCTAGTTGTTCCAGGTATCTCCAATAGATGAAGTAAGTTTTTGACACTTTTAAGACGTGATAACTCTGATGTGGGAACTAGTTGTCCACAAACTGCACATCCTGCCTCCTGTAGAGTTTTTATATTCATTTTTTCACAGCATAGTGAAATTATATTGGCTATCATTTTTTTAGATGGAGGAGGGGGTGGGAAATCAGTACTAATAGTGACAAGGGATGGCATAGGCTTGCGGCTATATTTTTCAATGCAAAAATCCTTTATATGGTTGAATTTTGTAGTTTGCTTTACAGAAAAAACATAAGTCAGTGAATAGCACAAATGACAAGAATGATTTTGTATCATATCCAATATAACAGCTTTTGACGCTTTTTGCCCACAACCTATGTTATGTTTTTTTGCTATTGCTATGCATTCTTGTGCTGTCAAAAAAGGAAGAATAATATTGAGATCTGCCTTAACATGTACAAAATCACTGGTAGGAAAGCTAAGCAATTCAGTGTCAGCACATACCATATGGTAAACAAGACCAAGATGATCTGACACACTCAGCATAGCAGGACCATCTACAACAAAATTCACTAGCTCATTGTAATGTATAACTCTTGGCTTGTAACCACCTTTGTGAGCAGATAAGTTCACAAGACATTCATGGTCCCCACTTATAGATAAAAGATTAATCAGAAGCAAAGCCATCGTGGAAACACACACAAGCACTAGCAACAGATAGCACACAGTATTATACACCCTTGGCAGGGGCAGAACAGACATATAGTCATGTCCTACTTCACAAAAGAGACACCTTAGGAAGCTCAGGTCATTGACCAGAGGAGTTGTACAATTGGCAGCAGGCACACAGTCAGATTTGGGACATAAGGTACTCGTACAAACAGATGACATGGACAAGGCAGTGGAGGTATTGGGTAGGAGTATTAAATCAAAGGGAGAGAAGTCCGCAGAACAGCGGACAATGCAGAAGAGCACGGAGGGGACCCCACAACCTTGTAAGGAAGAGCAAGGAACGGTCAATGAAAGCGGACAAACGTGGAGCGGCTTACCAATACAGTACAAATCCTCCAAACCGTGGAACACATTCAGACTCGAGAACACAGATGGATCTGTGTTTGACCGCATCAACATGCTCATATCAGAGGTCATGGACATGGTCGCATTCGAGATCGTAAACTTCCTTGCGGTCGGGATCGTAAACGTCCTTGCGGTTGGGATCATAAACGTGCTCGTATTCGAGAGCATAAGCACGTACGTGCATGCAAACCTCAGCGAGGGAGTTTGCAACGGTGTCAGCTTCCTCAGACTCGAGGTATCAGGCAAGCTCGAAATACCTAGTCAAATGTCAGCAAAAATTATAGACGTTGATGAATTACAGAGTCGATACAAGACTCACTAATCGGCAGTGCATCTGCATCAAACGGGAGGCCAAGACAAGGAATATGAAGACGCAGGGAAGCAGTCTCAGCTACTTCACAAGTTGATAGGTACAATGAGTTCGTAGGATGAATACAGAGAGGCGTGTCCACGCACCATTTACAGTCAAGATACCAAGCAGAGCGAAGCAGAGTTTGAAAATGAAATTGTGCATGTTGAACGGCAACGGCAACGATGACAGCAAAAGTGCTGAGGCTAAACCAATGTTGAGAACGAGACTAAAGAGAGATAATGCAATACCGACCGGCAGTCAAGCACGAATGTAGGCAAGGATAGAGTGCAGAGAGTTCACGAACAAGGGGAGATTGTACAGAATCACGCGGGAAGTCAAAGCGTGCAATCTCGGAGAGCGTTTATGTCATAATATGTCCGGCCCGATACATAGATTGATGCAACGGTAAACTTTTCGCTTCGGCAGACTTCGGCTAACCATTTTGACAATTGGGAGGACACAACAACAGTGTATTTGGGGCAAGCGAGTACGTACGTAAGGACATCCGAAGGACATCAAACAAATGATACATGCAGCTAATCTACGTATTTAGTCCGAGTCGGAATCATATTTAGTCTGGACGTCCCGGCCCGTGCGGTAAGCATTGACAACCGCCGCAGTCAACCTCGGACGACGAAGGCCAGACATGTGTACATAATTACCAAGAACAATGGAGAACATGACATTGAAGGAAAGAATGACAGAATTAGCAGGGAGATACTGGTTTTTGGACGAGGAGTAGGAGTTCAAGGTGAAACCGATGAGTGCGACAACAAATTTATCTTGTGTAGGGTCGGGAATGTCCTTTGGGGCTTTGCCGTAAATGGGAAGAGCGGCCAGGTTCTTCCATTCGTTCGGAGTAAAACGGAAACCAGGGTAATGAACCCTATCATTACGGCGACCATCGTAAATAGGAACTATATAGGCCGTCAGAGCCAATCAACACAAGGTTAGGAGATAACCTACTCTGGTCATTGACTCCACGACTGTTAGGGTAGCGAATGCAAGAGGATACCGTGGTCCCCGCTCTCTTGGTAGGGGTACCAAAGGCCGAGCCTTTTGCACGAGCAGGAGACGAAGACGCAGAAGCTGAACATATGTAATATTAACATATAGACACATAAGGGACAGAGGAAAAATAGCTTACCCAAGGAGACACCATCAGGCCGAGTGGTGAATTGGATACAACCAGACTCCATTTGAAGATACAACGTATCACGCTTGAACATAGTGCAGAGTACAGCCGACAAGAGAGGATAGAGCTCAGCAAAGGGATAGCCACAAATGCGGCGATGATGGTCAGACGAGTTCGAATGGGTCGGGACTGAGGAGATGAGTCGCGACTCAGCGATAACAGCGGGAAAAGTGAAGAGAACAGGATATCCACGCAGGGAATTGAGGAAAGAAACGGGCTTTCCAAGTTCAGCGCGGAATTCGGCAGGGTCAGCCGTGTAAATGCAGCGATAAACTCCTTCGCCACGAAAGTTTAAAGCATCACAGACGGCACTGGCAAGAGAATCAGAGAATGGACGCCACACACGCGGAAGGAAGACTTACACAACTTGCGAAGGGTTAGCCAACCATTTCAAGACACGAGATATGCTGGGAAGGCGAGGATCACTGCCGACATCGTAACGAGGAGAGAGATTTCCCTCACTAACAAGGGAGTTAGTAAGCAGAACACCAGAAGGGAAAAATGAATAACCTCAAACGTGAGAGAACACCGCTCTCGACCAGGAAGGAAACCATCGGCTGCAGAACATCGGGTAAGTCGCCGAGCTCAAAGGTAGGAATGTCAAGCTTTGACGCGCGAGGTTGGGTGCGAGGAGAAGCTTCCAAGGAGGCGGGAGCAGGAGCGTTGGCAACGTCTTCGTCGGAATCAGAGACATTCACACTGAGAGCGAAGATCAGCAAGAAGACATCAGGGGGAAACAGTGAGAGACATACGGATTATAAGACAAAACGGGAAGAAAAGAATCAAGCGTGGCCTTGGCAGGGACAGGGCTGTCAGCAGGAGCTGGGGAATCCAAGACGGTATTTTCTTCGTTCTCTTCTCTGGTAGAATCAGCAATGACGACGTCGGAACAGGAAGTTTGCACAAGAGGGGAATCATCAGAGTCGGACAACTCAATCCGCTCGACCACGGCACGAGCCTTGCCCTTCGCAGGATTTTTAGGTGGATTTGGAGATACGGAGACGCTGTCAGAGAAACGACTGTTCTCATCTGCTGCGTCATCCACGGCGGAATCGACAACGGGAGCCATGCCCGAAATAGACTTTTTGGCACCTTTAACGGTCCTGGGAGTAGAGGCATCAGTGCAATGAAAGATATACAAGACACGAGAAACTTACTTAGGAGAAGGTGAGGCAGACAAAGGACGCCTAGATAAAATAGATGAAGACGAAGAAGGCGCGAAAGGCTGAATCCAACTCACTTGCGTTTGACACGCTCAACAGTAGGAGTTTTCACTTCATCGTCGGAAATAGTTACAATATCTGAGGAGGCATCAAGTTCATCTTTGGAATCTGGCGCTAGGACAACACTCTCGGAGACCTCGATATCTGAACTGCAAAGACGATGAGTTGGGAATAAAACCGTAAAAGGAATCAGCTCACGCCTCCACAAATTCAGGCGTCTTCACGCTACAAATGATGAGATCTGAGGGCGACATCCAATAAAAATAAAGAGCTACTTACATCTTCCCTTTTTTCTTTGTTGTGGGGGTTGGAGACAAGACAGCAGCTTCGCTACAAAGGAAACTCAATCGTCAACAAAAAGCTTGTGATAAGAGGGAAAGTACGTACATGAATTCAGCGGCAGGCAAGTCGCTAGACGCAGCAGGGAGATCCTTGGACTCCTTGGACTTGGCGGCAGATAGAGCCTTTTTCTTGGGAGAGATTCTGGAGACTTTTGGCGTAGAAGGAACGGGAACACTAGAAAATATAAGAATACATCAAGAGAACTGAGGCGAAGAGCTTACGGAGAAGATGGTGGAGTAACATCGTCGACAACGACTTTACTGGCACGCGTAGGCTTTCTGGCCTGAGCGGCACCACGAGAACGGCTGTGAAGACAAGATCAGAAGCAAGACGTCGAAAGCAGAGTCGGACAAACTTGGAGGCACGAGGAGGCATGGTGATCAAATCGAGAAGAGCAAGAGAGAGCAAGAGAGAGTAGCGGCAAAAGCAAAGAGTGTTTGCAACCGTGCGATCTGAAGGACAGCGAACACGTAGATTTATATGGACACACAACAGACCAAAAGCCAGACATTGAAGTAGCGGCGACCTCAAAATTCTGAAGTCAGCATGCAGCAACGAACAAGACATCAGAGAATACGGATAAACGGAAGAGCGAAGGGAGAATAGCCAAGAAAGAAACAAGCAGGAAGTGAATTGAAGAGAAGGCAAGGCAAGTCTAAAACAACATAATGAAGGAGCAAGCAAGAGATCGCGAAAAAATAGGCATCCGGAAAGGCGTAATAAAGAAAGAGAAACTTACCACAACCCATAGGATAGAAGGCGGAGAGAAGAGTCCAGGACGACAAGTGAAAGCATAGAGCACAGGAAAGCGGCCGTATTGAGGCTGGATCAAACACCGAGGCTGCAACTAAGAGGTAGATTGAATGATCAGGTACAGGAAGCAGGCTAAAGACATTGAAAGCTTGATGGACAGGAAGGTCGGGCAGGAAGGTGAGGCAGTCGTGGCACACGATGCAATCAGAGAAGCGCCGGGAAGCCAAGAGAGAAGGCGCTAATAAACATGAGTCAGCAAAGCAAGTTCGGAATGTGTATGGTGAGCATAGCAGCGCAACATACGATAGTTACTGACAACTGCGAATGTATATAAACCACATAATGAAACTGCCTCTACCTTAGCATCTCGGAACATGGACAACTTGTACGACACAGAGAAAGCTGGTAAGCAAACGCTTTGCACACACTTGCTCAGTTAACACCCAGACTGATCACGTGTTGAATAACTTCAGTTGCAGCGCTGGATAACAGCATGGAAGAACGAGCCAAAAGCAAAACACCTCAGATATTCGCATTGACTCCAGTAAGGTGATGAAAGCCGAAAGCGGGAACCGATGCTAAATTGATTACAGGAAAAGGTCAAGGCATTCGGATTTGATATACTCATGCAAGAGAACGGACGGACATCGAAGCTAGTTTGCCGCAACAGCCGAACAGGTGAGATAGAGGAGGCAACTATGGGAATACAGGGGATTATTTGCAGGAACTCGTTACCCCCATTCGATATTGGAACAAAGTAAGACGAAATGCGGTCTGTGACATAAGGGGGAGCTAATGAATCAACAGCAGGTCCGAGGGACGGATCAGACACCTGCGCCAAGGAGTTACCGTGACAGGGCTGCACTCCGAAAACTTCAAGCAAATGGTTGAAAGCGTAAAACGAACTTACGCGATGTTTAGCCGCCACACACCAAGAGGAAGGTTGATAGACGTTCCGGAGTTCTTAGGCACGTACGAGCATACGGTCGGTAGCGAAAAGAAGGAATACACGTCCATTACAGCCAGCAACCGCATGTTTACGCCAGCAAAGCAAACTGACAACAGTGACATCATACCCATGGGTGCGGCGGTAGACCCTCACAACGTGTTTCAAAACGTTCCGAAAGACCGATGGGTTCACACGGAGGACAACAAGGTAGATTACTACCTGATCACAACGGACGAAGGGGGAAAAACCAGGTAAGAAATAGTAAAAATGCATGGAGAGAAGGAGCTAAATAAACTATAGATACTTACCGACATCGCCCATAATCTTCCAAGTGGGAGACATAGTAGAAATGCAAGTATCGCTTCTCTGCGTGCCAAATAAAACGGAGTACACCGTGAAACTGGTATTACGTAGCGTCGGACTCCTGAATGGCCAGATAACAACGGTAAGACAAACCATATACAAAAGGGGAAGAGAATAAGCTCACAACATTGACTAACAAGGACGCAATCACTGCGCGGGCATCAAAGATGACAACAAAAGTGGTAGGACAAGTGAAACTCAAACGCCGAAATGCATACGAAGACGACCGTGAGGAAACCGGAACGGGTAGCAAAGTGGACGGTGAATCAACCAGGAATCAAGCAGACGATCAGCAACGCAACGGAGAGGCTCAGAAAAAGCAGAAAGTGGAAGGCAACAGCCACAGAGAGGAGAGGGCAGAAAAGGCGGCGAGCGCACGCGACGAGATGGAAGTATGCGATAGCGGAGATGCTGTAGTAGGTTAGTAAGGGAGATACTCAGGGACATAGACAGTTTGCGCTCAGTCGACAGAATATATTGGGCAAACAAAGATTTATTACGGTTTTGGGGAGCGCGAGGGTACATGAGCAAGAGATTAGACAGTATTGACAAAATTAAAAATTTGCACTGAGGAAAGGCAAACATGAAGTGAGCGTAAGATAGACGGGAAAGAAGGAAGACGCACAGGAGGCTATTGCAACGTTTACGAGGCGAGCGCTCTGAGAGTTGATCGCGTAGTCAAGATAAAACTGTAGAAACAACAAGTGTCAGTGGAAAAACTTGGAAGAAAATAACTGACACGGACGAAAACTACATCGACCGTGTGGGCGACAAGATAAGAGTCGTATTCTGAGTCCAGGGCATTGGGAGGCAATCCAAGATGGTACTCGACGCGACGACAGATCAAGTAATGATTGAGCGTCCTATGGATAAAGGTGAGCGAGCACAAGGAAGAGAAGTAGACGAAAAACGCACCAAAGCGAACCATGAGCGTATGCTTCAAGGACGACAGAAGCAGTCCAAGCACGAACTAGATGGGAGGGAAAATCGTAGACAGGGTAAGGCATTGCAGCGAGATACGAAAGGAGAGAAAGGGCGACAGCGACTTATAGACGAAAAGCGAGCGGAATTGACACATACCTTTGCACAGATAGCAGCAAGAAAGAAGGAGGACCAGAAGGGAGTACAGAGGCAAGATGTAGAGTCTAATAAATCGATGAATTGAAACGGTCAAGGGAAATGAGCGTGAGAAGATCATCACTTCATCAACATTCAGCCACCAAGATGCATCGGATTGGACCACGGCTAAGGAATACCGGCTATCATCACCGGCAACCGGCTAAGTCAATAGCCTCCAAGATAAATAGGCGCCCGTAATATTGCCACTTTACAACAATAACGGAGCCTACATTTCATTCCGGCCCCGTAACTACTTGGTATTCATCATTGTAAGTACTGTCTGGGCACTTGTCTTCTATAAGCTTACCACAAAGTAGATGATATTGGCCCTCCTGAGTGCAGGTTCGCCTTTCTGCTATTTGTTGTACCTCGCCTGCTGATGGAATGGACGCTCAGCTGATGGAAATGGTAAGCACACCATTATACCTTTTTCGTTTAACTGCTTAACACGTACTCTGTAACGTAGCATTTGCTGTCAAAGCGTAAGGATGTTCAACGCTCCAAAATGTTTGGTTACGCATCACTAATGCGGCATAATCAGGTTTGATCAAGAATCCTATGCAGACTTCCGGAGAATTTCGGTGTGTTCTCTTCATGGTTAGCGTCTATGGTATTCCTTACTCATTGCCGGTGATTAGTCATTCATGTATACAGCTCTACCATCTGGAGCAGCAGCTGATATTGTAATCGCTGCGTCCCTCGTAGTATTATTGCTTAGATCTCGCACAGGGTTCAGAAGGTGGGAATCTCAATCTTCAACTTGAAAAGCATGTCACCGCGGTAATGATGCGTTTAGGACTGACTCGCTACTTTACACATTGATGGTGTACGCCATTAACACTGGTATGTAGATTCATCCAATTTTAGCCGAGTCAACACTTGAGGAACTATGCAGGTCTGATCTCAGTGCACGTCTCCTCTCTATCCATGAACAACATCTCAGACTAATTAGTCACTCCTTCAGAGTATGCAGGTTAATGTGTCTTATCACTGTATGTCCCTTTCGTACTTCTGTGGTTCTGGGTTCTGATTACACTGGTACAGTATGTGATTTGGCCTGACGAGTATATATTTATGGCGATTTGATTCGTGGTATCAGAACGTCAGTGCATACCAACACTACGACATTCTTATATCTCAACTGGTTATATTAGTGTCGCTCAACGCCCTCCTAGCAACCTTGAACGCTCGCAGTGCGTTGCGGGATAAATCTCATGGCGTCTCAACAGTACCACTTGAACTAGTCGTTCAGAGTGATCTCTTGACTACGGCGCAGCAGAGCTCAGAATCATACGACGAGACACACAACTTGAGTAATCATCAGTAAGTGGTTGGCTATTGCCATTTGGCGAGTGTAACTGAACTATATTGCGCATGGAAGAAAATAATCGTTAAGGTGGATCAGCAAATTGAGACCGTGGTTGAAACTCATGACAGCGGCACCCGACACACTGTACTTTGATCTTTGAAGATCATCAGCGGCATGTGTCCCTTCCGAACCTCTTTCTTGCAATTATGGCGGACTAGATGTATTTTGACGACCAAAGACGATCTAATTCTGCCGCGCTTAAACCCACGGATACTTCATACCAGTGCTACATTGTATTTGCGACGTGACTGGTCTGAGCCAGAATGTACCTATACAATAACCGATTCATTCGGTAAGCTGATATTTATACTGAGATGATGATCGATGCAAATTACCGTGGGCCTCAAACAGTTGCAATTGTCCTTTGGCTTGATCGCAAGTTGATGTTGCCGACCCGAGACGCGCTTCTATGTGTGAAAGAGAAATCGTCGGGTATTGTAGGTCATTTTGGGCTGATACCTTGCCCGTCGCTACATACCGCTTGGGAGCAAATGGCAATTGACGGGTTGCCGGTCATAGTGAAATCGGCGATTTAACTCAGAACTGTCGGAGGGCGCGTCAATCATATACTGACAGTTCCCACAATCAATATATATTCTCCCACAGTCACTGACTATCATTAGTCAGCTGACTCAGCTCAACTTCTTCAGCGCGTCAGCTTCAAGGTTTCAGACCGTCACTAGCCACCTGTAACTACGAAAGTGCTGATGTTCAGAGTACTACAAGACGGATCTTGCACTGATGTGAGCTGCGCTGGATCAGAACTTTGATCAGGTCACTCTCGTTAGTCTCAATTACAAATCGACGACAAGAACTAACCGTCAAACGTTTCAGCCTGCACGTCATTTCAGTTTGAACAGGTACTTCTACGGAAAGACATCGGGCGGTCCGGTGAGTCCTATCGGTATTTTCGTCATCCATCGAATGCAGTGAAGTAAGTCGACAGTCAACAGTGATGAGCTAGCAACCCGTATATGACGGCACCCGAGATATAGTTCATATTTTCTCACAGCGCCAATGGCAGTGTCGAGGGATTCCTTTAAGAGTGAGTTTCGTGATCGTTGATGCCAAGAGGAGGTGTGTAGTGACTTTGTATGGGCAGATGACACTGAAAGACACTGAACCGCGCTTGAATTAGGCATCTAACTTACGTGACCGGCACCGCCTCGATACAATGCCTTCCTCCTCGTGTCACACTCCTGCAAACTGTGCGCGCGTATCACCCATATCTACATATATAAGATACGATTAACCGGAGCCGTCTGCATCTAATACCCTTTTTCCTGGACAGGTACCTCTACACAGTATGCCCAATACGCTCATTGTCTTGATACGAGAATACCCAATTCTCGCCTCCCTCGTAGCGACACTTGCAGTACTCATCCTCCTCTCTTGCATAGCACTGGCTGCTCGACAACTCTCCCCGCCATCCGAGAACCTCCCTCTCGACGAGGAAGAAGGGTTGGACTGGAACCACACAATCATTGACGACGAGACAGAAAACTCGTTCGAGAGCATGCACCATGTAGCCATCCCTGTTCTCCGCGTATCAATACCAGGCTTTATCGATGAGAATGCTCAGAACCACATCGGTCTCGACCCCGTTGCTCTTCACAGGATGATACACAGCGAGGCTTCCCCTGTAGCGATGCTGCGAACTACCATGCTAGGATGGGCGGGTCGGAGGGATAACTTGGCTTTAGGCGAATTTGCCACAAGCCCAAAGGACATATCTTGACGGACCCGGATGGGGGATAGGGGATAGGGGACAGGGGGCTGCTATCGCCTTGGAGTTTATACGAGAAAGCCCGGAGGCGGCTTTAGGCGTTGGACGACCATCACTGAGAGACGTTTGCAGTGTCATTGCCTACATATGGTCCGTCCGGCGTCCATGTAACCGCACGTCAGGATTGCGCCATTGGTTTGAGATATAACTTAGCGCTTTGGCAGGCGGTGGTGACCAATAGGCCCATCCAGGAGGTAGCCGGCCTAGATATAGGAGGACTGAGAGACGGGGCATGTTTCTATCGATAGTATCTCGGGACGCGCTATAACGTACACACCCGTGTCATTTATCAACCATGTGTACTTGTCTGCAACAATCTATTTCGCAACGGATAACAATTCACTCAGATGAGCACTATTCATGAAATCGACACTTTCGACCCTAGATGATACATATATAAAGAACAACTACACCAAGAAAGAGGAGTCTACATCCAATGCAAAACGATTACACGAATATGTACATCCCCCTCGAGCCCTTCCCGACCACAAGAATAACACAGCAATCAATGTAACAAATGATGATTCATACAGAGATAGAGAGTGGGCGGCGATGAGTGTCCGATCTGGCTCGTAGCCATAGTAAATCAAACCAAAAAAGAAACAAGAAAGGAAAGATGATGGGCAAGGATAGGGAGACGGAGAGGGGTGGGTGATCATACAAACAGAAATGAAATGAGTGGCTTTATAAATGATGATATGAGGATGAGAACGCGTGCGTGAGATGTCGTAAAAGTCATGACAAAGAAGAAATAATAGCCAAGTGAGCAACGAGTGTAGATACAACTATCCGCGCCGGTGAGTAACCGAAACGTAGACTTGGAGGCTGTAAAGCCTCCTTGGAGGCAGCGCCAAGGACAAAGGATATTCCGACCGAATGGGCTGGTGGCTCCCACACCCAAGTCAAATCAACGATACCTCTGAACAACTGCCCCACGTTTCAACGCTCCCACCGCACCCCTCTCTCTCAAATCAACCTGATACTGCCTCGTGAACGACTGACCCACCACGGTCAACCCACGTTCATACGCAGTCAAACTAATCGGCTTGTTGGCCATGGCACCATCCTCACCGCCATCTTCCACATTGCTGCTGCTGGAAGATGTCAAGTCGGTGCGAGTGATATCATACGTCCCTTCTTGCTTAAGATGATTCGGGCACGTCTCCCTCGCCCATCGCACGTTCACTTGCGTTAATCGAGGATTGTCTTTGATGATTCGGAGAGCGGTTTGGAGCATCGATTCGTCGCGGTATTTGTGTCCTTTAGTCAGCGAGAAGATTTTCAGATCGGGTAGGAGGCGTAGGAGGGATGACAGTTGTTTGAGCGGTTTCTTTATTTTCAAAGATAAGAGTCAAAAAGACTTGGTTTCGTAGAAAAAGAGAAAGGGCAAACCTTAGTAAACGCCGTAGTGCACATGAAATGCAGCTCGGTTAATTTTGGGCACGATTGTAAGAGCAGCGTGAAGAAACTCGTATAGTCGCTTGTCGTATTCGGGATATACACCCAAATATCCAACGTCGTCAACGCCGTCAATCGGCTCAATACCGGTGTAATATCACTCAACCGTATCTCATACAACGGCTCGCACGTCAAATCCACCGTCTCGATCCCCTCAGGATTCGGCAACTCTGCCAATTGTTGATATATCCCTATATACGTCTGCAAGTTCGGTAGCGCAGTGGAGGGTAGAAACATAGGAATCGTCTCGGGTGACATCCACCGTTTAAAGTTCCAAGAAAGTCGAATGTGCTTGAGAGATGGATGCAATGTGAGAAAGTCGCTGAAACTCGATGTGTCGCTCCCAGGGTAACTGATCGTAAAATCGCTCGTATACCCAAACGAGCCTAGTGTCAGAGTATGTAGTTTCGCGAATCGGCCAGACGTTATACGATCGAATGCGAGCAGTCTTGCGGAAGAAGAGAACGAACATAGCGTGATTTCTTCGAGATCGGGACAGCGCTTGAGTAGCATGTCCCACAATCGAGGTGGCAGTTCTTCTGTTGGAGGAAACAGTTCGGTCCCGCCGAGACCGTGACGGACGATAAGAGAGAAACTGGTCAGGTTGTTGAAATCGAAAAGCTGTTGCGGCTTTTAAGCGCCCGTGTGTAAAGCTGTAGAGATCGGGGGTGGCTCACCGTGCTTTCGGGGTCTACAGGACGAGATCCAACATTGCTGTACACAGTTTTCAGATCTGGACATCTGATGTAGTATAAGTGTTATAAGAATTAAGAGGATAAAAGATACGTGTGCCACTCACGATGTCCGCAAGACTGTCCAAAGCCGATCCTCAGGCATCTCCAGACCATCCCAATCAAACGTGTGCAAGGACTTTAGTTGCGGTGCAATCTTGATTATAGCTTCGACCACCCATGTTTCGTCCAAAGGTTCATCCGGTTTCGGCCATGCGAGATAGTAATTCGGTCGTACTGCCAGCTTTCTGATATGTGCGCAGATCTCGGGTTGCCTGAATAGGGCGTCAAGAACTATTCTGCATTGTTTGCTTGATTTGAGGACCACGGTAGCATAAAGAGTTGGAACGAGCAAAGCCCGGACTTTAGTTGACTATTCGAATCCGTTTCCAGAGAGTCAGCCGGAGAAGGAAAATCTTAAGCGGATATATCACATACCGTAAGACTGAGACTCAGAACATCAGAAGGAGCCAAAAGGTCTGCAACTGTCAGGATAATGTCCGCCGGAATTCTGGAACCTGGAGATATTGAGCTGATGGTGTGTTTGGGCTCATGGTTGGGGGATTTCGGGGTATCTGTGAAACGAGGAAGAGTAAGGAGAGATTTGAGGGATTTCCTCCTCGATGATGCGAGTTTCGAGGAAGCTGGCTTCATCGCACAATTTGGCTGCGAAGAAAGAGCAAGTCTGCGTCTGTGTGGAGGCAAGGCCAAAAAAGGAACGGGCGCTTAGTAATGGACGCTGAGGTGCTTAGCCCCTATTTTAGCTTAAATCAACAATATATTCTAAATATTATAATATATTATAATATGGGACTCAAGGGACTCGGACGAGACGTTCACCAATCCGTTATCCTGTCGCCTGAAAAGTTATAAACGAGGAAACCTACAAATATGCTGCTGGAACTCAAATGAATATTGAACAATCATACCTCCGAGCGGCCACTTCGTCAACTTGAGAGATCTTATGTGGCCACGGCTACTATCGTACTACCCACATCTCTTCACCAAAACAAGCCTTACTTACTAGCTTGTGGCTCGTCACTGACCATTGTAACGAACATCATATGAAAGGCCGTTAATTTTAGCTACCCTGTCAGTTTATGGAATTCTCGCCGTGCTTATTATATATTACCTCAATCCATACTGACCATGGCTATGTTTCATGACACTCATTGGACAAAGAAAGCCATTTCCCTTGATTTCAGATTCATAAAGTCTACGTATGTCCCCTTCATGACTGTCACGTCCGCCAATACCTGAGGCTCGAGAGATCGGGGGACCAAAAACCAATGCTCGGGAACCAAGAAAACTCAGGCATGGCGCCATTTCATGCGACTACATTTGGTTATTTCGTGAAACCTTTCGTATATCTAAGCTAGGATATCGCGCTTCCAGCATTTTCTCATATCATACGTACACATATATTTCCCAACTGGCATGGACATACCGTGTACGACAATTAAGCTACGGTTATAAGTCGTTCTCATTACCCGCAATCAAGTCGTGAGCCTACAAATAAAATCACCAATTAATCACATACAGTCACAGGATAAGTAACCTATGAGCAGAATTTATACGCACCTTTTCCCCGATTGCATACGCCGTGTCAAGAAGATGTGCAGCAATATGTATGGGAGCAATGCTCATATCTACGACCCGCAAATTTTTGGTGCCGCTAAAAGGTGAAAGATGGACAATAGCCGAAACCAACATCATCAGCGGCAACTCACTACACCAGTAGTTTACAATCCACGACACCTCCTATATCACGAGGAGCCATCGCAGCCGTCCCTGACATTTTATTGGTTCAGGAAAACCCCATCAAGTGAGAAGAGATAGATCCAAACCAATTGGGTGCTGTGTAGAACGGACATAAGATCTAAGAAATTCTTCGAATTGAGATTCCGCCTCGGTACTTGGGGGCGGCGTGCTAGCTTGCTTGATCTTGGATTTCAGGGGTTGTGTTTCTGAGACCTTGCGGATGAACATTGAGCCCTTGAGGAGACATTCGAGATCTTATGGATCATCTTTGTATCAGTAAAAGGCAGAAGGGAACAGGACGTATACAACCAAATGGGTTCTTCATATATTGCGGGTCGATGACGGGTGGATCACGGGGTCGATTAGAAGAGATATGCTAGACGGACGACTGTTGGATCAGTACGTTCATGTTTCACAGTTCTATTAGTACTGACCACTGAGCCACGCGAATGTGACCGCTGCACCAATAATGTAGATCAGCAAGAAAAAGAGTTGACTATGTTGATGCAACGTACTGGCGTACCAACCGTCATCCCAATATAGGAAGTGTCCGCGGCGGGAGGTGAGGTCACGAAGACACGAGGAACCATGATGATCTCGACATCGCCGACACGGTCATCTCCAAGGTACTTCTTCTGCTGTTCATACTGTTTCTTGTAGAATTCGCTCGTTGTGGCGGCGATCGTTTTGTCCAATTCCGCCTCCATCTTTTTGAGTTCGTCCTCACTGACAATCTGATGGAGCTTAATGAATCCATACGCAGATACTGTTGTCGCGTAGGCACCATCTTTAGTTCTGGTGCTGTCAAAAGGTGTGTGCTGGCGTTGGCTTTGGGATTCAATGCTGAATAATTACGCACTATTGTAGGCGTTGTTCCGCTTCATATTCTGGATCGTTCCTTAATTTATCTTGCGAAGGGAATCAGAATTAAAATCCAAAGCAGAAGATTTAACTGTACCCATTGTGAAGACGCCGTCGTTGACGATAAAGTCGGATGGTGCTATTATATGTTCCTGTAAATTCTCTCCGACACCAGGGAGGTCAATGATGCAGGGTATTTTCAGCCTGTCGAGGAGATTCTTGCCTCCGATTCCACTGAGTTCCAATATCTTCGGTGTATTATATGATCCTACGCAGGATTCAATGGTGAGAAAGGGTGACTAAGTATCCACACATCAAGTAAAACAATACAATACATACCAGCAGAAATGATAACTTCTTTGTTCGCGTTCAGGGTATTTGGCATGTCTGAGCCTGATTTGACGAACTCGACACCAGTTACCGCTTTCACTTCAGTGGAGGTTATTTTGTCGAAGCAGACTTTTGTAACCGTGCATCCGGTTAGCACGACTAAATTGCTTTTGCCCTCGGGAGTCAGGTAGGCATTGGCGGCATACGAGCGCTTGCCAGTGGAACGATTTACAGCTGTACCGATGTTGAATACTCCGGTAGAATTTCCGTAATCCTAGTAAAAAATCAGCATCATTCGGAATTAGGCGCAAAAGATGCGAACAGGGCTTCGATTGGTTTTGATCCCCAAACTATTGAGAGTTTGGACATACGGTTCCAAGACGTCCGTATAAATCTCGTTATATGTACGTTGTACAGGACCAACGTGACCACAAAACTTGCTTTCGAGGCGACGTGATTCCTCATCTTGTTGTTCCGTGATCCCAGGGAAAATCTGATCTGTGCCTTTCTTCGGCGCCACATAGTGTTCACTTTTCTTGAAATAAGGCAGTAAATTGTTCCAATTCCATCCCTCACCGAATTGCGCCCATGCGTCATATTCAACAGAAGAAGCGCGCATGCGGACGAGAAAGTTGATGGCACTTGAGCCACCCAAGACTTTGCCGCTGCATTACAGTTTATAATCATGAAATTTAGGGTGCGAGAAAGCTTACGCGGATACAGGAATAGAGCGATCATTAAGTGCAGGTTGTTTTACCTATAATCAAGCATTAACTTTCGGCGAAGGTCAGGGATATAACTCACAGTGTCAAATGACCAATCGTACCCTTCCTTTCTGATCGCATGCCCATACATGCCTGGAAAAATGCGGAAATCCAGTCATTGATCAAGGACTATAAATTGACGGTTATACTCCTACCGGGGACTTCCTTAGCATCAAAACAGTTTTAGTGTTAGCTTATTGGGCTCCCTTTTCAAATCACTTACAATCAGAGGATCGGAACGTGATTCTCCCGCTTCGATCACACAGACGGTGATATTTGGATTCTCGGCAAGACTATTACTAGTGTAAGCAATAAGTTCACCATTGTATCCAGCGAATTCATACCGAGATGCGACGGTGAGGCCAGCGGTGCCACCACCTAATGTCAAAATCAGAATGGCACCTCTTGGCAATATTTGCTTCCATACCTACAACGATGTAATCGTAAGAGCAGCGCAAAGCCTTTTCAACGTCATCTGCAATGCCGCTAGTGGACGCTTGGAAAGCCGTAGCTTCCCCTGCATGATAAGAGAGAGAAGGCATGAGTGAAACAGTCATCAACGACAAAAGCGTGTAATCAGCTACCTGTTGTAGAGAAATTCTCGATAGACGAGGTCGGATTAATGTGGGACATCCAAGGTGCCGCTATTATTGGGGGTTCAGTGAATGTAGATGGAAACGATGGTCTTGGTTTCCAAGGGGCCTTTTCGCGGGTGGGCTGTCGAGGAAAGCTATCTTTAGTGGCAATTGTAATGTATCCACACCTAACACCGTACTCGGTAGTACTCAAGACGTGTACTCCTGAGTTCTGTAACGAGCGAGCTGTGATCTTCGTTAGCTGACCTGAGACACAAATGTCAGTCAGCCTGTTGGAGTAAGTTGAGCGAATAGACAGTCCTTCAGCCTACAGGCACTGCGCCGGTACAACCTAGTACCGGTATAGATGGGAAAAATAGAAGGGTTGGCTGATTCAATTTGACCAAGTTTGACGAGAAAAAATGGGTTTCACATACTACGCATGATCATCAGGCGAGTTGATCAGTTAATTATACTAAAAGCATGGTGATGATATGGCATCTAGAGCATGAACCATAACGTAACTGAAAGCGTCTTGTGCTGACCAAGCGGATTAATAACTCTCATCAGCAAACTGAAGCGAACAAGTTGGTGTGCAGCGGCGAGAGGCTGATTACTATCTTCAGCTAAGACGGGATTTTCTCATGTATATTTCTTCAAGTCTGGACACACCCGGGTACGTATGTATATCTTTAATGTTTGATACGGGGCTGTACTATGCCAACGCAGAATTTTTTAGGTAGGTATCATTAAGGCGAGGTGAGGACAGACCTGGTGCGTCCCGGCTACAGGTAGAGCTTCTTATTTGTATCGCTATTCGTCAAGTCGTGCAATTTTAGGGGGATTTAGGCTTGTCTTGCATGCGTGTTGAGGCATGTTGGGTGAAACGTGCAGGAGGTGGTAAGTATTGGCCCTCCTGGCTCTAAATCAGTTGCATGCACTAGAGTCTTTGCTGATGTTAGGATAAATATAATATTGCTGGCATGATAATGACGTGCCTGATCAAGATATTCGGGGCAAGGTTATCCCCAATCGCGTGAAACCTGTCTTCACCTCAATGTAGTCAGAAGTTCGGGACGGTGTAGCGAAATGATCATTGCTCGTGGTGATATACTTTTGGAGTCTTCATTCATATAGACCACGGGCGTTCCGCAGCATTATACCTTAATTTATTATTATGACAGCTTACTTTGTAAGTTGATGGTTTTGCATGGCGTTACTTTGACTCGTAGCGCGTTTCCCTAAATTTGCTTAGTGAAAACATTATTCGGCCGCACGTTTTTGCTTGGTAGAACTGCGTCAGCCCCTGCAAACCCATCCATTTTAACCCGTGAAAATGTTCGTGACAAAAGGGAACATTTCCTTTTGCGTGTTTTCCGCGGGGGAGAATACGATGGGACACGCAGATGGAGGCAGGTACAGGTGTTATATCTCAGACTCAGAGGGGTTAGGGTTAGGGGCACGTGTCATTTTGACTTTGTGGCGCTTCAAAGTTCTTTCAAGATTGAGTCAAAGTTGACGTTCAAAGTTCAACAAAAGTTCAAGATATGCTTTCGACTCCAATGCAGTTCTAACAATTGTACTCGCGGAAACTAATTATCAATACTCACATCGGTCGCAACAGTCGGAGTACATGGTTTGTCTTCAATTCGTATATTTTCTCTAGCATCTGTGTGGTTTAATTTACTACTATTTCTTAGGTTGCTGCGGAAGTCTGGGAAGACCCCTTCCGCGAGTGGCGAAACTATGAACGGGCATCCATATTTGCTTAAGGATTAGAATGCATTGATACCTTCCCAAATTCCAAGCCCGAAATTGATACTCTCGGCCCTCGAAATTCTAGAAAGGTTCCCAATTAATTGAGTTGCTATGCACTCATATAAATGTTGCAGGTAAGTAAGTATCAGTCACCAGTCCTTACCCGGCACGAGGAGGGCTGAGCACGGTGCTGGCGTTATATCGAATAGCTTTGATTCTCCATTATTGATCTAGCTACAGCCGCTTGCTCCTCATCGCGATTTATGATTACCCCGAATGGTCGGCTGGTGACGTTTTACAGGCCTTCAAGCTTCCAGAGCAAGCTCTTCGGCTCCGGAGAGAATCCATTGTATGCAGGTAGCCGCCGCCTTAATGGGATCCGAGGCGCATCGACCAGTTGGTTCGTGCATTGAAAGAACTCCATATTGGAAAAAGTAACTATCTACTATATATCCGCTCACAAGCTACAGCTGACTCTAATCTTTATTTAGAGCAACAGACGAAGATAAGCCTGAGACATCCTTCGTCCATATCAAAATAAGGAACCCTGTTTGGCTCCCTGTTCATTGCGGTGCCAAGATCAGCCTATGCTTCAATGTCGGCACTGCTCAGCTCGATTACAACTACATTGGAATGTAACATAAAGAATGAAAATGTCTGGTAACATTCCGCCCACGGGCCGGCGGACGTCAGGGGCGCGCGCTGTGAGTATACGTAACTCGTGCGACTTTACCACGAATTCGATTCCAATCACATTTCTCATGCTCTGCAGGCATACCGGTTGATTTTTCATCAGTCTTCCCAAGCACATTCAACTTGTGTCACGACGACGATACCGAAGAAGCACGAGCAGTCTCGAGCGAGGTAGTTGTAACTTACATTGGGCCGCAAGTCTCGACTGCATTGCAATATTTTGATCCCATCATATAAAAATATCCATATGCCCCACATCCATGCGCTTCGGCGTTGCGCCTAGTTTTGGCGAACACCAGGTCCTGTGACTAACCATAAAGTGTGGAAGAATGAATAATAGACGCTATTTACGGACCGCGAGAACCCACATATAAAGCATTACCCAAGGAGCGGGAGAGTTTCTCCGCACTCTTCTTCCTCTTCTCCAAGAAGTGCAAGAAAGACGACTCCAACATGGGGAAAGGAGTGAGTATTTGGAAACCTTCCACGCCTTTGAACTCAGCTTACCATGTTCTTTCGTCCAGTATAATGCCGTTATTGCGTCCAACCCAGTAAATTGAGATGCCTCATCACCGTTCTACGTTGGCTCACCATTGTACATAGTATGTCGTGGGCTCATTCGCCTGTATTGGAGGTGCTCTCTTCGGGTTCGACATATCCTCCATGTCCGCAGTCCTCAGCGTGAGTAATAAGACTTGCATTACTTGAGTACTCCCCTTACGCCGATCCAGAATGATGCGTATGGCCGTATTTTCCATAGGGTGAGATTAATGGACCGACCATGACGACTTCTAAGCTAAATGTGAACAGCCGGGACCCAATGCTCAAGGCGCTATTGTGGCATCAATGCCCGCTGGTTCTTTCTTCGGTGCTCTAGCTGTGACACAGCTGGCCGATCGCCTTGGTCGCAAGAAAACCATTATTCTTGCTGGTATTATTTGGGTTATCGGTTCAATCTTGCAGTGTGCTGCACAAGTTAGTCACCTCGTATCTTCTCCGTACTGACACCGACTCAGCTCCAACCCCCGTAGAACCGCGGCATGCTTGTCGTTGGTCGCATCATCTCCGGAATATCAGTCGGTATTTCTAGTGCAATTGTACCAATCTACCAATCAGAAATTACCGCGCCGTCAATCCGAGGGCGTATGGTCTCTCTTCAACAATGGTTTGTTTGCCCTTTCCTGACTTTGCGCGCGAATCGGAGATACTCATCTTGTGCAGGTCCATCACTTGGGGTATCCTGATCCAATATTTCATTGCTTTTGGATGCTCTTACATCAATGGTACCGCCTCCTTCCGTATTCCATGGGGTCTGCAGATGATTCCTGCTATCATATTGAGTCTGGGAATGACTGTCTTCCCTGAGTCTCCTCGTTGGCTCATCGATCAGGGACGGTAAGTGTGGCTGAACAATACTTGAGTAGCGTTGTTACTCATTCCCTTCAAGGGAAGATGAGGCATTAGAAATCTTGTCCGACCTTCATGGTGGAGGTGATAAAACCAATGAACTCGTCGTCCTTGAGTTCGAGGAAATTAAGCAACAGGTGCGCTTGCATAGTCACCCAACCTATACCAATGTCCACAATTTGGCGCTAGGTTTACTTCGAGCGTGAACAAGGCGCAAAATCCTACCTTGATCTCCTTGCACCTGGCGTTTTCCGCCGTGTTGTACTCGGAACATCTTTGCAAATGTGGTCTCAACTGTCAGGAATGAATATCATGATGTACGTCAGACCCACTCACATCCCCGAACTTTTCAAAATATAACCGTGTCTGATGTAGGTACTATATTATTTACGTCTTCCAAGGTGCTGGTCTGACCGGAAGGCGTGGGAATCTCATTGCCGACGCCGTGCAATATGTCTTGAACGTCGCCTTCACTGGTACGACTTTACTGCTACGTTTTGCTATCGTACCTTGACCTATACCCAACTGTAGTACCTGCCATTTATTATATTGACAGATGGGGACGTCGTCCGATGTTGCTGATCGGAACATGTCTCATGGGCTTCTGGCTAATGCTTGTCGGCGGTTTACAAGCTAGGTTCGGTCACTGGGGTGACGTAGACGGTAGCCGTACGTATGGCAGCTCACACACGACAATAGGATGCGTTAAAGCTAACAATCTTAGGCGTGTGGGTAATTGAGAACAATGACGCGGCGACCAAAGCTATCATTGTGTGTTCGTACTTCTTCGTATGCAGGTGAAACTCTTCTCGCTGGTTACCATCGTAAGCTTCGACTAACTTGCTATAGTTTCGCCATTACTATGGGACCTGTATCATGGACATACCCTGCTGAGATCTTCCCTATGAAAGTTCGAGGGAAAGCCGTAGCTCTATCCACTGTACGTATATACTCTTTGATCTCACCCTGTCATCTACTTACACACTTTCCATCATTTTCTTTACATAGGCCGTAAGTCGTAATTCTCTGAGTATTGTCTTTCATGTTGCCGAACTAAACTGTAAACATAGGCCAACTGGACCTTCAACTTCGTTCTTGCTTGGGCTGTTCCCCCTGGGCTCTCATCTATTGCGTGGAAGACTTACTTCATCTTCGGCACATTCAACTTCGCTGCTATGATCCATATATTCTTTATGTTCCCTGAAACCAAACAACGTACCCTCGAAGAAGTCGAAGAAATCTTCACCCAAGGCCACCTATTCACTGCCTGGAAGATTGGAAAGGACGTTGGTAAGAAGACTTTGGCTGATGTCAAAGGGAAGGACGCGGTAAGCAATCGCCGTTTGCTCCAAGTATACGTGAAATTGATAGGATCCCTGGTATAGGAGGCGCATTCTGTTGACGAGAAGAGATCAGTATGATTACTATTTCAACATTCTCTTTATGTCTTTGTTGTACGATTCCTTGCACGACTTGAATATGATGTTTGTGTTGTGATCAAGTTGCAGGATATTACCCTTAGTTTATATGTAGCAGCCATGTCCTAGAAGGGACATGTCGTACTTGGTAGGTTCATCTTCAACTTCAGGGCACTCATTGTCTTCAAAAGGACAGGTAGTATCTATTGGGTATTCAACGAGAAAATGACAGTAAGGGGATAGATCTGGTGGTAAAGGGAATTACGAAACGAAGCATGGGTGGGTTTGTAGCTAGTTAAGGATAGTGTCTGCATTCAAATATTCAAGCTCGAAGCAAAATCATAAATTCATAGACTGAAGTTTCACGAATCCATAATACTCTCCACGTTTGGCCAACAACTGGTCATGGGTACCTTCCTCAACGACAACTCCTTCCCTCAAGAAGTAGCTGGGTGGCAGTTATTAGCATGATGCAGTTTATGTGGGTCGTAGGATGGTACTCACATCTTGTCAGCATTCTGAATGGTTGAGAGTCGATGAGCAATTGCAATGGTGGTGCGACCCTTTGCAGCTTGATCTAATGCGGCTTGGACGACCTACACTCGAATCAGTCAACAAAGCCCGACTCTACTGAACCAAAGAATTTACCTTTTCAGATTGAGAATCCAACGCGGAGGTTGCCTCGTCCAATAGTAGTACTCTGGGATCACGGAGAAGGGCTCGAGCGATGGCGATGCGTTCTACAGAAATTTCAGTCTATGTGTCTCCATGTGGGACCACTTGCACGTACGCTTCTGACCGCCAGAAAGCTGCGAGCCTTTCGAGCCCACTTCCGTTTCGAAGGCATCAGGTAGGCTCTGAATAAATTCCAAGATATTTGCGTTACGGCAGGCGCTGTAAATGGTTAGCGATGAGTAAGTTGTTGCTCGGGAAGGGATTTGGGAACGGACGCTTCTATCTCATCTTGAGTGACTTCTTCCATAGGCTTCGCTGCACCGAGAAGAATATTGAAACGGATAGTCCCAGAGTATAGTGTTGGTTCCTGTGATACAAGAGCCAACTTCTTGCGGTAGTCTTGCACATTGAAACTGGATATATCTTGTCCGTCGAGCTATAGATATTGGCTTTAAATAAAGGAGAGGAGACAATACAAGACTTGATCGCATACTGTGACAGTCCCACTTAGTGGATCGTAGTATCTCTCGATCATTTGAATGACTGTGCTCTTTCCACAGCCAGATTGGCCAACTGACCACCATTTCAGACCGCACCCTTGTCCAAGTGAATGGTGATGCCTTACCTAATGCCACAAATTCACCGGGGTTGGCGCGAATATTGAGCCCACGCAACACTGGAACCGCAGGTCGAGTGGGGTAACGGAAGTGTACGTTGTCAAAGACGATCAAGCCCTCGGTTGCGTCTTTACTAGTGCGTTTTCCTCCGGGACTATCCACGTTGATCTTTGGAACGGTATCAATCTAGTTTCAATTTTATGGAATCAGTCGTGAATTTCATGTTCATGCTAAACCCTTACCAAATTCAGCATTTTGTCTGCAGATATCTTTGCTTCGGATAAGTCGGGAGCATTTTGTAGGACGGTACCAGCAGTTATGGCAGCGAATGCGGAGCACTATGAATAAGTATGGAGAAGATAAGACAGGAAGTTAGTCGATTCGAAAGGAGCTCACCATCAATCCGACAAAGAAGTCGAAAACGGAGTATTCAAGTGCTGCAACACGTACTGTGGTTCGACGA
The DNA here is from genome assembly GCA_014058305.1 of Pleurotus tuber-regium. Taxonomy (NCBI): domain Eukaryota; kingdom Fungi; phylum Basidiomycota; class Agaricomycetes; order Agaricales; family Pleurotaceae; genus Pleurotus; species Pleurotus tuber-regium. The sequence goes on from JACFYU010000023.1 coordinate 1,819,055, forward strand.
TTTGAGAATGCGGCATTTACCACGAGTCAGCCAAACTCACCAGATCCATACCAGAAGATCAATGCTGTGATCCATATGGCTGCGGCTTGACACAAGGCAAAGATTGCGCCACTCCAGAACGAGGACCTCGTGGAGTTGCGAAGAGGTTCCTCTAAGCTCTTGCGGTAGATTGTTACGCAGTGTTCTTCCCTTGTCAGGGATGCCACGGTGCGGAGCGCAGCCGCTGCTTCACAAGCAAGCTGGGCAGATGTTGCATGCGCTTTGCGGTTCTCCTCGGACCTGAGAACTAAAACTCGGAAACGAACAAATCCTCCTAAAACTAGGATAGGTGTGCACGCTATAATCAGGCCTTAAGCACTGAGGAGCCCATATACGTAGCATAAAAACACACCTAATGCAACAAGACCTAGCTTCCAAGCTGTGAACCACGGTAAACTTCACCACAAGAGATTAGACGACGATTAAAAACATACCAAACACCCATCCTAGAATGAGCCCACCGACTAAGGTAGCAAGGGCTTGGGCGAATCTTCAGCCTAAGTGAGTAACTTTGCACGGTGTCATGGTAGGCACTTACGTTCCAAGGGTGACACCTGAAGATCAACGTCAGTAGGTGATTAAAAAGGCAGAAACACGGATGGCTGGATACCTGCGAGACCAAATATTTTCTGTGGATTATCACTCAGTCCGGCGGTCAGAGCGCCTGGCTGTGGTTTGTTAGAAATATTACAGTAGCAATGAAGTATGGATACATACATTATTCTCATCTCGATCGAAGAACTCGACTAGACGGAAGTATAAATATCCATCACAGAGGAGAGGGAAGTTCATAGAAGAGCTTACTATCTTGGCGGAGAATTGCTTTGAAGCTCAGTAGCCGAAGTCGCTCACTGAGAATAGCAGATGTCTCCATCAAGTATGACGTTTGAAGCAGCTGCAAAATGCCAGAAATTATTGATATGATGAAGAACCTGCGATGGATAGTATCAATGTATGGTCAAAGCCTGGTTCAAGCCACATACCAGAGAGCGTCGCGATTTGATTCCCTTCGAAGGCCACCCCTTGTTGGCTCTCCATAGGCGTTGAGTGCCTTGGCTAGATTGTGCATGTTGAGTTCACCGCTTAATTTGTATTGCATTTTACGTACCAAACACGATACCAAGAGCAGGCTGAACCAATCCGCACACTGTAAACAAAGTGGTCAGTTGTTTCGTAGATGATGACGTTAAGCCACGACTTGCATGTAGCGGTAACGAAAGCGATAACATATGATTTCCTTTGGTCGTGGTTGATCTCCACAAAACGTCCAATGATCGTCCAGACAGAATAGGAGCGAGGCTTCCTAGCGCCTGAATCATAATTTTCATTCACCACGGCCTGGATCGGAGGTTGTTCTACATGTTCCTTGGTTAGTCCTGCATCGCCAAATGACGCTTTCTCCTCTTCGACAGTGGCTCGGGTAGCTCCGTCGCCTTCTTGCCCTTGAGATCCCTCGCGTAGCTGTTGAGCGGTTACAAGCTCGGAATATACGCCTTGACGCGCTATGAGATCCGCGTGGGTACCTTGCTCGAGGAGTTGCCCATTCCCCATGACATAGATGATGTCGGAATGTTGGATAGTACTCTATACACATCTGATGAGACAGTTCCAGATCGATTAGAAAGCAAACGCACCAGGCGATGTGCGATTGTGATAGTTGTCCGCCCTGAAAAACCAATCGTTCCAACCTCAGTGAGACAAAGGGAGGGGGGGGGATGATCGTACCTGAAGCAGCTTTGTCCAATGCATCCTGTACAATACCCTCAGACTGCGTATCCAGAGCACTAATTGAAATTCTGTGAGTAAGCCAAGTCTCCACAATAACCAATAGACTCACCTCGTGGCTTCATCAAGCAGTAATATTGCAGGGTCTGAGACAATGGCACGGGCAATTGCAATTCGTTCTGTTGTGAAAGTCAATGTCTGACATGGCTGCCGCTGAGTGAAGATTACTTGCGCTTTTGTCCACTAGTAATTCGTAGTCAGCGAAGCGTGTGCCGATCAATTAGAGGAAACGAACCCTGAAAGGAGAAACCCGCGCTCGCCAACCAATGTGTCGTACCCATTCGGAAGCTTTGAGATGAAACCTGCTGCGTTGGCCGCAACACATGCCTGATGTATCAACTCAGATTTCTTCTCCTCAGGCGCATGCTCATGAACCGTATTTATCAGCCCGTATGCCACATTCTCCCGAATTGTAGTAGAAAACAACACAGGCTCCTGCGAAACCAAACCGATCTGAGAACGAAGCCAGCGGATGTTCAAGTCCTTGATGTTCACGCCATCCAGCTCTACTGTGCCACTGGAAGGGTCGTAGAAACGTTCTATGAGAGATATGATGGTGCTCTTTCCAGAGCCAGAGGTTCCCACGATAGCCGCAGTCTTCCCTGCAGGAAAGTTAAGAGTAATATTCTTGAGGATGGGGACGTCAGGTCGAGATGGATAGCTGAAGTCGACGTTGGATAATCGAATATCTCCTTTGACTGACTCAGGTTTGATTCCTTCAGGTGATGAGCTATCGATCTCCGGTTTGCGGTCGATGGTAGCAAATATCTTGGCTGCAGCACCGCATGCATTTGCTAGGGCTGCATTGACGGTTAGATACTAAATAGAACAAATGTAGTATCTTCTATTACCTTGCATGTTTGGCGGGAGTGAAGTCATTGATAGGGTCCCCATAACTACACCGAATAGACAGGTTACGACATCACTGGTGTTTGCTGCAAAACCATTGATAAGGAGGTCATGATGTTGTGATGATTATACACATACCGTGGTTACCAAGAATGAGGGATCCTCCAAAGTAAAATGCTGATGAAAATAGTCATTAGTCGTATTGAAATCGCGCAGACGGAGAGAAGTACCCAGGCCGTAACTGCTATACAAAGTGAAGAATATAACAGCCGCGCTCAACTGAAAAAGGGGCTAAGTTAGGAGAGCTCGAATCAAAAACACAAGAAATCAAACCCCAGAAGCGTATGCAGCCTTGACGTTTGCGCGTATCTATAGTATAGGATGAGCGTCTGCTCCCTGTCATGCAATTAACGATAATACCGATGCTAGAGTAAAAGCTCCATAGATTTCCGACATCTTATTTTGCGAGCCAAAGGCATATGATGTACGAATGGTCGAGATGACTGAGGGCGATGAGCAGCTAGATATACATCAGGGAATCGAACAAACCTTCTTCAGCTATTGATCCCGCATCGGCAGTGTGTTGTGAGACTTCTCTGCAAAGGAAATTAGCTAACGAGTACCAAAATGACTTATATCTCACTTAGTATATTTAGTAAGGAATTTACTCATAACTCCGGCTGATATTGATATGAATGGGAGGATGCTTGATAAGGCAAGTGCCAGCTGCCAGCATTTCACGAAGGCAATGATGAATCCAGTGAAGAAGGATGCGGTGAAGGCCATTAGATGCCCAATTTTCTCTGAGATCCCGTCTTGAATCATGTCTTTACGTCAACGTATATCAGATAAAGACAAGATGATCTGAATCAGAGGTGACGAACGTGAATCTGTCTGGATGCGAGTGGTAATTTCACCGGACCCGACTGAATCGAAATAGGCGATTTCCTAAGAATTCATGGCTTAGCCATTGTCACCAGAACAAGAACGCAAGAAGTGGTTACCTGTCTCAGAATGGCGCTGAAGTATTTTTCTCGAATACGCTTGGCGATTGATTCGCCAGTATTAACAAAGACAAGCATGTACACGTAACTGCGAGAGGTGAGTTTTGATGTGATGGGGATGGAGGAATGACTCACGTGCAAACGAAGACCCCAACGCCTACAAGACGAGTTAGTGGCTGCGTGATGGCATGCACTAGCTGCAAGAGTACGGACCTGTATATGTGAGATAGGACGCATCCTTTCCAGCTGTTGCCCTAAACGCAGCCGCGGCTGAGGGTATAGAGGACGGATCGTCGCGAATGGCCGCCCCGAACTTTTGAAAGTCAAAAGCGAGGTTACCAAAGAAGAGGACCATTAGGAGCTATACAACCAATATCAGGACATATTACAGGTACGATATCTCTACTACAGCTTATACCTGCGCTGCGCCAGCTCCTAAGGCAGCGACCAGGCCCACGAAATTGATTAAAAGCTCTGTCTTAGTTGCGAACCTAACGTCAAATGATGAGCAGTATTCTCCCAACAAATTGGGTACGCGTACCTGAACAGGGCTATAACGCTAACTGGCGGGTATTCAGGTGCGGACGAGGCGTTATCTTGAACGCTTTCAACACCATTTTTAGTTTCGTCTGGCGGACTCTTGGAGGATGGTTGGGGTGACTGTGCCATTTGAGATGACTGAACGTCTGCAAGAAGCTGCTGGCGTGTCCTTTGAGCCGCACTGTATGCTTGTGTTACAACATGTGTGAACTTGATGGGCCATTCCGAGAACGAATGAATGATTGTTAACCTCGTAGGTCTTAGTCAGGCAGCAATGATAACGCAATATTGCCGACTCCGAATGGAACGAACTCCGAGAAACCCGCTGCATTGCAGCAAAGGTTCAAAAATGGTTTGCAGTGGTTCGACTCTTAAGCGCTCGGGAGCTTTTCAAGGTAACCCTTTTGGATAAGGGTCCATTGAAGGTAATTTAACCGGCTACTTCCAGGTCCCAGATCGTTAGACCGATTCAATCAATCTCGATTCAAACTTTAGCTCGTCGAACACAATACTTACTGTTAGCCATCAACTCAATTCAATGTTTGCGCTTGTGTTCACTGCCTCCAGTGCATTATAAGCCGTCGCTGCTGTGAAGTATTACTAAGGTGCTAAGACTCCGGCATGTCACAACTCGTACCAATATTGGCTCTGGCCATTTCCACATTCTTCTTCGTGTACAAGTTTATCATAGGGAAGCGCACAAAACTACCACTTCCTCCTGGGCCTCCTGGTCTTCCTCTGCTGGGCAACGTCTTCGATATCCCTTCAGACAGGGAATGGATTAGATATAAAGAATGGAGTGAAACTTACAGTAGGTATTCCGATGTTTACGCTGTGGTTGGGATCTAAGAATAATGGGCAATCAAAGGGTCGGATATAATCTCTCTGACGGCATTTGGCACTCGCCTCGTAGTCCTCAATTCTCTGGAATCTACACAAGAGTTATTCTTTAAGCGAGGCTCGAAGTATTCTTCAAGGTACGCGTTTTACGAGCGGTACATTCCTTGCTAGAACTGACGGCGGAATTAGACCTCGAATTCCCATGGAAGAACTGTTAGCCCGTCAATCGTCTGCGTTTGATGTCTTGATTGATTGAAATTTCAGCACCGGACATATGGATTGGGATTTTGGTTTATTCCCTCAAGGACAGGCCTGGAAGGGTGGGTTATTACAAGGCCATTTATTCGGCAAAAATGTAATAAGGTTCGACCTACCCAGACCATCGTAAAGTATTCCGCCAAGAGTTCGAAACGAAGATCGATTTGCATCGACCGCACGAATTGGCAGCTTCGCGACGACTCCTCAAGAATCTCTTCGAGTCCGGTTCAGAGAACTACGCTTCTCACCTTCGCCAGTAAGTTTGTTCCTGTGATTTTGGTACTTTACCTAAGTTCGACAATCGATAGTGCTGCGGGTGATACCATCCTTTCCACTGGTTACGGCATACGAATCCAGTCTGAGAACGATCCTTTCGTCGCCACAGCGGAAAGGGTCGGATACTCTCTTGCCAAAGCTTCAGAGCCTGGAGGATTCCTTGGTACGTATAAGTGTCGCTCATTTAGTGTTTGGCCTCTTACTAGTTCGACAGTTAACTCATTTCCAAGTCTTCTATATGTTCCAAGGTGGTTCCCCGGAGCCGGTTTCAAGAAGACTGCAGAAGGGTGGCGGAAGGATGCCATCCAACTTCTGGAAGCGCCCTTTGAACTGATGAGAAAACGAATGGTAAGTACTAACTCAGTTCAGCTATATAAATATGTGCTGATCACAGTCGGTAGCGAGAGGGTACTGCTATTTCCTGTGTTGGTACTCGCGCAGTACAAGCCCTGGAAGACAATAAGAAGGATGAGGCAACCTATAAACATAACCTGCGCATCCTACAGAATGTCCTTGCAATCATATACGTCGGTGGTACCGATACGGTAGGTCGAGCCGATGTTCATAGCGACTTGAGTTGTGATGCTGACGGACATATTCAGACGATTTCGGCCATGCTGTCCTTCGTTCTCGCCATGGTGCAGAATCCAGACATCCAACGCAAAGGCCAGGCTGCTATTGACGCCATCACCAAGCGGCAAAGATTGCCCGACTTTGATGACCTCCGCTCCGTGCCCTATATCGACGCGATCGTTAATGAAACCCTGCGTTGGAACCCTGTAGTTCCCTTGGGTGTGCCCCATTACACTACAGAGGACGACGTCTACAAGGGATATTTCATTCCGAAGGGTACTATCGTCATGGGCAATACATGGGCGCTCTTTCACAATGCAGATTATTACGGTCCCGACACCGACCGCTTCCGTCCTGAAAGGTTTCTAACTTCTGATGGCAAGTTGAACCCTGCTATACCGGAACCTGAGGCAGCATTCGGATATGGAAGACGAATCTGTCCGGGCAGAGGTTAGTGATCATCTTCTCATCATATTCATACGAGTGAAACATCGGTTTTCAAATATAGTCATGGCTCGCGAAAATATCTGGATGATGATTGCTTCCATTCTATCGGCCTTTGACATCATTAAAGCACGCGATGCCGATGGCAACATCATTGAGCCGTCTGGGGAATATACTTCCTCACTGGTCTGGTAAGCTCAAAAACGCGGTTAATCATTGATGAACTGACCTTAAGGCGACATCAGTAACCCCGTGCCGTTTAAGTGCACCATAAAGCCACGCTTCCCGGAGACGAAAGAACTTATCATGAGTTCGCTTGACGTGCCGATCTAAGCCGAATATAGATTTGATAAATACAGAGACAGCACATGTACTTACGAGATACAATGGAACTTGTCCGACTATCGTATCAATAGCTCCCTCGAACGTCGGTTACTTATTTCCTTGGAAGTTGTTGAACGCTCTGAATTCCGTTATGTACGGACATCTTCATATGAAGAGGATTTTATAATTATCCTAAGGGCCGAATGGTGAAAGTACTAATGTGATGGCAGTGGCGTTGGTGGGGAGTTGGCGGGGGATACACGGCAGAGAAAAGCCGTATCAGACGTGATGGTGCCGGCTATCGCACGACAAACTTGTTAGGGACTTCTCTCAGCACTAGAGTGGTCGCTTGTCCGTATCTGTATTCCGACGTTTGCCGAAGCTCCGCCGTCTTTCCGAAGCCATCAACTTGCAAGTGAACGATTCACTATGGACAACTTGACGAAGCAGTAGAGTAAAGTACAGTTGAAGCAAGTATTATTGAAACAAAGAAGACGATTCTACGAAGCAAAGTTCAGTATAGTTTCAGCTGTGCATGTCGCATGATGCTCACTATATATACAGTGATCAATCGCAGATTTCAGCCATTCATTATTGGTACTTCTATACTATACACACTAATAGTTACAACACAGAGTACTGAGGAGCACGTCTTTCTTGAGTTTGTATAACGCTGCGTGCAGGTGGCGATAGGTTAACTATTCTTTCCTTTCTGATCTTATCCCCTTCGGATCCGAAGTACCTTCCAGCTTCGAAAATCCAACATTCGTTTGCGCGAGGCCAGTTGGCTATACCAGCTACATATTCCTGGACCTGGGGGTCGAGTGTTTCCCCGAAGGAGGGTACCTGATTGTAGAGTTCAAGGAACTCCTTTGTCAAGGATTTACGCTGTTCTGCGACCCAATTCATGGCTCCTTGGACATCCGTGCTAAACTGGTGCATAATGATGGTAACGATGTTGTGCTATGTTATGTCTATGAACTCGCCTGAACGCTGACAAATATCATACAAACAAGACTTACGTGGTCATCACCAGCTAGCAGTTCCTTCCTGTACGAGCAGATATCCTGTGGTGGCCATTCGTTAATAGTTCACTTGGATCGGTTCAATCATTTCCCACTCACGTTATCTAGCAAGACGATATCAACGCCAATGCAGCGGAGCCGATCAATCACTGGGTGGTTCCATACTTCATCGATCAGGTCCATCCCCAGCTCCTGCATTGGGTACGAGGGGAAGAGACCAATTGTAAGTCGTCGAAGTACCATATACTCGTCGACGTCCCTGATCCACTTCGTATCCCTATCTTTAGCCTGGTCTACTACAGAGTAGATGTAATCTTCGAAGGTCTGTAGAAAATGGGCTTGTGCTAACGGCGTCGCCGTCTGGACGCCCCGCTCCCAAAATCTAGAATCAGTGACTTCGGTGAGTATCTGCCTCTTGCTAACGATCGGGATGCCTACTGTCTAGCAACTTCACCAACAATGTTCTCGCCCTGTGGTCGCGGTTTAGAAGGATTTCGCAGTGCATCCATCACGATATCAGCATATTCTTTGACCTTCGGGGCCTCTAAGACGTCCGTATATTCGTCGAACGTAAAGAAGAGCATCATTAAATCACACCCTGTTCGAAGGCGTTCTTTACTGATGGCAGGATAGGCAAGTGATGCTAGAATACCTACGCAAATATCAGTCAACGGTTTAGAAAAGCGTTAATTGGGTTTACTCACAGAAGTTACAACGTTCGAAGGCTCTCAGAGCTTTCGCGTCGAAGGCGTTGAAGCTACGGAACCAGGCCTCACATTCTACTTTGACTTCTTCGTAGTGGGGATTGATTCTCCTTTGCCATGGCCAATCCGCCAACGTATCCGGGAGAATGAAGCGCAGTCTTTGGGGCTCGACCATTCTGCAAGAGTGAGTGACAAGTTACTCTTCAGAGCAGAAGCGTTTCAGCTTTAAATTCTTAGATGTAAATGTCTCCTTCCGCAGGCAACGGAAATCTCCTGGACAGGGTGATTGAATCTCAGGTGAAACAATACCTGGGAAGCAAGTAAGCTATTCGACCAGTGTTAGGAGATAGTTGATCCCATATCTGCAGAAACCTTGGAACATGGGCGCGGTGGTGATCCGTTCTGCGGAAGTCTGCGCTTTCAAAATTTCGCATCTCAATAGCTGCCGCGCTGCTATCTCAATATTGCCATGTATAGAACACAAATGGACCTGTTTCGAACCTAACGGGCATCCTGGATTCGGGCAAACCTTCCCTCTAACGTAACATATGATTGCCTTTGATAAGGATAAGGTATACCTCCGCGTCTTGTGTATGCTCAGTCTGATGCGACACCACCATATCTAAGTCAAAGCTCAATCGCTTTGGGGTTCGCCGACACACAGGGCACATTTCACAGAAGATTTCACGTTCCAGGCCCTGAAATGCCTTAAATGCTCAATGTTGTAGGACTTGCCTCCAAGCACATAGAAGCCAAGCCCACGTTTAACTACTACAACTCGGATTAAAAGGGTGATTGTAGTAGCCCAAAGGTGATTCTCAGCGGCATTGAAAGCACGATTCTTACCCCTGAGACTGCCAGCGTTTCCAATTTGGGAGTAACACGCACTCGCCAAAAATGGATATGTTCAAGTTATCTTGTCCAGGCACCAAAACTACTTTTCCAAGCGACCGAGAAGCCTAACAAAAGTCGCGAACCAAGTCTTACTCGAGCTGGTTCATCGATCATCGTTCGCTGAAGGTCCATTTCTGTCTTCACAACTTAACCCCATGCATATATTCGGAGTTCGAATGTCTCCTCGAGGCTAGCCTGCTCATTACTCTGCAAAACTCGTAAACCCTCGCGCTCCTGAATGACATATCTGCGCCGATCTGGCCGGAATATCGTTAGGTAGTTGCCCGTATAACCTAGCTGAAGCTGGTCGTACGCATTTCTTGACAAGATGGCTTGGTATACTATCGCTCCGTCAATGAAATTACTCCTCCTTGCTGCAGCAACTGCGGTGGTCATCCGACTATTACGCCCTCGTCAGCGACTACCCCCAGGCCCTCGTGGATTCCCTTTGATTGGTAACGCCTTTGACATTCCAACCAAGCACCCTTGGAAAGTATATCAGCAATGGAGCCAATTGTATAGTACGCAGTGAATACCACTATCTTAATTGATGCTCAAGGGAATACAGGCTCGAACGTGCTGTCCTTACAACTACCAGGAGTCACACTCGTCATCCTGAACTCTTCACAAGCAATTCAAGACCTATTGATACAGCGCTCGCTGATATACTCGGATAGGTACGCAAAGCTGTAATCCTCAACTATTCGGCGCTCAACAGACTATCAGGCCAAAGTCTACCATGCTCAGCGATCTGTAAGGTTTCTTAATGGATTATCACGTTTCTAGTGCTGATACTTGTATCAGGATGGGATTGTCTTGGGTTTTCGGGTTCATGGATTATGGTGACCGTTGGACTGGCAAGTGTACTCCAAGACATTTCAATCTTCCTATGCTAACTACTCTTGTGGCAGAGTATCGCAAGATATTCCATCGTGAATATATATCCGAAGGCGTCGAAGAAGCCAGGGCCCACGAGCTTCTTGCGGCTAGGCGGCTTCTGAAGCGACTGTTGCATTCGACAGTCAATTATGAGAAGGAGTTTCGACTGTGAGTCGCATCAATGTATTCGCTGATCATAAATCATAATCGATCGCTAGGGCTGCCGGAGATGTCATACTATCCGCAACTTACGGCATTTCGGCTGGATCCAAGGACGACGAATTTGTCCAACTAGCTGAAGGCGTTGTTGGTGCCATTGCTGAAGTAGCTCTGAACGTGTGGCCTGGTTGGTAGCATATGTCAGACTCATGATTGTTCCTTCTAACATCTTCGTAGTCGATCTATTCCCTCTCCTCAAGTTCATTCCAAGCTGGTTCCCCGGTGCTAAGTTCAAGAGACAAACTAAACAGTGGAAAAGGCTTGGGGATGCTATGCGCATATCACCTTTCGAACGTACCAAGTTGGATGCAGTACGCAGTCAGAATCTGTATATTGAGCAACAGACTGATGTATCATTATACCAAGGCAAAAGGTGTTGGTACACCATCAATTGCGTCGCGCATTTTGGCTTCACTACAGGACGAGGACCTTAAGTCGTCCACTCAGAAAGAAGATATAGTGCGCAGCGTACTTGGAACTGCGTATATAGGTGAGACTCCTTGTTTTTACTAGAAGCATGGTAATCAATGTCGTTTGATCAGCTGGTTCTGACGCCGTACGTAATTTCTCTCAATAAAACACTAATGCCTGACCAGTTTGTAGACGGTCGGAGGCTTGTGCTCTTTCGTGCTTGCGATGGGTCTGCATCCGCATGTTCAGAAGAAGGCACAAGCTGCTGTTGATACTGTCCTCCGTGGCCGCCTCCCTGACTTCACAGATTATGGGAGCATTCCATACGTCGACGCCCTCATTAGAGAAGTCCTTCGCTGGAATCCAGTAGCTCCATTAGGAATATTCCACGCTGTCAACCAAGAAGATCATTATGATGGATATGTAATTCCAAAGGGTTCCATCATCGTCCCCAACGCCTGGGCAATGCTACATGACGAGACTGTTTATGGCCAACACACGGATCGGTTCATGCCTGAGCGCTTCTTATCTTCAGACGGGAAGCTAAACCCAGACGTTCCAGACGTAGAAGCAGCGTTCGGATTTGGCCGGCGAATTTGTCCTGGTCGATGTAAGCTCTTACGCTCGCGTCGTGCGCAAATGACTGACGATTCTTGAAGTCATGGCTCGTGATACTATGTGGATTACAATCGCATCAGTGTTAGCAGCTTACGATATCAGCGATCCAGTGGATTTAGAAGGTAAACCACTTCAAGCTGATGGAAATCTTGAATATGCCACCTCGATTTCAAGGTAAGAAGCTAATTCTATCCGCATTGTTCTTAGATGAATCAGTAACCTTGTGCTAGCCACCCCCCGCCATTCAACTGCACCATTCGGCGTCGCTCCGTCATCTCTGAAATTACCATATTGCACGGCGTAGATGAGAATTGATGAGACTCGTTTATCAAATTTGTACTTCGTTAGACCCTGAATAAGACATCAAAATCACTTTTCGGAATGTACGGCTTCATATGTTTCAGTTCATTCAACTATGTACTCGGCGACTTTGAATAATCGCGGACTCTTCGGCGAAATCTCGGCGAGGAAACTTAGCGAGGTATGAACTTTCAGCCTTCCTGTTGGGAATAGGTTGCATTGGTAACGAGTTGAATTCGACGCGTCTGGACGGCAAACTCTAGGATGTACAAACGAGCCTACGGGGCCCCACGGTCACCACAATTGACGTTTCAACAATAGTCACTCAGAGCGTAACCCTCATTATACCTCGACGATGGCACCTCTACACCATGCTTTCGAAGGCGTCCGATTGTCAGCACACAACCTCACGTCAAACCTTAGTAGATTTTTAGTGTGTTATGGAGCAATCAATTCTCAAACGAATGCTTTATTGAAAGCGAGACGCTAGCTAATTTGGATTCTGGATCACAATACCTAGATACATCTATTTAGGGCATTCTAGCGTCTATGCTCGAGAAATCTGCAAGGGCATAGACATCTTTCCATCGACAGAAGGCGAGACGACAATACCCATGGGCCATACAATTTTATCATGGTCCTTGGAAGGCGAGAACTTTAGGCTCCCAATCAGATCAAAAAGAAGACACTCTATATCCGGTTTTGTCAGTATTCAGATAATATCATCAGCAAGTGAGAAGGATTAAGGCGTACTCATTTCTATCTGTACATAACGTACACCCCTGGGAGGATATTATTATCGCTGTTAGGATAAAGTTTAAAAGATATCACGCACAAGCATGCCCGTCGTCCATCAAGGAACGTCATTCTAACATCAAACGTGTTATTATGTACGTGCCGTAAATGGCCCCGCGGAATGACTTACAAACTGGAGTACGCGCCGGGGACACCGGATTCCTTGACAGAGGCGGCCAGTTCACCCAGCCATCTTTCGGGCCTCCATTGGAGAGCGTCTGGGCCCCAGATATCAGGGTTCCTGTTGGTACCTGCGATGGAGACGGCAACAACAGTGCCTTGCGGTATGAATATCTCCTTGATCTCTTGGCCATTGACCCCAGTAATAGGTCGGCCAAGTGGTAGGAGAGTGTCTTTGACGCATCTGAGAACACGGATGAATAAGAGTGGGATTGGAAAGGTAAGGAAAACTTACAGCCTGTCTTGATAAGGAACCACTGGGAACCTACAAAACAAGAGCATTGGTTTCCAACTTCGAACAATACGACAATGTGAACTCACAAGCGAAGTGATTCCTTGTAGACCGCATCAAGGTATGGCAAAGCAAGTAGTTGATCGTAGTTGATTTCTCCCTTGTACTCGACCTTCGCAGCTTGGATTTCTTTCCTCAAACGCTCTTGCGAATCAGGATGCTCTGCAAGCAGCCAGAGGGTTCGGAGAAGGGACGACGACGTTGTATCCGTGCCACCAAATATAATAGACCTATATCACGCTATGATTATACGACTTCTTAGAAATCTGGAAAACGGTAGAAACACACGTAATCTGAAGGACAGTAAACGAAGTTGTTATAGTGCAGTACGAGTCAGCTGCTTACATGGGAAATGATCTCTTCGTCATCCATCTTGTCTTCACCAGTTGAGCGCAGATTCTCCCTGACTATTTGGATAGTGAGGATTACTCATGATACGATATACTATAGATCTTACCTAGGATACTCATCGCGTCTTTTCCTTTATCAAGCTGATCTGGATCGTGCAAAAACAACTGCTTCTTCTCGGCGTAGATTTCTTTCGAAATCCGCTTCATGACCTCACAGAATTTATTGACTCGCTTGCCAGACTCTGTGGGATTAAGGCGCAAGAGCAAATCATTTAAACCAGGCGTCGCCATACTGGCCAGAAGCGGGAGGAGGTATTTCATGGCAAGCCTCGAAGCGGGGGTAGAAAGCTCTGCGCTGTATTTATTCTTTCGTAAATCAGCCAGTGGAAGCTACCTGATACGTACAATCCTGACTTCAAGATAGCTCCAACTTCATTCGGTTCTGAGTCTTTCGTTAAAGGATCGAAGGAGTGTCCAAGAGCGCTTTGGCCAATGATTTCCAGAGCTGTGCGGGACGACCATTGTACCATGTCAATCTAATTTATACATAGATTAGTACCGCGCGTTGGTGGCAGTAGAGAAGGTGCGGACTTGGGCGCTTCCTTCGCTACAAATCTCCAGGAATGTCTCGCGAAGCTGTAGTGTGTAATTCAATGGCGAGTTGAAGTGACGGTCATGAATGACGAACCATGCGTGCCACATTGAATATGATCGGGGTCATATTTCGCAGGTGCGCACTACCAAAAACTGGGTTTAATAGCCTACGCTGCTTCTTATGGAGCGGGCCTATCGGTGAGCGGCGTCAATACCATCATCTGACGATATACCTGACACGTACCGATCGTAGAACCCAAGCCCTTGTTTCCCAGCACCATTTGTAAAGTTCTACGAGTTGTGTCAGAGGAATGAATAGTCTGTTTGGCGGATTGGATTCACGTACATATAGACCTCAGGAGGGTCATCGAACGAGTAATCATTCTGCAGAAGTAATTCGAACCGTTGGTGAATATTGAGCAGAGGTAATCGACTTACCTTTCTAAACATGTGCCTCAGCGCCAGAGGGTCAGCGAGATGCAACATATCATTACACTATTCAAATACGTCAAATGCGAAGTTGTTGGATTGATATTCCTTTCCTTACCCCGAAAGGCGTAGTAATACGACAAAGGCCCCCGTCTACAATGCGGGCGAGTTGTTGTTAAGGTCAATAGATATGAGTTAGTTAAACACGTACATGAATACAACTTTTCGAAGAAGTCCCATCCCTTCTGTGCATCGTGCAACAGTGGGAAGTTCCCTGTACTAGACTAAGTGAGGTATTCTTCGAAAGTGATGCGCCACTTACCAGTCCAGAGGGATACTGATTCCGGTCCTGGGACATTCTTGATAGACGATTGCACACGACGCATGCGACGGATCAGTCCATACGCAAGCAAAGCAGTGGCAATAATCGCCAGGGAAAGGATTGGGTCTTGAGTGATATTCTGCTGCATCGAGTAGCGACGATACTGAGCTGTAGGTTACTGAACTAGGGAGTACCTCGGTCGCGAATATATCCCGGATTCCAGAGGGAATGAGGTAAGCAAGTACTCTTTGGAGCACCGCATTGTAGAGATAATAGGGCGCTGCGATCAAAACCAAAAGGCTACCCCTGAAAAGGGGATCGGAGATCCATACGCCATCACCTCCGATTGGCTTTCGGAAGCAAACTTCCCAGGTACATCCCGATAATGGAGGAAATGCTGATATAGTAGCTAAAAGAGTTCAAGGACCTCTAACAAACTCTGTAATATGGCGTTGACTCCTCAAGCAGTGTTATCCCTCGCTGCGTCTGCATCCCCTCTCTTCTTCGCCCTCGTCTTCGTAGATTCGCGCATTGTGCGCGTGTTCTTCTTCCCCGCCGTCTTTGCATGCGTCTATTCGACCGCCACAACATACCACGACGTGACTATATGGACTTGGTCAGCGTTGCTGGTGGCCATTGCATCTGACCTCCTGCTCGTAACGGATGCGGGAATGTTACGGGCACCAGGACAGAAAATCCCAGCGTATAGCCTCTCAGTCAAGGAACGATGCAAGTGGGCGTTCAGCCTGATCGTTTCCATGAGGCGTATCGGGTTCACGTACGGCGATCCGCCCAAAGACCAACGTAGCAAACCATCATCTCAGCAGCCCATGTCGCGGTGGCAATTTGCCTTTCACCAGCTGAAAGAGTTCATCAAGGTGTACACCGTGATGGATATTGCACACGGTTGCATGTTGTGGATGGACGCTTGCCGCCAAGACCCGGTGCTTGTGAGTCAATACGGCAGCTTGTTTGACCGTCTCCGAGCGCTTGCGGCGCTTGTTGCAGCAAGGGGATTCACGGGTCTAGCCTATGTTATGATCAGTGGCGTATTGGTTGCCATTGGCCTCTCAGAACCTAGTTCGTGGCCTCCTGGAATGCACGGAGAATGGTCAGATGCTTATACCATTCGTAGATTCTGGGGGTAAGTACTTGAATGTTCAGTATTTGCCTATAGAGCGAAGAAATCTCACAATGACCATGAATCTAGACGTACATGGCATCAGCTCCTACGACGTGTACGTCACCATAGGCCGTATGTACTGATTTTGATGATCGCTAATAACAGATTGCAGGTCGTTTCCGTACACGGCGAATTTGCCAGTTCCTCCATTCTTAGACTTAAACCAGGCGGCTTCCTTGGAAACAGTGTCGCGCGGTTCGTAGCGTTTTATGTATCTGGCCTGATACATTCCTTCGGATATCATGGAACATTAGTCCATCACTGGGGTGATCTGGGCTTCTACGTTTGGCAAGCCGCTGGTATCGGGTTGGAAGAGCTGGTGATGGGCTTTGTGATATCCCCCAAGCCTACGAGGTGGATGAAGTTATTAGGTTACATCTGGACGACATTGTGGTTCGCATGCACCTTGCCGGAGTATACTGAACATCAGTTTGGAACTACAGTAGAAGCGGGGTGTAACAATTTTGGTTATAGCATAGTTCTAGGGCTTGCAAAGGGACAGTGGAAGCTGTAAAGTCCACAGTCAACGTAATTCAAGTGCAGTTAGCTCTAGATTGTGGCGTGAAATCAACGTGAAATTTAGCCACTGACTCATACCCTTATGTAAGTAAGCGCTGGGAGTCATTACCTATTGACCGTGGTAAATAATGGTAGTTCTCACAGTCAGTGAGTCACTACTTGAATGTACTTCGATGCAACCTGAACGGCGAACGCGAGTCGCAAGAGAGGCCAACGTACTTAACGTCCTCTATGGGATGGGCAGCAGTTACGCCAAGAGTTGTAGTGGTGCCTCATTTTGGCCTTATCCTATAGTGTGCCTCAGACTGGAAATGGTCTTCTGTTGGAACGGTTTTCAACGGCAATTTCTGGAACTGTAGCAAGATAAGTGCCACTAAAAATTCCGTTGTTTCCATCTGCGCGAACCTTTTGCACAAAACTCAAGTAAAGCCTGATAAGCAGATGACGATAACCTCTTCGGCGCTCTCACTACTCGGAGAATTTGAAACATAAGACGCAGTCTAGCAGGATAGGTTATCCTTCCTGAACTGGAATCAACGCGAGTCCCTAGGAATTATAAAAATCCTTTCTTGATTAAATTGTGGCGCATTGAATTCGTGGCGTATACTTATCCCCCTCGTAGCATTTTTCAGAATTCCTTGGGACTGGCATTCCTGCGAGGGTCGATGATGCGACTGTCGCGAGCAAACTGGTTTCCTTCCTTGATCAAGACTGTACATCTGAATCAAAAGAAACATACGTAGCAAACCCTAAGTGCGTAAATCCATCTGGTTTTGGGGTAATCTCTTTTGGCAGTAACGCATCAAGATGGCTATCATTCAGTCCCGAACAGAAATGCTTGGAGATAGTGGTGCCTTGAATGGGACTCCCCACACCCGTAGTGGTTGCCGTAACTCTTCCACCGGTGTTCAAGGGGGTGACGCATACTTCGATGGCCCTGAAATATCCTGGACGTATCATGTCGAACAGTTGTGGGACTCTCTAGGCAACGGTCCGACTTGCTTTCGCTCTAGCACGCTCTAGCACGCCAAAATTTTGCGGCTGTGGGTTCGCCGTTACAGCTTCCGTGTTTCTCCAAGAGTGGTCAGAACGCAATGAAGGCTACACCGACAATTGATAGCTAATAGATATGGACTCTCGTGCGTATCTCTTCCGAGGGGCGCTGGCTCTGCGAGAACCCCGTACATCAGACACTTGATAACGAGATTCCGCTAGGCAGCCCTGCTTATTGAATATCGATGGCATACTCAGTAAATGAATTCTTCTTGAACCTGAAACGCGCTCGACCCATCTCTGTCAAATTACGTATCACGGGGCACTTTCTATCCATCGTCGCTGTCTGCGAGCATCGCACCCTTACTATAGCCCAGCGGCTGAGCCAGGGATGCAGCATGTTCAGTTATCGATGAACCGGTTTCCTTCGCACTCTATTCAATGATCTTCGGGGTTAATTTGCATTCCTACACAATAACAACCGAGAAAATCCGTAAGGGACAGCAAGGACGCTTAAACGCTTATGTCCGTATCCCGTAGTTCACGCCCGATCAATTTACCATCATTGGGGGTGGATACAGTTTCTGCTATATCTTATCATCATGGTTGAGCGCAGCCCCACAGGAACATCTATACTTTGGGGCTAGCTTTTGGCCATGCAGTACCTCAAACAGAAAACTTGTTCTTGTGCGTTCGTCCGCGTTCATCTGGAGGGTCATATTCCATATGGTATAATCCGTTGACGGGGTTGACACGACACAGGTTCGTATCTCGATCCGATGGTATGTGTTTTCCATTTTCATACATATCAATCATTCCCATATTACTGCATCATCCTTGTTCTCGGCCCTTTATTCAAGACATCGAGACAAAGTTAACTTCTTGTTCTCAGGGAGTCACTTGCAACCTTCGAAGCATACCAATGGAACTCCCTACTACCATTGCTACTCTCGCCGCACTTGTTGGCTTAGTTGTCGTGGTGTTTAGCCGCGTAAAGGATCGGCCTCGTGCGCCCTATCCTCCCCATCCTAAGGACCTTCCTTTCGTCGGCAACCTCTTCGCTGTCCCAGCCAAGAGAGCATGGATAACCTACAAGGAATGGGGGTTGAAATGGAGCAAGTATTCTTCCGTCTACTGAGCTACATCGACGATTAATGCTGTATTCATCTAGATACCGACATTGTGTCGATAAGGGTCTTCAATACGCGAGTTGTTATAGTCAACACGCTCGAAGCTGCCCAAGAGCTCTTTGAAACTCGCGGAGCTATCTATTCGTCTAGGTAAAATCTTCTGCTCAATACAAGCCAAGGTGATCCTGACATCCTACCAGACCATCTTACCCTATGGCAGAACTGTGGGTAGCTAACAACGTATTAGCTTCGCCTGCGCTGATAATGATTCTTCCAGTGCTGGCCACACGAACTGGGATCTCGGCTGGCTTCCCGATGGTAAAAGGTGGAGAGGTTTGTAGAAAAGATATGGACCGTTGGGCATGACCTGATATCTTTGCACCATAGACCACCGCAAAGTCTTCCATCAAGAGTTCGAAAGGGATACGCCGGCTCACCGTCCTCATGAAGTCGCTGCAACGAGACGATTACTCAAGAAGCTTCATGAGAAGCCGAAAGGATTTATGAAGCACCTTCGACAGTAAATAATACTCTTGTTGTTGATATTAAGCGTGGATGGGCTGACGCACTTGCTAGCGCTGCTGGTGATATGATTATCTCGGCGACATACGGTATACAAATTCTTCCCGAAGGCGATCCCCTCGTAGACCTCGCTGAAGAAGTCGTTCGAGGTATTGGAAGATCTGTTGAACCATTCTTAGGTCGGTAACACGAGAATTGTAGACGACGGCCTCATCTAACACCCTCTTGGAACTATAGTGAACTCGTTCCCAATTCTCAAGCACGTTCCTTCGTGGCTTCCGGGCACCGGTTTCCTGAAACTCGCCGCGGCGTGGAAGCAAGATTCTCACAACCTCATAGAGGGCCCCTTTGAACTAGTCAGACAGAAAATGGTAAACCGTCGTTGCTTTTACAAGAATTAATAATGCCTGATCACCGTATGTCACGGAACAGAAAGAAGGAATTGCTGCTGCTTGTGTTACCTCTCGTGCGTTAGATGCATTAGAGGACAAAAAACAACATGATCCAGAGGGATACAAGTACGACGTTGAGGTGCTCGCTAACGTTCTCGCGATGGTCTTCATTGGTAAGTTTCTGAAGCTACCCAAGATACAACACTAAGTGGCATATTTTGTGCCTACCATAGGTGCTGCTGATACGGTATGTCAACTAATTGAACATGTGCCCAAGTGGTTGCCAATCAATTCGCTTCCATCTTAGCTCGTACCTGCGCTAAATGCGTTTGTTCTTTACATGGTCATGAACCCAGAAGTCCAGCGCAAGGCTCACGCTGCCATTGACGAAGTCACTCACCGAAAATATATTCCTGACTTCTCAGATTACGGTCAAGTTCCCTACATCGATGCTCTCATGAACGAGGTATTCCGATGCAGCGCCGTTGTTCCTCTTGGTGTCCCCCATTTCAGTACGGCGGACGATGTTTATAAGGGATACTTTATTCCAAAGGATACCATCATGATGGGAAATACTTGGGCAATTTTGCATGATGAGAAGACCTATGGACCCGACGTGGACGTCTTTCGTCCTGAACGCTTTTTGGGTCCCGATGGTAAGAGAAACGACCTGCCCGACCCTGAAGCCTTTTTCGGATATGGAAGGCGCATCTGCCCAGGAAGAAGTACGATTGAATTCTACATGATTCGGTCATCGAGTACTAAATACGTTGGGTCTAGGCATGGCTAGGGAAGCTATCTGGTGTATCATAATTTCGATGTTGTCCGTGTTCGAGATTAACGAAGCCATCGACGAGAATGGGAAACCTATCAAGGTTACTGGAGAATTCACTTCAGCTTTCGTCTGGTGCGTAACACCTTTTGTGGTTGTCGGGCTGCATCTCATGCACATTTATCTAGTCATCCCGTCCCATTCGAATGCTCTATCAAACCTAGATTCCCCGAGGCAGTCGAGTTGATTCAGCTCGCCGTTGATGCTTAATTGAGGGGACTTGTGGCCTTGAAATGCATAGAAGTAGTGTTTTATTAGATTCAGCTCGCCTTTACTACACTGAATGAACTGTGATTATATGAATATTATACGTTTGCTCTACTGGTAATGGCTCTAAGAAATCATTGAGTTAACCCGCCAACTGCATCATGTTCATTACAAGTCAGCGAAAGTGTTTACGTCGCAAGTTGTCCAAGAAGAGTGGTGCCGTTTGTATTGCCATTAGAGCCGACGACTTAGCGTTGAATATTGATGCATTTAACCTATGCCTAGTTATTGATGCGTAGATTCAGTACTTAGACAATGAGAGGCGATCTTAACATGGCCGAATTCCAGTTTCATCTATAGATCATATATGGCCGTACCCAGAGGTCTACTCACATCCCATCCTCGTAAACGCGTAAGCTTAGCAACTAGAATTATCATAGAGAGAGTACATAGAGACGATTTACGAACAGGTACCACTATATCTAGAACCCGGCGTGATATAGAATGTAAGAGGAGTAGATGGAAAAGACGGGAATGACTGAAAATGAATCAGGTCAATACCTTGCTCTGCACAATCAAAGGGGAGAAGACGTGGTACTAACGGTACTGCGGAAAGCCACCCAATACTCCCCATACACGCTAGAACAGGGACGTCAGTTCAGTCTATGACTTCATAAGAGACTGAGGAAGTACAACCTTCTCAGGGATGCCAGTCGTATAGCCTAGGGTATACAATACCCTGCTAAACGTGAATAAGAAGCCGAGTCCGGCGCTGAGCCTGGGGATGGTAAGTCCAGAGATCAAAAGGCTACGCTGGGAGATCAGTTTCAATGCGTCTCCGAAACGAACGTAGCAAACCAGATGAGATAACTTGGCAAGACTTCCAACGTATTCAGGTGGGCACCTGCGTATACAGTGTGAGGGCCAATCGGAGTGTACATGCAAAAATATACTAACGTTGGGCACAGTTGAATATCAGAGCATTCTTTGATGCAGCCATTTCTGCTCTCTCGGCGTAACCTGCGGTAATATTGGAGGGGTCAACAACAGATTCAAGACGGTGACCATCGCGGTTCCGATCACACCTTGTGGATAAGCAATTCCTGCCTTTCTACGAGCCTTGCTGACGACAACACCTTGCCAGGTAGTCAAGAAAGCGGTCGATGCGGCACTCGCAAGGACAAGAGAGTATCTAAAAAAGCTCTAATCCAGTAGTCCAGTAAATTTAGACGCGTTCGACTCACTCAGCTGGTAAAACAAAGGTTGGCATCAGTACAATGGGGAGTAGTGTTGGAATCACTTGGATAGCATATGTAGTTTCACTAACGCGTGTAATCTATTTTGGACGGCTAGTGTAATGTGCGAACACATCAACTTCGGAGGTAACGTGTCGTTAGAAATCAAGACAGCTCCAAGATCCGTTCAGCAGACAAAATATGTGTATATGGGTCAGAAGAATTTGCTACTTAGCTTGCGGTGTGCTTTGACCGCCGAAAAGACCTGACGCAATGAGCGGAATTCTGGGCATCCGACAGTTGAGGCGTATATGGCTATCTATCAGACTTCAAATTAGTGAGTTAACGGTCACCATTGACCACTTCTGTTTGTATCAGCGGGATAAATCGTATTCAAAGTGATAGGTTACATGCCTGCAGACAGACCAAGTCTTCGAGTTCAAGTTGGATGTTTGAACGTCCGGCTCCGTGGTCAAAGAATACCCCTAATTTATCACGTGATGAGCCTCTTTCGAATCTGAACTTTTCTCATGAGTCATTTTACTCGTCAACGCGTCGACCTTGCACCCAGTCGCTGTGATCTTTATCAACGAAGCAAATGGCCATATCAGATGCTCGAGACAAGGAACGTAGCGGCTAAATGTTTATGCACTCTACGGATCAGTAGCGGACCATAAGGCGAAGAGCCTAGTTCTGCTTGTCATCAAAAGATTAGGGTCTGTCGGGATAAGTTGCCCACTAGCTATCAAGGAGCGGTATGTTCTCTCCAGATGGTCTTGGAATCCAAGGCCTCACCCACTAGGCCCTGCTCCGAGCTCTACTCCAGGCGTTTGGAACAATCATTATCCAACTTCATGGATTATTCTATCCGAGGATACCTATCGCGAGGTCTTATCCTAGCTTGTCGGCGCGGCCGGAAATATCCTTCCCCTATGGCGTTTCTAGATCAAATGTTCAAGTACTGAACCCTTGCCCCAGATATGAAGTCACCCGCTGGATCGTCGATGATAGTATACGAACCGGATAACGCCCACGATAAAGCTAACCTGATTTCGAGGGCTAGATTCCACTCCGCCCTGGAGCTAACTTCCATGGGGAATCTGCTTTGGGGGATTACAGCATTGTACCCTTTGTCAAATTTAAGTGTTCGTGCAGGATGCTGAGAACTTCTTTGCGCCATTCCTGGTTGATTGATCACCTTGCACCAGCCAATCACCAGCCATAGCGAAGTGGAGCGCCGAAGTGCCAAAAGCATCGTAATCACCTTATACAGAATCAATAACAATACGTATACAGCCTTTTTGGAATCCGTCATAGGCGGATGGCACAAAATCGCTGGATGTTTCATGTTATATCCGTGCGTCGCTGTACCTTTACCTGTTAATCGTGGCGTCAAGTATCCCCTTCAGACGTTATACCGTATATATCTTCTATCATCTATTGCACTTAATCAGTATTGCAAGTAACTGGTTCTCGACTAGACTTACTAGAATGTCTACTAAGTCAGACGAACGACCTGCGCCCAGTTACTCAAACCCGGATCCCAATGCCGCTGCCATCATCGGTGAGTATGACGAATGGACCACCTTCCTACTATTTTTTCATTATACGACGTAGGTATGTCAATCTCTGCGCCTGGCGGGGAGGCTCGTGGGCTAGATACCGAAGCCTTCTTTGAATTTCTTTCTAACCGTGGCTCTGGTACGGTAACGGTTCCTGCTGACCGTTGGAATGCGGAGGCCTATCACGGATCTGGGCCCGGCAAGATAGTTACTGTCAGTCTCCGGCTCAGCCATTCGTGCACATTCACTGATCCGTTGGTGAATAGACGAAAGGTGCTTTTATTCCAGAGTTTGCGGCGGGAGATCTTCAAGAATTCGGGATAACGCCAGCGGAGGCGTCGCGGATGAAAACAGCTCAAATCGTTCTGTAAGTGCAACAAATGATAGTTTTGCACTTGAACGCTGAGGTCTTGACCAGATTACACCAAGCCTTCAATGCTCTTCAGCGAAGTGGCGTAGATTATCGTGCTACCAATACGGGCGTTTACGTTGGATGCAGTAAGTGGTAATCTTCATCTCGGAGGTATCAGCAATAACCCTCGTCACTACAGCCGGTTACGACATGCCCTTCGAAGTCGATGACACTCGCATTGGTCGTAAGTCTTCTATTCCTAACGCTCAATCTCTGCTAAATATAATTCTCTATTTTCAGCTTACGATATGACTGGCCAATACTTGTCTGTCGCTGCTAATCGCATCAACTACGTATTTGACTTGCTGGGACCTTCCGTTTTGGTTGACTCCGCCTGTTCTTCTGCGCTTACGGCAATGCATCTTGCGTTGCAAGCTCTTCGCAATGGTGATTGTGAACAAGCAGTCGTCGCAGGATTCAACTTCGCGGGTCCTCTTGAGACTATCTCTTACAGTCAAATTGGCGTCCTCAGTCCAGACGGCATCTCGAAATCCTTCGACGACGATGCCAATGGCTATGCCCGAGGTGATGTTGGTAAGTTGCCCCTAACTATCGTAACTTGGTGTTGAATCAGTGACGTTGATTCCAGCGGGCGCTGTTGTGATCAAGCGTCACGATATCGCCGTAAAGGATTTCGATCGAATCCTTGCCACGGTTGTCGGCACCTCGCTCACATCGTGCGGCTCGATCATGGGTTCTCTAACCACTCCAAGCGCAGAAGCACAAACGCGAGCTATTAGAAATGCGTATCGCGAAGCCGGCCTGAAACCACACCAGGTTGATTTTGTCGAACTGCATGGCACTGGAACGGTTGTAGGTGATTCTCTTGAAGTTAATGCTGCTGGCGCCGTGTTTGCCGATGGAAGAAATGGTCGTGAAATCCTAATTGGCTCAGTCAAAAGTAACGTCGGCCACGGAGAAATGGGGTGAGTGTCATCTTGTCCGTGGATCTGACTTCTCGTAATAATAGTACCCTCCTGTAGGGCGTACATGAGCTCCTTGATCAAGGTGAATAGATGTCTACATCTTTCATGATGATCCGTATCTTACATTCTCACTCAGGTTATCTTGATGCTGAACAATGGAAAGATTCTTCCCAACGGCTACTTTGAGAAACCTTCGAGGAAGATCCAGTTTGAGAAATACAACTTACGCGTTCCCGTAGAAGTGGAAGAAATGGTGGCACAAAATCCGACCTTGGGCCTGATCGCGTCCATCTCAAGCTTTGGAATAGGAGGTGAGTTAGATTCAATTTATCTTTGAGATCGAAATATGATGTATTTTCTAGGTGCATGCGGTCACAGCGTACTACGAGCACATGAGTCGCGACCGTCCTTACGAGACATAGGACAAAAGACGGCAGGCCCCTTCCTCTTCGCTGTCGGTAGGCGCCACCTTTCGCTTTCACTTTACCATTGATTGATTATGTAAACGAAGGGGGGCTGAGCCCGAAGTCAACTCAGACGCTCACCGAGCGATACAATGATCTCTACGCAAGTACGGATCCGTTACTTCTATCCGAGCATCTTGGTGGCCGTGCTCGCCAGCTTCCTTGGAGGACGTATGCAATCGCCCATTCACTGGGCGCAGCCGAGTTTGCCGATCCTGTACTCGTAGGAAAGCGACCCAACCCTGTAGTATTCTGTTTCTCCGGCCAAGGGCCCCAGCACTGGCAGCAGGGTCGCGTTCTCATGACCACCTATTCTGCCTTCCGAGACTCAATTTATGCTTGCGATGAAGTCCATAAACAATACACCGGGAGATCTTTCCTTAAAGATACAAACCTCTTCATTGACCATCCCGACGCCGATTCACCATTGGCTTCGACGCTTATTTGGCCTGCCAATATTATATCCGTTGCCATCACATTCTTTCAGATAGCTCTCTTCGACCTCTTGATCTCGCTTGGAATCAAGCCTGATGCCGTCGTCGGCCACTCTATTGGTGAGACTGCCGTTCTATACGCATCCGGCGCGATGCCTCGTGATGTGAGTGGGTTGTGTTGCGAATATACACCTTTATTCCGATCTCATAAATATTCAGATGGCCGTGAAGATTGCAATTGCTCGTGGGCGAGCATTATCACTCATCGACAACATCGGCGGTACAATGGTTGCTATATCTGGAAGTAATCCGGATACAGTGCAGAGCTATATAGATGCCGTCTTTGCTCTCGCAAATCTCGACAATCCCAATAAGCAAGAACTATATATTGCGGCTCTGAATAGTCCGACCGACGTGGGCGTTTCTGGATCCAAGAAACTCGTCAACATGTTGACCGAATATATATCGAATTTCGCCGACGGAGTTACTGCCCGTGTGCTTCGTGTCAGCACCGCTGTTCACTCACCATTGGTGGATGCCTGCGAAGCAGTATACCGTGCTGAACTTGAGTTTTGCTTTGCTCAGTACTCTGGTCCATTCATCCCTACAAGACGCGTCATGTCCTCGGTGACGGGTAAATGGAAAACCGACTCGTATGATATTGATTACCTATGGAACAATCTCCGGCGTCCCGTCCTCTTCTCTACGGCCATCCCCAATATAATAGATCACTTCGGGGAGAATACCACATTTGTTGAAATCGCTCCTCATCCCGTCCTATCTCAGGTATGTCCCTTTTTGGTTCTCGATCAAGGCTTATACTTCGATCCCAGTACATTAAACAAATGGGGGCCTACGACTCTTTGGCCGGCAGCGTCCGTCCCCCCTCCCGGCGACAACAAGATGCTGGAATCAAAACGTCCGAACATCATGCTCTCCTGCAAACTATTGGACGTTTACTTGTTTGTGGTATTAACAATGTTCGAACGCCGGCTGCCTGCGTTAATCCTAGCTGACGAGTTCTCCGACAGATTAACTTTTCGGTACTCAATGGCTGCCCTGTTGGAGCTATCGAAGGACCAAGTTACCCATTCCAATGGAAGATATGGCCATTCGCAGACAGAGATCCCTCGTACTTGAAACGCTTGCTACCTTCCACCCCTCCACTGAATTCGTCTCGACTTCGCGTTGCTCCCAATTTGCCGGGGCCTTGGATGGGGGACCATGTTGTTGACCAGTCGGTTCGTGGTCTTTTGGATTGTCTGATGATGGCTAATTCCTGTTGAATAGACTATTGTGCCTGCGGCTGCCTACATAGAGATGGCCTTGGAGTTCGAGGGTGTGACCCAAGTTTGGGATTGCCACTTCGACTCAGCTTGCGCTCTCAGCGAATCTCCCCCAGCGACGACACTTGAAGTTGCTCTGGATGGGATTATGTGGACAGTACGATCATCATCCACCCTTCAAACGTTACAGGGAGATTTAGACTGGACACGAAGTGGTCCAGAATTTGACATCGTACATGCGCATGGCAAACTAGGCTACGGAAAGGCTTTACTGGGTCCTGATAGTCCGGAAACCGTTGACGTTGACGCTGTACTTTCGCGTTGCTTCTCCTCATATCCAAAGGATCACTTCTACCGTGATATCGAGACGCTTTCCCAGTTCGGACCTCGGTGAGTTTGCCATCTTTTCTTATACGGATTTCTCACAATACCTTTCTTAGTTTCTCGCGGGTGGAGAATATCTCAATGAACGCTG
Source organism: Pleurotus tuber-regium (assembly GCA_014058305.1). Lineage (NCBI taxonomy): Eukaryota > Fungi > Basidiomycota > Agaricomycetes > Agaricales > Pleurotaceae > Pleurotus > Pleurotus tuber-regium. Next base: position 1,846,571 of record JACFYU010000023.1, read on the forward strand.
AAGAGGCCATATGCTGGATTCGTGGAAACGTCGAAGACCTGGATGCCGATGGTTACATTTTCTACCCACCCCTAATGGACGCAGTATTCCAGGTGAAAATTTCATAACGTGATTGCAGAACCTGATTGATACTAACAATAGACAATGGTTTTCGTAGGCTGGACTTGGTTGGACTCTTGTAAGTACCGATTATCCTGTTTGCAATGCATTTACTGAATTTATCTTTGCGCAGTTGGCAGATAAAGTGACGGTCGATGGAATGGATCGAATATTATATGTGAGATAGATCGCCTGTAGGTGGACATGCATACTGACCGTTATAATCTCAGCTGCCTCACTCTCTTCGTCGCGGTTATCGCAATAGCGGCAGTTCTGGTCCTCTGGTTTTGCCCGATAGGTTCAGGTGTTACGTCAAACTAGTAGAATGGGCATTAGACCATCATGTCGTGAATGCGTACGTCTTGGACGATGATGGAGCTGTATTATACACGTTTGAAGGTGAGTATACCAACAACCTCAGATATTCCTGAGCCTCATAAATAATAGGCCTCCGTTTCAACTTCCTCGAAGCTGGGGAGAAGAGCTGGCCCACTCAACGTTACACTGTCCAATGGCAGCCTCGTGACCTTCCTCTAGTTGCGATTGAAGACAGTTCTCAGGCGGACCAACCGGATGAAGAGGAATTCCAGCTTCTCCATAATCTTGACTGTCTGGCCATGAAATACACATCTTCCAGTCTGAAGTAAGCACCAAGTGAGTCGAATCTTGATGATACTGATTCGTCTCGACCCCATAGGATGCTCCCTGAGAATTTCGAGCCACCTACGTTCGATCGTAAACGCTATCTTTCTTGGGCCCGTTCGCAGGCAGAGAGGTTCGCCAAAACTCCAGAGGTAGTCGTCAATGTTGGGGAGAAGTATCGTGTACTCCTTGAGCTTGCCCAACGCATTGGAAATAACCAGAAAGGTTCGTATTAACATGGTATAGCTTTGCATAGACCAACCATTATGAACAGATATCATGAAGACATCGACTGCCGCCGTTGAAGCCTTATTCAAGGACGACATCATGAGCAGAATCTACGAGCTTCCACCATTTGTCGGTAGTATCTTCGACGACGCTGTGGCCCAGTTCGTGCGACTGGTGAAAGATATTGCAGCTGGGGGTAAACGAGTCATTCGCGTTCTAGAAGTCGGTTCTGGGACTGGAAGATTCACAGCCCTTCTTGGGCAAGCACTCCTCGACGCTCGACTTGACGAGATTTGCCACATCGAGTACGTTGCAACAGATATATCCATATCTCTCGCCCAGGAGTCGTGTAAGAAGTCGCCATGGACTGTAATGACGCCGAAAGTCCTGGACCTCCGGATTCCCGTTTCGCAGCAAGGGTTCGAAGCGGAGAGTTTCGATATAATTACCGCCTTCGATGTTTTACATGCCGTTCCTGATGTGAAGAGCGCGCTTTCGTCCTTGAGAAGTTTACTGTACCCTGGAGGATACCTTACTGTTATTGACATCGATGGTGCCGGATTCCGTTCTGAAGGTATTCCGGGAACTATATGTACGTCCAATTCTCACATCTTTGGTATTTCTGCGCCTGATACATGGCGATAGGGATGGATTTTGTATTTGGGTGCTTCTCCGAGTGGATGGGTGTGTTAGAGCACCGTACAGCCTCGCGCCATTGTACCTTAACCGTGCCTGAATGGAAGGAAGTCTTGGAGGCGTCCGGATTCGCGTCAACTGGTTTCCTCACCGCTCCTCCTTCTACCTTTTCCCACTTGGCCTTCACGTCTCGAAGGTCCCACGATACTCCATCCGTTAGCCAGCCGCTACCGTCCGATGACACGCAAGTCTTGTATCGTTTCCACTCGGGGTTGGAGGTAGAACTTGTTCACTTCGTTGCTAGCTTGGATGCATCCAAAGCCTACACTCTCTGGCTATACACAGATTCCGAAACCTATAACGCCTCGCTCATCGGAATTACTCGCTCAATTCGACGCGAGTATAACCAGTGGACTTTGAAATGTGTTATCTTTCATTCATCCTGGTCTGCGTCACAGCAAGAGGAATACATTAGAGGACGACTCCTTCCGCTAACTTGGACGGACCCCGAGATCCTTGTCGATAGTCAGGGTGTTATGCGTGTTCCGCGTGTCGTCGCAGTCTCCCCACCACCTCAAATGGAAGCTCGCACATCGCATGCAATCGAGTTTGATGAGAAGAATATTTGGAGAGCATATCCGTCGCCTTTAGGCCCTAGCGACGTTGAAATCTTGGTAGGATTTATCAACATTTCGACTACATTCCCGGAGTGCTGTGAGTTTTCGGGTACAGTAGTAGGGATTGGTTCGGACCTTGGCCGTGAAGAGCTTCTACACAAAAAGTATGTGACTTGTCAATGCATCAGGACTTCTATTTCTGAGCGACGTACAGGGTGTTCGGTATAGCGCACTCCAAGCCAGGCACCACAATCATCTGCGATCGCTCTCGAGTAGCCATTATCCCCGATGCCCTCAGCCTACTTGATGCTGCAGCTGTAGTTGGCCGGCTCGTGTTCATATCGTCCGTCATCCGTCCTACCCTCGCCCATATCCATTCCAAATCTCCCAAGATCCTCCTACATGCTGGGGATTCGCCGTCTGCCGCAGTTGCAGCGTATGATTACATCACCAGACAGGGATATGACTGCTTTGTAACAGCCAAGGACCCATCAAAATGTATCATACGTGGGGACTGCGAGATTCATGACTCTCGAAGAATTGACGTGTGGACGACGCGTGTCCGTGATTGGGCAGAGCGAGGAGTAGATCTGGCTATTAACTTTGATTTAGACGACAGTGTTACTACGGAAACCACCCAACTCCTTGCCAAGGGCGCTACTCTCCTCCAGGTCGAGGGGGATATCCCGAAACACATTCACCGTGGATATCACTATTTTGCCGTCGACTATGATGCAATCCTCGACAAAGATATCTTCGTAGGCTACGAGATTCCACCGGATGCGATCGCCTCGCTTGTACCTTCAGCACCGCGTATTCACAAATTATCGGAACCTGAATTAGTCATCGCTTCCGAACAGGCTCGAGTCTCCAGCTCCACGGTCTTGATAGACTTGCAAACACCAAATCCTAGTCTGCCCATACACAAGGCCGGCATTTTGAAAGGGACACCTGTCTTTGAACCCAGAGCGACCTACGTCATTATTGGAGGAGTTGGCGGATTGGGCGTGGCGATTGCACGGTGCTTGGTTGATAATGGGGCGAAACATATCACGTTGACGTCGAGATCAGGTGAAGCTGTGAGTATCCCTCTCCCTTTACCAAGTGGCCGTCTTTACCATTGTTTACCAGGGTTTCCGACGGAGTCATCTAATTCATGAAAGGAAACTGTTGAATGCGCTCCGCAGCAGACCCGGAGTTGTCATCGATGTCATCGCTTTGGATTGTCTTGATGTCGAAGGGACGAAATTGCTTTTCGAGAATTCTCCTCGACCTATTGCTGGTGTATTTTTCCTCCCTCTTTTCCTGAACGATCAGATTTTCTCTAACTTGGACACGGATGAGAAGTGGAGATCAGGTACGCTGCCGGATCTCGTTGAGTACCATCGCTGACGGAGGACGTGTAGTTTCCGAGGTCAAGGTGCAAGGCCTGAACGTTTTACTCAAGGCTATCGATCCCAGTACTCTGGACTTCCTCGTTCTAACATCGTCTATTGTGACAGTAATTGGTTCTGATGGTAATGCTTCAAGCTTCGGGACTGAATTGACACTGACGTGTCTGATAGGCCAAGCGAATTACGCTGCCGCTCAGCACCAGATGGAGGCCATTGGAGCCGGACTGCCCAATACAATATCCATAGTCGTACCACCAATTGTGAGCAGCAGCGTTCAATTCTCCCCTTCATTTGTAACCGCGATTATAGACCGACAGTGGTGCCTTCGCCCGACTTCTCTCTGGCAATGAAGGCCGAAGTGTGATGCACGAAAAGTACAAATCCCTGGGGATGAGTGCCAGACGCCTCGCAGAGCATTGCGTAGATGCTATTTGGACACTGGGAAATAAGGATAGGAATGCAGTATACATTCCTCCGATGAATTGGAAGAGCATCGTCAATCGTTCGTCCTTTCTCTGCGGCAATATACGCTCGCTAATTACGATTCTAGTCATACCTTCGTACAGCCAGTCCTTCGTCAGGCATCTCCTTGTCAAGGAGACTTCAGATAATTTGGAGGTCAGTGCGTCGAAGCAAACATCAATCAGGGCAGTGTGCGCCTCAGTCCTTTCGATGGATATCGACGCCGTTGAGGAGAATATCCCACTTTCGAGCTACGGTCTTGATTCCTTGACCTCAGTCCGTCTTAGCGGCATTCTGAAGAGCCAGTTCGGCATTAGCGTTACTCAACTTCAACTTCTTAGTAACTATGTGACTGGTACATATAATTTCCTCTTATGGTATCACCGAGCTGATGTGATGCCCATTACCTCGCAGTGGAGAAGCTACAGTCCATGATGGAGGAACAGCACGCCGCGTCCACCTCCGAAGCCGGGAAATCGACTTCTAAACGCACGGCTTCGCAGTCGGTTGCTGCTGCTTCCTCCGACGAGACAATAGTACCGTTGAATGTCGTATCCGAGGGTCGGCCGTTGTTCATGATCCACGGAGCCGGGGGAGGAATAGGTGTTATGCGCAAGTTGGCTGAAGAGGTTAACCATCCTGTATTCGGTGTTCAAGATACCTCCGAAGCCCCCATTAACGGAACCCTCTCGCAACTTGCGCGTTTTTACCTCGCGAAAATCAGGGCTATCTCCCCTCGCGGCCCATACCGGATTGGTGGTTTCTCTTTCGGTATGTTGAGCATTCTATTTAAGGCGCGTTCTGACAATTTGAGTTCGGCAGGTGCTACAATTGCGTTCAGAATTGCGGCGTTACTGCGAGCTGAAGGAGAACGGGTCGAGCTCCTGGTAATGCTGGAATCTGCTCCGTCCCTTATCGTTCGACGGGACTTCCAAGAGTGGACTCGAAGTTGTTTCATCGAGAATCGTTTGAAGGATGATGTATGCCCCCCACGGTACCTTACATGATTACATCCCTACTAATGAATACCAACAGATCATGGCGTTTGTTGGAGAAATGGCTAGCTGTGGAGTCCTGGAAGATGCTGGCGATATCTCGAACCAATTCACAACACACTTCGACCAAATCGCTACGGGAGGTGCTGGGATTCCATGGGTAGCACGCTTCTACAAGGCTTACTCCTCTCACTGTGAGTGCATCCTGGCCTCGTTACTCTTCTCCCTACTTATCCTCTCGCTAAGTAATGATGGGCCTTCGCGCTTCTACGGATCTACAAGAACGCCTGGCTGGAGAATGGCCAGCGCAACGTACCCTTCTTGTTCGTGCCACTGTTGGGATGTCCACGCGTACTCAGTGCAGTGGGGCTTCAAATCAGTTTGATTTGGAGAAGTGGACCTCGAATATCGAGTCACTGGACTTGCCAGGTTCACATATCGGAATTCTCAATCCTTCCTCCGGGCTACCAACCATTTTGAATAGATATCTAGATTCTGTATGAGTAGAAGCGGGTACACCTTATAACTTTGTCTTTGAACAACGCGAAAAGTGTATATTTGTCATATGACTGCTTATTAATTAGATCAACATGAAACAATGATTCGAGTGGATTTGTATACATTCGACATTCATACAAAAAGCATGTATACTTTACAGTCACCCTACAACCCGTTGGCTAGTTCAATGGGCAGGAACCGAGTTAAGCCTTGACTGTTTGAAAGGACGGAGATACCAGTGCTCAAGTCGCCGAGTTCGCGGTAGCTCACAAGCTGAGGGTCCAAAGACCGCAGTGGGTAGTCGACGTTCTTGTTGATCTGTCCTAACGACGAAAGCTTCTCCTGTTCGGCAAGTTTGTATACTCTCCAGTTTCGGTCCTTCCAGAACTTGAGTTTGAAACCCTCGCCCTTGAGAGGTTTGAGGAACGCTGAGGCTTCGCTCTTGACTAAAGGCCCGAAATCAGTAAATGTAATGTTGAAGTGTCAAAGGAACATACGAGCTGAACCAAACCCGGTCAATGCACCCATTGCTGCTGCGTCTCCTAGTCCCTCATCCCACCGCTTGCCCTCAATTCCGTTTTTCGACATCTGCTTCAAAACACCTAATCCACTCTCCACAGCTGTCTTGATGCCGACCCTCACGACCGTGCGCAGGACCCAACTACCAACCATGCGTGCGCCTATGGCTCCCGAATTTGACAGCACGTCCACCACAGTTACGGCGGGTAACATTGCGTCCACGCCGGCAGATAGTCCACCGCTGATTCCTCCAAATAACGCACCAAGCCCTAAAGCCACCCCCCATTCTTTGTCATCAGACTTGCCACTTATCTGCGCACTAACGTCATAGCTAAGTCCAGCCATCCCGGCCCCAATGATAGCCCCTGTAACAATTCCCAGAACTATCGCATTCACCCCCGGCACGAACATGAGTGCGATGCCGACAACGACCAAAATGGCGTCTACAAGCCTGATAATTGTAAATATTTAGTTCGTAGTCAGATAACAAGTATCGAAGACATACCAGTGCCACCAAGGAACGTTCCCATTCAGATCAATGAAGTTAATGGGATCATTCCGACAGAACGAATACATGTTGAACGTAGAGGGTCTGACGCCGTCTAGTTCAATTGGGTAATTATCTAATGTCAAAAATCGGCCAGTCTGTCGTGGTTTTAGGACGCATGGGAGTGCAACGAAACGACAAAGGCTTACATCGGGGTCGTAGAATCGCGCCCCAAAGTAATAGAGGCCATCGAATATTTCTTTACCGGAGAACTTGTACCGAGAAAGATCGTTCCCAATCACCCTGACTTGGCCAAAGGAATCATATTTGTATTGGGTGACGACGCTACCACTGTCATCGGATACCGCCACGATACTTCCCAGGTGGTCCGTATGGAAGTAGTAAACTGTGGAAGAGGTGCCCTTGGTAGTAAGAGATGCTCGACGATAGCCTTGGACAAGGTACGCCGTATGGGTTGTTTCTCCAGCTGAAGAAATGTCGACTTCGTAGGATTGGCTGGGGTAGATCCTTACGTCGCCATTAGGTAAGGTCGCCTTGAGGAGACGACCGCCGAAATCGTAGACAAAGTTTGTATTGTTTAGTGTCACCAGATGTCCCTCCGAATCGTATGTCATTGAGGCTTTCTCCTGACCACTACCGTCTAACTTGGAAGTCATATTGCCGTCTGCAGAGTACTTGAAAGAAAACTCTGTAGCACCCGTCGAGTTCTGAATCTGGGAAAGCTGCCAACCCTTGTTTACGAACGTCTTTCCGCCTTTGGATTTTAAGTTACCGCAGTCGTCATACATAAAGTCCTCTAGGGCATCGCCCACTTCAGAGTCAGTTACGGTCGCTGAATCCGGCTGACGCTGGACAAGCTGGCCTGAAGCGAAGAATGGATACGTCAGTACGACAAAATGGGTGTGATTTCAAACGCACCTGCAGTGTTATATTTGAATAGGTTGCCGCCACTTTCTTCTTGTAAACCTTTGATATCAATGTCGTACTGACTAATCCTGCTGAATGCGTCCAATTTCCAGCTCTGCCGATGCAACACATCACCATTCTTCGACAGCGATATGTCAGCGATCGAACCATTATCAGCAAGTGTTGACGTAGCAGTGACGCCATTACCAAATTCGCACGAAAGTGGTCGCGAATGTGTATCATTATATTCGCCGAGATTAGCCCATGCACGAACAGAGTTGCCGGAATCAGCAAGCTCGACCCTCTTGACTGTTTCCCCGTCTGCATACAAGGTGCGGCTAATAGTGGTGCCATCAGGGTTGGTAATGCGAAGTAGTTCTCCGCTGAGAGACCACTGGTAAGATGATGTGTAATCGTGCGAGTCGATGGAGACTGTGGAAGTTGTGAGGTTTCCACGTTGGTCGTAATCGAAGTTATGTTTAATCCCTTTGGATGAAGACACAGAAACAAGCTGCTCCTTTGTATAAGTACCGCCCACATCATAAGAATAGGTGAATGTCTCATCGGGTGTAACTTTAGATATCGGCCGCTTTGCCCAATCTGATGTAGTCACAGAGGTTGTTCCGGTTAATTCGTTCGTAATTGTCAGCTTTCCCAAGTCATCTTCATATTTTGCAGTGATGTGATTAATGTCTGTGGAGGTCCCTCCATCAGAGTTGGCAATCCTTCGAGTCGTGGCGCGCCCAATGCCATCCCAAGTAAGGAACAAACTGGTGCCCGAAGGATCGGAAATTGAAATTGGCCGTCCCAAACCATCATATACCGTTGTAATAGTTTGGTTAAGCTCGTTCACCGATGTGGTTACAAAGGGCTTCGTGAAATTGGTGGCCGATGGTTCAGGGTTCGGAAGGTGCAGAATTTCTCGGGACGTAACCACGTCATTGCTACTTTGCCCATCAGATCGTGTCTCCTTCACATGCGTAGTGCCATTGATGAACGAATATTCAACGGTCGATGTTATGGGAGAAACGCCGGCGGCAGCGGGAGGTAGCGTCTGTTTAGTCAAGCGTGAGAGAGGATCATATATGAAGGTAGCATAGGAAGGTGAGGAGTCGGCAAAGTAGTCTCGTGCGCGCTTGACAATCCTTCCAGAACCGTCATACTCTATGTCGGAATAGATCAACTTGCTGGGATCGTCCGGCCGGGGCACTTCTGTTCTCCACACACGATTCATGCCATCGAGATGGCTAACCGTCTTGAACCAAACATCGCTGTCATCCGTATCGTTTTCGGTGTATGCGACTTGGTAGAAATGAGTACCGTCCGTCTCAAAGGCCTGTTTCTCTACGACTTTTGTCCCCGATGCGGCGGTAGTTATCGACGCCTCGACCATCCGACCAAGTATATCGTACTTTATCGACGTTATCTCTCCGTTTGGAGTAGTCGAACTAAGCGGCTTTCCCGTAACCAGATCGAAGACGGCACTCTCTGTCAGGGGATCTGCGTTGGAAGCGGTGTGTACGGATGAGGACGCTAAGTTGGTGTACGTTTCATCATAAGTGAACTTGCGTAAGGCGTTGCCGGGGCCGGTAACTACAGCTTCGTTCCCGGTTGCGTCAAACTCGAACGTTTGCGTAGACCAAATATCGGCCGCTACCCATTTACTCTCCTCCTTCGCGATCAGAGAGCCGGCCTGGTAAGCCCGTTTTGTTTGTTTCAAGACAGTCTGGTCCCGTTTGACCGTCTCAAGCGTCTTTTGGCCGATGACCCATGAGCTGGGATCGTTCACGAAAGTGGCGGAAATGGAGAGGGCGGGAGTTCCAGTCTGGGGAGAATCGAGGGTCATACTCGTGATGTTCCCATAGTCGTCGTGATCATAATCGACATTGACGTCGTATGCAAGGCTACCGGCTTCGTAATTGCTTTCCTTGACTTGAGAAAGGCAGATGAATTTCGTCTTATTATTGTTGGCCCCAATCGTCTCCCAGGTGTTTGTCGTGGTCTGAAGTAGCTTCCCGTTACCTGAATCGCTGACCCGAACTTCCTTCGCTTGACCTATAAGAGGGAAGTCTTGGTAGTAATCTGTCGCAGTCGAAGAGCCAAGTACCGCCGACGTCTTTGTGACCGTCTCGAAGCCACGCCAGCCTCGGCCATCATACCCGTATCTCGCATTCTTGTATGTGTAGTCGGTCTGGTCAATGACATCTGATCTCGCCGCATATGGCGTACGCTTGGTTTGTTTAACGACATATGATGGGAAATAAACGATTTGAGATCTCGTGTGTGCCGAAGATTGAGAGACAGACGACGTTGCAAGGTCTGCGGAGAATGATACATTACGTGCCATCGCATTGACTGCAGATAGGGGTGAATTATCGCTGTCGGCGGTGTATGTGCCTTGGTCACTGAGAGGCGCATAAAGAATGGACAGTGTAGCTCCAAGACCATTCTCGTAGCCGGAAATATAATCAATTGGTTGAGAAGCCGCACTAGGCATTGGAGTAACGGTGATCTTTCCTGTAAAGTCCACAGTGTTAAGGACACAATCGACTCGTCCAAGTCCTCGCAAATCTGCCCAGTTGACGGAGGTGGACAGTATCCCAGGTTGCTTAACGCTGTCAAGAACGGTGAAAGTGTCATTGAAGAACCTCAAAACGGTGACTTCAGTGTGAGGCGGATTATCAGCTTGCTTCTGGAAAGTGTTGACAAGATCCACCGCAATCGTCGAGGATGTCTTTGCAAGCGTTGCATTGCCGTTGTATGCAATGTTGGTCTGGATGGGAGATGTCGGAGGGAGTAAGGTAGGACCAGAGCTCCGGATCATTTGAAGTTGAAGGTTTCCATTCAAGTCGTTCGTTACAACGAGCAGGCTGGTCTTTCCGTCCTCATCTGCAGAGTATGGGAGGAAGGTGATGTTGTCCGTCCAGAAAATACTTTCGGCTACAGACACAAGTGGCTTGTCATCGCGATATTTGAGTCTCCCATTGGGGTCGGATTGAAGGAGTTCGATCTGCACTTTGTTGCCTCCGTTCTTGAAACTAGAGTACATGATGAAGACATCTTCCGCACTCGAAACGTTATCAGTATCAGTGAAAATGGGACCAAATAGATCAACATACTTGTCTCCATCCAAGTCTCCCACTACAACCTTAATCTGGTCGAAACTAACTCCCGAGGGACCATCGCCAGGATCGAGCGGGGTGAATTTCTGACCGTCAGACACAAATTGAACGAAGCGTAATTGTGGTCCGGAAGTGAAGATTTGGTACATATAGCAAAGACCAACACGACCATTCCCCTGAGCGAAGTATAATTGTCAGATAAGTTGCGTACTGTCCACAGTTGGCACGTATATTCACCTCGAAGTCGCCTACATGGAATGACCCTCCAACGTATTCCGGCTTGAATACTAGGGGCGTTTGAGCTTGATAGCCAGTCGGGGTCGAAAGCAGGACTGTAAGCGTATGCGAATCGAGGCCGGTTGTGATATGGAGCTATAGAACATACATTGCGATCAGTGAGTGTGGAATCGTGGGGATGAGTAGATAGACATTCACCAGATCATTACGTCCGTCGCCATTGAAATCCAGGGGAAGTAACTGAGTAGGGTAGTCCATACCATCGAAGGACGAGTCCGGAGTGGATGATATGATGCCATTGGCATCGGGCCTAAAGACGTCAAGGTGCAGCTTATCCGACCCTGAGAACCGCTTAGACGCAACGACGAGGTCCGACTTGCCGCTGGCATGAACATCCATCGCCATAACTATGGCTGTGCTGTCTTGCGGGTCAATGACTGTGGATTGTCCAACCGAATCAAACACGGCTGGATTACCGTCCACCCAATTGAACTTGAGAGGTCGCACTTTCGCCCCAGATGCATCAGCGAGGGTAATTGATGTGAGACGACTCACACCCGTGAGAGGTGCAGGATCATAGCTCAGCAAGTGCGTGTGGGCTAGGCTCCCTTTTACAGAAGTGGTAATGGAAGCAAGGCGCTTCTCCGTCGATATCTTGTATCCACCCAAATATTTAACTCGTATATCGGGGCGCTGGTCGTAGTTGAACTTGACCGTACGCTGGTGATCCATACTGAGTGTCTGGTTCCCGCCGTATTTGACTTGATCTAGATAGAAAGCACCGCTCTGAGAGTCATTCACGTAGGAGTAGGAAACGTAGTTTTTGAATGAATCGACATTCTGAGAGACAGCCCACGCTCGAGTACCTGTTCCGCCAGCGGCCTTGATATTGGAATCCTGAGGGGCAAATATGAGATACATCCACAAGACTGAGCAGCAAAAGACATACCGAGGTATTACCAAAGGTGCGGTTGGAACCGTCGGGAAGGTATTCAACCCAATAATCGGGGTTGGCAGGATTCGAGCCATTAGCAACGATCTTGGACCACTTCTCTAATTCAAAACGGTATTCATTGTTGCCGATCGAGATAAGTCGTTGTCCGTCAAGGGAGAACCTATCATTGCCGTCATAGTTAACGGAACCTATCAAACGTTTATCGAGTCAAATGTATCGTATTACAGGCACTCAAACGAGACCTACCGCGCAGGCCATCTTGACCGACAGTCGCGGGAACGCGTTCGATGTATGACGCGCCTTTAATCGTCCAGCCTACGCCGATGGCTGATGCAGTATTGGCTGCTGAGTGATACGATATGGAAAGATCAGGGGCCATCTTCGCTGGGGGAAGCTGAAGAGGTACATCAATCGACAGCGACCCATTCTGGTCAACTGAGTGTTTAGCTGAGAGCGTTCCAACTATGTCTGACATGATAGTCAAGGCGTGTGCCCCCCAGAAGGCAAGGATGGGCAATTTATACTAACTGTGCGGTGGAGGAACCATATACAGCCTGGGCGCTTGAGCAAGTGCAATCTACCCTTCGATGGCATGATGGTGCGAACGCGAGATTATCGATTGCGAATGGAGTATGGAGGGACTATTAAGCGATCGGAATCCGTGTAAATCAGAGATCTACATAGAATCGCTTCTCCAAAACTAGTTCAGACTGGGGCACGGCAGTCAAATACATCGGTGCGCGTGTTCTCTCTCGTATCAGGTGGTGAAGACTTGGAGGTCACTGATATGAGATGTCGCGTGCTAGCGAGTAGACAATGTGAAACATCTCGCCTCACGAGTACCGAAGTATGCATTAGATTGGAAACTGTGCGAGTGGGGCCAACTTCAGAATATCCCTGACTTTCTCAGGAAGACCATGTATTCGCGACTTGTTCGGCTGAGATACGTCGGTGGATGATGATTACCGTGAAGAATAGAGGGGGCTGTTGGTACTTCTGCGGTTCTGAGCATTTTAGTCGCACAGGTTAGATGGCATTCTCCCAGCGTATCTTTGGATATTGCCAATCTATTGATACCGATGCTGAGGTCTTGAGCGTAAAGCCGTGATGAATGTGGTAAGTAGCAAAGCATCCGGCCTGCCAGGGAGGAAAAGCTGATCCTGTCTTGCAACCATATACGAAATCCATCAACCCGTCTCAACTCCCCTTGACGATGCTTCGCCCTCTTCCGCTCAACCTGGGGAATAGAACATTCAATTCACAGCACCACACGGGTGCTTCCACCAGTGATGAAGCCTACACCAATCTGGCTTATCTAGCGAATGCCAGAAGCCTAGAAGCACCATTCAATACCCCAACCTTGAGTATTTCTGGGCACCACAGCTCTGCTAATCGTAGACCCGCAGCATTGCGAATATATGAAGACAATATCTGCGTCATACTCCAGGCTCTTCAAAATGGCGATGAAACTAGTGCTATAATGACTAAGTTTTTCCCAGCTGTCTAGGAATCTTACCATCAAACTCTGAACTTAGAGCTACTTTCGGAATTGACCGGGTGCGGGATGAAGAGCCATGAATAGCCTTTCTTCCTGGTCATGACCGACTTCTTGTCCCTGATATCCTATATGAAACGAGATCATGGGTGCGTTAGCCAACAAATCACAGATGTAGATCAAAAGTTCATTGGACTAGTCTTGAAGAGTTTTCTACTTCGGCCCGTGATGTGGAGCACTGATCGGATGAGTACGCACAGAAGACTTGCGTTGTGCCATTTATTTGCGACCGAGGTATTCTCGACTTGGCTGAGTATAGTATCGTATTGGCAGAGATGTCCCCACACAGATCTTGTTCAGATATAAAGTAGCACCATCTCAATGTCGTGGCTGCATGACCACAATCTAGACCAATGATGGCGTCAAGCACTATACTCCCGCTGAATGACGGACGTGGGGACTGCGAATTATTGTGAGTTTACAAATCAAACCAAGAAGGGTTATAGGGGACACGTGCCTGAAGATAGATGGGACTAGGCTTAGTCCATTACCCATAGGCGGACCGCCTTGCAAGCCCCGATTTCGGGATGCAAGAGAATCGAAGAGAGCCAACGCTGTAAAAGCTGACGACGGCGTTCAAGAAATGCCGAACGGTAACGGGACAACGGTGCTTTTGGAGGTAAGGGAGGAATCGATGGTTGGAGATTTCGCTGGTAGCGGAATTGGCTAATTATTAGTAGCGAGAGCAAGTCAACGTACTGGTAATGTATGACGAAGTGCCGAGTCCAACTGGACGAATGCACTGTAGCGTTTATGTGCGTGTATTATTGTTCCCTTTTGTTCGATGGAGATTTAATTAGCCTCAAAGGCGATCGCTTAAGCAATGCAAAAACTCAACGTACTTCTTTCGTCTTGATTGAGCAATCATATACTGTAAAGGGTAGATCAGTTGATGCAAGTCGATCGTGATATTGAAAAATGTACCAACGTATGCGCCCCCCATCTTATCACCAACGCTAGTCCAGCCACTGATCTCTACATCCTGAGCAAATGCTAGGCTCTCGCCTGAATTATCTTGCAGCCAGATAGAGTCCTTAGAGAATATTGAAGGAGCTGCGTCAGGAGAACTGGCCCTCATCCCGAGTATATCATCAACCGCATCGTCTAAGCCATCATCCTGTACGGTAAATAAGGACCTATCAGTTTCTAACTTGCTACAACTCTAGAAGCTAAGCAATTCTTACATCGCACAAGTCGTCGTAAAGTTGGGCTTCTTCTTGGATGTCAATATGGTTGTGGATCACCTCCAGTAGTTGAGGTTTCGATGCATTCAAGGTCGGGGTCGGAGCAGCCATACTCAAGCATTGGTGTGGTGCATGTCGAGTTGGGCTTGAAGGAGTATTGTTACCTTGCTTGCAAGGTCCCCCCCCCCAAATGTTCCCTTAAAAGGAAATTGCCTGCACAGTTTGTTCAGCGCCTATTTCACGAACTGGAGGGCGCTTCAAGCTTAGGGCATTGGGACGGGATGCTCAGCGCCTGTTTCACCATGCAGGATCTGCCAGCGCTTCCGCAGACCCCCGTGTGCACTCTTCCTCGATCAGTTTTGACTCTCTGTTTGTAGCAACCATTCATGCGATGGATTTCTATTTAGTCACCTATTCTATTCCATCTCTCATGTACATCTCATCTCACATCCCACCACTGCCATCATGCCTTTTCGCCATCCATTGGCTCGCTGTGAGCGGGCGCTCTTAAAACGTGTACGGTTTGGGCGGTCCACTTCCATTCCTGCTTTGTCATTCATAATTGCACTCCATGGCATGATGGGCGCCACTCACCAGGTAACGACCGTTGCGTTCAACTGAAAGTTGAGCGGCAGCTTTGACCAACGTGCCCGCACGCAAATTGTCGTAGACTCGCCATGGCGGTGTGAGCTTGCCTTCCACATCATAAATCGGACTCTGCACCAACTTCACAGATTGAAGACGAATGAAAGGTCGAAGTCTGGCAGTAGATCACGAAAAGGTAGAGGGAAAAGCAGCTCGCAGCGATGGCGCTCCCTACAATTAGCCAAGGACGCGTCGACCGAGCCGTTGGCGCCTTGATCATCGCCGAGTACGTGACAAAGCAGAACAAGGATATGTAGGTGATCGGCATTAGAAATCTTGGCATGGCTTTGCGGACTTGGACATATTTTCAGACTAATCGACTTTGCCACTTTGAGGCGGAAAGTGGAAGCTTGCATGGAGTTGGAAACGGGGGCGTTAAATGACAAAGCTGATCGACGCATGGTGTACAACGCCGTGCCGTCTGTTATGGTGTGTGTCAACGGCTGGCTGATAACGGTGATATGAAAGTGTGCGCGTCAGTACGATGAATTGGAGGGACCAAGGGATGGCTCCAGCTCAACAGGTGAAATCTATCCGAAAGAGGTGGACACGGCTGATGCTGAACATTGTGGCAGGTGAACAGAGTGCCGACAGAGGCGAGGCTGCAAAAAGGGGAGAGACCAGTGGAGGGCAAAACAGAAAAGGGTAGATAGTGTCGTGTGATAGCGCACCTGTGAAATATGGAGGAAATGGGCCCTCGACGAAACATAACACAAATGTTGAGACGGAAAGACAGTCATGAATTGACAGGAAAATGTGAAGCCTTGCAAGCAAGGTAATTTGGGTTCGCCGAACAGGCGGTCGCTAGTTCCGAAAATCTCTGCCTGTCAAAAAGACGTGATCGTGGAAATATAGATCAGGAAGTGCCTATCAGGGACGTCGGCGGGGATATACCGCTCAGCGCTTGTTGAACAACGTTGAGTTCCGACGTGCTCAGGAAAATGGTTCAATGGTGAGAGCACGAAGGCCTTAAGCTCAAGCCTCTAGGACGAGCTCGCAAGAACTCCAATACACTGACAGGTGCCAACGATACAGTGTGCCCTTCTGTGGTACATCGATTTTTTCAGGGGACAGTCCTATCAACTATGTAATCTAGCGTAAAAATCAGAAGCCTGAGGAGCGCGGCCTTCCTCAGTTCCTATTATGCTACGTGGCGATTTCATTAAATTAACCACCCGATCTCGTCTAATAGCCTTGCTTTCAGAACCAAAATACCTTTCCACTTCGAACATCCAACAATCATTGGCGCGGGGAGAACGCGCCAATCCTTCTACATAGGCTCGAACTTGTGGATCAAGCCTCTCTCCAAACGAAGGGAGCTGGCTATACAACGCTATGAACTCGTTCTCCAGGTTTGCTCGCATTTTCGCCACAAAATCCATCGCCCCTTGGACATCTGTGTCAAGTTGACGCATGATTATCGTGATGATGTTATGCTATAAACGAGTTATAAGTCAACTATTGTACTGAGTGACAGAATACTGGACTTACACCATCGTCTCCGGCCAAGAACTCCTTCTGATACGAACAGATAACTTCGCAGCTGGTGGACTCACCTCAAACTAGATCGCGCAGCCAGTATATACTGATCAAAGAGTCAAGCCAGCTCTTTCATTTATAAACCAGGCTTATGTGGAATCGGCCAATACCAAGCCGCGAAATGGCTCTGGTCGAGTGTGGAGCCGGTAACGTAGTCTACCTCCCTCTCCTCGGACCAAGATAGAGCTCGGGTAGCAATCGTCCGGACTGTGCCACTATCAATCTGTATCGCACTGCCACCAGAGTTGGCAGCACCAGAAGCAGCTAACCGGTCATCATGCACAAACCCCTGCCCTACATTGATGCACCGATAAGGCGAGTATCTTGCCTTATCGTAAAGTTTCCCAGCGTATACGCTATTGTCTCGAATCTAAGCCTCCCTGAATAAAAGTGATCTTACCGGTGGACGATTTATGACTCTGTCAACTACCTCACTGCGACGATCATATAGCACACTTAGAAGCCCTTGATTCGAAAACCAAAATAACCCATTTACACTCGATTCAAAACCCAGTAAACACTAAAGGACCTTTTAAGCAGGGAGGATATATCCCACGATGCCCTCATCGCTATATCCCAACCTCGTGACTGCATTCTGCTTCTCCTGCCAGTTCGTCGTATAGAAATGATCCGTTGAACCGGCGCTCCACGTCCTGTATAACGGAATAGCCCCACAATCCTTTCTGGGCCGGGGGAACACCCATCCAGTGACTCCCTCATTGACGTATCCATACTGCCTCACAGCATTATCCGCCTCCTGCTTGTTAGTCGTGTAGAAGTGATCTGACGATCTGGCTGACCAGAGGCGATACAAGGGAACGGTTTGACGATTGCGGTCGCTCTGAGAGAAGACCTTCCCTGTGCGACCCTCGGCCTGATAGCCGAGGTTTCGGACAGCGTTTTGCAGCTCTTGTCCGTTAGTGGTGTAGAAGTGGTCGGTGTTTTGTGGGTTCCACGAACGGAGGAGGGGCACGGCGGTATTTGCAGGTGGGCAGCGGTGTTGTGGGGGTGGGTGCATGGGGTGGTCAGCAGTCTAAGAGAAATGCAGGATGGGGAGGTGGTTGGCGTCCTATTAGCCACCACTATATACGGCATCTATGCAACACGAACGTACCTCATTGTCTGCACGCTCTTCGAACTCGGTGGCTGTAGGGAGAGCAATTGCCTGAGCGGCGAGGACGGCGGAAACGAGGAGGGTGAACGAGAACTTCATTGTGACGCTAAGTCGAGGAGTGACTGCGAGCAGATGAGTTCTGAAACGCGGAAGAGACTGGAAGACAGCTCTGAGGTTTTGGCAAGCTCAGTTCTTGCCCCTTTATACGCGTTCTCGATTCTGCTTTGTCTTCTTCACTAATGCTGGAGGAAGGGCTTAACGCAAGTAGGTGCTTAGTCTGAGTGCCTCACCATGCGCTTCAATTGAATTCACCGATTGACTCCTTGCGTCCCCGCTTTTCCAGACTCTCGGTAATCGCCTCGAAGTCCCAAAGTCAAGCAAGGATTCCTGATTCACGAGGGAGTAGAAGGGTGATGGAATACGACTCTCGTCTGGTGTCATAATCCCCTATTATCATGAGGGTAGAATTCCACAGATACCGCTATGGACTGGTTTCAGCTTGGTGGGCGGCCATCTCGGGCGGTTACCTAACCGAGTATATTGGGATGAGAGGTCGGGGGACTTATCTTTTCACCTTTCACTGAATGGAAGGCGAGCTGGATGCTGGAGGTAGTGCTTGCAGAGGAATGCCAAGCACAATTCGGTTCTATCCGAGGCCCTTCATTCACTCACCCAATGAGAACATTATTGTGATTTCCGCAATCCATTAGTTGAACCCAACTGTAGTCATTTCTTTCAAACGTATTCTATGTACCTTAGTTTCACAAGGTCAGCAGACTATTGATGATTTTTGCTTCATGTGGCTCACCGTACAATTGTGACTCTGAGATGCACACCTTCCATGAGTTCGAAATGAATACGGACGCTTACCGTTCTTTGATGACAGCGCTTCTACATGAACGCGCAGCATCTAAATTACTGCCACAAGGACTCGCTAGGACTCGATTTTCTGGGCTTTCCGTGACTTACCTGATTGATGATGTTCCATCCGCCCAAACTTGCATAGTAGCGCCCAAGTTAAAAGGTCGTAGAAGAGGACATAATGTGCGTTGCATCATGACTGCTCAACCTCTCCCAGCTGTCCCCTTGTCCACCCCACCCTTTCCTTCCTCGAGACTATGTTCACGATAGTAATAGTATCTCGAGTCAGTCAGCTCCTCGCTATCTCCATTGTTCCAAAGATGACGTAATCACAATCACCTTTCCAGAGCTGCAGATACTAATTACAATTTTTGGACTTGACTTTGCACATCGATGATTTGGATGAGGATGAATTCTAGTTCCTCTATGATCTCGAGGGCAGGTGTGGTGTGCGTGGCAGCTGGGCTGGAGGAAATTGGTGCGTGGGTATTGGAGCCCCAATACGGACCGATAACGATTACTCAAGCATCCCTATCACTGATCAAAGCAGAAGGTCAGGCTTACTCGCCATGGTGAAGAAACAGTGATCAAACACCCGCCATCAAAGTGAGTCTCTTAGTAACCAAACGCGCCGAGTGGGCCGGACCACTGGAGGACAGCGTTGAAGTCTTCCAGCAAAGAGAGGAGCTAGATGAAGCGGATAGCTTCGTCGGTTTCGACCAGCCGGATTCTGGAGCATACTCTTGAAAAATGAGTACTAGAGTACTCGGAACGCCAACGGTTCTCGCCCGAGTATAAGCGTGGCGGTTCTAGTCCCGCTACCGCGTGGCTCTGCTAGAAGACTGGATCTTCTCGGGATAACGTTGTTTAAGGTTGAACACCGGAGGCTATGGACCGCAGAGTTTGATTCTACTCACCTGCGTCCTTATCGTTCACACTCCTTCCATTCCGCTGTCTACTTATATGCCGTTACACTCTTCCACCTAATCTGTTGAGCTATAGATGGTGCGCAATGCCGAACTACGCCGACAGCCGACTCATCTTCGCACCCTCAAACACTTCGCCAGTAACGCTCACAACGGGCAGAATTCCCCTCACACTCCCGCATGGCTCGGATGAGAGACATAATTCCGGGCTTCCTCCGCCGTTTGAATGGAATTGGTTGAAGAAAACAATGAAATGTGGCCCAACTTGACTAGTGATGATTGTGAGCAGTGTTGAGCGTGCGAGCGTTGAAGAGGAAGATTGTAACCGAAGCCTGGGACCCTGTATCATATTCTGGACTTTGATGCAACCATATGTCCCAGATACGCAAGAATTGGAGCTCGTATCCTAGGGCGAAATGCAACGATGGCGGCCCACAGCATCCCACTCATCTAACTCAATACCCTGTCTAGGCGGTGCTAAACTCACCGAAAGTAGTCGAGAACGCAGCCCCGAGACTCAAGGAGGGATCACTTGCGGGCGACAAACATTTGCTTGGCAAACAGCGGGCGCTAAATTGCTCGTTTAGGCTTGGCCTCAACTTATGATAGAAGGAACTATTACGGCGAACACTCACCGCTTTTCTTTTCCCCTTCCTTCACAATCTTCCGTCTGATTTGAAAGCCATGTCGTCCAAAGCTTGGAGGAGTTACGAGTATTCAGACTTTGACCCATACCACGACTACCCACTTGGATCGCCCTCCTCTTCGTCGCGTCGATCTGGCTTGGCAGCGTACATTCCTCACGTCGACCACGAGACAGCTAAGATGTTACCATCGTCATCATCATCTCTCGTAGACCTCTCTTCAACCGTGACTTCGAAGCAGACCTTCGCCTCCGACACTCCTTTACTCTCTGCGAGCGAGTCAGGCTATGGCCAGCCTGCTACAATGCGGCTCGTGCCCCATCAATCAGCCCATGTATCAGAGAAGGACGCTAGCGCCTCTAGCTCAGAGGCTTCTTCGGATTCGACGTATGCTGCTAAATCGAGCGCCTCAACACCTTCCTCTGCGCCCGATGCAGGCCCGTCAAACCCGCGAAGATCGACGTCTGCGACGAGCTTTGTGTCCTCGCCATTGAACCCTACACCGACACCACCCCTAATCTCCCCTTTCGCACGACCACGCCTCCCTAGTACACATAGCAGCGTTCGCGTCACACGAATTGCATCAGAGGATTCGAGGGCGCTATCTGGGTATTTCCCTTCGCCGTTGCTTAATGGTGTTGGGGTCGGTTCGCAAAGAGGTTCAATGATTCTATACCGGTTAGCAGATCTACATGACGATAATTTGCCTCTCTCACCGCCGGTCCTCCCTGGGAGTAACCGCGCATCAATCCACTCTGTATCAGGAGATTCTATACTCTCACTATCTTCTGACTCGAAATACCCTTCCGGTATGATGACACATACCGAACGTGGTGTTGTCGCGTACCCTTATGATCCTACGATGGATGTAACGCTTCCAGGGGACGAGGAAGATTTATTACACGATCCTAAAGCAGAGATGAGCAAAGATGGATCACGGTTTCCGTGGCGAGGAGTGGGCAATGTCGGCGCTCTGATAATACTGGTCGCAATATTACTATGCTTGTTCATAGTATTCCCTGCCGTTCAGGTGTTTAACGGGAACGATGCTATGACTGCAATAGTGGGGAACACGAGGATTAACTCGACAGGGCAGGCGTCGGAGATCTCGGAAGTGTTGTCGGGCAGGACGGTGAGCCATCCGATATAGGGGGAAAGAATACAAGTGACTGTCTCCCTTTTTTGCTCCTTGTACTCTTTTCCTCCCCATCTTAGACGTCTCCCCTAGTCCTCGCGTTTCCTTCATAATGGAATACCCTTTAATGGTTCATGTGTTGTCGCCAGCCATCTTCCGTAGTCGGACATATCTCATCGAGCTAATTTTAATACACACGTCATTTATACCACCTATATTTATTTTGTCACCTTTCACTCGTTCATCGTCCCCTCATTGACATCGCTACATGGACTTCGGGCTTGTGTTACGTACATCTACCTCGTAGGCCGATCTTCCGTCCTGATGACTCTCAGTACATGTAGGCTGACTGATATTCATTGGCGCCTTCGCGTAAAACTTTAAGGATGTGTGCATATACTAAAATATTACACGCAATACTTTGTAATATCATTCTCCATCGACCAACGCGGTTACTCCTATCTCGATATGCTGATTTGATGGTGAACGCCGGGGCAAGAATCCAAAGATTGACGCCCACAACGTTCTTCGTATCCTCCGAGTCACAGTGCTGACGCTAAGCTGACGCAGAATTGCCCAGCATCCGTCGCCAACCATCCCTCCATCGGCATGCATATATCGTCGTTACTTTATGCAACGCCGAATATGCTCGTTCAGTCCAGTCGACTGAAAAGGATCTTTCGACCGTCTACATTCCAAGCTATAGGATGGTACGGGCGTAATTTGTTGAAGCTTCCAGCCCCACACAAATCGCTCTATTTCCGTGAGCAGCAAGGAGACCCGTAGCTTGACCCCGCAAACTGGTTCTGAGGTCATAGAAGAGGGTGCCTGTTCACCCACATTGAGATGCTTGTGCTTCCTTATATGGACACACATGTGAGCTGATATTGGAACTGAAAACGCTGCCTGTACTCTGGAAGAATACCATAGCTAACTGCTCTACAAGTCGAGATGGCGTCGAAATCGCAGGCTTCAGACAGGCCAGTTAGTGGATGGGTCTCCAGGCTTTTAAGCGAACAACCCATGCATAATGTAGATGAAAACGAAATTAAAGCGGTCACGACGACCATGGTAGCTAATGAGTTAAAGACGACAATCGATTCAATAGCATTTTAAAAATATGTACACGGTTACCACACAGGTGGAGTCCATACCGTAAGCTCTCCTGGTGACTATTTTTCAATGATCTCGACTAGCGTTTAGACGGAAGTAGCGATTAAGACATTCTTCTTGGCCATAATTTTATACCCCGAAGTTCAAAAGTATGCGCAGCATGAAATTTTGCATAGACTAGGGGAGTCTAGGCTACCTGACCCCCAGTATTTATCCTTTTTGCCGTATATAACGGCTATATGCAAGGAAACATTAAGGTGGCGCTCACCAACTCCGCTAGGTGAGTATTCACATCCAATGTTTCGTTCCACTGCACGTCGCTTACTCCGCCAAAGGTGCACCTCATGCTGTTTCATGTGACGATAAATACAGTGGGTATACGGTACCAAAAGGTATGTATCTATCAATTCTTCAAGTTATGTCCAGAAATTGATGGCAAGGGAGAGGTACAAGCGTTGTGGCTAACTTGTGGTTCGGCCTATATTTTGTCTTTTATACTACCATAACTCATAGTATGGGTAGGGCCATGTCGCGGGATGAATGGGTCTACGAGGATCCGGATACATTTCGCCCAGAACGCTTCCTAACGCCCGACAGACAACTTAACAGCAACGCTACGACATTTGGATTTGGGTTTGGCTATAGGTACAAGGTCCCACTTATTAGTTGCCATCTCGAGTTGCCGATGCATCGATACAGAGTTTGTCCCAGGAAAAACATGGCCGAAGAGACATTGCGTTTGACGGTGGCCAGGGTTCTCGCTGTGTATAACATAACTGCAGCTAAGGACGCAACAGGGAAAGAAATACCTGTCAGCGAGCAATACACCTCTACAGGGATGATAACGTTTGTGATATATCCGTACATGATGATTTCTCCGACTAATAAGATACTAGGCATCCCCTTCCATTTCAGTGTTCTGTAATTCCGAAATCGCCTCAAACTTGCTTATTAGTGTCCGCGCTGGACAATGCTGACCCATTGGGTGATTGAGAAGCCCCATATAGCCGTAGTACTGATGACCATTTGGTAGATGCTAAGCAAGTTGCTAGTTTTCAATTTCAATATATTGACTCATTCTACACGCTTGAAAGGAATTTGTGGGCTATGGAAGACACCCCACCACTGTATCCTTCATCGGCGTCAGGTTCATGAGGAATTCAGGCAATACTGCTAGTCGGGACCAGCCTTTGCCGCCTGGTAATGATTCCTATAGATAGTATCATCAGCCACGAAACGACATCCGACGTTACAGACCTCAATTAAATATTAAATATTTGGAAGATGGACTCCCACAGGCTCTTCCTCGACTGCTCGCAGTACGCCAGTAGCAACAGATGGCATTCCGCACATAACCACCGCCTAGCCTTCAAGTCGGCGAGGAACGTCCCCCAATCCTCTATAGGCGTGCACATATAGTTATTGCTCCGATGCAATGTCAAGTTTGACCTCCTGGCCCACTCATCCAGAAGGCTCGCCTTGCAGTTCGGATGCCGAGGAATCTCTCTTGGGGCCTCAGAGAGCTTAGTGTGGGAAGTTCGCAACTTGGCTATCCCGACGATAAACCTTTCGATCTCTTGCATTGTAAGAGGAGCGAGGTGATGTCCAGCAGCATCGCCAGCGAACTGCCACATCCGAGTGCTAAGATCATAGAAAAGGGGAGCGAGCAGATCCACCGCAGTAGGATCGCAATCTCGCACCAATGCGATTACACTTGCAGGGTGCACTATCACATCATCGGCTTGCTGGCCAACTCTCCGAAGGTAACGAGCTGCAAATGCGGAGCGTTTGGCATCGTGTTTATCAAGTTCAGACGGCCATTCGGTATACAAACGGTCCATTAGGAGTTGCTTGACACGTTCGATCTTGTATTTTGTGGCGATACGAAGAAACCCGGCAAAGGCTGGAAAATTTTCGACAGTCAGTTCTGCGTGGTCGCTCACATCGCTAGATAAGGTCAACAGTTGTGAGCAAGGAAGAGCATGAGAATGACGCGTATTGCACGCACAAGCCGTCGTATATCGCGGTCAATAAACTCGCCAAATCGTCTTTATCATCGTCAACCTCCACCAGGTAGCAGTCGCGAAAATTTTTCGGAGGTTGCGTAGCAAATTCCCTTGCAAAGATTTCATAGAAAACCACTGATTTTTTAACCAGGATGGACTTATGAACACGAAATAGAGTGGTAGAGGATTTGCATTTCAAGATTATATTGCCGTCATCGTGATAAAGGGTGGGATGGTTTAAGTAGGATTTACTTTCCAAATACTTGGCAGCATCTTCCTCATATTCGATTCGAGGTCTTTTTCGGTCAACGTCGTCGCCATCGTCCATAATGACCGACGTTACACAAGGGGCTGAAGAAGCTGGCGAGTTGATACCCCATGGCCGCTCTGAGCTTTTTAGAGGCTTACTAAGCAACTTGAGCCTCCCTATTGGCTGACAACCGATTATGAGCGTCTCTTTCTTCAGCGCTCGCTAAGCGCCACTCATACCGCATCCAGTTCGCCTTCCGAGTTCCTCTGTTCCCCTGTTCTTCTGGCAGTACCGGTACAGTAACACAGCGCACACAAAACTGACGATTAAAAAACCCCGTGAGGAATAATCAAGACATCACGGATTTCACGGCAGTGGTAACGAATCATACATAAAAATGATAAGTGCTTTGTTCTGCGAAGAAACGCAACCTCTGGTAGATGAATATTGAAGGTCAGCGCACTAAAAGTTAAGTCGATATCACTTACCCCCACTTAGGATTTGTCTGCAATCGGGAACTCTTTGCCAGTCATCCTCTTATACTGATCTCTGATCGCATCTGATATCGCTTCGTCCTTCGCTTGTTCAACAGCCGATTCATTGCTCTGATCTCCTTGCTTGAAGACATGCTCCTGTACAAAGTCCACGGCTAAGCGGGGAACCATTACCATCAGTACATACTTCGAACAGAAGTTTAGATGTCGTTGATATACCTTTATCGAGCGCATCTATCGTCATTCATATAACAGCCGCATTGAGTAAGCATGCGCAGCAGGAAGGCAGACATGAGTGCATACCTTCTTTCTTCTCACCAGCTTCTCCTCCGCCCATCGCATTATTCACCATTCCCATCAAGCCTCCACTTCCGCCATGACTTTCGTGTTTCTGATCGTTTCCATTTCCATGTTGATTCTCGGTCAAATTCTTCAAGAAGTCCATAGTATCACCTCGAGGGAATTCAGAGAACTGGTAGGATGGTGGAAGCTGGCGAGTGCTTGATTATCGATTTGTGGATTGTGGAGCCGAATACCAGCCTTTTATAGCACGAGTGTCAGTGGCGGTGAAGTTCGTACCCACAGGGGTCTGCCAAGTCCTGACGGAATGAATTGTTGCCGACAAGGATGTCCACTAGCTCAGAGATGCCTCTAAACGATAAATTTGCGCTTTCTACATCTCATCATCCTCACCCAGCTAACGTGATGATGGGCAAATATACGTCCCATATTTAATCTAGCAAAGGTAATACTACGAATCTACCATACGATTAACAGAATTAGAAGAGAATACTCTACCCAACTATCAACCTAATTACAGTAATACGGTGATCAACAGACACGAGCAGTTTCTCCAATAGATCACTGACCCGCATCAATTACAAGGGTGAGATTCCTACTTATTATCGATACTCTTCATGCCTCAGATTTTAGACCAAACCAAGCTAATGTCCACCCATATGATTTGCTGAGATTGCTTGCGCATTGCCGTAAACGAATTGGATCGAGAGTTGATCGGGACCCGTGAGGTCTGATTTTGAGAAGGTAAGATTGCGGTATACCATGAGAAAGTGAGACGTACAGATGACAGAAGTACGGCAGATTGCTATGGGACGCTGAAGATGAAGAAACGTTCAATTTTGCAGTAGGTAAGAAAGTGAATGCATATACTAACGAGGTGGATAAAAGACGCCCCTCGAACCATTCCCCATTCCTGGTTGATATCGAAATCCTAATTGGGTCATAGCCTTCAGAATTCAGATTTCAATCAGCCCTCAAGCAACCAAAGACCAAAGAAGAGACTGACGTATTGAAAATCCGTGAAATTCAATTGCCCTTTCTCCTTACCACCAGAGAATATACGCTCGAATATATCATAAACTCTCTTCGATACCCTAAAGACGGGCAGCTCCAGAGTCGGCTCTGTGAAGGATATCGCACCAAGCGACAAGGTGATCTCCTGTAGGCTTTCCCCTTCTTTGTTAGGACGACTCTTGACTTTAGGACCTTTCCTTTCGAGAACTTCCTCTTCCAAGATCGGTGGGGGGATTATGCCTTTATCGTAATAGGGTTTGATCGCTGCGGGAGGAGGGGAAGGGGGTCGGTTGACACGGGCTTCGTTTGGTAATCTGTGCGGAAGCCCTGATGCATCAAAGTTAGTTGGAGACTCTTGCGAAGATACGTGCCAACGAGGAGCCAATTGTTCGAACCCGATGAACTACCAACAAGAAACACAGATTTAGTGATTAGCTCCGCCGTATAATAGATGCAACGGACAAAATGGGGATAGTGAACGTACCCGCTCGGCTTTCATCTTATGCTCTTTAATAAACATCGCGTCTATATCCTTCCATATCCTAGCAAAAGCGGAAGGGTTCTCAAGGGACTCGATGTTTTTGATGTGCCTTTCGAGGGACAGTCGTTTGAACGTGAGTTCAGACTTTTGCAAGGATATCCCAAAGGCACGATAACGAGTATCACGAGGGACGTCGACATCCTCCGGGTGATTGAGCATGTCGGAGAAATCCTACTTGTAGATGAATTTCACTTTTCGTAGAATATGAATTTAGGTACGTGCCATCAAGCGGCGCAGCTGCGTTAACTGCTCAGAAAAGTATGTATCGAGGTTCGCCCATTGCGCGGCATCTCTGTCCAGATAATTGAATAAGTCGTTGCGAGTTTGATTCGGGGTCCACCCCAGAATTTCTCTGGCCACGTCTTGAGAGAGAAATCGAACAAATGCTCCGTCTAGCGACTGGGTACCAAGATACGTAGCGAATTGTTGTATCACTGTTGTGTTTTGGGCCAGCACGGCACCAGTATAGTCTGGATGATTCTGATCGCATTATCGTTAGTAACTCTAAGGATCGGTAATACAACGACGAGAACCTCACACGTTCGCGAACCCATAATTGTTTGGCCACAGTGTGCATTATAATTCCATACCTGACACGCTTCTCCACCACCTCAATCTCCTGTTCTATCATGAACTTGACATAACCCATAAGTTCCTGCCTCTCGTTCAGCGCTCCAAACCTTCCCTTCTTGTCATCAAGCTCCTGGATATCCGTAAGATATTTCGCGATAGTATTCCATATCCCCAAGTGTCTAAGGAGATTATGGACAGTAAACCGGGCGAGCTGCCCTACAAACCGAGGAATAGCAAGAAGTGATTCGGCTGTTGGTGCGGAACCGTTGATGTCTTGGATGAGTTCAGGACGATGACGAGCAGCAAGTTCGACTTGTTCGCGGAAGAAAGAAGGTTCGTTCCGTAGCTGTTCGTATTGGACTGCATAGAATTGAGCTTCTGCATTAGCGAGCCGGGCGAGGGCCCCAGCTGTTATGCTATAATGGCGGGTACCTAAGCACCAGATATTAGTAAAATCACAAAGAATGATCATCTTCCTTCGAGTAAACGGACCGTGTGCTCCCGTTCTGAATCTTTCTATGGCAAACTCATCGGACTCGGCGAGGTATTCTTCTGGAGGAAGCACGTCTACAATTTCGCCCTATTCATGCGCATTTCAATCATTAGAGACCGCTGATAGTAAATTACACGAACAGTTTCGTCCACTTCATATTCAACGGCGCCATATTGCTTCACCAAGTCGAGGTACTTTTTCCCGAATTTGCTGATGAGTTTTCGAGTAAACTCTTTTGGCGTATCGCCCTGAATGACCTCAAATTGTCTGGTAAGCAGCGGTTTGGGGCTTCTCAATGCATCAGGAACTGTTAAATGTGTTCCTTTCTCGTTGTCTTCCATGGACGATCAACACGCAGAAGTTTAATCGAAGACCTGGCGCCTAACTAAAGAAAAGGGGCTTAGACTAGAGCGCGCTCATTATGTAAGAATTTCAGTACTCACTTCGCATGTTCATCGCAAACGACACCTCTGCTAATGCCAATGTGGTTAGTATCCGGGATATCTTGGCTATTAACTTGCATCTGAGTAGATTCTGTCTACTGAAAATTCTGAACTTCTGTTCATCGTTCCGAGCTCTCCGGACGTCTTCTTTGCGTCTTCTACGCCACGGCCCACTGCCATATGATATGACCGAAGGTTCCTTGAAAGATTCATAGAAAGCATTAGCATCACACATGGTGTGATAGTCATCGCAACCCTCTCTCCTCTACCCTTCATGTCCGCTGTACTTTCCTCGTCACCATCCCTTGCGTCGCCATTGATTTTCGGTATGTCGTTCATTGCATCAATTGTAAGAGCTAAATCGCTCATATCACGCTGGGCTCTATACAGGTGTGGTTTTTAGCGCCCCGTGAGTCGTGGAAAGACAATGCGCCCGATCCGACCTGGTGTCTTACACGATAGCAAGGTTGTTCGGCATAGCTATTGCTCAAGCTGTAACTTATTACCGCTCCTATCCCGCCGACCCGGTGTCCAACAAAATATTCGTCAGTACCGGTCGTATCATCGAAAAATAAATTCCCATTGACGCCGGTGGTGCACTAGATTGGAGCGGTGATGTAAGCGTTTCCTGGGTTTCTATGCCTGTTCACACAAATGACAATTTCCTGAAGGGGCTTGGACACTGGTCATACACTGTCTATAACCCATTCAGCGTATTTCTGGTACATCCATGAGAGACTGGGTGTACAGATGCCTTTGTAAGTCACATCAACTTTGTAGGTTGTTATTCTCATGTTTCGGCCCTAGGAGCTTATTAGTCAGTCATCCCCGTTTCTGTCTAATTTCAAACCTTGATGTTTCAATCGCTTCGCTAGGCTAGTGGTTTCTTTGCTGTAAATAATCTCTTCGCTATTCTTCCAATTACTTAAACTTATTCTGAAATTACAGTATACCGTCGTGAGCGCTGTTCAATAGTAGGTATTTATCTTAGACTGCGAAACATGGTTATCGAAATATTACGTATCACAGTGCTTACGCGATCAGAGTCTGGCACCGTGAGCACGGCTACGTCTCTCGAGATTACCTCTTCTTGACTTATTTCTCTTCAGTCAGTCAACATAACAAATACCTGACAGGAGTAATAGTAAGCTGGCTACTTTTTGGTTGGTATACACGTTAATCGCAGCAAGTATAGCTATTAGCCTCCTTCATTCAATTTGGTATGTCAGCCAAGCCCCTTCCAAAAATAATGCAGTGATAGTCATCGCGAGTAGTATCCGGAACCGGTATACTCCAAGTCAATTTCCAATGTACCTTCACTCACCTTAACGTGATGAAGGTATGAACACAGCGCTGTGCGTTCACAGTTTTGTTTTGGTCCTCGCTACTCATCCTCATCTTGGTCAAGTGTTGTGACTAGGACCGTACTATCCATGCATAGTCGGGTCAGTGAGGTTGGTAGAATTAATCTTTTTCTCGCAAATACTGTTGGAAACACATATTTTCCGCAGATACTTGGCGGGATGCAGCTGGCCACAAGTGTAGTTTGCGACGGCCTAATTACTAGCAGCCTCGTCTACCTTTTACGGCACAGCCGTTCCGGTTTCCACAGGTTTCATAATGCACTACTTTTGGTGAAACAACTATACTCATTTGTGGAATACCAGTACTCGCAATATTCTAGACACCCTCATTATCTACTCGATTAATATCGGATTAATTACCAGGTAGGTCCGCTTCATTCGTTCCTCTGGAAGGCACCGAATAGCTGAGTTATGAATGATAGCATCTTGTCCATCATGACTTTGATTATCGTGAGTAGACTGTGTCGATGTTTTTTTTTGTTATCATGGTTATTTTTAGTGGTTTTCGATGCCCCAAAATTTCATTTTCAGCACCTTCCACATCGTAATCAGCAAATGTAGGTCGTTGAAATACAGTTCTATCACGTATCAAGCTAATCATTTATAACAGTCTACGTTAACTCTTTACTTGTCAGGTACGTAATGGTTCTAGCCGTGAGTTTGTCAGCCACATCCGCTGATATGAGCCTAAATGCCATAGCATGAACGCTCGACGTACCATAAGGGGAGCCTCGACCGTGGACAGTGAGGGACGCGAGTGTAAGTCGGAATACTGCATACGATGGACGTAATATGCTGAGTAACGATGCAGTACATACGCTCTCGGATATGCTCGTTTCCAGTTTCAGAAGCGAGCCACTACAGGCTGAGGAATTGCCTTCGGTGTAACGGTTTTGAATTATTGTATTATTGCGCCCAAAGTTGTATAATACATTTGAGTCATCATCTGAAGTCGGAAAGACGATTCTCAGCGCCCCCGCTCCATGATTCAATCCTCTTGTGCATCAACTCCGACGGCAGGGGTAGTTCTTGATTTGTGTTTATTTCCATCTAATGCCTTTGTCACCACGCCACACCAAAAATCATGACTTACAGAAGCACGCCCAGTTATTCATTGACTCTATCACCGTCGTCAACGCATGTCAATCATCGCGATGAAAAAATTTGAACTTCTCATCAACGAGTGATAAAAATCTCAGTTTTGAAAGCTTGGTCGGGGACCGATGTTACCGATGTGACTCTAGGTGCGTGGAGTCAGACTTTGTGGTGGTTCACATATTTGATGGTTTCATAAGACGGTAGATACTACATCGATCGTGTAGTACGGACCTTCCGATCTGTACGCTGCCAGAGCTCGGTCGTTCGACGCCGAACGTCGAGCTCTCAGATCCCAACTGCGAAGGTATTGGTAGAATGGTCGGTCAAATAACATCCGTCCAAGAGCTTTGAAATAGGCCTGATAGGCTTGACTGGACCGAAAGGGGCTCGAGAAGACATGATATTCCAGGGCGCCCAAATATAACACTCGGGTAAGCCAAATTACTGAGTACGTACTGCGCGCCCGCCTTGAACTCTGCCATACTTTATTCAGGGATGACAAAGACCGCTAACTCCTTGCATTTCATTAGCCGACGACCGATGACCCTTCTGTACATATACTATAGCATGTGCGCGCAACATCCTTTGTAATTTTGTCGGTGAATCGCTATCTCTGATGATTTCCCCTTATAGCTATTGTACCCATCACAATCGTCCCTTGGCCATATTGGAATGATGGACCCCTCCTATCCAAGACTACAGCTTTGCGCATGCCCTTTGAGATTCTGTTTCAATAATGTCGGCTAGGTACGGTCAATTACACGTATGGTCGTGACTTGGTTTCAGATCTTGCAGTGCTAGACTTCAAGTAATCTCGGCGAGAGCTTCGGACGCATTTTTCCAGTTGGTAAATCGCAACATAAAAGGAGCTCGCTGAGAGAAGGAAGCACTCCAAGCGCCTTCAGAAGCTCCTTTGCCATGCGTTCACAATTCACTTCGCTTCTTCTTTGCGCTCTACTTGCGCCGTCGCATGCTGCTACTGTAACCCATGACCTACGAGAGGAAATTGCCGCGAATAACTGCGTAAGGCATACTCTATCCTTTGAATTCTAATCCAGAGGCGTTAATCATTGTTTATCATGTAGTGCCAAGCCCTACAGAGGAAGCTAGGTGCCAGTAAAGTCTTCTTTCCTGGCTCAACTGCTTTCCAGCAGTCAGTCAGCACCTATTACACGCAGCAAGAGTCGGAGATAGTCTCTCAATGTCGAGTCAGCCCGTCGAATGCGCAAGATGTTTCTGATGCGCTCAAGATTATAACCCAAGGGCAATGCAAATTCTCTGTTCGCTCCGTCGGACACATGGTGTGGGCCGGTGCTGCGAACATCGGGCAGCCCGGTGTAGCCATTGATTTGAAGTCTATGAACTCTGTCAAGCTTTCCAGCGACAAGAAGGTCGCGAGCATTGGCCCAGGTGCTTCCTGGGGCCCTGTGTACGACCAGCTTGATCCTTTGGGTGTGACAGTCGTTGGCGGTCGTTCTAACACCGTCGGTGTGGGTGGTTTCACACTCGGTGGTAAGTATCTATCTTTATCTTGGATAATAATTAGCAGCTAACAAATGACGTAGGTGGATTTTCCAATCTCTCTCCCCAGCATGGTTTCGCCTCTGACAATATCGTCAACTACGAGGTTGTCCTTTCTGACGGCCGCATTTTGAATGTCAACAAAACGTCCAGCGTTGACCTCTACTGGGGTCTCAAGGCTGGCAGCACTAACCTTGGCATCATCACTCGCTACGATGTAGCTGCATATCCGCTGACCCCTAAATGGGGTGGAACCAGGGGCTACAATGTCTCTCAGGGTCCAGCCTTGTTTGACGCTATGGCTAAATTTATCGTCAAGCTCAGGAAAGAACCTCTTGGAGGGGGATCTGTAGTATGGGGTTACAATCAACAACTTCGCAATGATACAGTCTTCGCTTCGTTCGCCTACCTGGGCGCTGACGCTACCAAGACCGATCTCTTCTCAGAAATGCTCGCCGAGCCGTTCAATCCAGGAACCGATAGCATCCGCACCAACACCAACCAGCAAAGCCTCGATGAAGAAGTCGACGTCGCTTATCCACCTGGCCTCAGACGCATTTTCGCTACTTTGACATTCAAGGTCGATACGCAAATCGCCGTTGGTGTTTACGAGAAGAGCCACGAACTCTTTGCTCCCTTCATCGGCAAGAAAGGTGTTGAATGGACGGCCTCTTTCCAGCCTATCTGCAAAACTCATCTTGAGGCCACGAAGAACAACGGTGTTGGCGGTACTCCCCAGGGTCTGGGTCCTGAAGCTGGTGACCTCATCTGTAAGTTCTGCATAGATCACTCGAAAGAATATTTCTGATTTTTACGCCATAGTGCTCAACTTGAACACCGTCTGGGCTGACAAGGCCGATGACGAAGGAATGCAGAAGGCAGTGCGCGGTGTCATCAACTGGGCGACAGATGCTGCCAAGAAACGTGATGTCCTTCATCCCTGGTTGTACGTCAACTACGCATTGCCCGATCAGAAGGTCTACGACTCCTATGGAAGCGATAACCTCAAGCGTCTACGAGTCATCAAGGACAAGTACGACGGAAAGAACGTCTTCGGCAAACTCTGGCAAGGCGGCTTCAAGTTCTGATTCTGAACCAAGGCACATGTACATATCTCGGAGGCATGAACACGCACTCTTTGATATTTATTATCCTCGATAGTTTATATAGGACTTTATTATATAGATAATTATTAGACAGTTACGGACAATCTCATTACCTTCTCATACTACATCATCCCGCTCCTTGCTTATTCTTTATTATGTTTATGTTACATTTACTGCATGATTAATCGATTAAATCAACTCGCCCCTACGTGATTATCAGACGCTGCCTTTGAGTGCACCCGCTTATGAGTCAATTCCTATAGTTCTGGTAGAAATATGGGACAGCGATAAGATACGTCCCTGAATTAGGTCCCTGAATAATCGCAGTTGGGAAGGCGGTGATGGGAAGAAGTAGCGTGTACGTCTGATTAAAATCAGGAAGAGCCGAAAACAGTAGAACCCCCACAGTGGTACATGCGAACGCCCAGGTGCTGGTCACTGACGACTGGCTGACGGCATCAGCAAGTTCATAAGCGGTGACATAGACTCTTGCCTTACTTCCCGGAATTTCTGATGTATCGATTAGGACTTGAATCATACACTAGTTCACTGATTCCTCTATTCTAGAATACCTGGCCATCTGTGATAGATAAAGAGGTTACCCGATCCACCTATTTCTTTTCTAATCAGACCCTAGTACTTATTGTACGTATACAGCCATCTAGGTCATAACTCTAGCCACCCTCTACCAGCCTCCAGGATGACTTCGATTGCTTCGCGTCTTGTACAATACTTGCTGCTTGAGGCTGGATTACTCTGTACAACTGTCATTTGAGTATCTATGAGTACCATTAACTCGTGAATTTTTCAGCTATCCAGGACGACCCTCGCAACATATCAAAGCAAAAATGGGGACAGCTACACTTGTGGGTCATGTCATTGCAAAAAAAGTATACACAACAAAGTTGGATATTTGCTACATATCGTCCGGATCTAAGCGAAGTTGAGAGGAGGGTCTGACTTGTTCAAGCCGTTCGACCACGACTTGAATTTCTCTGCCTCCTCCGACAACTCTTTAAGCTTGCCTTCAGCCATCGCCACGCAATCCAATCCCAAGGAAAGTTTTTTAGGGGGCTCTGCGACCTTGGCAACTTTGAAGTAGACGGTCTGAGCGAATTTCTCAGGATCGCCTTCGTAGCCCTTGAAGCTCTTCATGTACTGACGACCCATCTCAGTCGGCATATGGGGAGCAGTGTAGGCAGGGTGGGCGGGGAAGAATTGGGCACCCTTCTCCCAACCCGTGTCGTAGCCACCAGGGCGGACGAGAGTCAACTAGAGTACAGGTAAGCCAACGTTACATCGTACGGCAGAACGTTCTACTAACTTTGATATTCCAGTTAGGATCCAGTTCCATACTGATTGCGTCAATGAATCCTTCGATGGCTAGTGAAATCAGAATTCAGCATAGGAATTCAGGTAATGCATGGCACATACGCACCGAACTTAGAAGCCGCATAGTAATTCGACCCGGGGACCGGTGCGAAGCCGGTGGCAGAGCCAATTGTGATGATTCGACCTCCTTGAGGCTTGTTTACCTCACGGAAAACCTTGATGGCTTCCAGAGTAACGGTCGACGCAGCCCAGAAGTTAACATCGAAGAGCTTGCGCGCCTCTGACTCGGGGATCGCTTCTGCCTCACCGACTTGGAACACACCAGCGTTGTTGTATACAACATCGATTCTATCGAATTTATCGATGGCTGATTTGAACGCGGCCTTGATAGCTTCGGTCTTGGATAGGTCGAGAGGCAGAACGAGTAGCTGAGATGCGTATTGGGATGCTAAAGATGAAAGTGCTGCGGGGTTGCGGGCTGTGGCGACCACATTGTCACCGTTTTTCAGTACCGTTTCAAGTACAGAGCGACCAAGGCCGCGGGATGCGCCAGTAACTAGCAAGAGCTTAACATCAACGAGTCTTGGGACAACAAGCAAACCTTACTAAACCAGACTTGAGGAGACATGTCGATGTCGAACTCCTTCAGTTCGATGGACCTTTTGAAGACGAGTCCTCATGTTTAGTTAGCCGATAGAAGTGGGTATGCTGAGCAAGCAAGGCGCTTCTCATTACGAAAGAGGCAGTTACATTTGATACTATCGATTGCTACTGAGTGCATCTATCAGATGTTGGTGCTATGAGAAGGCCGAGCCCCCAACCGAGGGACCTACACCGAAGACCGTATGTCATCCGCATGGGGTTGTTAGCAACTTGACAGCCAAGCCCATCCACAACGGAGGTACGTACAACTCTTTGAGAACTCAAGCGGTAGTGCGCCAGAGTAATCCAGAAAATCCACTAGACGAGTTTCAGACGTTGGACAACGCCAAAGCACTGAGATCCCCGGAGAGAAGAGAGATCTCGAAGTTATTATAATTTATATTGCTTGTGGGAATGGGAAATTGTGTTGAAAGTTCAATTTCAACTTATTTGTATCGCAGGAGTTGAGCAAACACCATCAAATACGGTTCTCCTACGGTTCCGTCGCTTCAACCTCAAACCTTCGTGCGCCCTGAAGAATCAGTATTTGTATCTATTTCGAATGTTCTATTGCAAGGCATAATAATAACCTCGCTCACTGACCCCTTTGATGCCTGACTTCCAGTTTGTAGGCTATTTTGATACGGCCAATACATGGCCTGTGCGACATAATACTTAGTGGTTTAAACCGAAGCGTAGCATTAAACCTGCCTCATACACGTGTTTCTAGACTTCATGGAGCAAGAGCGCACTGCCCTCATGTCTGATTGCCGATAAACATCTATATTCCTCAATGCTGGGCGCGTCGTTTTCATCGCGGAGACAATATACGTTTCAAGACATCTGGAAGTCAGTTAAGTGAATGGAAATTTCCATATGCACGTATCTCCATCATTATCGCAGCTTACTATTTTATCCTCAAAGGAGAAAATGTGCGGTCTCACGTTCTGAAGAAGGAACTCTCGACAATCTCTATTCTACTCAAAAGCCGATTGGAGACGCCCTATTTTAGGCCTTCATCTGCTAAAATCAAGAAGAACGAGTTGCTGCTTCGATACTACAACCTACTTCTCTTCGCCTACACCCCGGCTGCTGCAGAACCATTCCTTAGCGATGAGTACGCTTGCCAGATCTATGGCTCCCTTCTACAAGCCAATTGAGCGCATCGGGCGAACGGCGTATGCTTTCACAAAGTCAGATTACAAGACTGTCGTCTTTCCCGTCGTAAGTGCACCTGGGATTTGCTCTGGTACTTCAATGTCTAACTTCGTCAACAGATGTGTTATGGTATCATGGCAGCGCCGCAAATGTCCATAACGAGGCTCCCTCACCTCGCGGCCTGGGTGTGGCTTCATCTCCTTCAATTCTGCGCGGCAAATCAGATGTTCAGCCCCGAGGAAGACGCGCTCAACAAGCCGTATAGACCAATCCCTGCGGGATTGATATCCATCCAATCTACCAGGGTTCTCCGTTGGTTGCTCGTTCCAGTGTGTCTGGGATTGTCCTGGGCGTACGGCGTGCTATATCCTGGAACCAGCCTAGCCATCTCATTCGTTGTCTACAACGAACTGGGCTTCGATTCGTATTGGTATACCAAGAACTTCCTCAATGCCGTTGGTCTCGTATCTTGGAACGTCGGTGCCGCGAAGATCGCCTGTGGTGGTAAGTAGACGCTCAAGGTACTGATGATCGCCATCTCATATGATCCTCTTAGAAAACGTAGCACTTGACTACCGTGCTTGGATTGCGCCTTATGTCAGTACACTGCTGATCGCCACTACGATCCACATCCAAGACTTCCGCGATGAGGCTGGCGACAGGAAGCAGGGTCGCGTCACGTTCCCCGTCGTAATGCCAGAGTTTTCTCGGCGTATGACATTTATCATCCTCGCCTTCTGGTCTTTCGGCCTTGCAGCATATTGGGATTTAAGCAACATCGCATCTCCATGGTTCGTTACTTTGGGGATGTACGTTGCCCTTAGAGTCCTTCAACAGAGGAGCGAATACGAAGATAAAGTTTCACTTCGAATTTACATGGTAAATTTGGTGTTCTACTAGCTAGGAGTCTCTGCTGATTCTTCTGTATTCTAGTTTTGGCTTTGCGTTGCACAAGTTCTTCCCTTCTGGACCAGGCAGTTTGACGAACCTTCTCAAAACTGGTCGATGAAGACGCACTTTGGTATCATGCAGAGCAATGATACCTTTTAGAGGAGACTCGGCTTTTCTTGGTTTAACACATGTTGATAGAAGGGGTGCACTTAGCGCCATACGTTATTGATTTCTCATTGGACGATATCAGCGGTCGAATAGAAGTGTAATTAGTAACAAAGTTGAATAACAACGTTGGAAGGAGTCAGGCACCCTATTAGCGTGAATATTGAAGACCCCGATGTAATTCGTCGCCCTGCTATAGGACCCTGGACAATCAACTTATATGCCTGAGGTCAGTCATATCGATTTTTATCCGCACATGTTTTAGTCCTTTTTATCCGCACATGGCACCATGCCTCTGCCAAATTCGGTTTTTATCCGCACCCTGCCC
The DNA here is from genome assembly GCA_014058305.1 of Pleurotus tuber-regium. Lineage (NCBI taxonomy): Eukaryota > Fungi > Basidiomycota > Agaricomycetes > Agaricales > Pleurotaceae > Pleurotus > Pleurotus tuber-regium. The sequence continues at coordinate 1,884,824 of JACFYU010000023.1, forward strand.
TCAGGCCTCCGTTTCGCCCCAAAAATGCCATTTTTATCCGCACCACTGTCCTTAGGCCTCTGTTTCGCCCCAAAATGCCATTTTTATCCGCACCATTGTCCTTAGGCCTCCATATAACCCAGGAAGTCATTGTTTTATCTGCATTTTGCCCATTAGACTTGAAAAATTATTTATAAGAGTTGTGGAACTGTAAAACTCCATCTCAACTACTTTGAGAGCCACTTTACTCTTCCAAACATTGTATCCTAGAATGGCACTGAGAAAGAACTTTACATAATAACCGCCAAAATACTCTCCATTCCTTCCGATAATTGAGTGTAGAGAGCGAAGTCCACTGGCAAGAGTACAAATATACCCTTGACTACTGGCCGCAGCACATTTTCCAACATGCGAAGAATCATTTGCCAGGGAAACCTGCGACTATAGAGTGAGCTTGTTGGTTCTCAATCGATCTCCCATCCATGTAATTTTATCCGCACATATCCTCAGACCTTCGCCAAAATTGGCAATTTTATCCGCACACATACTAAAATTTTCCTGGGGCCTTCGGCCCCAAAGTACTGATTTTTATCCTTTTTCGTCCTCAGGCCCTATCCAAAATGCTCGATTTTTATCCGCACAGTCCTCAGGGGTCTAAGTTGATTGTCCAGGGTCCTCCTGCTATTTCCATCCCAGAAAAATGCGTGCCTTGTAATATTTAAACTCAGATATACCGAGCATGTGTTCCCACACCCATTACAACGGGTTGCTCTGATAGCCATCGCTTAGCATCACGTTGTGACATGTTGTGACACGGAAGTTAATTCAGCGATATTTGATTCCGACTACCCAGACAGGACACGTCCATGACCGGTTGACCGATCAATCTATAGATAGGCGGAGTGATTCGATCATCATGGCCAAGAGATCTTAGGCATTCAGAGAAGCACTTTCAATTTCTATCCCCAATACATCGGTGACGGCTCTTACCTCTAGGTGTTATTAACTCCTTTTGCGCGCTTAGCCAAGGGGTTAAAGTTGGTGTTACTTGCTGTGTATTCAAAGTTTATCAACTCGCTCGCGCCGTCACTTTGGCGGTATAAAGCAGGCTCTGGAAGTACGATTGAGCTGCGCTTCACGACACGGGCAATAATGATGCGTTCTTCACTTGCCGCTTTATTAGCAATCATTCCTCTCTCTGTTTATTCGCACGAGCAATCAGTTCTACTCCGAGCTGACGGCTCTGGGAATCTTACGGCCCAGCAGTGTGTAAGTACTTCGCACACAATTGACTAATAGCTTCTGACACTGTTGTAGTGCAATGGCCTCAAGGATGTATTGACACCGTCGAAGATCCTCTTCCCAGGGTCGCCGCAGTATACCGCACAGGAAGCAACATATTACTCTGGTGAACAGGCCTCACAGCATCCTGCGTGTCGTGTAGCTCCCACCGACGCCAACGATGTCTCCCAAATCGTAAAGTTCGCCACTCAGCACAAATGCGAGTTTGCAGTGCGCGCTGGCGGCCACATGAACTGGGTTGGCTCCTCAAATATCGGCGCTAACGGATTTACCATCGACTTAGAAGAGCTGAAGCAGATCGAACTGCTTGATAGCTCGAAGACCGTGTCGATGGGCTCTGGCCTTCGATGGTCAGATGTGTACAATTTCCTTGGTCCCCACAATCTGACCACGGCTGGCGGTCGATCCTCTGGCGTCGGCGTCGGCGGCTTCCTTCTGGGAGGTAAGCTAACCATTCATTGCCAATCCTTATCAAAACTACCCTTTGATTGCAGGTGGTGTATCCTTCCTATCACTCGAGTTTGGATTCGGAAGTGACAACGTGATTGACTATGAGGTCGTTTTGTCTGATGGTTCAATCGTCCATGCCAACGAGGCTGAGCGACCAGACCTGTACTGGGCGCTCAAGGGCGGTAGCACTAATTATGGCATCGTTACCCGATTTGACATGCCCACGTTCCCACTGGGCCAAATGTGGGGTGGCTCGTTATTCTACAACATCAGCCTTGGTCTTCCTCTCTTCAAGTACCTTGTCGCTTTCACTGACAGGCTCAAGGAAGACCCACATGGCATGTCGGCATTCTCACTGGCATGGAGTCCCGCCATGAACGACTACGCCATCTGGTCGCCTAACGTCTACCTCCAACCGAAGGCATTCCCTAGCCCCCTCTTTGACGGGCTACAGGATTTCGAGCCATTCCAAAACACCATGAGGATCACGGATCTTGTCGATATCACCAACGAGGTACAAACTTCCTCCCCGGGCGGAAGCCGAACGCAATGGTTCTCTTTGGTATTCAAAGCCAACGCACAATTGCCTTGGGACATTCACGTTAAGGGCGCAGAAATTTTTGGCCCTTACTTGTCTCGACCGGGGACTTCCTGGGCGCTCACCTTACAACCCATTAACGTCGGAATGATCGCCGCTGGTGCCAGGAATGGTGGAAATCCATTTGGACTTTCGGTCGAAGATGGTGATCAATTCCGTAAGTCCCTCGCATTTATCTCCAGCAATCACCGCTAATCGTAATGTTAGTCCTCTTGGTCTCTACATTCTGGACAAATCCAGATGACGATGTGTTGATGAAGGAGAAGACCCAGGAGCTCATTCGGTGGTCTTCGGACACCGCCCGCGAGCGTGGATTACTCAACCGTTTCATTTACTTGAACTACGCTTTGAACACACAGCCTGTTTTGGAAAGCTTTGGTGAAGAGAACGTCAAGCGTATGAAGGAGGTTAAGGATAAATACGATCCTGAGAACCTCTTCAAATTGTGGAAGGGGGGATACAAACTGTAATTTGACCGGGAAATACCGTTGTTAAAATTAGTCATCTAGCATAGAATTAATCACGATTCAACATTTTCTCCCATGTGCATGAAACTCAATGTGCCAATTGCTCTTTACCAGTTGCGGCCTATCCGGATGGTGTTAAGCAAGTCGATCGTCGGGAGATCGGATCTACATATACAAGCGGTGGCGGTACAGGCCGAACGCCCAGAGTGCGATCACCCCCCGGTGATGTAAGGAGTAAACATTACCCCATGCGTATTCTCGATGTGCCACACAACGCCAATTCACTGATAAAGATACGAATGCCTACCTTGCCATAGGCCCCGTCATTATTCGCACCCATCACCATGAACGCAACCTGGATTAGCACATCGCCTTCAACGCTTTGGCCATCGCCATACGGATCGTACTCGTCATGGTCAAGCCTTATTCTCATCGGAGTCGTTACGTACCTCGCTCGCAGCGTGTACAAGTCGACCTCATTGAAGTCAAAGCTGCCTCCTGGGCCACGAGGTTATCCACTCGTTGGCAGCGTTTTCGATATCGGGCCAAAGATGTGGCTCACTTTCACTGAATGGAAGAAGAAATTCGGTAAGAAAGAATTTCCTCTACAAAGGAATGTGAAGATCTGAACCTCGTACCAAAACGTGCGTTGTTAGGTCCCATATTCTACGTCAATCTTGCTGGAAGATCAATGATTGTGTTGAACACCCACAAGGTTGCGACTGACCTGCTCGATAAGAAAGCCTCCATCTACTCGGACAGGCCAAGGCATATCGTCGCATCGGAGGTCATGTCTGGGGAACTTCTCCTCGGATTCATGCACTTTGATGAGAAGTAAGTAGACCGTCCATCTTTGATTCACGCACAAGATGCTGATGGACGATATAGATGGAAGCGCGTCCGAAGGGGTTCTCATGAGTAAGTACCTGTTCCGCTTCCTTCGTCCGTCGCCGTGATGAAGGAACGTCCAATAGGGCTATGAACAATCAGATCACCAAGAGCTATCGTCCATTCATGCAAATCGAAGGTTACCTTCTCGCAGAAAGCCTGCTCAAGAACCCAGAGTTGTGGAATAGTCATATGAAACGCTCTGCTGCATCGTTCATTATGTCCGTCGTCTATGGAACCAAGTCAATCAGGACATCCGACGACTCGACGCTGATCACATTGCACAAGTTCCTTCGCCGATCTCTGGGTGCGGCTGCCGGGAAGTACTGGGTAGAATTTTTCCATTTCTTGGAATACCTACCACGATGGATGTCATCGTGGAGGATTGAAGCCGAGGAGTGGTTCAAGAAGGACACGATTATGTTCAAGACGTTTTACGAGCAAGTGAGGACTAGGATGGTAAGCTCCCTCGCACGCGTCTACGAACTTTTGCTAACCAGGAGTAAATCGATAGGATGAGGGCGATGATAGGCCATGTATGGTTACGACACTCATTGAAGAGCAGAAGAAGAAAAACCTCTCCGATATGGAATCTATCTGGTTGGCCGGAGCGATGTAGTAAGTTGCAATTTTCTATTTGCGAGCGAACAAGTTCTAACGCCTCTTCAGTGGTGCAGGATCGGAGTCTGTAAGTCGGTATGCGACAGAGTTAGAATATTAACTGATACCTTTTTTTATAGACGGCTGGAAGCCTGGGTTGGTGGCTAACAGCTATGGTATGCTACCCCGACGTCTTGAAGAAGGCGCAGGAAGAACTGGATCGTGTCGTTGGTCGATCAAGAATGCCAACTTTTGACGATTACGAGCATCTGCACTACTGCCGCGCCATGGTGAAGGAGGTATTGCGATGGAGGCCAGCTACCCCACTGGGCGTGCCTCACCGCGTCGAGCAGGACGACTGGTACGATGGCTACTTCATTCCAAAGGGAACACTAATCGTTGCGAATATTTGGTGAGTTTTATTCCGATTCACGATTCTGGTTCACGAGTTTCTCAACAAATTTCAAGGGGAATGAACCATGATGAAGCTGTCTATGGTCCCGACGTCGAAGAATTCAACCCTGGACGATACTTGGATGAAGCAGGAGAACCACTCCCGCCAGTCCCAGAAACGAAGGAGGAAGGCCATGTTACCTACGGATTCGGACGAAGGTCAGAGCCTCTCATCAGATTATCGATCAATTGGTTGACTTTGGGTATAGGATTTGCGTGGGGCGTCATGTCGCAAACAACAACCTCTTCATACAGTTCGCGTGTATGGCATGGGCTTGCAATATTGAAGCCAGGAAAGACGCAGATGGAAAACCCATGCTGCCAAACGCCAAAGATAGTCTGTCTGACCTAACAATGTAAGTAACTCTCATGCACCGAACATTTGGTTGATCTTTCTTACGCTGATCATTATCATTGCAATTAGGCACACCGTTCCCTTTGATTGTGTCATCACACCTAGGTTCCCGGAGGTCCCAGCGATCGTTGCTCAAACAATTGAGCTCCATAACTATGGTCAACTATGATAAACCTAGATAGAAGTTTATTTAGAGAGCGCCAAGGCGCCCTGTCTCTAGTTTATATCATGATGTACTTGATGATAATCAAACTCTGACCATATGCTCGAGAGTTGAACGTTGACGTTGACCAGTGAATGAAAGCGGAGGAACAAAATCGCGTTACTAAGCGCTCAAACACTCATTGCTTACGTAGGAGCACCCATTTATGGCAATTGCTACACACGGATAAGCTCGTTTCTCCTTTGACCCACCCCAGCCTACCTCGAGGAAGTCATGTATTGTATGTGCTGTCGATGAAAAATTATCACCTGTGCCTTCGGGTACGTTTCCAACGGGATTCTGATTACTAGTATCGTAGCACTGATACTAATCTCTTAAGCCATTTTCTCGGGCTCATACCTTGTTGCCCGACACTGGGCTCCGACTAATCACCCTGAGTGTCTGATCGTTCTTTGTACTTCCTTCGGTGTCTCATCATGAGCGCCCATTCTCGTTCAATTCATTCCGGTTACTGCGGCGCTTCTCAGTAGAATCTTGGGTATCCTTGGAGATGATTGGCAACTCCATCGGTTTGAACGTGTCCAATGGGATCAGATCAGATTTCGAGCCTGGTCCTATCTCCAACTGGCGCCTCTCCGTGCCCTATCTACCTGCGAATATTCTCATTTTGAAGAAACATCCCCCTCTACTCTTTTCTTTGTCCATGGATCATCTCACCAGAGCGAAGCATGCGTTGACCACCTCATGGTCCAATGCTTCATATCATGGCATACCGTTTGCCTCTGCCGACCCGTCTCTGTACTCATGGAAGACGCTGAGTTTGCCCTTGGTTTTCATCTTCTTCTTCGCAGTTCGCTCGTTCGTTAGTGGTTCCAAGGGCAAATTACCTCCTGGCCCTCGAGGACTACCCGTTGTCGGCAACCTTCACCAACTGACCGACAAGTTATGGTTGACTTTCAGCAAGTGGACCAAGCAATATGGTGAGTTAACGGTGGCGCCATGAACGTAATTGGGAGGCCTCAGCATGATTCATTGCAGGACCAATCTTCTATCTCAATATCGCTGGCCAAAATACCATTGTACTTGGTACCCACAAGGCAGCAGCAGATCTTTTGGATCGACGAGCTGCCATCTACTCTGATCGCCCTCGCAATATAGTAGCCTCTGAGCTGCTGACTGGCGGTCTTGTATTCGCATTTGCACAGCATAACGATATTTGGAAGCGTATGCGTCGTGCTTCACACGAGTAAGGATTTTTTCTCTTCCCTCATACAAACTGCTTTAGTCGCTAATACTGTAATCTCAATCAGGGCGATGAACAACCAGATAGCAAAGCAATACTTTTCCCTTCAAGAAACCGAGACCGCATTGCTCGTCGATGAACTAATCAAAAAACCCGAACTTTTCGATAACCACCTTCGTCGCGCGAGCACCTCACTCGTTCTTTCCATCATATACGGTCTCCCACCAATGCCCGACTCCACTGATCCCGTAATTCTGCGCGTCAACCACTTCACTGAGCGAGCGCTCGCTGCTGCTATTCCAGGTGCTTATCTGGTCGAGTACTTCACTTGGATGGAGCACCTGCCTCGTTGGATGTAAGTTGTTCTTGACCTTTGATGTACAGAATGCGTGTTGAATAGCGTTGTTGTTAAGGTGTGCATGGAGGAGATATGCCGAAGATTGGTTCAAGCGCGACTCTGTCATGTTCGAAGACCTATTTGCCGATGTCGGGAAGCGATTGGTAAGTACCGAAATTCTAAAGACCGCGTACTGTATATAAAGTTCGATTGGTGATTTCAGAAAAGTGGAAATCAACCACCCAGCGTCGCCGCGACAATCATCCAGGAACAAGAGAAGAAAAACCTGACTGACAAAGAGGCCGCTTGGGTATCTGCCACACTCTAGTAAGTCTTGCTTTAACCCTCTCTGCGTTTATTGCTAATGTAGTTTACCTTACCAAGTGCTGCTGGAGCTGAAACCGTACGTCACATTCTCCGTTACATGTCAAGTGCGATTAACATACGTTGTTCTCTTCATATCGTAGACTTCTGGACAAATGGCGTGGTTCATGATGGCCATGGTCTTGTATCCTGATGTCCAGAAGAAAGCGCAAGAGGAAATAGATAGGGTTGTTGGAAGGGATAGGATGCCCGCTTTCCAGGATTACGATCGTCTGCCTTACGTCAGGGCTCTCGTCAAAGAGACCTTGCGTTGGAGAGGTGTCGGCCGCTTGGGCGTTCCTCATCGTCTGGCTCAGGACGATTACTACGAGGGATATTTCCTTCCAAAGGATACCATCTGCATAGTCAATGTCTGGTAAGTGTTCTAGATCTCATCGATACCTTAGCTAGATATTGACTGCTTGGTCTAGGGGATTGAACCACGATACGGAGGTCTACGGTCCCGACGTCGAACACTTCAACCCAGAACGTTTCCTCGACGCCGATGGTCAACTAAAGCCCATGCCCACGGATACTAAAGACGAAGGCCACGTCACATATGGCTTTGGAAGGAGGTAAGTTTGTTGCTTTTACGTGCTACAGGAATTCTCGTGATTCGATGATGGATTGAATGTAGGATCTGCGTTGGCCGACATGTATCCAACAATAGCATGTTCATCGAGATCGCTTCCATCCTTTGGGCGTGTAACATTCGTCCTGGAAAGGATGCGAATGGCAATATCGTCATGCCTGACCCTATTGATAGTATCGATGAGGGACTTGTCGTGTAAGTTACCTATTCTTCCTCGCTTCCTAAATGTTTCCCACTTATCTTCTTCGCTACAGTCGACCGGTGCCTTTCCTTTGCGATATAACATCCCGATCATCAGAGGTTGAAAGTATCTTATCTGAGACCAAGGATAGACATGGACTGCCTGCATAACTGCCAACGTTTTGTACTACGACACTGATAGAAGAAACTGTATACTTTGGCAATACATTCGTATCTAGATGCATAGTGTCTATGAGTCACTTCAATAAATAACGATAAATCTACGAGAATGCATTGGAATTGATATGTAGGAAATATGATATGTATACGTGTACAACCAGTGTTATCCAGCTGGTCTAGAAGGTCCATTAGTATATTGCCCTGGTATAGGGCCAGTTGGGCTCGTGGGCACTCGACCATCCGAAAGGACGATCCCTGGCATAAGTGAAGACGGTATATACAGCGGCGACAAATGTGCATGCATGCCCTGACCCTGTTGGCCCAGTGGTGATTGCTGCTGATGGGGATGCTGTTGGTTCTCGTGAGTAGGTTGGCTTTGTTGCAGCAATTGGTTGGGTTCAGGGGTATTGAGTCGAACCGCGGTAGGAATAGGGGTACCTGATCCAGATCCAGTTTGGGATTGAACGACGATGAGAGGTTGCTGTTGTGGAGGGGTGAAGATATGTGGCGTGAGAGGGAAAGAAGGGTGTCCGTATGGAATGTACGTGGGGGCGTAGATTGCTGCTGGCATCGCGAATGGCTGAGGTTGAGACTGAGGATGAGGTGGAAGGGGAGGAGGCGCTTGGTGAGGATCGTTGCCATCATGATAATGTCGGTGGCTAGAGTGGTGGTGATGGTGGCGCCGTCGTCGTCTTGGAGGCGAATTGGGAGGGCCATAGGGATGCTGATGGGGCTGAGGAGGCGGGCTGAGTGATAGAGAAGGAGACTGAGAATGGTGGCGAGCAGGACGCTGTGGAGAGGTAGGAGAAAGAGGAGGGCTGCGTTGTACACGCACATTTTGTCGACGGGGAGATTCGTATGGTGGGGTATGTTGATTGCGATATCGTAGCGTAGAGCTTTCCCTTAGTCCATCAACTGAATGACTACGCCGAGGTGAGCGCGCCGAGCCCGTACTTCTCGTTCGCGATGATCTACTATGTGCACTGGAAGCTGATGCTTCGCCATTCGACAAAAGATCGACGGAATGATGAGCAGGAGATTCTTCATAATACCACCTGGTGGGTGGCTTATCCAACACGACAATGTGCTCTTTCTCCCTCGACGCGGCGCGGGTTCGAGCCCGAGCACGCCAAGCGTTTTCGGGTTCATAGTCAGTGGTGATGCGGTCGTGTTTCATCCAAGGAAGACGGCTGAGGGTTCTAAAGAAATTCTGCACTTGGTTGATGCGACTATATGTACTTGAAGTCTCGGGAGGTCTCCGCATCTTGCGATAGTCTCTCGTAGGCTGGATATCTGGGAGAACCGCATCTGGACTTCGAGGACTACCTTGCTGGGTGCCTTGCTGGGTGCCTTGTCGTTGTATCGTATCCCGCTCGCTCTGAGCGCGTTGAGAGCGCTCGCTACGCTGAACGGAGTCTTGTCTGATCGTGCTAGCGTGACGGGAAGCAGGCGGGTTCTGTGAAATGTCAGAGTGTACTTGGCTTGGTGGGAGGGGTTGGCCATCTGACGGAGCAATGACACTGATGCGTAGACTAGGCCGGCGTATGGTTGGCCCCTGACTAATCATGGATTGCCTCTGAGGCTCCGAAGGGGGAGGCTCAACGACTTCAGGAATGGGCATCTCAACTGGAGAGGTATACTCGATATTCGTTGGCGCACGGGCAGCCACGGGAGTCGTAGGATTCGATGTATAGAGAGGAAGCGTGGTCCCCGATCGCAAAGCAAGGTTGTTAATGTTATCACTTGCATCAGTTCCTAGCGTACCTTGCCTCATCTGCTTCTTCTTTTCGAGCTTTCCTCCCTTCGGTCCCCGTCTCCGTAATAGTCCCGTGAAGAAACCTCCAACAAAACCACCCCCCTTCTTTTCTTTCCGACCCGACTGGGGAATCTCAGGCTCACCATTTTCAAGAGGCCTGGGTGGGACGACTTCCATAGGATGGGGATAACCATTTGTTGTCCACCCGTAGCCATTCTCCCGCTCCCCGGCTACACCGTGGGGATCAATGTTCATAAACTCTTCGTCAGCACCAAAGCCTGTCGGTGGCCTCGAGCGGTACCCGGACAACCCGCCTGCAGCAGGCACTGGTGGGGGTACATTGATAGGTTCCGGAGGTGGAGGTGGGTTCTGTGCTAGAGAACTAACCCAAGACCTGATGCTAGCTTGACTAGGTTGAGGTCGATTGTTGTAGTTGGGGACGCGAGGTCTCTGAAGAGAAATCCCGTCGCGAAGGTCCTGATCTGGGGATCGCATGTATGGGGGCTGGGGTGGTGACAACGGTGCATACTCCTCACGCTGTTCAGCGTGTTCGTTCATTATAGGCTAGCGTTTTATCGTTTGCCCTGGCGCTCTAGATATGAGGCCAGTGGGTGCAAAAAGAAAGGAATGATGATACCAAGGCATAGAAAACAGACGGTAGAAGAATGGTGTAGACGCGTGGAGCATTGACCGTGACCGGAAGGTATACACGTGGGATCAAGTGAAATGTGCAAGGGTACCAGCAGTCTGGACTGGAATGCTCTAAGCCTAGGTTAACGATATTGTGGGGACATTGGCATTAGAAATTGTCATTGCGAACAAAATCGTCCCCAAGTACGTGGGCCCCTCAGGCCATCAATTTCTGACTCCAGGTTGGTGAGACTGGGGCAGTGTACGGACATGGTAGCACACACTTGAAGCATGTCAGCTCTTGGTCAGATTGGCTCTGTACATGGTGAGCGCAATATGCCTGCAACGAGGAGGTTGGTTAACGTACGTTAACGGTGATCTTAGCTCGGAGCTGAATTTATTGTTTGGTAATATTTATTTCGGAGGTCAACGGAACCAGTATCGTATCATATTTCCATCAGGCTGTTCTCATCATCCTTCTTCAGTTCTTGTTGGTGAGATAAAGAAGCGAAGGATGTGCTCATATCATGGAGAAATCTTTGCATCATCCAGCGTCAGATGCGTTGTCGACCCCTCCCAAACTCATTCCTCTCTTATTGATATTCAACACAACCCATTGCGGCGAATCTAGTCCTGAGTCCTTATATCAGTATGAAAACGTCTCTAGATGCTTTACAATCTCTGTATTTTCAAGAACGTATCGTCGGCGCCGCTAGGCCACTTACTCATCTGTAATCAACACTTTATTGTGATCATGGCCTTCATCATCTAACGTTGATTGATAGATGCAGCGATTATGTTGTTAGATTCTGTCTCTCATGACTGCCCTTGCCAACTACAGCAGTGATATAAAGCCTAGTTACGATGTTTGACTCTTTGCCTGGCGCCTCACTCTGTCTACCATCTAGTAACATGGCATTTAACGCACTCAATATCGCAGAGAAACTCTCCCATGGGCAAGTTGTCGCGGTAAGAGCTTCACACTATCTGTGTATTATCTTTTTGCTCAATTCATGGTCCAGTACTTTGGAGGTTCGTCCGATCGCGTCTGTATTGATATGAAACATGAAACCCTTCCTAGTTTCTAGTGCAAGCCTTCTCGTGCGTCTCAGACGACAAACTAACCGCGTCTTATTCATTCAATCTTCTATGAAGATGTATGATTACATCCTCACTTTTGCAGACGAAGTTCGCTTCATCTGGAAAGAGCAAATGAGCTTCGGGAATATACTCTTTCTACTCACCCGTTACCTTGTTTTCCCCCATATTGCGATCACCGTATATCGTGCGTGTCCGTCCTCAGTATTTATGCTTTAACGCTTATCATTGATTCCTAAGGTCTAATAAGCGATACACCAGCATCTTGCTCGCTTTGGCTCCACATTAGTGGCTGTACGTCCACTCACATTTATGGTGCATTACTTATCACGAATAACGACAAATAACGTGAGCAGGGATGTTCATTTTTGGTATTGCTATAGCGGAACGTAAGTGCTGGTCAACTTGCACCGCGTAAAAGGCTCGATTATATCGTAGTCATCATGGCAATCCGAGTTTGGGCGCTGTGGGGTCGAGACATCAAAATGGGTGCTTTTCTTGCAATATCTCTGGGGGCAACCATCGCGATCTCGGGGGTGTACTATGAACGGTTCTATAGATCGGAATCTTGTAAGTCATATGCGGATACAATCGCTATTTCACGAACTGATAAATCTCAGTTTTATCCCATGAAAACCTATCCCTTCCCTTTGCGGTCTGCGATGCCACTGGTGGCAATGGTACCCTGATTTACGTCAGCTTTACTAGCCTTATGGTGTTCGAAATGAGTGAGTTATTTAAAATAAAATTGAACGTCCCTTCACGTCTTTGTAGTCATTCTCATTTTGACCGTCGCTAAAGTAATAAAGCAAGGTCAGTCAGTCGTTAGCCAGTAAGCTATAGGTAACGACTAAATATATCTTTAGACTATACTTACACAAAATTTACATATACCTTTATCCAAGATGGTAAGACAGGCTATTTCGACACTGAGTTATTCGTCTAAACATGTAGACTTCGAAGGATATGGATATTTCGCGGCAATGTTTGGTGTGTCATACTTATTAAGTGATCTATGTGAATATCAATCTAAATAATCTTTAGGGATTTCTCTAACTAATGTTATCATCCTAGTTTCGGCACCAGTGGGCATTTATTCCGTTATTATCCTTGATCACCACTTACTCAATTCAAATGCTAATAGCCAGAATATGCTACACTCCTTCAGCCGTATGCATTTACTTTTCAACGCAATACTTCTCTTTATCAACATTTCAGCTTAGTCTTCAGCGTGTATTGCATGCCGTTCTGTCGGGAAGAATTTTGTTGCGACTTCGCCAAGAGTTTGCTAAAGGGACCGGAAACAAATCAGGCTCCCCAAGCATCAGTGAATTATGGTTTCAAGTAAGCCTTTGAAATCTCTCGTCTGCATGGATCTGACGTGTGTGATTCTAAACAAGGAGAGTATCAATGGCAATACTGATCTACCATTGGGCCATGTGTAGAGCTCTCAAATTACCTTGGTATGATATATGTTTGTATTTCTGCATGCTGGCTGTAGATAGCTTGAAATTCACACCTTGGTCCTCGTCTCGGTGATATGCAACTTAGCTAAATAGCTTCCGACCTCCTATGAGCCTAAGACGGTACCAAGTTTCCACATGTTGCTTTGCACTGCTTACTTCTTGGCTGTGAAAGTTGCGAAAGCGTGACCAGAATGACAGTGCTCTATACCTGTTCTAATATCACCCACTTGTAGAGAAGGTGCGCTTCAAATGCCCCGCGATACCAATGAGTTGATTGAGCATAGTGCGGCGATCATATGAAACGTTGACTGGTCTTAGTGGCTAGACCAATGGTACTGGGCTTGTGAAACCTACTCACATAGAACGCGAATATAATCGTTGAATTGTACAGCTTATAGGCTCTATCCAATGGTGTGCGGAAATCACGATGAATAGCTGCAATTGAATTGAACTGGGTGGTACGAGGTATTTGTCGTGGTTTGGGTCAGGGGACGAAGGTCCCAAGGTTCGGACACAAGCCGAGAGGCTGATTGCTCCCTTCAGCGCGTAGACCATACCTGTCGCCGGTTAGCAAGAGCTTACACTAGATACACATGGTGATGATCTTGCAAGGGCAATGTCCATTGCGGTGAGTTAGCCTAGGCTGGGTCGGAGTCGGAATGCAACAATACATTGTGAGTGGTATGCGATGTCGCAATTCTGCACCTTGTGAATCGATATTTCCAGATAGTCGTTAGCCAAGTCATTGAGCGTGACCATTAGAATCGAGAAACGGGGATTGCGAGGAGTCAAGACTTTCAATGTAATGGGAATGCATGCTGAGGTACAATGAACACACTTCCGCGTGGTTTCTCCTTTCTCATTCCTTGAATAATGAGAATAGGCCTTGGACCAAAGCACACACGGGACACATATAAAAGCACGGTTTAACATACCATAACTCCCCAGAGCTGCCTCTCCAGTCTCTTACAGAGCTCGTCGCAGTTCGTACTTACACCCGGCATCACAATGAAGTTCTCTTTCTCGCTTCTCCTCTCCGCCATCCTCGCCGCTCAGGCAATTGCTCTTCCCACTGACAATGAGGCACACGCAGACGTTGAGGTACGTTGAGTTCACTGCACACCATGCTCACCCACCATATCCCATGCTCATCCAACGCTCCTTCATAGCCTGCCGATCATCCTAACGGCCCACCACCAGACCACTGCCCACCCGCAAACACCGCCGTCCCGCTCTTCCGTGCCTGGAATCCCAGCTCTACAGACCACTTCTACACGACCAACCACGACGAATACCGAAACGCCGTCAGGAATCTCGGCTACAACCGCGAAGGTCGCACAGGACAGGTCTTCCCCCAGGGAGGCTGGAGCCGCCAAACTGTCCCTTTGTACCGTCTCTGGTCCGCGAGATCATCCGATCACTTCTACACGACTAACAGACAGGAGGCGGATAATGCTGTGAGGCAGTATGGGTATGCTGATGAGGGTGTCGCCGGATGGGTATTCTCCAGACAGATCTGCGGAGCTATCCCGCTGTACAGGACGTGGAGCCCTGGTTCAACGGATCACTTCTACACGACGGACTGGCAGGAGAAGAATAACGCGGTCACGAGGTTGGGGTATAATGACGAGGGTATCGCTGGATATGTCCTTCCTGCATAAATAGTCGAGTTCGAGAGTAGCTGAATCACAGGATCACGGTAGTGGCGTAAAGAGATTTGTTTCGTTGATTGAATACAGGGTTCTTTTGTGGTATTGCCGCTTTACATCGATTGTATACTTTCAATGAGGTACCAAAGCTTCGAGCTGGAACGGTAGTGGTTATTACGGGTTAAACAAAAACGGCTCCTTAACGCTGGTTAATCAAGATGCCGAACCAAGTTTAATAGAGGAAGATGAGACAGAATACCTTGTAACGTCTTCTTGTGAGGCCTGCGTGATAGGCGCCAATGGTCCTTTCTTGGTGCCATTCTGCGATATCCACGCCGAGTTTAGCGAAGGGAGAGCTATAATTAAGTAAGTTCACCATTGTCGCAGCCAACCTCTGGAACAACCATCCTGGGTGTTCAACTATCATTTACCGTTGTCTGGTTCGTCAGAGCGTCCCTTGAGATATCAAAACTAAATTATTTGATAAGTCTAGAGATTTGCGCATCTCTTCGTGCTGAGGGAGTGCATACACACTAGCTGTTGTGAATAGCGGTTACGCCTCGGAAGCATCTGGCCGTGATGTTTTAGAGTTCCAGTGGAGGTCTGTACAGCCATGGTACAGCTTGGTTGAACACGATGAAGCTGTTGAAATAACTTTCTCACGCTCAAAGCGTTAAGTGGAAGCGCCAGGTGGGTTGATCACAACTTGTGTGCAAGCCAAGCAGCAAACGGATGATTACTCATCGTGCAACGCGCCAAAGACACTGATTCATCTTACCGACACATCCCTGGATAATACCTACGGTAGGTATACTGATTTCAATAGATTTACTGACTGTGTTCTGATCCTACGGTTGCAGGAATTCCGAATCTTAATCACATCTATCTATACCGAATCCTCCATCATTTACGATGACTGTACCAAGCCCCCCTTCTTTGTGCAGAGAAGGGAGAATTTCGGTTGCTATTGAGCTTGGTATGTGTTTGACTCCTTCTACGTTTCTACGCGAACCCAACACTTAGGAGTCAATAGGTTCATCATTCGCTAGCGTGGTATGCATCACGACTGCCCAATGCTACTAAGTACCATTGAAAATCCTGCAGGCATATAGTTGTCCACATGTATCTGGCGGCGAAGCTCAACAGATCCTGAGTTGGCCCGGCTCATTTGAAATACTCAGGAAGGTTGGACTTGGCTATGCTCTTAGCTCCGTCAAGTGCTAACGACCGTCTAGGTTCCGACATCCCTTCTATATGAGTAAGTGACGCAGAAAACTACAAAAATAGGTGTCTCTGATTGAAATGGTTTTAGTTGGAGTGGGGAGATTCTGGCCTGGGGAATGGAAGCGAAGTATGCAGAGCCGATTCCTGGGAGCTACCGATATGAATGGCATGTATTCGCGCCTCTTCACCGGATTCTGCCAGAATAATGACATATCTATAGGTTATCTGGTGCTCTCCTAAATCGATCGGCCACACACAGGCGCCATCTACATCTCCCTGTGAGTACGTTTATCATTTTCATTTCCCTACGACTTATTTTCATTTTCCATAGCCGGGAAAACAACCAGTTGATATCATCATAGACTATCTCAGATGTTTATGGGTATATATTAAGGAGAACATTACCCGAGAGACTGGCATTGTCTCAGATTTAGGTATGCTATCATGCCGTCTCGCATACCCTATTAAACACCATCCATATACAGATACAGCAAGTATATGGCTTAATGTGCCATCTTCCTGGGAGGTAGAAGACTACGATATGTTGCGATATGCTGCGATCACTGCAGGACTCGTTCAAAGTGTCCGAGCCGGTGATTACGATTGGAGAGATCGACTGAAAGTCATTACAGAGTCCGAAGCCGCTGTCGCCCACTGCACTACTCTACCTCGCTTCAAATGCCTCGAATCATCTCAGAACTTCATAGTCTGTAACGCCGGTGATGAGAACATAGATCTTTCTTTCTATCAGGTTGTTGGCGAAGTAGCAAACCTCGAAGTCACTGGGCTGCGTGCATTATCCAAGGAAAGCTGTGGTTCGCAGTTCCTCGATTTTCGCTTCAAGGAGTTAGTGAAAGCACTCCTTGCGGACCATCCCGCTCATCTTGATCTTCCATCTCTGGCGTACTTCAGTGAGCTCAGTCTCCTAATGCGTGCTAATAGCTCCTGACAGATATGTTTCTAGTCCACACCTTCAATGAAGCTGACAAATTTGCATACAAAGGTGCCGAAGATGATGGTACGCATCCCTGAGATTCGTGTCATGCATGATCATTTTATGCCATGCAAGGCAATATATTCCACTTTAATTGCTTCAATGTGGAGGACCCTCATGCACCGGAAGTCGGGCTTGTGAATGGCCAGTTGGCTATCCCTGGCTGTTTATTACGCCGCGAGGTATTTGACCCAGTTATTGAACAGGTTAAACCACCTTATTACGCTTTTATAAATGGCTACTGAATGATCCATCCCGCCTCAGGTCTTGGAATTTATTGAAGACGAAGTAAAGACACTCGCTCAGAACGTAGATGCCTTGCTTCTAGTAGGAAGTTTCTCTGAGTGTGAATACTTGAAGTCTAGGATAGAGGTTAGTTTATCGCGAAATTTGAACTCGAAGTAATATCCGCTAATAAACGGTATATCAGGAACATTTCTGTTCTAAAATCAGAATCATAGAGAGACCGAAAGATGCAGATACGGCCATAGTTCGAGGTGCAGCGAGATACGGCTCGATACGGCAAACACCATTATCCGCATGGACAGAGTGGGATGTAGGGGTAAAAATTTACTTGTTTGAAATGCCGGCGAGTGCTGAAGAGATTTGCAGCTGGCTGAGATGCAATCTGACGAAGACGAAGAAGTTTGTGAAATTCGTAGTACGGGCTCGGCTATATGCAAGGGGCTGCATGAATATCCAGCCAGCGATGCTCTATCAGGCGCAGGCGCAATAAACGTGGTTGTTTTGGGAGACACTGACAACGGTCCCGTTGAAAGTGAGAAAATGGTTTACTTCCGAGCAATCGGTCAGGTGGATACGGAGATCGGCCGAGGGGAATATCAACCTACCGGACCAATTGGGTCGGCGAGCGTTGCTACTGTAGAGGCCACACCCGACATACCTGATGAGAAATATAGAACCTCGATAAACCGCTCGCAAGAGAATTCCGTTACACTCGATCCCGGTAATGTTAACTATTTCATCGATCAACGGGTCGTTCTCATCTTTCCCTTATGTACCTAGAAGCGCCGGCCAACAAAGACAAGAAATCCGCTAAACGCAGACAGGGGGGATCTCGAAAGAACCGTCATCAAGGAGACCTTCAGAGCGTGCAGCCGTCATCAGGTGGGTGTTTGCCCTCTTATTCCGTCTTTTTTGATGCTCATAGTGCAAAATCCTAGATGCTACACTTTCTGCGGCTGAGCTTATACTCGACACAGTTCCCGAGGATGACCCTGACACGACTGTCCGCGAAGATGACTCTGACAACGCTGATAGCGAGACGAAGACGAATCAGGAACCTGAGTCGTTGCTTGAGCAAGTCCTTCTTTGCCACGATGTAGCGCATCCGCACACTCACCAAATTATTTACTCATTTGCAGAAAGGTCGAGAGGGGGTATCGTCAAGTTTCTCGGGCCGGGAAACGCGAATGGATGTACACCTCAAAACCTCCGAAATCCAAGAATGCCCGACGGCACAATGTCACCATCATCGTCAATGCTCAAGAAAATTGTGGGAATAATACGCACGTCCGGACGGAAAATTCTAATAACGATTCATCCCATGTCGATCTTAATGCTGGTGAGTCTAACCTGTAATCATACGTAAATGACTGCTCATAGTGCGTGGGGTCAGGTAATACTCACAATACGAATAACGGCTCTGGTGTGTTCAACAACAGTGTTACAGATCAATCGCAAGCAGCAGAAGGTATAATAACGCTTATTCAGGCATCTTCCACGTTTCCATCTCACAGCGTGTGCAGTACCACCAAACATATCACCACCGAATGGTGTGCAACCTCCTCATCAACACATATCTGGAGCAAGCTATACAGGTCTAGAATTCTCCGTCATTCACGTCTGGTCCTGGGTCCCCTGGTTTTCATGGGATGGCTGGTTCTCAAGATTTTGTGGATGGATACTCCGCCTCGTGCCCCAATATTGTTCCAATTTTCCATGCGGATGAGTGTTGCATGCTCAAATCTTATATGGTCGTATTCATGGCTTGGTTACTTCGCTCTTGGTAATTTATGCTCACGCATGGATTTATCTGGTCCAATCTCCCGGCCTTTCTTCCTTACACGCCATCCGGAGGCGTAGGAGAAAGGTTCGATCACATAGATTTCATTCCCTTTCTTTCGTATAGATCCTAATGACAAAGCCTCGGTGCGACGTCAGAGCTTCTCAATGCTCTCCCATTATATTTTGATGGCTATATCTCACGGTCTTGTATCATTCACTGGTGTGAGTTCGAGTGTTGGGACTCCCTGATAGCTGATCTGATGGAGTAATAGCTTTCGCGACAAGCGAAACGGTTGTAGAATCGACAGGACGAATATTCGATTGGCTATTAGTATTCGGAGGCAGAGATACATTTTTGATTGATCCTCCTTCGTCTGAATCTTCCGTAGAAACGCGTGGATCATTAGCATGAGAAGAAGCGACCAGGAATGACTCGGCAGATGGGAGGGGACGTGGTTCGTCATGATTTTTTTTTCGTTGAGGGAGCTTTGGTCAGGCCCGCTATCATAAAGTGGCATCACAGTCGATAATAAGTAATGGTGAGGGAAAAGGCTACCAACGTTATGATTCATGAAGCCGCTCTGCAGACGCTCAAACCCGGCGCTTAAAAGACTTGCCGTAACCTCAATCTCTGTAGTGCACGCTTAGCTCTTGTACGATATCGTAACACCGGTTCGATGGCGTAGTTGGTTATCGCATTTGTCTAACACACAAAAGGTCCCCAGTTCGAACCTGGGTCGAATCATCCTATGATCCCGGTGATATGTTGACTTTTTGGCTGTTGCAGTTGCGCCATGGTCGATGCGATTGGATTTTGAACAACGTTGTAAGTGCAAAACTCATTCTTGACCTAATTTATCAGGTACTACGGCGCTTCAAACCTCATCGATGCATCACCCGTCTCATTACCTTCCACCCATGAACGATCAAGTTTTTCGGGTATACCAAAGGCAAGCTAGCGCTGCAGGGGTTCTCTACATCAAGACCTCAAGCCCACAAGCCCTGACTTACGTGTATACGATCATCCACGAGATGATAAGCACCGCATCGACATCGACGAGAGCCTCGTTGGATCAGGGAAACTCACGCAAAAACGATGATACTATGATACGATGGTACGATGGTACGATGGTGGGGCCTCATATACATACCGGACGCGGATATTGGTTAGGAAGCAAATGCGGACGTGCTGCTATAGGGCGAGGGTGAGGGTGAGTATCGCAGATATCGTATATTGCATCGCTTCATATCCCCACTTTTCGTACAATCCACAATGCATCATCTCGCAAACCTCACCTGGTTTATTCACTTGCTCATCATGCTCGTCATCGTGTTCACTCTTTTCGACCTCGTCTCTCGCATGCACTGGTACACACCTCACCTCACCCAAAATCATTCAAGCGTCTCAAAATCCTTCCTCGAATTTCCCCTGCTTGATTCTCATCGTTACATGACAATGTCGAATATTGGTATTTAACGAATTGAGAGATCGTAGCGTTCGATAGACGCGTGCAGGATATACGCGCATATAATATATGCGTATATTCTCCACCGTTTGCTTTCTGCTCCTGTGACATGTCGCCATCGGGATACTGTACAATATGTACGTATCAAGGGGGAAACAGCGCCCAACTATCCGTCTATCAATTCATGAGTCTCACTAGAATACACATGCACGACAAGGCCCAACCGACGCAAATCCAACAACAACCACCCCTTCTCCTCATTATCATCAAAAATCTCAACACACTTCATACGCCCTACCGCCGAAGACTCCACCGGAACATTCAATTGCGAGGACACCATAGAAGCGAAATTACCACGAAATGTATAAAGCGATGGTTTTGAGTTTGGAAGCTAGACAGTATGGTCTCCCTTTGACGAACTTGATTCGTTGGAAGAATAAAGTGCCTAATGGTTTCGTGTTTCCTTGGCATTGGAGTGCACAAAGTGAAAATGTAATTTCTTCAACACGCATTTCGAGCGGTCCAAAAACGAGTGAAATGGGTCTTGTTCGCAAGAGTGGGAGGTGCAGGGTATCAGAGACCGATAACTCTCTCTTCATAGTTGATGTCGTTAATCGAGACCAAGTCGGATAAGCCTCCATCGCTTCCAATGCGGCATTTTATCGTGAACACCATCATCATAGCTGGCTAGTAGTTCTGGTGGGACTCTTTCGATGGCGTTCATCGCTGGCGCTCGAAGCTTTAAAGCTGGGATCCTCGTCAACCAGATTATCTTCCCACGCTCGGGCCATTGACTCGCAACCTTTCCATGGTACTATTTTTAGAGTGGCTACTACCAGCCCCCCCTAGTATCTGGTATGTCCTTCTCTTACTTGAAATCATTTGACGTCGATGAACATTCGAGCGTTTGCAGCGGTGATTTTGACCGTCTGAATCACACCACTGTCTCTAGGTTTCAAAGGTACAAGTCGTTGTCGACAACACGTACCCATTTTGGTTAGCCACCCGACTTCAATCATCATTCTGGGTAAATGAAAGGGTCAAAGTCAGCGCAAGCTTGATATAGATAGCGTATGGGAAAGTCGAACCCCACATACTTCCTTACGACTCTCAAAGACAGCGTACGCAAATAGGACATGAACATTCGGAACATTGGGTCGATCTGAATACTTCCAATAGCCCGCATGATGTGTGACTGCTTTGGGTACACAATCCACCTCAAAATATCCTCGTAACCGTCCACAAACACTTTTTTCTAGGTTATTCTCATTCGTAAGTAACAATCATCCTCCTCACCAGTTCATTTCCGATATTACCCTGGTCATCCTATTGTTCATCCTGGTCACAACACCCTCTCGACCTACCTCATAGACACCCATAGCTGGATCTCCACTCCCTCCTCGGTTTTCTTTGCCCGTTTCCTCCCACCGTTCTTGGCCTCGTTGTCCGTTGTCGTACATCCCGTGGGTATAGCACCGAGAGCAGATGGTTGCAGATGCTTCTGTATGAAGCTATTGACGGCAGATTCTCAAGCGAGTGGGGCGAGTAAGCAGGCAAGCAGTGTTCCTAGGCTCGCCCGAGACGGCCGTGATCGGTTGATCGTCAGGAAATCCTTTTGTACACGGTGAAGATCGGTTAATTTGATGCCTCTGATTACATATCTCCCTGATGTTTCTATGCTAGTGGCGGTCAAATTGGTATACGTCTACCTTTACTTCCCATCTAGCTCATGTCTATTGACCATGAAAATCCTAGTTGAATCCGTTGTTCAGATGTCATACATTCGATGAAAAGATACAAACGTCAATAGATCATCATCATCAGCGATAAATATCAATATTGCGTTTCTGGAACCAATCCCTCTCTCTCTCTCTCTCTTTGGACACGGAAAATGGCATAATCCGATATCTCCTATTCTTCAGGCAATCCTCGAGGCATATAACTTTCATTTATAGAATTCATCCACGGAAGACGGTATGTCCTTACCGTCGTCTGAATTTCTTTCAACTTGCCGATCTATCCAGGGACCAGAAGCTACAATACAACCTTCTATTCTATTCTATCGCATGCAAGAGTCGAACGTCGATTGATCCTGATCGCTCCAAAAACATATCTTCTCGAGTCTTGGGTCTCGGCATAATAAACAAAGCATTGGAAGGATATAATGATCATAACGTCACTAATCATAACAGGTATATAATCAACCTTTCTTCACTTGAAAGCTATCCAGTGCTTTTCGCTCACCGAAAGCTCTACTCATTCAGCATCTACTTAGTAACCTCTCAGCCCACTCAACCACTCCCACCATGAAATTCACAAACGCTTTCGTCGCATGGGCGTTCGCTCTCATTACCCTCCACACACCCGTTGCCAGCGCAAACGCTAACGCTAACGCTCAATTGCAAGCGCGAAACGCATTAGACGTCTTCGTTCCTCCTATCCTCGACCCTCATAACGGGACAGTATGGGTCGTAGGTCAGACACGATCCGTCATTTGGTAATGTCATCTCGCAAATCCATCAGCAATACACCTCTCTAATGTACCCCCTCCTCCTCCTAACCTCTCTAACCTCTCTTCCCTAACCCACACAGGGACGTACGAAACCCTCCTCAACAAATTACCAACCCGATCGGTCGTATCATGTTAGTCAAAGGCGGCCTGATCACGAACAGTAACGTCATACAGACTCGTCTGCTTGAACACATATAATTTTTTGCCTAGTCACACTCGCCTCGTGCTTCAACATCCTTATAGGCTCGATCGACGTGACCGTGCCAAATGTTACTGGGAATGACATTAACGTCGTCCGTGAGTTCTTCATCTTCCTCCTTTGCGTCTTGGGACAATGATCTAAAATACGTTTCTTTTGTGTTTGTCTCAAGTTTTCGGCGATTCTGGCAACTTCAGCCCCACTTTCTCCATCGTTCCATGAATGGACTTTTTGCGTTTACAAGATTCCGGGATTCTACCAATGATCAATAACGAGTGGGATAGTGGAGGGGATTCTGAATGATGAGAAGAGTCTGGACAAATCTTCCTTTGACTGAATTCTGTATGATTTGTATGAATGAACGCGGTACTCTGTCTGATCTTGTACATGTATATATACATGATCCAAATTTGTTTTCTGGCGTAAGGCTGATGGAGTATGGGGATAGCGTATGGGAGAATCGTAATGCTACCTGAAACCCCGACTCACGAGAGTCTCGTTGGAATCAAGATCTCAGCAATCGATGGACGACCAGGATATATACTTACACTAGGGGAGTCGCCCTATTTCCCATCTAGGGATATTGTGAAGATAATGTAAATTATATACTAATTAACAACAGCCTGTTCCTCATAGTTATAATGTGTTTTTAATAAAATTATAATACACATTAACCTTTGAATATCCCGGGTAGTATTAACGTGATGAGAATTCAATTTTACTGAGATGTCGGATGAAGTTTATAATGTGAACTTAATCAAATTATATTCATGATTTTCTATCTTGCGAAAATTGAATCTATATTGAGATTATCCTTGATGAGGAAAATAAGATTACCTTCATATTATCCCAACATGTGATAATATTGTCGTAGTTAGATTCTTGTTTTCATTATTGTAAGCAACATTAATTTAATTGCGCTTATCTTATCAGAGCGCCAATCCTAAGGCGCTTCATTTACTTCGTGCATCAGCTTTACGCTCAACAAAGTAGCAAGAAATGTGATTGATTCCACTGTGGTACAACATGAGGGTAGATATCAAGGTGTGTATGTCTACAGGTTTATACTGGGAGATCAAAACAGTTGAACGGGAGACTAATAATACAAATAACAGTGATCAGTATGTACAGGCTCATGCAAAATAGAGAATACTACTTACCACCTCTTCGTAGTCAGTCTCCTTGAAGCGGATAGCGGGATAAAAGGTGTCGTCACACTCAATGATTGAATGGCCGTGACCCATTTCACCAATACGAATGATAAAGGCCCCATCTCCGTCATGATCGAAGACGTAAATTAGAGCGCGTCTGTCCGCGCAGAATGGCGAAGCAAACCCGTGCCTGTACAAGGGTGAGACAGGGGAGTAAGCTCAGGTCTAGATTGAGAGCAAAATCGGTATATGCAATAGATATCGCCGTTTAACGTCAACGTTGGACGACGCCGATATCGACGTTGACGTCGTCGTCGACGACGCCGATATCTACCGACATCGACGTCGACGTTGACGTCGTCGTCGTCGTCGTCGTCGTCGACGGGGAAGGGGAGGGACGCTGGCAAAAAGTGAAAAGATGATATAACACTCACTGAATGACTACATGAGCAGAAAGGATGTCCCCAAGCTGTTCAGGAAAGGCTCTCAAAGCTTCCTTGAGAATAGGAACAGCTTCTGGCAGATAGACACCCTGTAAACTGTTGATCCAAAAGTGTGGGTGATGACTGGCAGTCATGGTGAAGATAGAGGCAGATCTAGACTGATCACCAGCAATAAGCCTTTTGCACATCTGTCAATACCTTATAGACATGCTTACCTTGGTTTGTGATTATGAGATGGTGTGGAGATGCAGTGGCTAAAGAGAGTGGTGGTGGTTAGTGTTGATGTTGGGGATTGCAGATGAACTTTGGTGGCTGCGTCTTCGTTGGTGTTCGTTTGCGCGCACTAGGGCGCGCGCTAAGCGCCCGTGAGTGGTGAGCGTATAACCGCGCGTCGAGGATTGCATAGAGGGTGGCGGGAGGAAAATTTCCAAAAAAGGAAAAAGGCGGGAAAATGAACGCGCGGTATAGAGAAAATTGTCCAGTGGCGATGGGTAGCTCCATAAATGGTAAAGAAGAGGCGGGAAGTCGTACAAACATTGACAAATAGAGTCGGAGAAGTTTCTCAACGAGCACTCACGCAATGCGGTGACAATGACAAAGAGTAAAATGTGACAAGTAAGGACAGATAAACATAATTGATTTGCTCCTTGAGTAGAGTAGTGTTGCATAACAGCAAATGCTACATTGAATACTATAATGTCTGCGATGGTGCTGGTGGTACATCAGAGAGTTGCACAAATAATGACAAGTAGGCGGGGAAGTTGTAAAATACCGAAGGATAAGCAGACGCAGCTGTCCCAGTTGGACAAATAATGACAAGTAGGCGGGGAAATTGTAAATTCCCGAAGGATAAGCAATACGAGACGCAGTCCGCGGTAGACAAATAATGACAAGCAGAGGCGGGGAAGTTGTAAAATAAGCAGACGCAGCTATCCCAGTTGGACAAATAATGACAAGCAGAGGCGGGGAAGTTGTAAAATAAGCAGACGCAGCTGTCCCAGTTGGACAAATAATGACAAGTAGGCGGGGAAATTGTAAATTCCCGAAGGATAAGCAATACGAGACGCAGTCCGCGGTAGACAAATAATGACAAGCAGAGGCGGGGAAGTTGTAAATTCCCGAAGGATAAGCAGGCGCAGCTATCCCAGTTGGACAAATAATGACAAGCAGAGGCGGGGAAGTTGTAAAATAAGCAGACGCAGCTGTCCCAGTTGGACAAATAATGACAAGTAGGCGGGGAAATTGTAAATTCCCGAAGGATAAGCAATACGAGACGCAGTCCGCGGTAGACAAATAATGACAAGCAGAGGCGGGGAAGTTGTAAAATAAGCAGACGCAGCTGTCCCAATTGGACAAATAATGACAAGTAGGCGGGGAAATTGTAAATTCCCGAAGGATAAGCAATACGAGACGCAGTCCGCGCTGGACGAATAATGACAAGCAGAGGCGGGGGAGTTGTGGGTTTCCGAAGGATGAGCAATGCGAGACATAGTTTAAATTGGACAAATAATGACAAGTAGAGGCTGGCTGCCATAATCCACTAGTCTCGTGCTGATTAGAGCACGGAAAAATATGCGTGGGTATTGACGTCTCTATATCAAACGGGACGTGGGATGGAGGGCCTAGCCAACGATAGCGGGTGTTGGTTGACGAGAAGTCTCACATACGAGACAACAAATCGCACTCTGCTCTGATCAGAGTAATATATCGACTGGGTGTTTGCAAAACACAAGCCCAGGTTATGTACACGTCTCGATAACGAGATGGTGGCTATGGATACATAGCAGGCATCGGGAAACAATGATGACTCACACCTCCACCCAGTGCTTGCAATAAGCAAGCCTAAGCACCCAAGTCAGTGGTTATTGATGCATCGAAGGCATCGGGAAACAATGATCTAAGTCACATATCCACCCAGTGCCTGTAAGCTCAAGTACCCAAGTTATGTTTTTAAAATTGTCTCGACGACGAGACGGTGGCTGTTGATGCATCGAAGGCATCGGGAGGCAATGATGAGCCGCGTATCCACCCAGTACTTGCAAAAAGCAAGCCCAAGTACCCAAGTTATGTTTTTGTCTCGACAACGAGACGGTGGCTATATGGATATATCGAAGGCATTAGGAAATGGTGTTGAGTCAGGGATCCAGGGAGTGTGGGAAATCTCAACTCTCACGCACGGCTCACAACTGTAAAGGCCAAGGAGTGTTCCCACCCATTTGCCAAATATAGATTATTGCGTTACCATAGCTGGTAATCAGTCCTGATGCCGATTGGCCCGGCTAGAGGAGTGCATATCCTTATTCAGTAAATTGGCCATGTGACTCATTGGGCTGCGAAATTTTTTCAAGTCCACTTTGCACTTCGTACGTTCACTACGTACGCGTCTCGTTGCTCGAGACACACACACACATATATATACATATAATACTCAACCATAAAGCTCCACCATCAACATGAATAATGCCGCGAATCGAGATACCATACCCCATCCTCAGTGGGAGATGACAACAATGGGTTGCCCCTCTCACACGTCATCCTGCAGCTCTTGCGAAAACTTTCTGGCGCACATATCCTCTTGTTGGGGTACCAATGAAATAGGTCTTCGCGATATTGTTCGGTCCCAAGTCACTGCTATTCACAGGCTGCCCCTTCTTGAGGCTCAAATCTCTTCTCTTCGCGAAGAGCTCTCTGCAGCGAAACCTGCCCCAGTCGCCCTTCAATCAACCTCCGAAAAAGAGGCTCTTCAGCTACTTCTGGATAAGGAATCCGAACAGATCAAGTATGTACTGTGATTACTATCACTTTCGCCTTGCCAAATTGTAACTCAAACGTAGAATTCTGACGACCGAGAGGGATAAAGCTCGGGAAGTTAACCAGTGAGTACTTCTTCATGCTCTCGTTCAGACAGCGTCAGCGTCAACGACATATTGTGACCTAGATCCCTTGCCCGATTGAGAGAAGAAGCTTCAGAGGCACTAAGAGCCGAGCGCGAACAGACCAGGTGGGTTCAACCTCGTGGTATTAGTGCATCTTCGCTTACTTTATGATAGACAATTACTATCAGAATTGGAGCTACTTCGTGAAGAAAACAGGTGAGAACCAGGTCAAGGTGGCATGTTTTATATCTTAGATTCCGACGATTCCGACTTGAGGTCACTTTCCTCAAGAATCCATGCGACTCAAAGACAGCTTAATTGTGAGCAGACGTCCCGCATTGAGGAAGCAGAGAAAGCCAAGTACGTGGAAGAACTTCAACACCCGGTCCTCGTCTTTGACGTTATCAACTCCAGAGTCATTGCTGAAGAGTTCAATCGCTTGAAGGAAACAAATAGGCAAGATCTCTCTGATGTCCAATCACACTCTAGCGTTCATAATTTCGTTATAGGCTTCTTGCCAGCGAGAAGGACAACTTTTCGCTAGAAATCAAGTATGCTGAAATATATCTATGGGTACATTCATTTGCTCACAATCCATCGTTTTAGACAGCTTGCATCTGAAAGAGATCAAATAGTTGAACGCCTCCGCCGCGCGGAACATGTTTTCACGGATGTGACCGTATCCCATGTCTCAGATAATCAGACTGCAAAGGCTCCGGAAATCGCTTCCCCTCCCGCTTCGGACAATCAGACTCCTAACGGGGCAACTTCTCCTCTTGCTTCAAACACTCAGACTCTAACCGGGTCGAATTCCCCTCTTGCTTTAAATACTCAAACTTCTACCAAGACGACCGCGACACCTACTCCTCTTTTGACAACAACCTCTAAAGAGACGACTCCCCCTCTCACATCGAACATTCAGACTTCTAACGAGGATACTTCCCCTCGTGCTTTACACTCTGAAGCCTCTAATGAGACGGCTTGTCCTCTTGTCTCAGGTCCTCAGAACGATGGGGATTTCACCTCGCCTGAAGGACTTAACTTTCAGCTCGAAATAAACCGACCAAAGGAATCAACCACCACAAACACAGAATACAACACTTTGCAAGAAAGCGGTCTTCGAGCCGAATCAAGTCGAAAACGTCCATGGCGTTCACCATGTTGGTAATCCCTAACTTAGTCTGAAATTATATGGTTCTCATTTGAGCCGTAGCACCACTCTCTCACGCTGGACGAGAAGGGTCAGCTAACCTCAATGAATCGCCACATGTAGATAATACCGTAGCCGGTAACGGAGATAGTCATAAACGCCCTAGGCATTCGCTACGTAAGTCGCCATGTACAAATAATGGAGCTATTTCTCGTTGTTTGACCCCCTATCATTAGCTACGTACACTGCAAACGAGTCTGAGCGATCACAAGATACATACGATACGAGGCACAGAAACAAGTATCATGGCCGTTACGATCACCGGTACCTAACACATGATTATGACACTTTCGCCGACAGTCGTAGCACACGATACGAGCATCGCGACCATTATCATACTAGAAAGTATGGGCCCGAAAGTTTCGATACATCTGCGTTTCATCAGTCAGGTAGCGATCGGCCAAAAATTAACCCTATTCTTCCACCCGATGTTTTACCCATCAACCAGGAATGGCGGATCCCCCCTTCCTGGGTTCCCGATTGCGCTCACGTTTCGATGGTTGACGGTAAATGGCGTGCTGGTGCTGATAAGGATGCTGCCCTGAAGAACGAGAGAATCGGACTGCCTCCTCCGCCAGATGTGCCATTTGATGAGGGCTTTCCTAGGAATGTCGACCAAGTAAAGGTGTATATGGAACTGGCTCATCAGCCCGACAATGAGCGAGCATTATCATACGTGGTATCGTGGGTGAAGGCTACAGAGAAGATCCCTCCGCATCAATACTTGAACTGGATGAATTACCTTAGAAATAATTGGAGACGTCCAGATTGGATTAAGGATCAGTATCCGAATTCCCAGCCACGCCGCGCAGGTACAGGGCACGTAGCACGTCGAAGATTACAGGCAAAACAAGGACCGATGGCAACATCGGTGCCCCGACCTAGCTGGGATGCACCAGCATTAGACTGGGGTCATTACTTCTGGTCATCGCCAAAAACAGTCCAGACAACACATGGTATCCGATGGCCAAAAAACAATACCGGTATCAAAATGCGTCAAGTCCGTGGATATGTCTTGGTAGGCTCTAGAGCACCCGTAGGATATGGTGAAGAGGCTGCCGCCGAGCGAGGTAGATGGTATCTTGCGTGCGCCGAACTGCTTGCCTGGCCTAAACGGTATCGATCTCTTGCGGTAGCAGGTTTGGCGATCGCGTCTCAAAGGTTGAGGGAACCCATCAGTGGAGTACATCGTGACTTTACATACACAGATGCTGCTGAAGAGCTGGCGCGGCAGGGCGTCGACGTCGACGAAGTTGACGATGCGCAGCCGTATGGCTTTTTCTGGCTTTTAGATAACAGGACGCATCCCCACCATGGTGAAAGGGTTACCGCCCTTATCAAAGAAATCAATACCTTGCCTCGTGATGCCGTCGAGTCTGTCTTTCGTTTTGAACCACAGTTGTACCCGGAGCCAGCGCAAGTGGTCTTACCTGTAGCTGCAGGGCCCTCTAAACGCAAAACCAATGACGACGATGAAACCAATTCTCAGGGTTCATATGATTCTGCAGATGAGTATTGACACTATCGTATACGCGGCCCGATCTACCCCCCATCGTACATGGAGAGGAAGAGATAGTTATATATAGCCTTGCAATTGGCGCTACTCTCATCTTCGTCTACGTACAGAGTCATTTCGTAATTTGTACCTCTACATATACATACTCTTGGCAAATGCGGTGACAAATAATCATGATCAGTATAATTGTGCAGTTCACAAGATATATTTGGCGGATCCGGAGTGTATTTACAGAATCATACAGATGCTGATTTGTGCATCGTTCCTATAGGTTTGAAAAAACAGGATCAATGCAGGCAGGTATTACTCAGAAAAGGGCCAATTTACCTGCAATAATGGTGTCCGGCGAATGGGTTACGGCGTCGACGAGTCTACGAAATCTTTCAACGGTGATCATCAATTGTCCGCCCAAAAGTTTTGCGTAGACATGGTTCATATTGGCATCATCAGGGGAAAATAGTATGTCCCAGGCATATTTAACTAAATTGTTTTACAACTTGATAGTTAGCCGAAAACGATAAAACCACTTACAAATCGTATTCTGAGCTTGCACATCAGCCTGAATGCTCAGTCTGTAATCCCTCCCTACCGCCACTGAGATCAACTCAATGCGAGGCCAGTATCCTTCCGCAAATGTAATTTCGAACGAGTGGTGATGCGCAGTTGAAGTAACTTGTACGCGTACGGGAGGGTACTCTGCCGGGCAAGTAGATATATCTGTATTTGGGATCACTCTAATAACTTCATCTTGCAATTGTGCGGAAGGTACCGGTGGACACTGCTCATGATGATAGTCCATAGGATTGGTATATAGACGATATCGATATATCACCATGGCCAGCTGCAAAGGTTAACTCGCCTTTAACTGAAGGTGGTACCTGTCAACCTCATGTCCGCCTCATGTATTGCCGGTTACACGCACAGCCCAGGTATGGTCCTACTTATGTACATGTACATGTATAACTAATTAATGTCCCTACCTTCATCACACCATTTTATACCAAATGGATCCGGATCCGAGCAACATGTGCATCAACCGAGGTAGCTTTAGTTTTGCCCTCGGCCGTATACCTCGTGGTAAGCTATAGACTTGGTCTGAAATGCAGTCTGCCAAATATAGACAAATAAACTTCCAATGGATACCCGTCGTCAGTCAAGGAAGAGACTGGTGATATGCAAATGCCAGTCCTACTGCTCGACTTGGGACCCGATCTCAAAAAAATACATCGGAAATGGCCAAATTGTTACTCGTTGGACAAAGGATAATCATTCTCGGGATGATCGGATCCGGAGACTAGCAACTGAGACTCGTCTCAACCAGCCTCCTCAATCCAGGTCGTCCAATCCGATAACGATTCCTAGAGCTTCGAATCACAACTGGCTCCAGTTGGTGACACAAGAAGTCAATATACTGAGTAGCCTACCAGTATCTTCCTTTGCTTACCCCCTCGAATTCCTATATCCACCATCACCCTCCGGCGAATACAATCACGGTATTGACTGGCGTCGTCCAAACACAGGTATTTATGCTCTGAAGTCAGACCGCCGCGCAAACGCCGCCTTCCTACAAACAGAGTTCCGCATATCCGACTTACTCTCTATTTTATCATCGATGCCAGCCACAGAAGCATCAACAGCCCTCTCATTGGAGCTTGAAGCGTTATTGCGCCGTCTAGATCGTGAAAAGGAGCTTCATTGGATGCAACAACAATTTAGAAACTCTGACTTCGGTAACAAGCCCGTAGTTAACACCGGTAGGTTATAGCTGTATGTGTTGTGACTTCCTCCGTTTTAACCATAGTGCAGAAATATACTACTATTCAACCGGTCCATCCGATCCCACAAAGAAGGCCGCACTCCTCGTAACCGCTGTCTTGCAGAGCTTATACTTTGTTTCGCGAAGGACTCTCCGTGTCTACCTTTCCGGGTTAAAGGATTTATTGGTCGCGTCTGGGATACCTTCCCAAGAAGTGGATGATCTCATTCCGAAGGACCCACGAACTGCAGCCTCCTTGCTTCGCATTGATCCAGTGACACGGACTTACATTTCCTGCCCTACATGTCATACCCTTTATCCCTATCTTGCAAATGAAAACCCTGGCGGTCCTTCGCAATGTCTTCACCGAGAAACGCCGACAAGTGTGCACTGCAACACACCATTATGGAAAGAGATCAACTTGGCTGGTCGCTGCATATCTGCTCCGCGCGTCAAATACTGTCATCAGGATTTCGGACATTGGCTAGGAAGGCTTCTATCCCGCAAGGGCGTAGAATCCATCTTAGAATCATATCCCGCCGAGTTACAGAATCGCGACCCCCATATGGCAGTTTCCGATATATGGTTGGCTGAAGTCTTTCGAGAGTTAAGAGGGTGTGACGGTACCCCCTTCCTTGACACGGGAACTGGGGAAGGGAAGCTAGTATTTGGCATGTCAGTCGACAGCTTCGAGACGCATGGGGCGAAACCTGGCAAACTTAGCTGCTCATCCACGGGGATATGGCTCTTTTGCTACAACTTCCCAGACCATTTACGATATATTCCTGAACATATGTATCTCGCGGGGGTCATACCTGGAAAGCCGTCAACCCATCATATTAATCCGTATCTCCAATTAGTCGTGGACGATTTCAAACCTTTTTGGAGCTCTGGGATATTTTTCTCCCGCACGTATTCTTGTGCAACCGGACGGACGTTCAAAGGGTGGCTTCTTCCCCTGATATGTGACATGCTAGGTGCTCGCCAAGTGGCAGGATGCGCCAGCGTCACTGCTCACTATTTTTGCACAGTTTGTGATATCGATTATAATGACATCGATATCCTGAACCCGGAAGAATGGCCACTGAAAGATCCACGTCACTGGCGCCGCGTGGCTGAGCTTTGGAGAGACGCTCACTCCGAGGAAGATAGGGAAATCATTTTCAACGCTTTCGGCCACCGTTGGACACCTCTTCTCGAGCTCCCTTATTGGGATCCAGTCAGGTTCACCGTCATAGACACCATGCATGCTCTGGACATCAACCTTTTAAAACAGCACCTTCGCAACTTCTTCCGCATCAGCCTTCGTGTAGATGTAGGCGGTGATGGCTCTTCTGATTCGAGTAAGGTATCACTACCGGACAAATTGAAAATTCCCTCAGACGAGGTAAAGGCGCTTAGCCGATGTAGGGTGCTAATAGCCGACAACGAACCTGGTCTACTCTTCAAGCTCGTGGAATTTCATCGAACTATCCTGTATGTGATTTGTGTTGAGAACAGTATCTTAGGGCCGTCAGGTAGACAAGTCATCGGGACGAGGTGGATCCTGGCACGCAACATCTATCATTGGGTTTGTCACAAGCCGCTCTCCATGGTATAGGCTATCCACTGACCCGCTCACATTCAGAGACAAAACGAAGAGGAGGAGTCCGTTCAAGCATTCATCCAGAAGGTTGAAGGGTCTGCATCAAGTACACCGTCGCCAGACGAACGAGATCATGATCGTGATCACAATGATGGGGATACCCTCGACAACCAGGCTGAAGACGAGAGAGGGGATATCGATCCGGGTCCGGAGGATCCAGCCAGTGATCCATATAGTGATATAGCCCAATTCAACAAGACTATACGATTCATCTTGCGTTATATCGATCGCGAAAATGGAGCATCCGAAGTCACTCGACAATCCAGCATAACCGTGTCGATTCTTGAACAGATATGTGATGCGATCGATATTGATCATTCCACGATCATAGAGCGTACTCGGAAGAGTCTTTTGACGGAGGCTATATTCGATAAAGTGAGTATCATCAACTTACCATCATTATACTGATTCTGATACAACAAGGGGCAGATGGACTACGATGACCTAGCCTTAGCTTCTCTGAACTCGTACTTGGCTAGTGCTAGTCGCAGCAGTACACCTTCTACGATTGATCTTGGCGATCCCGACTCCGTTGATATTCGCAAGCTACGAAGGGCAATTAGTTCCATGGTAGCTTGCGTTCACGACGAGACGGCGAAGGAAAGATTGTTACGCAGAAACCCAGCCACTAATGCTATCTTGGAAAGAATCTGCCAAATGATTGACATCGATTCATCAATTATCGTATCTAAAGGGCGTAGGCTTTTGCTAGCGGAAGCTATAATTGACAAGGCATTTCATTTGTTCAAAGTCTATAGCTAGCTTAATCTGATACTGATACGATGTCACAGATTCGAGACAATGACGAGCTATTCGGTAACCTGAGCTCTCATCTTCCAGACGTTAGCCATCATCGTGTTGTACTTGGAAAAGATGTGATGGAGGCAATATGGGAGGATATGGAGCGTACCCAATTACCCAGCTATCTGTCCCGTGTTCCTCGTAACTGGCGGTCGACCACTCAGCTTAGTGCTGATCAGACACGTGTTCTATGCACAGTACACTTGCCCATTACTCTCATTCGACTCTGGTACTCTGACACTGATAGAAAACAGCAACTCTTGGCAAATTACATGGATCTTGTTACAGCGGTCCTTATTGCTAATATGCGAATAACTTCTCCGCAGCATATTGCTGCGTACAACCGACATATCCAACGCTACATGACCCACGCGCAACAGCTTTATACCGACGCAGGAATTAAACCTCATCACCATGCGGCATTACACATTGGTTCTATGCTGGAATGGTTTGGCCCCGTGCATGCACATAGCGCGGTGTATTACGAACGGCATATTGGTTTCCTGCGCCGTATCAGGATCAATAAAAAACCTGGTAAGGTTTTGCTAGTACTACCTATAGACTGACCGTCTGAAGCTCATCAATAATCTAGGAGACAGCGAACAAACGTTCATGTCAGTCTCTGCCCGCAATGCAAACCTTCGCGCGATGCTAGCAGACGACCTCACTCTGCGTGATCGACTTCACAATATGATGGGAGCGTTTGCAGCTATTGCCATAGAAGAAACACGGGGCTTCAATCGTGGGCGCGAATCTTATCGCTTTGACGACCTCGAACCACGGCATAGTCCACCCGAGTATAAATTGGGTTCCCGGTGTCGATCTCCTGACGAATCCCATCATAGCCTACTCTCCCAGCTCCTTATTGATGCTACAGATCGCGCCCTCCGTTTGTCAACTGCTTTGTTCTATGATGAGATTTTCATACGAGGTATTCCTTACGGCTGCTCTGGCTCGCTGAAGTCACGCAACAGTCCAGTCATATTTTACCGCACCGAAAACTCTCAACCCCTTCCCGGAATAATCGACCATATCTTCCAATATGAAGACGATTCGGCTATCTTCATCGCTCTCCGCTCCTTCAGGTGTATTCATCCCGACTCTGATCCATATAGACGGTACGGATCTGCAGCAGGTTATTTATGCCATGTGAAAGACATGGATGTCTATGTGGTGCCAGCATCTAAAATACTGTCACACTGTGCTCTAACCTATATGAAGACTGATTCTGCACATGCTTTGGTCCATATTTTGCCACTAGATAGGGTGCGGCTTTAATTTTGCTCTATGTCATTTGTATTGATCACTTACACGATGTCCAGGTGGTATCGACTCTTCCAGAGAATGAAAGCCTGGGATTCCCGATAGTAACTTCCTAGTAGTGGCGATTCTCAGCCACGTGCACTTAAACTGGTAGAAGCCTTTGGGGCTCTAATATGTATAGCAAATGTACATGTATTAGAGTATAAGTATATATATGATGGAATATATGATGATCAATTATTCGTCCTTCGTTTTTTTCGAGGCGGGGGAATTTCATCGGTCCACTGAGGGCAATAGTGACGGCGTATTACCCCTCTACACACTGACTCGCCACGGTGACATGTACTACAGGTCCGCTCTGGTTTATACCGAAAGTAGTCTTCGCGAGAGGATGCTGAGAAAACCGACATCAAGGGAGGCATACGCGTGGCACCGGATCCGGAAGCGGCAGCTGGATGGCTGTAAACATGTGATGTGCCTGGAAGTTGCATGCAGGAGTTTGAAGATCTAGAATTCGAAGGTCCAAAGGCAAGGGAACCTGATCGTGAGGTTCCGAGCGCAGCCGTAGAATGGCCAATAGTCATGGCCCTTTGCAACTGGCCGGCCGCGGTTGTAGCTACCATAGGAAACTGCTGTAGTTGACCGTGGGTGACGTTAACGTTACTTGTGGTTGCATGCTGCGACGGGTTTCCGCCAGACATGTGGTCACCTTGTCGGGACATAGCTTCAACTACTCGAGTTAGACCAATTTGAAAGATAAGTTTGGATGCTTTCTGGATGTCATCTTGATTGGCTGCCGCCATCGTGTTGTTGTAATTAGCACCTGGCTGATTATGAAGGATATCATGCATATGACCATTGTACTGTGGCTGTGCGAAGTCCGCAACCACATATCTAGGTTCACTTGCCATCCGATATAGCGGCTGGTGGCCATGGGCATGATGTGTGTGTTCATGTGCTGGTACTGGTCGTGTCTCATGAATAACTGTGGCGCTAGCTGGTAGTACTGGTGCAGGATCCGGATCCGGATCCGGAGGGGTTGCAGGTGGTGGCCGCGGGCTCACGCCAACCCGGCGCCACCCTTGCTCCATATCCGTATCCAGATCCAATCGCCATAAGTCCATATCGTGGTCATGTCCTGCACCGGTACCGGTACCACCTTTGCTGTTATTGATATCTGTCACAGTCTGCTGAGTTACATCACCCCCACTAATCGGGGCCATAGTTGGTAGCAGATCCGGATCCATGCGCATGCTAACCAGTCGTGGCTCTTGCTCCAAGCGTACATCAATATCGGGATCGTCCTGACTCGTATCATGATCATGCATATGTTCACCACTACGGCCGCGGGAGCAATCCTCTAGATCCTCAAGAGGGGGGGGATTAACCGATCTGAGAAAGATTGAGGTTTCTTCTTGAACTGCTATGAATAGATCTTACCGGGGAATACGTATACTGTCTTCATTGAGGCATCTAGCCTCCAGTGAGTGGAGCGCCATCCAAGCATGAATCATTAGATTCGCAAACTCCAAGCAATCAAAGGCAGTGTTGCAGGCTTGAAGTTCCTCTGCAATTTGAGCACACCGAGACAGACTATGAGGTGACACGAAGTCAGCTGCAATTTTTATGCACGCAGTGATATTGGACACCTGCGACAATTAGTTAGCCACATTGCCTGTTTCTCAACCTGACACCTGACCTGATGGGCACAACCTGCCGGAATGAAGACACAATCTCCTTGTGACTGCTCAAAGGTAAATGGTACGACGTTGATAAGTCTTAGTTCTTCGAGATCTGATTCCCGTAGGTAGATATTCTGTGCGTGGATGGGGTCATCCCCATCATCCTCTAATCGGTTAGATCGGATGAAGTCTCGGATTTTTTGAGAGTCTTCAGGTATGAAGATATCCCAACGAGCCTTGCCATCACTTGCCATGATATTGACAGCATCCGCCATATCCATATGGAGGCGTGTACTGCCATGATGATTATTGTCTTGTATGGTACCCATTGCCGCATATATTTTAGGCCCTGTAAAGATCAGAAAAGCCATATGATAAAGCAACAGTTGGCTGACATTACCTATATCGGGTGAACACCGGTAATTAGACGGGAAATAGTTAGCGATATTGAGACAACCTTCATCGCTGGTGAACTCGGGCACTGGAAGTGCGAGACAGAAGTCGCGGGCCAAGCGAGGGCACTTCTCCTTGAATGTAGCTTCTGTTGGATAATCCTGGGCCCGGTTTGAGACAAGAAGTGCTGTCCAAGTGAAAGTTCATACCTTGAGTTTGAGAACCCGAGACCTTGTGCCCTTTCCATCCATCTCCTCCTCGAAAAACTGCCGAACTGTGGTGCGGTGGGTGTAAGACGGGTCCTCACAGTCAACAATTTCACAAGGATCGTCGCCAAGGAACCGTGCAAGTGATTTCGGCGACCAGTCAAGTTGTAGCCCGGCATGGTTCCGGACAACCAGTGGTCGCCCCTGAGACCATGTCGCCAGAAATTCGGCAGTTGACCATTCACCAGTCAAAATAGTGATATGTCGAGATGCTGAGGCAGGCTTGCTTCGTATTAAATCCGCCGACGAGCTTGGTTGCGTTTCTTCGAGCTTTAGAGCTAAGGCGCGAAGGGATACCGGGCTCATCGTTGAGCTCAGCAGCGTAGATGGTGACCCACAGCCACATGGAGCTTTCTCCCGACGGCATTTGATGCAGTACTGCCTTCCACATCCATCGCATATCCACGAGAGAAAAGCGAACGTCCATAAGCAGTCATCTGAAAACATTAGAACAATGGAGGAGACAAGTCACAGATGGCATACCACATTTTTCCACATAATTTGGTGACTTGGACTGAGGAACAAGCGGAACGTCGCCATGCGCTTGCAAGATTTCCATCTCGTTGAGAACGGATGATAATAGAATCGGTGCGATATATTCCTACAAGATGTTACCATTATTTGGTTCACCATGATACAAAGGACGGGGTGCATACCCGAAGATATGCAATATACTCCATATTGAGTCGCGGGTAAAAAAGAAGGTCGTAGTAAAAATCGGATTCCTGACCGCTGATGTCTTCGTACTGAGTAAAGCGTCCCCCCATGAGGTCAACTTTGACGTCAACATTATCAATAGTGACTCTTCTCAACCCTTTCGCAGGATGTAGTCAGTTGCAAAGCCGCCACAACCAGGCGGAAACCTACCTTGAAATCGACAAAATTGACGTGTTCCGGCATCTTCACAGTCTACGCATGATCCTATACGTGACTTCACAAGCTTTAGGCGACCATCCGGCACCATCTTCGCTACACGAGCTAAGAATTCGGTGCAATGGGTATTTTGCAGTTGAACTGAGTAATCATCCTCGGAGTCGAGGTCGCTGAGCTCGGATTCATCCCCCCAGCTGCAGTCTATGGGATGCATTATGGATAGGGCAACTGTAGACGCGACTATATATATGCGCACTACTTATATACACGTAGATGCCTCGACAACGAGTTCTTACTACAGTTAATGAACGTGGACACGATTAGTATGTGTCCAGTATCCCGATTGAGGGGTGTGGGAAATACAACTCTCACGAACACCTTGCAAACTGTTTCTCAGCAATCTGCCAAATATAGATTCTTCCATTACCATAGCTGGTAATCAGCTGCAGTCCTGTATCGATGCCGATTGGGAGGAGTGTATATCCTTATCCAGTAAATTGACCATGTGACTCTCTGCCAGATTCTGGAGCGCTCCGGTATTTCCAGTGTCCACGCATAGACCACGTCGGACGTGGTCGTCCTGATTATCGACCATGTGACTTGACTACTTCGGCTGCGAGATTTTGCGAAGTACTAGTCCACTTTGCAATTGGTACGTTCACTACGTATACGTACGCGTCTCGTTGCTCGAGACAAATATGTATCCACGAGCTAAAAGTCTCATCGCGACCAGCATCATCGATCAGTCCCAATATTATACCGGATACCATAGTCCGGACCAACATCTCGTCAAGCCTAATATATGTATACTATTAACAACTAGGTTAAATGCCACCGTGCCATTATAATTATTTCCGAGACAGAATGACTGGTGACCATCTTCGCCTGGTGGACTACATCTCACACCTGTGTATGTAACTATCCAACATTATAAGCTAAGTGGTTATTACAGGGAACTACTGGAGAACTTACGCAAATAGTTCAATATCATGGCGGAAGTCATACCTCTCATGTAGGGCGGGTTGAACAGTAAATTCTAAGTTGCTTTGGTTCTCTAGCCATCGAGGTTCATACGCATTCACTGGTAGACCAGGGACGAAGTTTACGGATGTACTCCTGACTTCTGGCACCCTCTGTCGGATACGAGGATACTGTCCTCGAAGGGCATGTTTATCTCGGCGCAAGAGTATATAGACCGTGTCGAAAACTTGAAGCCATACTCCCAATTCGAGTGCTCTCCAGAGGGGAATACATACTCGAAAGACTACCCTTTGAGGCCGAGCAGAGCTTCTATTTTCGCTGTCCGACTCATCACTGGACATTGCTTCCGGTCCTAAACGACCTAAGATTTCTCTGTGTTGTCGAAGAAGGGGGTGTGAGTGTGCTGCATCCATGCGTTGTTCGAATAGCTAATTAAGGAAACATCAGTGGTACTTTGTTCATCAACCTGCAGATTAAATACCGTTCGCTTCCTCCCCCTCCTCCTCTCTTTTCTAGCCTCCAATTCTTGCTGAGCGGTGCTTAGGCTGAGGCGATCATACCTCTGCCTAAGGGATCGCACTCTAGCAAAAAATGCTTTCATCACCCTGTTAATATCTACGTCTTCTCCTATCCATACACGAAACGCAGTGGCAAATACTCTGGCTGCTGATTGATTCCACGGGCTTCTTGCTGTGCCTAGAATATCAATCCTAAAGTTGC
Organism: Pleurotus tuber-regium; assembly: GCA_014058305.1. Lineage (NCBI taxonomy): Eukaryota > Fungi > Basidiomycota > Agaricomycetes > Agaricales > Pleurotaceae > Pleurotus > Pleurotus tuber-regium. The sequence continues at coordinate 1,925,572 of JACFYU010000023.1, forward strand.
CTATATCGCAGCAATCCTGCGTGGAAAGTCCGTTGTCCTCGTCCCAAGCGTCTGCATAGTCCTTGGCTTCTTGTGCAGACACCGTTTCCATTATCTGTCGTTCTTCTCCTCCAAGAAGATGACAAAGATATGTACGTACTTCTGCCTTTAGACGATATCATTAAGGTTGATGTCCAAATAAGTGGAAATATAACCTACGGCAAGTATATTATCCTCGGGTCTCCGACGCTTGGGAATACCTGCTCGCTTTCGCTCATGGCGTGGCGGAGGGGGGGTAGTTCTTTTTCGCTCAGGGCGTAGCGAGGGGCTAGTTGATAGTGGTTGATGGACAAAGGGATCGCGGTTGTCAATTGCCTGTATCAGCCTATCGAAGCCAGATACAATATTGCCGTTCATGTTCTCGATCCGATCTCCTAAGGCATCGATTCGATCTCTTAAACCAATTATATCTGTATCGATTGGCTCCTTCGAGAGCGGAAACATCAATAGCAGCATGGCTGTTTCGACTAAATTACGCACATCTTTAGCACCATCCTCTTCATCACCATCATATGCATATGGCTCGGCATTATGATCGTTATTGATTAAAAGGCCATCCAGTGGCAGCTGACTGGGGGAACCTGACCCTACGGCTGGGGAGGCCTCTGGAACGTCAACCGTCATGGCTACTGCTGAATTGTGTTCTCCAGAAGGATGGATCTCGCCGACCATTGTGCCGGATTGGGCTGGAGGCGGGCCTGGATAGCCTTCTTGTAATAAGGGAGCAGACCACCCCCCCGGTGGCGTGGATCTCGTTCGCGATCGCGATTGAGTTCTCAAATCGTGTCTTCGCGCTCGAGTGTCGGCGTTTGGGACTTGTGCGGGATTATGTGTTTCCTGCTGAGGAGAAACCGTCGCCAGTGTGTTAAAAGCCAGGGCACCTAATGAGGCTTTGACTAGAACCAGATAAAACGTATCTAAACATAATTGTGTGCTCACCTTCTTGGTTTCCATTGTTACTAGGTGCCGAGTCGTCCAATGGTGCATTGTTAGCAATTGCAGGTGTTACATGTTCCAGATCCGGTTGTTCGAGAATTGGTGCCAGCCTCGGGTCATCCTGATAAAGGCTGGAAGGGGTGGGAGAAGAGGTATTTGATGAATCCGCATGGTTATAGGGCGACCGACGCTCAGAAAGAGAGCGCTGCACCGGTAGCGATCGCGAGGGGCGTCGAAAACGTCGAGGTAGGGAAGACGGACCTTTGTCCCTAGATGAGGCTGTCAAGCAAGTATGACAATGGACGATATACCTTTCCTCTTGATATCTACCTACCTCTTGATAATGGCCCACCAGGGCGCGCGAATCTCTGAAGGGCTGGATTAGGTTGTGGTACTAGGAATTTTGGTATATGGGTACGTAGGCCGTTCAGTGAACACACAATATGGATACGTAAATTTTACAACTTACTAAGGTCATGACCATTGCTTTGAAATTGGTCCAAGGAACTCATGATTATTAGACCTGAGAAGGCTGGACGATTATTTCAGTCATAGACTGTAAAATCCAAAGTCAGCCATGATTTGCAAACATATTCATAATCATGTAGTGCATATACAGTGAGGCTTTGTGCATGTGCATGCGGATGCCACGAAACGTGTGATTTGATTTTCTGCGTTTGTAACCGTCTGAGCCTAGGAAAACAGGTGTTCTTCTTCCCTTGCAATTCATTAAGGGGTGAAAAATGCGGCTAACATGAGGCGTGCTAGTGTAGTAAATTTTTGTAAAGCATCCGCGACATAACTGTGGATGAAGAATCGACTTTTGGGTTTCAAAGGATAGCATAGGGGGATGCTTCGTGGATGTAACTGTGTTTGGCTTTGGCTGGATTACCAAACCTTGTGGGTCCCTGTAGGTCCGCGAATTATCTTTGTATATGTTCTACTGATGCCGGGCCAAGCGCGGGCAGCTGTGTGCACGTGGTGGTTCTCGATCACTGTCAGTGGCGTACCGCCGTGACAAAAAATTAAATCAGGTACCGGTCCATGGCCAGGTCGAGATGATAAGGCAGCCCCTTAAGGACAGAACGGAAGATCAACGCAAACAATATCTGAGTCGAATGAACTAAATGCGTGCTTTTGATTTATATGATACGTTATATAGAAACGGACTGAACAGTATGGCATATACGTCATAGCGCACGACGAACCCGCGCACCCTTAATTACAAGTAGGCAATCAATTATATATTGTTTCGTCCTGTCGTATATATGTCTTAAGATATCTGATATATGGAGGAACACAAGGAGCAAAACTTACGCAAACTTCAGTTGGTAACTCGGTGCCAGAGTCAATGGACAAAGCTGCCCTAGACAAGAAACTTCAAATACAATCAGTTAAGTGATGATCTACATCTGCTTGCACACACGTACACCTGAATAACTCTGTGGAGCAAAAATCGGGGAACTTGAAGGGAGGACAGATACGGGACTCTCCGCCCCAGTCGAAAGATCACGATTTCCCCCCTCCAAATAATATGAGGGGCAATGGTATGAAGGGCCTGGTTCGAGTCCGCGGAAGGGTGGGACCATGCATATATCTTAAACTTATGCGCCGCACAACAGGCAAGCGTGACCACCGTGTCGTGCAGGCGGACGTTTTGCGCTAAGGGAGCCGGTGGACGGAAGTGTTTCTTGTATTGGACCGTAGGAAGCCTATAAGCTCCCCGCGGTCCCTTGAATGTTCCAACCGTATAGGCACGGATTTGGCGGGGCGGCCCATGCATTGGGACAAAGTAACCACCAATTAGCTGAAGTGAGTGTAGTCAGATAATCTGTGAGACCAGCCAATATATACTAGTCGGCGTATACGTACTTTCTTTGGAACGCCTTTCATGGATGCGCGTGTTCGTTTGGTCGGGCAAGTGGCATTCCCCGTTTGTCCACTCTCAGCTATTGGCATCGACCCGGCAGCAGGATGATGTTCAGAGTCGGCTTCTAATTGAGTAACGTCGAGGCTAGCATACTGCCTGCGAAGGGTTCGAGATCCAGAGGACGCATTTGTCGAGCTTGCCCCGGGGTGAGCAGGTACAATTGAGAGTATCCTCATGATATCAGACGGAGATCCGTATAGGCAAATTCGAGGTGCTGGTAATTATAAGTTTAAACCTGCGCATGCACGCGTACGAGACAGAATGCGAAGAACGTCGCTTTAAATATCTGCATCAAATAAAATATATAAAAATGGGTTTCGTTAATGGTTTGGAGGTCATAATTATATCTAATTTCGAGATAAATTTCCGGGGTTGGAATACTGGAAACGCAGGTCTAGATATCGATACCATATTCATTAAAGTACTCGCGATCACCGCGTTTTGCTGTTCGCAACGTACGTAAACTTGGACGGTACGTAAATATCAGGGGTTTAAATTCTGGAAACGTAGATATCGATATCGTATGCATTAAAGTACTCACCGCATATTGCTGTTCGCAACGTACGAGACTTCCTCATGACCAGAGCATCAGTGGTGTTGTGCGGACCCTAGCTGACCTCTAGTAGATCCGCATTATTGACGACGTCTCCATTTTTCACGAAAACCGTGACAAGACGGTATATCTTTAGCGCTCAGTGCAGACATACCATGCTAACCCAAAGCTTGCTTGACCAAACGACAAATTTTAGAGGGAACTGTTTTGCTTTGCATGCCTCTTTAGTTTTGGGGAAGGATGGTACCGGTAAGCCACGCAGCGCTACCGCCGTAATATCGACGGAGTTGCAAGCTGTAAGTTATGCGAACCTAAGGGTCTGGTGCAGGATAGTTAGCCTGATGACAGCTGCTTCTCTAACGTCACTATAGCATCCGAGTGGAGGGTTTAATCAGTCCGCGCACTGCGTACTCATGATCAAGGGTGCACGCACATGCATAAATTATAAACGGACGACACATGCATGTACTTGTACACCAGCTAGCCGTACCTAGCTATTGATCACCGTGAACCCCCAATCGAACCGTCCCACACCGGCCTGGTAGGCCAAGCTTCGTAGCTATATGAATACATACCCCGACCCCTAATGATTAAGTTTTCGACTCGGTTTTGCTGTACTTGATCAACGTCAACGACAACGTATCGCGATTATAATCAAGGAATGGAAAGCACTCAGCACCTTGACGACATTCGCCGCAGCCTCACTCTGGTCAAATCGCTGGACGAACCCCATTCCAGTCGTATCACTTGCATCAGGTTTTCTCCGTCGCCTCACCGCTTCGTTGCTATAGGTGATAGCCAAGGACGCCTAACAGTGAGTTTCAACTTCGAATTCATAAAGTCTTGAATGGATGTTGACTCGCTTCAGATCCGCTATACAGATACTAGCTTCAGGATCCTCCGTAATAAGAAGACACCCCCTGGCCGTCGTTTCGCTATCCGATGCATCGCCTGGAAACCTAAGGACCCCAAAGACAAGGACACGGCATTCTACCTGGCCGTGGGCTTCAGCAACGGTGACATTGTTGGATATTGGGTAGATCCAGAAATCTCTGGTGATTCCGCCTGCGAAGTAAGCATAATTACTTCTCAAGTCCATACCCTATGCTAATATCTGCAAAGGACGAGGCTTATGTTCTTTCTCTTGGAAATGGTCATGCTGTTAATGACCTAACTTTCGCCCCGACGGCGAACCACATGGCGGCGTTGGTGAACAATCAGGTGCTCATCCTTGATGGAGATGATATAGGCCAATATCAGCCACAATCATCTCAGCCACTCGAGGATGAACTGGTTAACAAAGACCCATGCCGAATCATCTACTATTCGGATACAACGGATGCAGTCGACGTCTTGGTGGTCATATTTCATCAATACAAGCCATGTGTAATGTGAGTGTGATCTATTTGACGCGACATCACTAGCTAATCTCCACGGTCGGTCTATTTTCAGTACATATACTGTGAACCGTGGATACTCCAGACGCTGGATCATCTACAACGAGCAAGACTCCATGTAATCGTATTTTGAATCTGCGTTGGATGTCTCACTCATATATAGTCCTAGCGTGAATGCGGCTTTGTCCGTATGCCCTGATGACACGCTACTAGCGATTGTCTACGCCACAAAGAGAGTTGAGGTGTACTCCCTTCCGTCTACAAGAAGGCTATCCTCCATTAAATTCGACCTCATGGAAGGAGTTGACAATTTCCCTATCGATGTCTCCATCGTGGACGGTCAATATCTCATCATGGGTGACTCGTCTAATAATTCTATTTCTATTTCGACGGCGAGAGTATCGGAACCCCCCCGCATGATAACTATGCCAGCTCCGCCCGACCACAGTGAGCTCAGATCCCCTTGATACGCGATCAGAGCACGTACTAACTTGCATGCTCAGTGTTCTGCCGCCTGGTGACTAAGCTTCATATATACGGTCACCGCCATCATGTTGACTTTTTCCTAGGATTCGGTACGGCTCTCTGATCGGTATATCTACATCGTAGCCGGAGAAAGTAACCCGTCCGCCAATAATGGAGATATTTTATGTGTGCGTGCACATGAATATAGACCCTCTCAAGTAGCCCGACCCTTTGGTCATAGATGCCCCTGTAGAGACTCGCTCGAGGCCCTCGTCGCGGATTGAAGGCACCGTAGAAGAAGGTGCCCATCTGATTGACCCCGCCGATCGATCACAGTCGTCTTCAAAGTTGCCGAACATTGAAACCGCCCCCGCCAATCGATCACAGCCGTCTTCAGAGTTGCCGAACATTGAAACCGCCCCCGCCAATCGATCACAGCCTTCTTCAGAGTTGCCAAACGTTGAAACCGCCCCCGCTGTACCAGCTGATACTGGGGTATTGAAGCCACGTGCTTCATTTTTCAATCGTTCGTGTGGATCCTGGGTCTTTTCAATGATATGTGGACTGGGATTCCTAAACTTGGCTTTTGACGTCGCCAGCAATGGCGCCGCTTATGTTCGCGATCGTCAAACATGGCTTTATGCCGCCGACGATTTGCCAGCTGATGGTAGTCAAAGCCCCGTCACGGTGTCTAGTTCTACTTCTCCCCTCGTTGTATCGCCAGCCTCGGATTTACTCACACCTGGTCCATCTCCCGGTCAGGGGGGTTATGGCCACTCCCTTGAGTCGACTTCTCCAGTCAACCCGGAAATGGGGGGATATCAATCTAGTCTCTTCCCCCTTCTGGATGTCCCATCGGAGTCGTCGTTTACCACTCCCGATTCCGAAGCCACCGAACATTTGGTACCTCCCGAAGTAACAAAATACGTATACGTTGATCGTTATCACCCCATTCATGAAGCATTTGGCTGGCCCGATAAGCTTGAGTGGCCCACTGTACTTGGGTGGCTCGTTGTCTTGATGTCCTTTCCCATCATTATTTTGGTCCCGACTTACAGGGCGAAAGCAATGAACTGGTCGATGCTTGCGTGGCGCTGGCTAATGCTGATAATGGGATGGCTCATGGGCCAAATGATCGCTGCGTATCGCCGCCACCTTCAGCGTCCTGTCGATAAGAGCACCGTTGATGCCTCATCAGCTTCACAAGCGGTGGATAACCGCCCTGCTGAGGCTTCAACAACTTCAGAAGTGGCAGATCTAGATAGTCAGGAGCTCGAGGGAGACAACGATTATGTACTGCCATCCTGAGGCTTCTTCGATAATTACGCATATACTGACATACGCTTTGGTATCATGTTTCTGCTGAAATGAATTTACAATTGGACCTATATCGATCAATTATCCACTGAGTACTTGAACCAAGCTCAAGTACCCAAGTTATGTTTTTAAAATTGTCTCGACGACGAGACGGTGGCTGTTGATGCATCGAAGGCATCGGGAGGCAATGATGAGCCGCGTATCCACCCAGTACTTGCAAAAAGCAAGCCCAAGTACCCAAGTTATGTTTTTGTCTCGACAACGAGACGGTGGCTATATGGATATATCGAAGGCATTAGGAAATGGTGTTGAGTCAGGGATCCAAGGGAGTGTGGGAAATCTCAACTTTCACGCACGGCTCACAACTGTAAAGGCCAAGGAGTGTTCCCACCCATTTGCCAAATATAGATTATTGCGTTACCATAGCTGGTAATCAGTCCTGATGCCGATTGGCCCGGCTAGAGGAGTGCATATCCTTATTCAGTAAATTGGCCATGTGACTCATTGGGCTGCGAAATTTTTTCAAGTCCACTTTGCACTTCGTACGTTCACTACGTACGCGTCTCGTTGCTCGAGACACACACACACATATATATACATATAATACTCAACCATAAGGCTCATCAGCATTATTTTAGCTGCTTCAATTGCGGCATATACCGGAATTTTGTCAAGTCCGCTTTGCACTTCGTACGTTCACTACGTACGCGTCTCGTTGCTCGAGACACACACACACATATATATATATATATATATACATATAAGACTCAACCATAAGGCTCATCAGCATTATTTTAGCTGCTTCAATTGCGGCATATACCAGACACCATAACGTCGAGCTGCTAGGTGCCAGTAGTGGCCATAGATCTATCGCTACGTACATTCGATCCGTTTGAGGCAAGACTGGAAGGCCGTTCTCATGCATATGTAGCATCACAGATTGATATACCCGCACCTTATAGTATGTGCCTATTATGTGCTTATATGCCGTTCTTGCAATTGATGACTATATATCTACTGAAACGGTCATAGTTAATATATATTGACATGCCTGCAAACATTTGTTTCAAGTACATGTATTCTACATAACGCCTCTCTGAACTCAGGATTTAGCATCATTGGGTGCAACGATAACGACTGCTTTATGCTTCTTACTCGACTTCGCCCGCCTTGAATCGGCCAGGATCCACATTGGGCCGCTCGGGTTTCTTGTCAAATAGAGGAATTGGGCGAGAGGGTGTGGTATGGCTTCGCCTGCATCTAGGTTCCCCGAGTTCCACTTGTCTGTTACATCCACCCACCCCGTTGCTTTATATAGCCAAACCCATTGCATCTGGTTGCTGCTTTGAGCTTCCAATTGCAATCGGTCGCGAGGGAGAGGAGTACGGAAAATATACAGGTCACCGACCGCAAGCGTCCAATTAGGGGGGATAAGCCCATTTGGTTGGCGCAGGCCAGATATACTCATGTCGTATACAAAGCATTCAATCCACCGAACCGAGACGCCATGATGCCTCGTGCTGCGTTGATAGACCCTGGTCATGCACAATACCTTGCCCTCCCCGACCACCAACTTACAAAATACTTCCTCACGAACCCAGTAAGGCTGATTTGTCGGGGAGAGCAAGGCCGCTTGCAAATTGGTATGCTGCCCAGCAGCTGGGGCTGTGGCAATTGCAGCACCGTAGGATACGGGCTCTAGTTTGTCATATTCTTGCTGGAAGGGTTGGGCAGTGGCAGCTCTGGTCGCTGGACCGCCCTGAGCAAAGGGGGGACGTTCGTGTTGAACAGGCGCAGCTTGCAAGGGCTGAGCAGCGGTGGCTCCAGCAGCCCTAGCCGTGGCACCGGATACGGAAGAGAACAATTCTTGTTGGGCGGGTGCTGCTTGGAATGGTTGAGTATAGATAGGCGGATTCGAAGGCAAAGGGCTGGCGTGAGCAGCAAGGGGTGCGTGTTGGACTTGGATCATCTGGGCGGGAGTAGCCATGCTTGGAACAGCGGCTGGCGGCGTTTGTTGCGCGGTGTTCGGGGGGGTCGTTGGAAGCGTTGATTGTACGGAGAATGGCGCATTGGGCCTGGACGAATATTAGTACTGCAAGCTATGAGGGTGAATCATCAACATACTGTGGGGTATCCACTGGATAATACGGGCCGTGTAGCTGGCCATGGTGAGGCGGCGATTGCATATACCAACCAGGCATAGCGATAGGTGTGGCAGGGGAGTAGGCAGATGACACTCGTGGTTGTGGAGGTGCAGACGCCTCAGAACCTCTGGCTTGCGGAGTGGGCGATCTTTCCGTTTTGACCTGCGCATTTTCTGGCGCGGGAGGGGCTACCTCATACTTGATATCATCAATCCGTGGCGAAGGGGGAGGGAGGTTTGACTCGGAGCTCGCCTTCGATTTACTGGCATATACATAAGAAAGAATATTAATCCAGAGGACTGCCTCGTTGTTCATTCAACTTACCGTCCAAAAATCCGGATATCGAGGGCTCGCAGGACGTCGGCCACGTTCATGTTCACTGCTAGGGAGTTCGAGAGGTAATCGGTGAGTATCGATTGGGCCCTATTGGCAAATATCTCCGCGTTGCCTTGCGGTATATTTGCCACAAGCTTTGCGCACATCGCGACCGTCTCAAGTAGGTCATCCGGATCCTCGCCGTCACCGCAGAAACGACTTAGGATTTCGATTATATCTTCCTCCCCTATAGAGGTGGAAGGACTTCAGGAGAAAGAGTTGTACATGTTTCCAAAATCAAAAGCGAGAGCTAACCAACGGACTTACTGTGGGCTGGTTGTAGTGAAATGGCCTTGGGGCTTGGGGCTGGGAGGCAAGGCCCCGCCAGTGCCCTGGTCGGGATGACCTCTATGCGTCATGGCGCTCCGTGTAGGGTTAACGTTACGAACTGTCAACTTCTTGAAATTCTGCGAAAGGATCTAGCGAGGCAGCAGCTCTAAGATTTGCAATAGAAGATGGTGTAGAGACACCTACATCCCATTGATTAGGTATAGGTACGTGCTGGCTGAGGGGGTGAACAGATGCGCCGTCCATAATCATGCAATCAACTCGAAGATCTAAATATACGGTAAGAGATTGATTCGTATATATATGTACCTGATATCACGACTTTCCTAATCTAGAAACATGGCTATGCTACATACGCCAATTTAAAGCCTTTAAATTCGCCTGGTCAGGTGCATAAGCGTTATACGTATACGTGTACGTGTGTACAGACAGACTACATCCCTGCTATTGTGGCCGAGCGGATTGACCGATTTTGCAAAAACCAAGTACTTTGCAATCAATCTTGATCATCTGGACATGTCTTTAGATCTATCATGAATGACAGCACAATGGCCACCTCCGGATCCAGCACCAGGTCCTTGATCATGAGTTCATGATCATGCATATATGTCACTAGCTGCAGGGGTAGCTCGGCTGAAGAGCAATTGAGCAAGGAACTGCGCACCTCTGTAGGCATGTCCGCCTCATGTCCGCCTCATGTATTGCCAGCTACAAGCACAAATTAGGTATGGTCTGACTTACATAACTAAATAAGTCCTTTTCTCAGCACACCTTTGTAGTAACGTTGATTATAACCGAGTCCAAGTTGGACGTCCGGACAATTGTGCGAACCGATTGAAGTAGTTTTAAATCCCCCGGCCGGCGCATGTATCAAGGCGCGTCCACCTGCTTTCAACGATCATGACTTCTTTTATATTTTTGTGCAATCGTCTCTCTATAAGGGACCTATAAGCTTTGAGTTCTTTCTTGGTTGCGTGCTATATATTATCTCATCGTTTTTACAACGCTTCCTTATCATTACGCCCATATTCTGTACGACTGAGTCTAACGGGTACCCCCTTTTACCTCGAGCTCCTATCTCGATGATCGAAAAATTACCCTTTGCATTAGTAGCTATTGTCCTTTGCTTGGTTATTTCCTCGCATCTTCCGTCCAATCAAGCCGATTCACCGCACGGCGCTGAGCATACTCTCAATCTAGAGGGTTCGGAGGAGACCGTAGAACATGCCCCCCCCGAGCCACCGTCGACGTCACCCATTGGCACATCCGAACGTAGAAAGAAGCAAACATTGAACCATAAGCTTGCATCGATCGGGCTTAATGTTGATCGAATGGTGGGCAGTCATGATTGGTTTAACGAGATGTCGACCTTATCAACCTGGACTGTAGAACAAGACATTAGTCACTGGCGGCCGGACGCTGATAGCGAATGTCAGAATCGTTGCTGATGCTCTAGAAGAGCTCAGTCGCCAGGTATTTTTATCTTATTCCACGGAGCGTCAATATCTTGACAAGGGCGGATCGCCATAGAATGAAGGGATTTCCTTACATAACGATCGCTTCCAAAGCGAGTTCAAGGCTATCAACGCCGCTTTAGCACGAATAGAGAAGGTGAGTAAATGACACTCTAAATCCATCAAGCAAATGAATCATTGTATAATATCAGGCGCCCAGCGATGAACTGGTTACCGAACTGCGCGCTGTTAATGCTGCTGTAGAGCGACTTAGCGGCCAGGTTTATTCGCTTTAAGTGTTAATATCAATATAGCACTTATCGTACTCTTAAATTAGGGGCTCCTTGATCAGCTCAACGACGTCAAGTCTGTGATGTCTGAATTGAAGCTAGGGGACGAGGTACAGTCTCATGTTACTATCGTTTCGTCTCGCTATATACAGTTTATATCCCAAGGCCCTCATTACCCAAGTTGATACCATTGTTCCGGCGATTGAAACCGCAATTAATAACCAGCTGGTGAGCGAGCATGCCATGTCGTTTGGATTTCGAATCGACTGACCATATTTGGAATAGGCACATTTCAACTCCTCTGGCCAAGGACAAGCAAATGATATCGCTTCAATAAAGTCCACTACAATGCATCTGGAGAATCAGGTAACTTGTCACGGCTAGTTTCCGTCTCAGGCTCACTCCTTATCATAGAATACACGGTTGATCGACATCATTACGGGGATAGATTCGGCTATGTCTACGTTGACGGAACAAGTGAGTGACCCCATTGCATACTATACACAGGTCTGACGTATTTTGCTTGCAGAATTCCAACATCCCTAATCTCGAGCGTCAAGTGCACGACACCCTTGAAAGTCAAAGAAACTTGACTAGTCAGGTCTGATATGCCCGTATACTTGGTAACCCACCTCTGATAGTCATTCCCATAGAATGTAGCGTTAACTGAAGCGGTGAAAGGCCAAGCCACAATGTTGCAATTATCAGTACGTCATTGATGGATTGTGCTTGGTATATGTATAAGCTAACTGGTCGTGATCACTTCAGAAAAGCGAACTGGCCGAACACTCCGAGAAGCAAACGAACACAATCAACAAGTTGATAGAAGGGGTATGCCTTAGGACTGACGCCCCAAGTCTTCCAGGTTGCTCACGAGTTACGCTAGTTCAGTATCTTGAACCAGAACACTGATGGACTCGTTGCGAACATGGATAAATCATTGGTTCAGTTACTCGGACAGGTACGCATGTCTTGTCAGCATGCTTTAATACTGCAGCATGGTCACAAATCAACAAGAGGGCAGGGACGCGGGAAGATTTGCAGTTTGCGATGAATGGAATTTATGATAAGATTGATGAGAGAGTATGTGATCAAACATGTCTACCGCAATATTTTCCACGTTTCCATTTCCAGCATCACGAACTCACTATTAGAAGCGAGGCCCTCCAAAATGCCTTGATTACTATTTCTAATCAGCAAAGCGTAATCCTCGAAAAAATCGGCACCGTGGAGAAAGACTTGAAGAATTCGATCGAGGAAATCTTGGGTCAAATCAAATCTAAATTCGACCAGATGAATGGCGAACTATCGAATCACGTACGTCGTAGATAAATATTAAGTTGTTCACGTCTTATTGCATAGCTGTAACAGCGCCGCGAGTTCCTCAATCTTCACGAAACGTTAGAGCTTCAGATCAAGGACGTGTCCACGCGTACGGAACTGGCCATACGGGTGAGTTTACCAAATCAAGGGAAACATACGGGAATCAAAAAGCGGATTCAAATTATCATGGCCATAATATAGAACATAGAGCTATCTAGCCGGGAGAGCTTAATAAGTACATCCCTAGATAAGATCACATCCCAGCTTGCATCGGTAAGTTAGTTTACACTCTCAATCTCAACTACACATGTACATAACGGTCTATGGGTAGTTATCCCTTACAATGGATCGGGGCGCTGTAGCTCCCATTAGGCGCTCGATCTCGGCAAACACAGGCACCAGCCATCATGAAAGCGAGGCTCAAGCTACTAGCTATAGTGCTCTTGGTTCAGATGCAGATCCAGAGATTTCCGTCGGTAGCACCGGATCTAGCCAACAAAGGTAATGTTATATCATATATACCTTCGTTATCTGA